>JAJEKV010000004.1:28235697-28882661 GCA_021234155.1 Isoetes taiwanensis
TTGGTGTGGCTGGAACGGTTTGCGTATTACTCTGTTCACTGAGGATAAGTTGTGAGGAACATTGTGCTTCCGGTAGCGTAAGAAAGGATGAGGGGTTTGGCATGCCTAAAAGTTTGTGGCAAGATGAGCTTATGGAAGTACACGATGCCGAAGAAATCAGCTATAAAAGAAAAAGAAAAGATGTTAAAATTTTGCAAAAACTAAAAAGCAAAATTAATAAAGAGCAAAAAGAAGCCTACTTGAGTAAGAAAGGTGTTTCAGGAAAAGTGACAGTTAAGAAATAGAAGTCTGAGGTGTCAGGAAAAGTAAGCCTAGTGGATGAAGAAATACTAATTAGAAAAAGAGGCTTGAGTGAACACAGAAGGAAAGGCTATTTGATGCGAGAAAAGACTATACGTAATAGGCCCGACAATGACTTTTCATGTACCAAAATAAATGCAATTATGGAAGTGTTAAGAGCAGTTCAACTATGTCTCTAAAGTTTGATTAATAATAATGTTTGAATGTTAGAATCTGAGTTGTATTGGAAGATCAAAATGTAAACAAATGGTTCATAATTTGAATATTGTAAAAGAAGTTAATATCATCTTAAGTGTTTACAGATTTTTTGTATTTGTGTTTTGTGTTTATTTTATGCTTGTTGAATGATAGGTATACAACACAGCCCTCTCTTTGAAAGGAAACTTCTTGTTTTAGATGTAAATGAGTATTCTAGGAGGGACATAGAATAGGAACAATTACGTACATGTGGATAATAGATTGTAGACTACAAAGACAAACAAGAAATTGGTTGTGTTAAGGCCTAAATAAATTTACAGGCAATACATGAGTAGATTTTGATGTAGCAATTTGGTCTTTCATGAACAAAGTTTCAATGAAGTTGGTGATGGAATAGCATCGGATGTGAAACATGACTTTGTGTTTGTGTGGGACCAGTTTCATTGCCTCGAGATGTCTTTCAAGTGGTCATTTAGATCTGACAAATCGGTATTGTCACGTTTTGAGGTGGTATCAGAGTTGCATGCTTTGGATGATAAGCATTCCCCAAAACATTTGCTTTTCCACCTTCCATCTCTTTGCTATGGTTTCTCTTCTTATATAGAAAGAAAACCATCATTCTGAGAAAGGGCGTCTGTTTTTGAAGTGGCTATTTTTAGACGATTCATCTTTGATGCAGGCTTTCTTTGGCCCTTGATTTCTTTAAGCTTTATGCTATATATCACGATGGCTTCAAGCAATTCTCGCCGGCGTTTTCTTTGAGCAATTCTCCTTATTCCTTATGTTTCCCTCTTGCTTATTTTCATTCGAGATGTTGCACACTCTCTAATTTCCTCATTCGTTGGGCTCGAATTACGGAGTCCTTTTGGATCACGATTTATTTAATGGTCGATCCATAAACCAATGGAATGCACTGGGTTCCTTTCTTGGCTTGTTCTTTCTACAATTTCATGCTAGTCTTATTTGTTTTACGTTGCCCGTGGGTTATTAAATGCATGCAAACCAGTCATATTTTTATCCCAAACACATGCGTTTATTTTTCCCCAGACATACATTTATCGGCAGGGGGATTCTTCCCTTACCGTTCCTTCCCACAGTTTATCTTTACGATTCGAGCCCATACGCTTGAGTTATTTATTCATTGCTTTGCTATGGTGGGATTTTTAAGTCATGCTTTTGCTAAAACACATTTCCGGTACATTTCTCTCCTTTCTATTCTTATATGGCTATTTGATTCTTACCCTTCTTCCTTCCAGCCGTTTCCTTCTCCTCTCATCTCCACGCAACCCAAATCAGGAGTTTTTCCGCAGCCAAGTTCCATGTTTGGCAGCCCGGCTCAATCGGCGCCACATGTCTGGCGCAAATCCGGCTACGCACTAGGGATATCCGGGAATTATCCGGCCAATCCGGGTGGTCGATCCTGGTTCCCCCCCCTCCTCACTGTGATTTCCTTTTCCACCAGGTTTTTTAGCGGGTTTTTGAGTTTGTTGGTTTTGTTATGTAGGGGTTTTGTTGCCGTTGGTTGGTTTTTTTGTTTTGTTTTGTTTTCAAGGTTATGTTTGTAGTCTCATGAACTTTTGCATGCTTGCTTGTGTCTTTATTTTAACTAAAATGCTAATACAGACTTCTAACAGATAAATGATCCATGTCATGCATTTAGCATTTTACCACGGTATCTAAATTATATAATCCTTCATGCTCTTTGTTTAATGTTGTTTTAGATTCGTTTTACATTTCTTATAGTGTAATTTTATTAAGCCTATTATGAACAATTGCCATTATAGTCTATATGTAGGTGTTTGTTGGGGGTTTCGCTTGCATACGTATTTATTCTGGGTTGGTATTGGGAATTAGATCTCCAGCCCGGTTTCACTTTTTGTTATTTGCCATCACGCTATTCTCGTCTTTATTTGGGGTGTTTGGAGTGCGTGAGGCTTTTGCCTAGATAGGGTGGAGTTTTTGGTGTTTTGTTTAGATTATTTTCTTTTTAAGCCTTGGTTTATGATGGGGTGGCTGCTGTTGGTTCGTTGTTTGTCTTTTCAACTATATGTTTTGCAAAAGTGGCACTGCACGTATTTATTCATGTGGTTCATCTCCCTTTTTTTCTTACCGATGACCATGTTGTGCTCAATCTAGTCTCAGGGCTTTACTCGCGATCACAAAATACCCCATCTTTGCCCGCCGTCATACTGCAAATATCCTGTTCAAATGGGTAACATGTACATGCCGTTTTGAGGGGCCATGACCTAATCTTTCGTTTACTTTCAATCTCAACCATTGTTTTGGTCCCTTGGTCTACCCCCCTACATCTTCCTCTTCTTTGTTGATATTTTATGTCCGGATTGCCTATGGTTCTCCTCTTGCGGATGATGCCATCGACCCGGATGGATTTTGGCGTTGATTATTATCCGGCATCCCGGAACTAACTTTGGTAGGTTTCCTGTATGGTGTATTTTAGTCTGGGGATATAGTTCTTTGCTTTACGGGTGGGACGAGTGGCCGCGTCTTTTAGGTTCGGTTCGCGAGTACGTTCTCACGGGATTGCATCTTTGCGTTTTCTCTATGCGAGGGTTGGAAGTCGCGGTGCCTCGTTTTGCTCCATTTTGCACTATGTATCCTATCTTTCCTTGGCGTTTCTTCACCGACCCTCTTACACTCTTTCGTCTCGGTCGGTGGATGTGATGGCACCACAATTTGCCGCCGAAACTCCATTGTAAGCGATTACTCTACGGCATGTTTTAGCCATAAAGTTTATCATCATTCTTTTGAGTTGCCTCGGTGCTATTATTGTTGTATTGAAATAAATTATGAAAATTTTATCCATTTATTGGTATTCTCGGTTTCGGTTTTCTTGTTTTCTTGTAGTTCTAAAGGGTTTTTGTTTGAGGATAGGCGGGGGCCAACCCGGTCTAGGTTGCACGGTCGGGGCAGCCCCCATCGCGTGCGAGGTTAGCGGCGATGCGGCGGGGAAGCGTGTGCTACTTTCGGGCATCGGCGGCATCGTCGCGTGCGTTCAGCTTCTCCCGTAGCTCCTCCACCTATTCTTCCAAAGTGCGGTCTCTCCATTTGGGATCTTTGAGCAACTTGGGCCTCTTCCTCCTCAAATCCGTTTGGAGGTTCGCTTCTGACCTCAACGCCATTTTTTTTTCCACACCCCTTTCAAGTATTCCCACCGCGTCAGTCGGTGGTTCCCTCTTGACTATACCCACTACTACTCCAGCTCATCCTCCCCACCGTTGGAACCTCCTTTGCTACTCAGCTCACGCAGCCTTCAAATACACGTCACCTCCATGTTGTTTTCCCTTTCCACCGCCTACTCCAGCCAGGTGGCGCCTCCCTCTCAATATGATCTCTTATTGCCTCAAGTCCTTTAGTCACTTACAATTACAGATGGCTCAAATTAATGATTTGGAGCGTCTCTTTCAACCGATCCTCCATTCATGAAATTTTGGCCGAGATCTCTAGCGGGAGGAGGTGCGGGGAGCGAGGCGGCTAGAACCTTGCCCACTCTCTTTCAAAGCGTGATTCTTCCGCGGCCACCCGGTCTGAGTTTTTGGGCATCACGGAGGACGATTTGGGGAGTTGTATGCTGCTTGTTCTCTCTCTTTCCAGCGATTGCGACTCGATCTTCCCGAAACTCATTGAGGGAGGGTAAGATGGCAACTTCATTGGCGTATGAAATTTCTTTTGCAATTATAGCGAGGTGGGTGGCAGAGATGCGATATTGCATTTTGACTTTCTTGATCATTGAGGCTTATCTTTATTATTTACGATGACTCAGCCCCGGTTGAAATTAGCGCCAAGGTAAGCGCATTCATTCGCCCTAGTGGTGCCGCGACTTCAAACACCTCTTTTTCTTCTCATCAAAGGCACGCTCACAATTTGCCCCAACTGTTTCTCTTTCTTAGGGTACTCCTGGCTTGTTTTTGCGTTACGTGAGGTAAGTAACACCATAGAATCGAAACTGTTTTTGCTGCGTCACGGCATCTTCAAACTCTCCTTTGGCACTCCCTCTGCTCCTTTTCTCCCACGGTGCTACTTGAGTTTTCCTATCACCCCTCAATATTTCCCTGGAGTCCTCGGTCTTGAAATTACTTGGTTAATGGAGTCAGGACCAGATGGCTATGACCGTCCTATTGATTATTTTTTGTGACCTGAATATATACAACAATTGTTTTATGTTTGGACCATGGTTCTTTAAGGTTGTGATTGCCTTTACTGCATCTTATTTCAAATTCTCATTGCATTTTTTGGATCTAGGTACTTGGTTGTATCGACTTGGTTGCGTTTAGCATAGTGTTATAGGTTAGCATTCTTGGGTCAGTCAAGTTGATAGGATTCTTTAGTGTGTTGGTTTTGCTACTCTAGGCTCCTTCTTTAGGCTAGCTAGCTTCTTGGTCGTAAGAGTTCCTTTATTTCTAATTCATTTTTTGTTGCCATGAAAGGCATTTTTCTGCATCTCTGTTTGCTATGTTTTTTCATGTTTGCGTTGCTTTGGCTTGCTAGGATGTTGTAAGTTAGGTTTTGGACCCTTTTTCCCTCATGTGCATCCCCCTTCTTTGCAAAGGCAGTTTGTTGTTGGTTGTTTAGGGATGTAAGGTTAGGTTTTCGTTTCAGTTCGACAAGTGTCTTATGTTTTTTGGGATCCTAGTTCTCTTTAAAGGTCGATTACCTTTTCTTTTTATCTTATCTCAATTCTCGTTGCATTTTTTTTTGGATCTAGGTACTTGGTTGGATCGATTTAGTTTGCACTTAGCATAGGGTTATAGGTTAGCGTTCTTGGATCAGCTAGGTGGATAGGGTTCTCTAGTGTTTTTGGTTTGCTACTCTAGACCCCTTCTTTAGGATAGCTAGCTTCTTGGCGTAAAAGTTTCTTTATTTTCTAATTCATTTTAGATTTGTCATTAAATGCATTTTCTGCAACTCTGTTTGCTGTGTTTTTCCCATGTTTGCATTACTTTTGGTTTGCTAGGTTATTTGTAAGTTAGGTTTTAGCCCCTTTCTTCCCCATGTGCATATTCCCTTCTTTGCAAAAAGGCGGTTTGTTGGTTGATTAAGGATGTAAGGTTAGGTTTCGTTTTATTTTTTGCAAGAGTTTTTGGTCATCTGGGTCAAGCACATATCTCTACGTGTATATCTCTCTATTCAGACTATGTTGTCCTGCAGGCTCTGGTTTTGATTGTATTTATGGTATGTCGGCAAGCATTAATTTTAAGTGGATTGGGCTTAGGCCTTCCTCTTCTTTCCCACCCCGACTCTCTTACGTACGCATTGTTGATCAGCGGTCACAATTTGTCATGTTTTTTGTTGAGCCCTTCTGGATTTCAATACTTCTTAGTGGTTGCATCTCCCGCTTTGTAGTTAAAACAGTGCGTTGGTATAAGGCAAAGCATTCTTCCACGTGTGGGTATGTAGGATGGGTGTCTTAAGAGGTGTTTCGGAGTTCTTCCTTTTAGGGGTTTTGCTATCTTGTGGTCTTATATGATTTGTTGCTATTTGGTGCACTCAGTTTTCCTCTTGCATTCCTCATCTCGGCATTGATCCCATGCGTGGTGACTGCGTTGCATCATACACCATAGCGTCCTCAATCAGACTCTTGTCCGTTTTGTCCTTTTGAAAGAGCCCTTACGATTTCCTCAGTAGGTGCTCGAGGTGGATCGGTTGGTTATGGATTTGCGCCCGGCTTTACTCATTCCCTGCCCCAACCCTTTTTTGCAAGAATCATTTGTCCTTGTTTATCCCGACGATTTTTCTCGTTACGCGTCTATGAACTCCCTTCAAACGGTTAAAAGCTTTCCGTGTGCCTTCTTGTCCTATTACGATTTCCCCATTGGGGAGTGGTTCTAAGAATTCGAGGCGTCTTATCTTAGATTTCTGCGTATCTTGAACTCCTTTTTTTATACTGTCCCCTTTTTGGCCCTAAATATCTTTGGAACCTCTCTCCCATCTTTTGCAAACCTACCGATTCCTTTTTTGCAATAGACTTGGCTCCAGGATTCATCATGTCACCATCACAGCCTCCCTCAGGATTTCTTTTCTTGGGTTTCGGTAGGGTGATTGAGTTTTGTCTTCAGTGTTCTCCCCTTTGGACTCACGCCTGCTGCTCCATTTGTGTTTCACCAAATGCATTGACAATTAGTTTGCGGGTGCGTGCTCGGGGTATCCTTGCTCCCCTAATGTTGATGATATCTTGTTTTACGTGTCACTTCGCGGGTCCTTTCAAGTCCGATTATTTTTGACACTACCACGGCAAGCCGATTTTCTAAAGCTTGGAAAGGTGTCGGTTTAAGCATTTATCATCGCCTTATCGGCCTCTAAAGTCGGCGCTTTATCTCTTTGTTACGGCTTGCTGGCACTCCTATAGTTTCCTTCGCTTGATTGCTTTCGTTTCCTCGGTTTCGGTTTAGTCCTTGCGTCGGTTTTGGCCACCTTTATTGTTGTCTTAACATCGGGGCCTTCACTTTCGATCTCCATTTGCTTTCTGAGCTTTGGGACTCCTTTTGTGCTTTCACTCCTGTCACGTCCTGGCTTCATGTCTGGCGAGACTATTGTGTTCCAATTTGACGTTGTCCTCTTTGGCCCCTCTCCTCCACGAAAGTCACCCTCGGTTTGGTGCCTGCTAGCAATGAGGGGTTGGGGTGGTTCCAGTTATCTATTTCTGGTACACTGTTCTCTCCTTTCATGGCCCTTTTTGCATCACGGCGTCTTCAATCCTCTACATGGCGTGAGTTGTTTGCCCTCCTCAATTGTTCGCGGCATTTTGCGGCCTTCTCTTCAACTCCATTATGTAGTTGCTCGTGATAATCAGAATGTCATATGTTTATTACAAAAGGATGGTTCCCATCTCCGAGTTCTCCATTTGCTTTTAGTGAACTCTTCATCTTTTGTTATCACTATAGGATTAGAGCTTCGAGGAGCCATTGTGGGTTTCCCCATTTGGACAATGAATGGGCTGACTATTTGTCAAGATTTGTAAAGTTCCGATGAGTTCTCCCTTTCCTCACGAGGCTTTTACTTGATTGAGTCGATGGGACCCTCACCATGTCGAGCGCTTCACAAGTCCCGTCTAATGCCTTACTTCAGGTGTTCAATACCAAAAGGATGCTTACCTTTCGGATTCCCACGATGTTTTCCTACAATTGGTTGTTCAATAATTTCTGCTTTCCTCCTGCCTCCTTAGTCACGAGGTCTTGCACCATTCATATGCCATGCTGCGCCCATTGGTTGTCTTCTAATGGCCTTACGCCCTTAGTGGCCGTTAATTAGAAGCCGACCCGCGAACTCACGGCAGCCATTTGTGGTAAGGTCACTATTTTTCATGAGTTTTCGTGCTTTGCTCCGTCGATCTCCGCGTCTTGCGGTGAAAAGCGGGGCATTATGTGGCTTTATTTGCTACTTGTGCATTTGAATAAGGTTGGTGATGTGATTAGGTTACGATTTTGTTTATGGTGTGTTTTGGATGTCTTACCACATTTTTTACTTGATATCCCTATTTTTACGTGGCTCACATCACTGTCCACTTACCTCTGTTCTTCAATCAGGTACTACTTCTACCCTTCTTGCTTATGCCTCTCGTTTTGGCCGGTTTTAGGTCTTGGTGCTTGTCCCCTGATGCCCTTTTCTTCTGCTTCATCCATCCATGTCTTTTGCCTCTTCACGTGTCTTCTAAGCCAGCGCTCTCACCAGTAAGTGGTGCTTATAGCTGCCATCTCATTTTCCATGATTTAAAATTAATGCCCTTCTCCATGTTGGGTCCTTGCCTCATTGGTCCGCCCGGTCACGCCCCTCGGCTCCGGTCTACACCTGCGACCATGGATTTACCCTCCACTTCTTTGCTCCACGTCAGTCTTATTATGTTATTATCTTTTCGCTCAGGCCACATGCGAGAATGGCGGAACTGATAAACCTCTTTATTCACCTTATGTTTCTTTGGCTTTCTCCGTATTTCCGAGGCCCTTCATTTGAATTAAGCGAGACTTGACCTTTTCGGATCATGTATGCAGCGTGATGGCAATCGAATCTAAATGTGACCATATTGCGGCCGACCAAGAAGTCTTAATTGCCGCGTCTTTGGTTTGGTTTCTTGCCATGTGCATCTCTTGCGGCGTTTGTTTTAGTTTACTCGTTCCATATCATTGATCCTCTTGAGGGTGGACCTTTGTTTAGTTCCTCTTTGTCTCTTGTCGTCTTGTCTTATTCCGCAGCGTGCATGGTGGTTCAGTGATTCGCGTCACATTGGTCCTGAAGTTCCCCATCTTTTTTGGTACTCATGCTGAGTAGGTAGGGAACCCTGTGACCTGCTGCCCTACTTGATTTCTGCTGAGGTAGTGTGGCGCTTTCATAGCCGTTGGCATTACCGCGCCCGTCTCATGCCGCTACATTTACCCAGTGTTGAAGAAGCGGCTCTTGTCTCCTTGATCTCGGCCTTTGATAGTTGGAGGTAGGTTCCTCTTTGTATTGGTTGTTGTTGTTTTACAAAGGACCCTTTTCCCTAGAATGCTATGGTTCTCTTCTTATATAGAAGAATCACATTATTTAAGGGAAAAGGGGCGTCATTTAGCGTTAGCTATTTTGAGGTGCGTAGGATTCATCTTTAGCTTGACTTTTCTTTGGCCCATGATTTCTTTGCTTCACAATACGCTATATATCACTGTAGCTTCAAGCAATTCTCGCCGGTGTTTCCTTTGAGCTGAATTTTCCTTGTTCACATGTTTCCCTCCCTCCCACCTCCTCTATGGTTGGTCATAGTTGATTCCTTTGGCTTACGTGAAATTTGGTTCTACTCTTCTCTTACATTTAGCGATTTCCCAGTAGCACTTGTAAACACGGGCGGGGATGTCTCTCTCTCTCTCTCTCTCTCTCTCTCTCTCTCTCTCTCTCTCTCTCTCTCTCTCTCTCTCTCTCTCTCTCTCTCTCTCTCTCTCTCTCTCTCTCTCTCTCTCTTTGGTAGCTATGGGCTTCAGAGTGAACCAATTCTCGATTTCCATTCATCTTTTTTAAATTGCTTTTCTCACATAGCGTTTGTTGATGCTTGGCTTTGTCAGACTTCTAACCCTTTGTTTTGCTTTAACTTTCCATGAGGTTTGTTGTGTGCAATAGCGAGCGACCACTCTTTCTTGGCGATTCAGCGGTCTCATATTTTGGGGGAGTCGAGGATTGGAGTCTGGGTGTTGATGAGGCGTGAGGCCACGATCTTGAATGCAGTGGATTCATCAAGGGATTTTTGCAATTATATGCATGATCTTTATATTGTTACTCACTCATTTGGGGTCATTTGTGAACTCCTATGATTCATTGTATTCATCATTGACTCAATGAAACACCACTTCACATACGGTTATTTGCTATTTTACAAAAGGACCTTTCCCTAGAATGAGTACTGAGTTCAGCGAATTTGGATGGGAATGGTATGTATTGGAACAACTCCACCACTTGATGATTAGGATGTGATGCGTGTTGATGATTTCTCTCTCATTCTTAAAGGCACGTTGTAGACGAGAATATGAGAGTACATAGAGGAGGCACTAAAGATTTTAGAAACTATGGCGATTTTTGTATTGGGAAGGACACAAGCTGAATTGAGTGAAGGCTTATTGCAGTAATTAAATTTACTTGATGGTTAAAGTACTTTTAAAGTTGAGGACATAGGGATAGATTTCAGAATTGATATGAAGAATTAACATGTTAGCTTCTGAGGTTTTCAAACTTGGGACCTGGTACATGTATTCAAATCTACTTATATGTTTAGGTGTGATACTTACGAGGTTGAAGCACACGCAAAAAAACAATCTCGGTGGTTTCTTGATGGAATGTGTCGCGAGGTGCCTGCAGTCGTAGGAGTCAAAATTAGAGAAGATATGAAGCAACAACTTGATTCTCTTTGCTTCCCTACGTAATCTTTGAGATGTGCATACTTTCTGGAGAGGTTAAAATATGAGACTACCCGGTAGCATATCAATCCCTATGCTCACCACGACATCACAACATGATGCGTGTGCACAATTGCCATGAAGAAGCGCCAAAATATTAGCTTTCATTAGCGCGATGCACATCACCTCCGCATTGAGAGACAGAGCGGTGGATTTGGAAGACATGCGGGTAATGGCGAGGGCTTTCATTAGTGTTGCCAATTGGGAGTCATTGACAATGAATGGCACACCCTTTAGGTATGCGGCATCGACCATATCAAATACACTATGTTGAGTTGGTCCCATTTAACCAGTTGCTACATTTGTTGGTAGACCACGACCTCGATTAGGGGGGATCATATCTTCAAAGAGATCATGGATATGGGCACTCAAATATATCCTACGGTATGGCAGGAAATGTATCCTCATATATCATTGTATGCAGTTTGTTAGCATGCTTATTGTTACTTAAGGTTTTGCCCTCGGGATCCCTTCACGGCGAGAGTTATTTCATCGCAATGATGTCGCTTGTTGCTTTCTCTTTTGTTTGCATCCGCGACAATTGGTCTCGAGTGGATGATGAGAATACATTTCATTCCATTCATCACTATAGTTAAGCGATGCACATATAAATCTGACAAAAACATCTACTCAGCGTAGGGGCATGATTGAGGAAGTTGATAAAGGTGCTCCACGAGGGATGGAATGGTCAAGCCCAATGGTTATGAAATAATGATATGAGGGGTCTTTTTTTTTTTTTTATTAAGCATTTTTACATTGATGATGATGGGATCCTAGGATCTTTTTTCTGATTTTACTTTTAAGCTATTTTTCGCGTTACTTAAGCAATTTTGCTTGGATATTCAATAGTGTTCTAGTGATCTTTCACAACACTATAGAACACTTGAACTTCATCTGAAACATAGGTTGCATATTTGTAAAAATACATTTTGTGTGGTACATTACGCATATTTAAGGGTGAAAATTTATTTTTTCTGATTAACTTGACAATATCTTAAAAACCCTTGTACACTATTTACTTAATAGCCGTGAGGCTTCTAATAATTTTCAAAAGCCAGAGTTTTTGCTTAAGGTTGGATTTCCTTGACAAAATAACAAAATCTAGGCGTATTTTGGGGCTTTTGAGGAAGTTTTCGGCGCCAATATGGCCACTTACGCGATTTGTTGGCACTCATGATTTCAGTTTGCGGTATCGCTCACATCTTGAGAAGAATCACCATAGCCGGGGCCAACTGGGTCAATATGCTCTAGAGTTTTTACTCTGATTTGGATTTGGCCGGGACAAGCGATAAAGAGGCAAAATATTGATCTAAATAAAAAGGTTTTTTCCTTAGATTTAATCTAAATGCTTTTGGGCTTTATGTATTAGGCATGGCCAAATCTTTGTTGCCATATATACATTAAGCAGAAATTTTGTATATGCCTTTGATCTCTAATGCTCAAAAATCAAACTTTATTTCTGAGAAGAAGCGATGCCATGAAATTTTGCATTTCCGAACTTATAATCTTTGAGGAAACTTCATAGGATGCAATTTTGCTTTCCGGTTATGGGCTACCATTTACCAAATAACTACTTGAGGGTAGGGTTCGATTAGATAAATGATGCCTCTGGTAGCTACCACTTGATATTTAATGCAAAGATGGCTATGCTATGGATGCTATGCTATGGCACAATTTGGAACACTATGATGCACAGCGGATCTAATATTCTCATTGAGGTCCTGTTAATATCGCGTGCGGACTTTGAGCTTTTATTATGTGGATATTGGGTTCCCAAAACACAAGAGGAATGCTACAAAGGTTAATGTTGTCTATACTTCAATAACTTGGAAATATATACATCTTTATTATGGATTTTAAGATTATATGCTCTAGAGCTCTTAAGTTCAAAATGATGATTACACTTTGAATTGGTGTCCATGAATATGATTGCACCATGAAATTGTTACAACTTGTTTGCATAGATTATAAACATAGAGTTGGTTATATTTATTTAGATGCTATGACTTTTTGGATTTTATCTCTAAACTTATAATTCCATCTCTCTTTTACATTTTAGATCAACTTCCGGGGCAAAAGGATACAATTGGTGGTCGATGATAAAGTAGAGACAATATACATACAGCCCCTTACATCGTTCACAGGGATTCTTTGCTAGCGTTTGCATGATTAGGCTAGCGGTATGGAGTTCTTTCACTCAATTGTGTTTTATTTCTTTGTTAGAGTTGGCTTTAGCGTGAAGGATGTGGAGATTTTGAAAGGACATGCACAAGGCCACTTGGGTTTGGAGCCGTCTATATATTGGAATCACGGACTTGCAACAATAATTTGGCCTACATAAGCATGAGAGTGATTCAAAAGTAACACAATTATTTTAGATAGTTGATACACATGGATACATGAGGCATGGTCCCTCTTGACTCAATTTATATATGATTGGATAAACCTTGAGTTGATAAGCTAAGTCAAGGGTCCCCAGGCAAAAATTTCAAACAATTGTACATAGTTCATAGTATATGAAATAGCGAGATTCATATTGATAGTATATGGAATGATTATATTTCTTATGGTTTTAATGAATAAATAATGGTCTTCAAATTACTTGGGGCTTTGGAGAAGATGTACTAGTCTAGGCTGAAAGCACTTTCGGTTTAGATATTAGAATATTATCTTCTTAGGGATTGGCCGGCGGTCTTGGTCTAGTTTGCTGGATTAGAGGGGGTTTCATTTTGGGGGAAGGGTTTGACCATGGTGTACAATAGTATATAGGTTTTTCGTTTTTTTCTTTTTCTTTTTTTAAGGGAATGTTATTTTTTCTACTAGTGCTATTGTATGGCTGCTTTCACGGTGTGTGAGTGCGGTGAGGCCCTTTCTTATTTGAATTAGGTTTGTTGTAGTTTTATCCATTTCGCTGTTGTAGGTGGTAGGTACATTGTTGAGGTGAGATGTATTTGTATTTTGTTTTTGTTTGTTGCTTGCTCTAGAAGCGGTTGCTCTATGATGCAGGATCTTAGATGTCTCTTTCTTGTGAGAGTTGCTTGCTTGTTTTTTGTTGGCTTTGTGGACCTTTTATTATATTGTGATATGAGCTTAGCTACTAGGGCAGCTAATAAGGGCGGTCGGCAGATTTATTTGCAGGTGAAGTATTAGGGATGATAAGATTTGTGATGCTTGATTTTGTTGCAGAGGATTTTTTTGTTGGAAGAGATGACCCTCCTGGCGCTCCTCCGGTTAATGGAGATGCGGTCTTAACTCTTGAGGTTGATGTAAGAGGAATTTGCTAGGATACACCGTCCATGCAACCTTTGGGGTCTCATTCTCAATGGTTATCTTTGTTTCATTTACCACGATCATCCTCTCAGCGAATCGTTTGAGCATGCACATGGCACTTGAACCTAATGTGTGTATTATGTGTATTCTTGAGGTGGCGGGGCAAATAAAATATGCATGCTCTAAATCTACGGAATACCTTTGGTCTTAATAGCTTTGGTCGTATTCAATATTTATATGGATTTCTTATAGGATATTATTGCTCAATGATTATCCTCAGGTGCGATTCTTGAGGAGCAAGGTTACATACTTAGGTGTTTTTTATGTGGCCTATGGAGCATTTGCTCTTATTTTTTGGGGTTGTATTCATATAGGAATACCGTAGAAGCCTGAGCTGGAGGTCGAGTTTTGACCCCAGCTGACTTTAGGGTTTTGACTGTGGGTAAAGTAATCTTAGGTTGAATAGTTTCATTTCTTAGGTTATTTTTGGAAAGAGCTGGCGATGGCGGTGGAGCAGCCGAGTGGCGATGGCAGCGGAGCAGCCATAGTTGCCACTCTGTGCTTTAAGGAACCGCCACTGTGTCTTTTTCCTGTAGTTGCGGTTGCTGCCATGCTTTGAATGTTAAACAAGCACCTATGTTTAATCGCCTTCATCTAGGCATCAATTTGCTGCAAAGGTCTAGAAGATGTTTTTTAAGTTGAACAGCTGAGTTTGAAGGAGAACTCAGTTTCAGAAAGAGGAGAAAGGGGTCAAAGAGAAAGATTTGATACTTTTTTGGGTGTTTTTCGGCACGACCAATTGGGGCAAAGGGTAGTTTGTTATTTTTTGTCCCCTCTGTGTTTTCTGTACAAGTCTTAATCTGATTCAGGCCCAGATACTGCTATGTCCATAATTCGTTGTTTTTTGTACACGTCTTAACCTAATTCAGGACCAGATAGTGCTATGTCCATAACTCGCAGTGTGTTCCTTTGTGTTGATACATTCTTTACAGATACATTTGTTCATTTAATATAGTTGTGTTGCTTTGGAATGTCTGATATGTGTAGAAGAGCATGGGATCTTGCGAGGGTTCGACTCCTCAGGCTCTATTCTGTTGAAAAGGTGTTGTTCGGCAGTACAGTCGTATCAGCTTAAAGTGCACAGACATTGACTACTCTTACAACCACAAAAGTGTTTTTTAGGAGGGCTACCTTGTGATGCAGTTCAGTGGAGGTTGTTGAGCTAACTTGATTTGGAGGCAATAGATCGCCATGTTGTCCGGGTCAATCTAATGGTTTAAAAAAATTGTGATATATTAAAATAAAACAACGGTCATAAAGACATGCAAATTTCTTTATTTTTGCATATATCCGCCTCTTTCTTTTTCACTAGATCCTTATCGCTAATTTCCTCTTATTGTGGCCATTTATTTGCATAATTCCAATTAATATTCCCTATGCTACATTCTCCGCCATCTACACAATTTGTGATGGGATCAAACACCATTTTCCACGTCACCATATAATTTTTAAAGCATTGCACTTTAAATCAACAGTGCAAGGAGGAGGTTGTTTGACCCCAACTTGATTTGGAGGCAATAGATCACATGTTGTCTGGTCAATCTAATGGTTTAAAAAAATTGTGATATATTAAAATAAACAACGGCTGCAAGACATGCAAATTTCTTTATTTTTGCATATATCCGCCTCTTTCTTTTTCACTAGATCCTTATCGCTAATTTCCTCTTATTGTGGCCATTGATTTGCATAATTCCAATTAATATTCCCTATGCTACATTCTCCGCCATCTGCACAATTTGTGATGGGATCAAACACCATTTTCCACGTCACCATATAATTCTTAAAGCATTGCACGAAATCAACAGGCAAGTCAGTGGAGGTTGTTTGACCCCAACTTGATTTGGAGGCAATAGATCACATGCTGTCTGGGCTCAATCTAATGGTTTAAAAAATTTGTGATATATTAAAATAAACAACGACTGCAAGACATGCAAATTTCTTTATTTTTGCATATATCCGCCTCTTTCTTTTTTACTAGATCCTTATCGCTAATTTCCTCTTATTGTGGCCATTGATTTGCATAATTCCAATTAATATTCCCTATGCTACATTCTCCACTATCTACACAATTTATGATGTGATCAAACACCATTTTCCACGCCACCATATAATTCTTAAACCATTGCACGAAATCAACATGCAAGTCAACACAAACATGGTCTTATTATCATTTACTACCGATTGTATCCTCGAAGGATTTGAACGCCTGCCAGGAGAATGGGCAACACCATATCCTTTGAAACCAATATCGAAATCTCAAGTTCTACATATACTTCGCTCGAACGTGGCCCAAACCTGCTGCAAGCAAAGATGTTCACGAAAACCAGTTCAAGACATTTTTCCAACAAGCATAAAAGAGTGTGATATTCATAGATTATTCTTACTTGTCATGACTGCCAGCACTCTGCAGACAATTTACTTGGTGAGAAATATCATAAGCTCTACACTTTATCTGCCAATAAGAAAATTCTTACTACATATGTTTAGCTCCAACCTCCTTCAGGCCCTTCCAACTCAGAAAAAAGGACTTACAATCACCTCTCTGTTCGCCCAAAGACAAAGATTGAATCCAAGCAAATCCACACTGAGCTTCAAATGTTAAAAAATCAAATCAGAAAGGAAAGAAAAAACTAGAAAATTGCTCAGAATGCTAGAATTTCGTAGAGAGAAATACAAAGAGGGCAAGAAGTATGAATTATCTCGGTTGAGAATAAAAAACCTTCCCTTGATTGGCTTCGTCTCTGCAACAAAAGGCCAATGGATTATCTTGCAAAACCCCAGCATCAATCGCAGAACCTTGTCGCCATCTTGCAAAGCCCCAACTTCAATCGCAGAACCCTGTCGCTATCATGCCGCCCCAATCGCAGAACCTTGTTGCCATCTTGCAAAGCCCCAGCATCAATCGCAGAACCTTGTTGCTATCGTGCCGCCTCCTGTTTCTTGCTCTACACAACCTAAATCAGAATATCTAAAATAGAAATACCTCATCCATGTTACCTAAATAAAAATGTCTAAATAGCAAGATGCCACGTTATCCTCTTTTAGCATGTCCATGTGACGTTCTAACATCTAAAATAGCGACTTTGATGAAGGCACCTTTTGGGTCAAACCATCCCATCCTAACATCTAAAATAGCGACTTTGATGAAGGCACCTTTTGGGTCAAACCATCCCATCCACCACGAGCATCGTACGAAAATATCTACAAATACACCTCCATAACCATTTACAATCTTATCTATGGGTGCAAGGCAATTGGTCCCGCATTCTGACGGGACAAGTGACCCTCACCTGTCCCACCAGAATGCGGGACCAATTGCCTTGCACCCACAATATAGTAGTTGGGGAACGTTCCCTTGTTTCGGTTATGGCACTGGCTATGGCGCTGGAGGTCCGCTATGGCTGCGGCGTCTCTGTTTCATGGAGGCGGTGAAGGTCGGCTATGGCAATGAAGGTCGGCTATGGCCGGGGCGTCCTATTAGTAGTTGCTCTGTTTGCTTTGCTAATCATTGTCTTTGCTCTGCTAATAGTTGCCTTCATTGTCATTGAAGCAACGAAAATTTTAGTATTCCTACGGCCATTTGGCCACAAATTACGTGTTCGCACAAAACGAACTACCGGCTTCGAGTAGGATGCCGTACCTACGGACTATCTGCAGATTCGCCATTTCATGGCACTTTATTGCCTATTATGACATTAGAATGGCCAATTAGATGTTTGCTAATTGGAGTGGGATCGACTTTGGGGCCAATTTAGTCCCAAGCAAGAACTAGATATGTTGATGGAATGGCCATTTAGGCCACTTGGCCAAATTCTGTAATGCCTTAAGTTCGTCAAATCTTAAATCGTTAAGAGGCCCCCTAATAAATTTCTCACTTATGGGGGGCCAACATTATTAGAAATTTTTATTCCTAAATATATCTACCAACTAAGAATAATCCCACTTTTTTGGAAAATCAAATGTCGAGGCACTTTTCAATCCTCTTTATCAAAGACTCAGGCATCCGATTTTCGATTTTCCCTACTAGCAATCTGTGCATTATTGAAATACATGGGGTATGAATTCAAATTCATACATGTAACTTAAACACATTTGTATGGGGTAGCGACTTCTTTATGTTTGGGCAACTAGCTCTATATTTAATAAGAATCTAGTTAAAAATCACTATTTGAGCTGCACATTATTAGATATTTGGTTCAAAAATCGCCAATTGGGTTGCAGCCACATTAAAAAAAAAAAAAAAAGGAAAAATGTCCAGTTCAGGCTACACTTTCGGGGGCATATTTTACAAGGAATGGCCAATTCCTTATCCTTCCTATGTAATGCAGTGTCCAATTTCTATTCTCCCTTATTTTGTTCCTTAAAAATTCTTAAAACATGGCAGGTGTACTGTGTGCACTCATTGATTATAGGGCATTTATTGCGGCCATTAATAACCTCAATATTTCGTGGACGATTTGACGCCGGGCAATAACCGGATTATCGAGATGGCTTGCCAATTTTTCTTGCGTGAGGATCTTCTGACGGATCTCTTCCTATCTCTAGTAGGATTCGCCCCAATTCTGGACAGTAAAAACGACTCCATCTTCACTAGATTATCACCCATCCATCCGGTAGGTTTGTGTTTGTTTCGTGACCGATCCGAAAATCGAATTCATCAATTAATCGATTAGTGAAGATGGATCCCTTTCCCCAAATCCCACAGCCCAAAGAAATTTTATTCTTCCCGTGGGTGCCATTGTTTAAAGCAGCTTGTGTTGTTTCATCGGACGATTGATCGCCAGGAAGGTGGAGCACATAAATATATACTTTTTTTCATATCCCCCGTGATTTCATATCCCTCGCCCGCCAATTTATGGGATTTCAAAATACCGGAGCTCGCAAAAACTAGATTATTACAATGTATCTCTGAGAAGAGCCATCACGAAGTAGTTCAAGCATTTGGAGCTTCCTAGAGCAAACCTTCATTTTGCCGTGAAAGCAGAGTCGCTTTCCCTAACTAAACTTTGTCAAATCTACTTAACATAATGCAAAAGCATGAGAAAAAATATCTTGTTCTAATGTAGGTATTGGCATTCCAATCCGGAATCAAAAATATGAGCTCCATGTATTCAATCGATGGCGTGCAAGGCAAGTTCACCGCCGATATTTGCAACCGTGATTGCGCCTAACGAAGCTACCTAAATGGACGCCGCTATATCCGTGGATTTGGCCCTGCTTAAAACTTGCAGAAAGGCAAGAAACAAGAAACAAGGGCGAGTTTGCTTGGATCATATTTGCAAAGTGGGCTTTGAAAACTCAAGAGTTTGCTAGATATTATTCAAGGAAACAAGAAACAAAGGACAAGAGTTTGCCCGGATATTTTTGCAAGACCAAGCTGCAAGAATCGCAAGGAAAATCGGCGTCGCGCAAAGCCAGAAACAAGCCAAATTTGATCCTCAACAAACATAAAATAACATTTCAAGAACCAATAGGATGTTAGTGCCGTGATCAAGATCTTGGTCGCTGAAATTGCACTTTGATTTAAGATCTTATTGTATTATCTAAAATTTACTTGCTTGATAGTTGGGTATTAGTATAAAGCAACCTACGCCACCGATTTCAATCTGTGAAACCGTGGTCCATTGTAGATGAACCAGTGGAAAATAAGAGCGCCGGCGTTGTGCCAGGATTGGCCTTATATGAAGATAATGTATTCTGTATGTTTCAAACAGTGGATGGTGGAGAGGGGGTAATTCCATAGCCATTTTTAGTATTGACTCGATTCATAGAAATTTGGTGAAATTGGGTCTTTGCAAATTTGATTAATGATGTTCTTGCCATTTTTGTTGGATGAAAGCTTCTTGATCAGATTGGTAGCATTTCGGTTTTGACAATGTAAATGTTTATTGCCATAACTCCATAGTCGGAGAGCTCGAGAATATGCTCTCATCTTTAGAGGGCATAAAATCACCGGTCAGATATTTATTGAGTTTGTCACATGTATTATTATCTTTTGATCTCTCAGAAATTTCATTTCCCTCGTCATAGATCTTGCCTTGGTGTGGAAGG
The DNA here is from genome assembly GCA_021234155.1 of Isoetes taiwanensis. Lineage (NCBI taxonomy): Eukaryota > Viridiplantae > Streptophyta > Lycopodiopsida > Isoetales > Isoetaceae > Isoetes > Isoetes taiwanensis. Next base: position 28,255,506 of record JAJEKV010000004.1, read on the forward strand.
CCCCCACCGCAATTATTTGCAAAATCCGACCTACTCCAAGAGTTTTTCCCCCGCCTCAAATTGGCTATGCCCAATGCTATGTCCTCCCACACATATAATTCAGCTTTAAATTGAAATCCTTCTACAAGAATCCGCAGAACTTCACATCCCCTATTCGAACCTCTCAGATCTTTGTTAGGGCAAATTCGGCTAGCCTTTCTGTGTGAAAAATTCGACTTCTTTGTTTTACATGGTCCCTTATTTAATTTGTTCAAAACCACCTCCTGCTATGTCATCACAAGCATATATCATTCTCTAACGAAACCTAGATGACCAATTCTAACCATCTTATTAAATTAGATCGAATGGGGTGGATAAAAACTGCAGAAACATGCCTAAACCATGCCCTGAAACGATCCTTGCATTGTCGGGTTTATTATTGGGAGGCAGCTATTCACAGCTATAGAGAACTTCAAGGTAGTCGCTATTAAAAGTTTAAGGTTTTTAACACTAGAGTTGTTATTCGAACTATCCTATAGTGGTTCATCCACCGTAATAGATAGATATTGGTCCAAGATACCCTCCGCCACTTAAATTTTTGATATCTAACAAGAGAAATTTCTATTTCATAAGATACCACCACTTTTGAAATCTTCACTTGATTCTTTATGGCTATAATAATCCCATTGATCCGAGACATCGGATCGACATTCTAGAATGGGGCGAGCATGCATGTCTTGCATGCATGCATGTGGCGCATGCCCTTTCTGGTTGGGAGTTCGCTATTTTAGGGCGGGGAGTTCGCATCAACGCCTCATCGGGCCTTTCCTCTTCTCTCGCCAGCACCTTTATTCTCTTTGAACCCCTCCCCCCCTTCTTTGTTTATTGTATTTGTCGCTCGGCACGCGGACCAGCCCCTCTATTTGAAGAGGTTTATTGTTTTTTGTCGCTGGCACGCTGCGGATCAGCCCTCCACTCGGGAGGTTTGTTTTGTCTCATTTTGTTGTGTTGGTGATGCGTATTGTGTTGGCGAGCCGCATTTGTTTCGACTTCTCCATGTGGGTTTTGGAAGCATTTTATGCCTTACGTTTGTCCAGCCTTTGTTGAAGGCTTATCACTAGGGTTTTTCCTCGAAAACCCGAAAGGGCGGGGTAATAATCCCGGTGATAAGCTTTCGGCAGGTACACCAGCTACACATCTATTAGCATTGTATTTTTTGGGGTTGTGAATTGTTTCTCCTTTACTATAACAAGTTTTGATGTAAGACTTGTGGCCATAAGTGGTCAACTCTAAGAGCTATAATCCAATAATTTTTTGAAGTCTCCATAAGTCGCGTTGATCTCAATTTTCATGAAAGAAGATTTGACACATAATCCAGGACAAAAATAGAACTAAAATGGTGTAACTAAACTCATATATAAGCTTTCTATGCGCAATAAATGATGCATTCCATACATTCCACTTATATCTACATAATAAAGAAATTTATCAACTTAAATATGGTGAATAACTATGTATTCTTTATATTTAGAAGTGATTGTTAGTACACAAAATTGGAGCTTAGTTAGGGTAATAGTACAAAAAACTCATCCTTTATGATAGGCAATATTTTCTTAATGAATATGACCCTTGCTTGGCAACATAGACATGAATTTTATGTTAAAAGTGACACATTATGTAGAAGATTTGATTTAAAATAGAACTGGACCATTTCTAGTTTGTACTTAGGCTTGCCATATTTTAAAGCAAGATAACATTCTGGGAAGGGACTCGCAAAGAACACAAAAACCGGCCGACTACCAGAGAACTTCCCTACCTATACGCCCAGCCAACGAGAAACATCTAAATGTCGAGCAACGTCACGAACCACTCAGAGAAAGGGGGAGCGCGATGACCGCCAGCTGCCGTGAACACGAACATCAACACGTGAAACTCAGAGGACGAGGACCGCCAGCAGCCGTGAGTACGAACCTCAACATGTGGACCCTGCATATCTAGCAAAAACGGAGGAAACGTGGAAGAATGATAAAAACTATGGGCTGATATCGAAGGGCAAAAAAGGTAAACCAGGTTATCAAAAATGGATGGGAATCAAGGTCTAAGGAGAAGGTAAGGTGATGACCAAGGATATGGAAAAAAATCTTTCCAAGCATAAATGTGACATAAAATGTGATATGAAATAACTACAGGGTCCAAGGCGAAGATAATGTTATGGCCAAGGATAGAAGGGAGATGGCGGGCGAGAGCTGCAAGGTTAGAGTGGAAGGAGCCAAGGATAAAAATGTGAAATCTGCCTAAGATTGTAAGGACAATATAACGATAGCCCGGGGGGTTCACGTATGTATTCCGTAGAATACATGTGCGTGGACGGAGAAGGGGTTTTTTTGGAAAAAAAAATAGTACGTATACATGCGGGCGCTCATACGTTTTGGCGCCCAGATGTATGCATTTTCCACGGTCCGGGGATAGATTTCTTGGAGCTGCTGAGGCGTAAGAGTACGTTTTAGGGCTTTGAATCCGAAGCTTGCTGCCAGAAAAACGTTTTAGGATTTGGTGTTTCGGAGGTAATGTTTTGAAGTTTTTTCGTCCCTGCCACATAAAAATCTAGCACAGAGTTTAGTCATGAACGGATTAGGAAGTAGTTAGATGAGCAGCATAAACCATTGTTGATGCATTTGATTTTAAAGTTCATCTGTTTCCTACAGTAGCTATAGTTGCTCTTTTTTTGCAGGCCAAGCTTCCCCTTTCTCCATTTCGGCCTCCATTCTCTGAGATCCATGGTGGAAATCTGGTTTTTAGAGGGTTTTTGCATCTGAGTAAGGTCTGTTAAGATCAGTTTTGTGCATGCATGTCGGTAACGCTATACATTCACAAGCATCTCTCTAATATTATTTTGCTGTTTCTTTGCTTGTGTCAGTCAAGAAAATGGAAAAAATGGTCAAGGTGAAAAGGAATCGTGGCTGACCTTTGGCCCCGGGACAAGAATGCACTGGAGGATGAGAAAGAATTTGTATTTCTTGGAGATAGGGAAGTGGCCTTGGAGACGGGAAGTGGCGTGGAGGTAAGGTTTAAGGTTTGTGGTGACGAGGTTACTATCAAGGTGGTTGGAGAGCCCGCGACAAAAAAGGCAAGAGGATCGTTGTTGAGAGCATTTCATCTCAAAATCTTCAATTTGAGATGGTAGACCGTGACCGTCATAGCCGAGGAGCGAAAAATGAAGAGGTAAATCATGATGATGAACTTGTTCTCGCTTGAAGATACCACCTTTTAGATGATGTATCGATTTGAATTTTTTTAAAGAATAGGTTGCTATCCAAGTTAGCAACAAAGTTTGATGTTGCCAAATGGCAAGTTGCTTTGAGGAAGTTGAGTTCAAAGTCGCAGAAAAAAGAATCGAAAAAGACAGTTTGAATTGTGTTCTTATGATGCCCATGGTAAACCAAGATTTGCTATTTGGTGTCTTGAATGTGAGAAACGTTATGGTAAAGGTGGAGATGATACCTTGTGTAACTTTGAACGCAGCCACTTGAAGTCCAAGGGTCATGCCGATAATTACGAGCGTAACCTCAAGTGTCACGAGAAGGAGAGCGGGTTGTGGAGAAGGAGGATCAGCCTTGCAATGTTGAGGAGGAGCCGGACATTTGCAAGGAGAATCAAACTCTAGTAGAAAGTACATTAGTCCGCCGCCATTGCAAAGTTTCAAGAAAAACTAGAATTTTTTTGATGTTGTGTTCAAGCTTTATGAGAGCAAAGATTGGTGGATATGCTAAACTTGATGACATTCGTGTTATTTGTGCCATGTGTGAAAGGCTTCTCGAACTATTTCCAAGAACTGGAAGTCTTGATGGCCACATGAAAGATCATATTCTATCTAAGAGACACGTGCATGCTGTCATGAATACAGATAAGGAGTCAAGTGACCAAGCAAAGAAGAGGTGGCAGTCAAGAAATGGGCTGGAAGCGCACCCGCAACAAGGAAATTTGCATATTTTTTTGCAAGAGGTAACCTCTATTTTGTTTGTTAGAAGTAGTGTTCACATTTTAGTTGCTATAATGTTGAATAGTCTTAGCTGATTCGACCGATTTTGACATGAGTAAAGAAACACCGCGGCCCTCCAAGCCTCGAAAGCGCCAAGCTTCATCAAGTAACAGCCACGTGAGTACTCTTAGTGGCTTCATAAGTGGTTTGTATTTTAAGTTTGTAGGGTATCTAGGGGTTCATTGTCGATTTCGTAATGTAAACGCCCTTGGCTCTACTATGTGGGGCTTTTGGCGTAACAAATATAAGTATGGAGATAAAGTTAAGGATTTAAGACCCTTTCTCGCATGAGCCGAAAGAAGGGACACATTGGTATTGTGAACCCGCATTGCAAAGATACATTTGTAGTCGAAAGGTGGTTTAGTAGAGATTAGTGGCTCGTTTAGGCATAAGAAATGCAAGAGGGTCAGTCTTATAGGTGAACCCTTTGAAAATTATCAATGTTCTTTATGTGCTGCTATTCCGAAAGAGAGGGATTTTTACATGAGAGTGCATAGACAGACCGACGACAAGGTAGCAAGGGGATTTAGAACCACAAAGTTATGTATTAGATCAGATTACCTGAATGCAATTGAGATCAAGAAAATGGCCGTGTCCGGCAGCTCATGAGATAAGGAAGTTACATAAGGAATTAATGTTTTCCAAAATGAGTGTTACTGCATTGTCCACGAAAGAAAGGTCGCTAAGAGGGAGTCTGGAGGAGTCAATGAACAGGAAAGATGTCAGCAGATTCTGCCAGAACATAGTGGAGGCACATCGACAAGCTAAATTTAGTGGAAAACCAGCTCTTTGGGATTTTCTAAGGGACATAGCTCAAAACATAATCAGACCAGGCCATAAAAGAAGATATAGGGAAACCACGAAGGCGTTGTTTGAAACAATTAAGATATGGGGAGGGAGAAGAATGCACAATTTTCTTTCTCTCAATTTTGCAGGTCCGAGTATGTCCACCACTATGCACTCCACACGAGAAAGCTTCTTTTACAAGGTCGGTCTTAGGAAAGAAACATTCAAGCATCTTGCTCAGGTCTACACTCGACACATGCAACACCAAAGACTTGGATTTGGGGGGGAGGGGGGGTCCAGCAATTGTGGTCGAGGACGAGACCGCCATAAAGCCGGGCTGACGCTGGATTCCCAGAGATGACCGCTTGTTCGGCTTTTGTGGAAAGAAAGAAGGGCATGCTTGCAATGGCACATTTGAGGTGTTAGTTGGTTCCGGCGAAGAGGGCTACAACATAATTATCAATGCCTTCGAGGAGAATGTCATTTTCAAGACTATGCAAGAGTTCTTATCGCGGAATCCCTTTGCATAGAAGCCCCGCCTGCACTGACCTTGCCATTATTCCCGACATGTAACGATTTGATCACCTTGAGGTTAGACGCCGCTGGCAAAGAAATCCAAGACCTATGGAATGCACTTGAGAATGGTTGTTGGCCCTCTAATCGTGCCAACTCGGATGGAGACTCGAGGAGAAGGGCTGCATGTTTGCAGATTATACATCCGTGTCGCGCACAAGACAAAGACATTCAAGGTTTCATGGGACGGGTTGGCCACTAAATGCCTCGAGAAATAAGGATGTTTATGGGTCAGCATGACCAAGATTTCGTGCACAACTCTAAGAAGCTTGTTAATCCCATGGATAGTGCCTCTAGAAGGTTGTAATTAGGGAATGAGTTAGTGACTCTCAATGACATACACCATGTCTTTGAGTTATGCCAAGGGAAGCATGGGCTGCAACTTGAGACGGAAGCGCCAGATCGGCAAAACTGGAGGGATGCGCAACGCCTTGCTTCTAGAAAGGTTTAGCAATGCTTGGACTAACTAAGCAATGGTTCTCGCAGGCCCACCAATGCGGAATTTAGGCACCAAAGTTTATCCGGAAGTCGGGCATCATATATTGACATCTTCCTCTCACCTACTTTGGACTTGAGGGCTCGATTAAAGTCTGCCGCGAACGGTATCCTTCTTCTTTAGGTGAGCTGGAACTCGCTTTGCTACTTTCAATTTGGTTTGATCTTTAAAACTTTAGGTGCATAACAGCTTTTGAGGCTCGTTGACTAACCACAAAGACGATTCGCTAAGTAAGAACTTCATTAGTCGGGAAACCTTTATAGACGGCAATTGTCATGCCATTTTGTCGTGGCCGCTAATAAAGTATTTTAGTTCGTAATTTGGGCATTTAGAGTTGCCCTTACAAAGGCACGGATCGGACGTATGTGAGAACTTCTTCTCTAAAGTCGGTGGCATGGTGCGTGAACTAAAGAGCCTATGACGGGGCGGACTTATTGAGAGTGCCTCCGCCTCAATCATATTTCCGAAGTTTCAAGCAGCCACTACCCTCTTGTTTCCTCGCAAAGACATGCTAAGCAAGAACACATTTGGGAAGAGTTAGAAAGGAAGGTAGATACCAATGGGGATAGCTGACTGTAACCTTGCAGACATGCGAGCGTAGGATACTGGATGCCAAGATTATTGAGGCCTTAAAAGAAGGGCTTGTCGCCGCACAAGCATTGTGTACAAGCGTTGGGATTACAATTGAGGAGAGTGATGGCTGGTTTAGTGAGCCATGGAACGTCGAAGATTGGTTTCATAGTAGTCATGTGGTAGACCCGAGCTCTACCACATTGGGAAATGAGACCGATGCCACGAAAAGAGAATATGGAGATTGAAGGTGAAGATCCAAGGAACGAGGTAGTTAGTGAGGATGATGTGGCCGTGTCTGAATTACTTACATGTGTTTGACCTAAATGTTAGATGAATGTGAAAGGAGGAAGCCATCTCATGTGTCTTGGATGTTGTTATGGAAGGTAAGAAAATCTTCAAGTCAACTATTGTGAGTCATTTGAATGGGAACTCCGGGCTATCAAAGGACAAAGTTGACGAGGGTTAAGACTATGGTATATTCTATTGAAGAAAGTAATGTTGATGCACAAACTCGCCAAAGATTGGGATAGATTGTGCAAGTTGTAATTTCAAGAACCAAGGGGATCCACCTGGTGGCACCACAAACCGCGGACAAGCTTCAATGAGAAAAAGGAACAAATCAAGGTAATTCATAAGGTTTGGTATCTTGATAGGGTACTTAGCATGAGGAGGAAGTCCGGCAAAGGCATGGAGAGAGAGTAGAGAGCCCGTGGACTTAGTTAAACGCCGCCTTTTAAAGTTCAATTAAATCCGCATATTACAGAAACATTGCAAAGAAGGACGGCAAGTCCACTTGGTTTACTTATGATCCGGCCGATAATCGAATTTTATAGACCTCGAAGTCTATCATATCTCTTGCATCTTTAAGATATGAACCCGCCAAAAACATTTACCATCCGCATGATGATAATGACAGAGTAAACTGAATAAGTTTGTCCGCGGAACGTAATATTGGTAGGGTAATATTAAATTAGACGCCTTCAAATGGTTGAATCCCGGGTTGAATTCGCTACTAACCGGCCTCTTTCTTTCATTTTTTTGTAGGTGACAAGGGAAAGCGTAAGGTCTAGGGAGTGCATAAGGTTCAAGCAGATATTTGTCAAGTACTTTATCAATGATCATTTATGATTAAAGCTACCATTTCAACAGCTTTAAGTTTAAGAGCGGTTTTCGCTTTGTATAAATCTCGAAAGCATGTTCTATTTGCTTTTGCTTTTACTTAATGCATTCCATGTAGAAACCGGTGATCTTGTTTAAACTTTACTTTGAATGCAATAAACAGTGGCTACTGGTTGCTTGTGGAACTAGTTAGTTAAGTATGCTTTCTGCCTTTCCGATTCCATTACTCGATGATTCTTTTTCTCATAAGATTTACGTAAGCATAATAAAATGCTTCCAAAACAGCAGATGTTGTTACCCTACACTCTATTTTAATCTGGCATGACGTGAGGACATAAGACATAATGAAAATCATACTTTAAAAACAAAACATAAACTGTTTGAAGTCTGATTTCGGTTAAGAACATTACATAAAAGAAACATACTAAGAGACAAACTAAAACACAAGTCTTAATGTCTGAAACCGCGTCATATTCATATTATAATAAGATACTTTACAAAAAGGAAGGTTTTCATGGCCATTTACAAAACAAAGCAACTGCCCGGATCAGATCAGATCAGGAGCTTTACAAAACAAAACATATCAGGAGCTTTACAAAACAGGTTAGGGAGATTTCGTATTTACTGTCAAGAGCTTGCAAATAAAAAAACCTAAGCTATTACGGACGTCCTGGAGGCATAACTTAATGGATATGAGAATAACGGAGGTCAGACTAACGGAGGCGCTTCACCAACTGCCCGGAGGTGGCATCCTAAGCAGCACATATAGATTGTTCCCTCTTGCACGGATTTTCATCTCCAAAACCCGCTCATCTGCAAGAGTCACCCGATCAACCCACTGCTGAACTTTTTCAGTGATATGAGCTCCATGATCTTGCATGTGCACCACTTCCATGCACGAAAATTTTGCCACAACCTTCAGCTTCGTGTCCTTGGGCTCTTCCGGGGGTTCTTCCGGGGGCTCTTCCGCGGCCTCTTCCTTGGGTGGAGCAGAGCCCACGGATTCTTTAGTGGGCAGCCGGGCGATGGTCTTAATCCGCGCCATTGTCGGATGTGGGAGAGGAATAGGCGGAGAAGGAGGATTGGGAGAAGGAGTATCGGATCGGGAGAAGGAGAGGAATAGGCGTTGGAGCGGCGTTGGAGGGAATGAGAAGAGCTAAAGAGCTCGGATCGGGTTATGCCATTGGCGGCAGCTGCATGGCGAAATTCACCATAATGACGTCCTTAAAAAACGTGCCCGAAAATAAAATCCGTATCAATAATTAATTTAAAGTCATTATTCAATAATCAATAATGAATTTCGTTATGATGTCATCCTAAAATCGATTTAATTAAAAAACCCTTTTTCTTATTTTTTGGAGTCACCATTGAACTCAAATGGCGCCAGGAAGAACCCTAAATACTGACTGGATGTAACATTTGCGGACTGGATGTAAAAATACGCTAGAGGGTAGGATACATGAATGAAAAATGGACGTAGGGCAAGAAGTGCTCAGACTGGGTGTAAAAGTATGGAATCGGGTATGATTCTTCGACAGTATGGGACCGTATACATAGGGGTTTCTATGGAGGGTCAGCTGTATACAGAGGGGTTTCTCCTGAGTTGATGCACGCACATGCCATATGCCACTTATATAGAGGTGAACCCCCCGGGAACGATAGCAAGGACAAGGATGGTGCCAATAGGTCCTTCCAGTGATAAATGAAGAAGGTGTATGAAGGAACGAACAATATGCCTAATCTGCCAAATGAAAAGATCACACTAAGAACATGAAAAGTCAACCACGTCCAATAACATAAAAAGCAACTTCTCTAAGCTGACCAGATGCATGATAATCACCCACATAATGATCAATCTCAGAGCAGCAGTATACAATGTTTGAAGAATAGAGAGGGGTAGCCGACCATAGGAACAATATCGGGCTACCCCAGAAAAAAGAAATGTGCACAGGCAGTATAGAAGGGTAATGGCGACAACTTCTCATCGGGATAAAAAACCCCGGCCTTTCGGGTTTTCGAGGAAACCCCTAATGAGAAATGGTCGCCAGCAACCTTGAATGTGTTGCCTGGAGAACCGAAGGAGATGGGTCGATGGCAACGCCAAAAAAAGCAGGACCTCGGAAGACGGCGTAAAACCTGCAAGCAACACAAAGAACCCTAAAAAATACCCGTGAATGGTTAGAAAGAATCAAACATGCATGGCAGTGACGAGGCAAACCGCACAACAACAAGCCCCCAACAATAGGAGCAACAGAAACATAAGAAGAAGAACGTAGCAGAAAAAAAGAGAGCGTCACCCAATAGGGTGGAGAAAAGCATCACCCAATGGGTGGAGAACAATCATGTAACAAGAAATATGCATCACCCTCGAGGTGGAAATAAACAGCATCACCCGCAGGTGGAGATAGCATCACCCATAAGGTGGAGAAAAACATCACCCAACGGGTGGAGAACAGAAATATGCGTCACCCTCGAGGTGGAAAAAAAAAAAGAGCATCACCTGCAGGTGGAGAATAATGCGGCATAATGCCGATGAACAAAGAAAAATACTAGTATAGCAACACCCAAGGTGGACAACAACAAAGATTGTAGGAACCGAAACATAGACGAGAAATCGCCCGTTAGACGTTAGGAACTGTAAACAAACACATATAGAAATAGAAAACAGCACCGAGAGGCGGAAAAAGAAAAAATAGCATCACCAACAGACGAACTCAAAATAACATATAAGGGCGGGTAGGGGGGGAAGCAATGGACAAAGAAAGAGATTCTGCTGTGAGAAGACGCCGATAACGAGCCACAAGAAGGATGAGCACATATATAGCTGCTCATCCCATCCCAGAATGACGATCCGAGGGGTCGGATCAATGCCATTCTTTTTCAACTCATGATTGACAAAACATGTGATACAAGTTCAAAATATAGTTTGTATCGTCTTAGTGCGAAACATACGATGGAATCTTCTTGTTTTTTACTATCACAAACTTAGGACATGTGTTTGCTACTTAGAAGTTCCTATTTTAGGTATAATAATAGTAACTTTAGCTTGTCTTTCATGATAGACTATAATTTTTATGGACTTAAGCTTCATTGGCAATATAGATCTCCAATTGGATGTTAAAAGTAACATACTACTATATGTAGACATGAATATAAATAGGCAAGGACCATTATGGTCCACAATTAGATGAATTGGGTATAGAAGTATATCTCTTTGAGTATCATTACAAATTCTATTTATTGTTCATTTGTCACTTATACAATGATATGGTGATTTTCTACCTTCTCTAACATAATTTTTGGAAGAATGAGTGGAGATTCATATAGGTTCAATTTGCTTGTGCTTCAACATTACCATTAAATAAGGCAATTCTAGCAACCAACTAATTTTTTCAAATAGAATACTATATATGGAATCTATATATTCTTAAAGCGAGTTTAAAACCAATTAAGATGATGATGTTCTGACTTTTTGAATGATCCTAAGCCATGTGGACCAATAGTAGGAAACAGACGTAGCAATCTACCTTTATTTTTCATAGTTATAGCTTTTTATATTTGTTCTTCATTCTTTTGCATTACTTCCACAACTTGAGAAGTTTGAAAATACAAGTTTTGAGTTCACCATTCAATGCATAGGTTTATGAAATCCATGGAACCCGTAATCTAACAGATAACTTGGAATGGACACTAGAAAGTTTACTCTAAACCTCAAGATAATGAGCATTGATTATTTTTAATGAATAGAGTGGTTCATAAGGTGCTTATATCCCACAATTGAAACTGAAATCGATTAAGATGAGGGAGTTCTTAATTTTAAAAAGAAGGTGGACCAGTAATGGTCCCAGGAAAACAAACCTTTCTTGATTTCTTATGAACAAACCCTGCGCTTTTTTAACGTGTTTGTTTTTAGAGTGATTCTATATTATGGTAACCTTTCATAATATGATTTTTTGGAAGATGAATTTGAATCATTTTACTTCTATATAGGCATACGTTATCAGTCACTTGTAAATGAAAAAATAAAAAAAAATCAAAACTTCATCATTAAGGCTAATGGACATTTTTCTTAGATAAGCAAGTTGTCTACCACTTATATTCGAAATTTTAGGTCAATATTCATTTCCTTACAAAAGTTAGAGATTTGATTTTGGGAAGTTTTCGAAACCAAGTATTGGTTCACGAAGACAAACAACGATTTTGACCCTGTCATATTCAAACAACCCTATCTCCCTTCTCGGATCTCGGATTGAGATGCGCTTTTTGTGTTTTACTCTCTAACTCGCGGAAGAAAAATATAAAATAACGAAAAAAAAAAATCATAAAAATCTTCTTATCGAGACAGTTTTACTTTATCTAAACATAAAGCAAAAAGACTTGACCCCTTTGCGTTTACCTAAGTGTAACTCTCTATAAACGGGAACCAATAGATTTTAGGTATTTTTTCCATGCAATATATTTGCTATATATTAACATATAAGAAGGGTTTGCCTGATTATTGAACCTTTGATTTTATATGAATTTTAAAGCAAACAGTGCAAATGCACCTTTTCTGGTACATCATGTGACGACTCTAGTGTTAAAATACTGGAAGACTTATAGGTTACAAATCGCTAAGTTGTAATGAAATAACTAGCAAGTGGTGCCTTCGTAGAAGGTGGTAAGAAATTGTGGTGGGAAAAAACTTATGGGTGAGAAAATATTTAAGTTGTTGAAGAGAGAATTTTGATTTTGAACCTCTGTAAAGTTGCTGATAGAAATGTTCACAACGACCTTCTATTAGATTTTCCAAACTCAAAAAACTCTAGAAAACCTTCGTTGATGATTTTGTAAAAGAGAAATGTTCGTGGCGGCCAAGGCCGCCGCGATAAAATTCTTGTACTTATAAAAAATTATAGGTCCCATAAAATTTTCCCTGCGTTGAAGATCTTCAAGCCCTGAAAAAACAGAACCAGGCTAGAAGATCCAACTTCGACTGTGAGCCCTGTTTCGTCACATTCGTTGCCGTTGAAGATCTTCAAGCCCCAAAAAGCCGAGACGCACCTAAGACCCAACCCATTTGTGGAGGTTTGGCCACCAAATGTGTTCCATCGCCAAGCATATGTTCGCCAAGCCAAGCCAGGCCATCTTTTGCCATGCTTTCATTGCTCGCATATGCTTTTGCTCTGTTTGGCAAGCATTGAACAAGCCAAGCCAAGTCCTCATGCTTTGGCATTCTTTGCTTGGAAAAACAAGAGCATTCTTTGCTTTCTAACAAAAGCGAGCATTCTTTGCTCGACAAGCATCGAACAAGTCAAACCAAACCCCGCTCGCAAGCATCGGTAAAAACAGAGCATTCTTTGTTGTTGGGGTATGGTCGCCCGCCACCGCGGACCTCACCGTACCCTGTGGTACCAAACGCCACCTGCCGCCACCCCGGTCCCAGTCAACGCCAAGACGGTGTCGCGACTTCGTGGGCTGAGAGGCCATGGATCCCCGAGCCATATACCCAGGTCATCAAGACATGGGGAACCCCAACATGCCCATTCCAGGGCATGATTCAATGTCAATGGAATTGCCACAAGCAAATTCAACCACAATGCATGCAGATGAGATGGGCAATCGGTGTGATTTCGAAGGAACAAGAAATTCGCTACGATCCCGCAGTTCCGCTTGTTACCGATGATCCCCCGGCCGTCACCGAAGAGGAGACCAATGGTGTCTACTAGAGCTCGACCAGGGATCGATGCTACAACAGCCGTGGAGCAAAAGCAGAGGGCTTTCCAGAACGCCCAGCAAAAGTTTAAAGCTGCGCCTAGAACAAAGAAGAAGCCTCCTCGACTAGCCGGATCCGGTGTGCTATAATGACGAGGGAAGCCAACAAGAAGAGGCCAATGGACGGAGGGAGCAGATGCTAGGACGCTCTTGATGAGGTGAGTGAACATGGTATTTCATTAGAGAAGCTTCTAGACGATCCGTATCCCTTAATCATCCCATCGAGATCGGTTGTATGGGTCAATTTCCCACAAGACAGATAGACATCCACAGATCTTAACACCATCCCAAGAAAAGGAACTTGTGGATTGGGCAATAGAGAGGGCAGAACAGGGGATGGGCGTGACCTTATCATCGGTCAAGGAGCGTGCAGCAGAAATGGCGAAGGAGAACAATCCAGCCTTCGAAGGGGTTCCAGGTGGAAAGTGGTGGAAATTATTCAAGCAGCGCCATCCTGAAATCTCCCTTAGGAGTGCAGAGACTCTAGATGTCTCACGTGCCCGGGCTATGAACCAAGAAAACTTGGATAGGTTCTACTCAGGCCTTTAAGAAATATATGATGAGTATAACTTCCCTCCTTCAAGGATCTGGAATGCAGATGAAGACCGGGATCCAAGCTGGGAAAGTAAAGGGGCTAAAGACAATTGCAAGGAGAGGTGAGAAAGGGTTAGTGAGGTGGTGATGAATACCAAGGAATGGGTTACAATCTTAGTGTGTGTAAATGCAGAAGGGTTTAGAATACCCAGTATGTACATTTTCAAGGGAACTAGGATGAGGCAGGACAACATATCCAGGTGTGAGGAGGGGGCAATTCAGTCGTCCCAAGATCAAATTTTGATGACAACTGAACTCTTCAAGTCTTGGTTGTCTCACTTCCAATGTAGAGTGCCTGGAGGAGTGTCACCTGAAAGACCACATCTAATCTTGCTTGATGGGCATGGAAGCCATGTAGAATTGGATGTCATACTGGCAGCCAAAGACATGGGAATACATTTTGCATTATTACACGGCATACATGACATAGGCCGCAGACCATTAGATGTCTCATGCTTTGCTCCTTTCAAGGCGACATTCAAAAGATTGAGGGCTGAATACATGGTAAGAAAAGACAGATCTGAACCTAAGAAGGAGGACATAGCTGAATTGATATCCATGTCCATGGTCGCGAGGGTTAACGTGGCAAATATTAAGGCTGGTTTCATGGCTGTGGGATTTGGCCATTCAATGCAACAAGGGTAATGCCCGGAAAGGAAGGCGCAGACTTGTTCAAGAGGAAGTTTATGTGCTGACACCATTACCCGATCAACCACTTGGAATTAATGATGGATTGGCTATCCCCATTGTACAACCCGCAAGAAATGAGAGTGCACACATAGATGATGTTGATAGGGTTGAACCAATTGGACAACCATGTGACCAAGGGCTGAACATAGAGGGTTTTCAACATGCAAGAAGTTGACTTGCAATGGGAGGAACATGTGCAAGCCACATGTGACCATGCAAACAAATAGTTTGGAAACAATGCGACAAGTCTTGCTCCATAGGGTTGTGTTGATCAAGCTCGTGCCGCCAAAGTCTTGGTCCCCAAGTGGGCGGCTGATCAACCTCCAGGCCAGCAAGCATCTCAGTTGCACCAAGTCGTGGAACCCAAGATGTAATAAGGAGGAGGAGGGACATTGCACCTAATCTGCATGGAAGAGTATACATTAGTAGCAATGAATTCCCGCCAAGCACTTGCAAACAAAAAGCAAGAAGAGAGGAGGCCGAGACTTAAGGTATCAAAAGAACCCTAAAAAAGTGGAGGCAGCGGGAGGAGGGCTAAGAAGGAAGAAGAACAGCGAGCTACCGCAAATAGGTTAGAGAGGGAAAGTAGGAAGCAAGCGTGAGGCTTTGGAGCGAGAGCACCGGGCCGAGGGCATTAATGTATCCAAAGCCAGGGCAATCCGGTGAGAGCCATCTTTGGCTGCCAAAGGCCATTGAATGAGGCAAAGAAAGGCCGAGGTTGGCCGCAATGAAAAGGATGAGAGAAAGGCAAGGCAGGCAAGGCGTGTCATTAGGGAGGATGACAATTGGGAGACTTGTGCCCAAACAAAAATGAGCGAGGTGGGGGTCATCCAAGCACCGGAGAGCGTGCGTGTTGAACACCTAGTAGCCCTCAACACGCACTCGACATAGGTTGCGCCTCGAAGACACTCCACATATGTGAGGGGAGATGGGGTGCATCCTCAATCAATTAGCATAGAGGGTCGCGATCCCTTTGGTCAGGCCTACACCCAACAAGGTCAAGAACATCCGCTCACCTTTGAAGAGATGGGACATTGCCACCAAAACAAAGAACATTCAACCCTTTAGCTAATTCTTTGAGGATGGATACACAAGGTTGGATAGACTATGCAAAAGCAAACATGGGACCGTAAAATGATGAAGCCGAGGGCAATTGACAAGGCCGACACATTCCTCGAAATGGTTGAGATTGGAGTTGATGTCAAGCTCTTGCTACAACAAGGGGCATGGACGAGGGCTTCTTTAGAGCATGGTGGACCGCATTGGGCATGCGTAGGGAATTCATTCTTTGCAATGTTCTCATTCAATCTTTGCCTCTTACTTTTGGTATTGCGGGTAAATGAGGCAACACGAGAAACAGCTTTGAACGGCCTTAGCGTAGCAGGATGCATATGATTCGAGGCGAGGCGTAGAAGAGTGATTTCAGCTACCAAAGATTTTGCTTAATGTGGATAACTCCACATGTTTTGTTATGCAAGCAAACATGTTTTGTTTATGTGGAGCAACCAAATGGACATAAATTGCATAGTTAAATACATGAACACTAGGTAATCCAAAATGGCGCCAAAAAAAATTACTGACTGTTTCAAAATCTGAGAAGGAAAAAAAACTAAAAAACTTCGGCCTAGCCTATAAGGGTCGCCCAGATCTGGCCGCCATGGTTCACGAAGCGGTACCGCTTAGGTCCCATGATTGATTGGGCTCTCAAACTTTACATTATCTCCCTCAGCCTATCGGGTCATGGCGTTGGACGGATCGTGCTCCCCTTTTGCATGTTGAATCTGGTCACATATCTCCCTGTGTGACCGGGACATTAAGATTTGACCCCAGCAGCTAAGAGATATTTCTTCTCTGCTCACCGCGGAGTTCTTCAAAGCAAAGATCCAACGTCCTCGCCTCGCGCACGCAGGCATCGGGAATAGCGACGCCCCGCTTCTTGATGGGGAGGGCGTGGCAGAGGGGGCTTACAGAAACCCCGGGATGGATTCCTTGTCCCTTTCTCCGGGGAACCTTCCATGCTTTGTAAGATGGAAAAAAAAAGATTAGATAGACTACATGCACAACTACATGGACGCAACCCGTAATGGATACCACCTTGACGACGGATTCTACGGACCGAAAGTGCTCGGACCTTGACGGATTTGGCGGACTGAAAAGGCCACAAGCCGGGATGACCACTAGAATGCAAGGCCAACACTTTTATACCCGAATTCGAGATGATGAGGGGCTCAACCCCATTTGTGCGAGGCATTAGAAGTCAGACCCTTTCAAATCGCCTGCGGGGAAGCCGATTTAGGGGTAGACGAAACGCTTCGAGGAGATATTGCTTTGGCAAAACCTCGAGATAGGGGCCAAATTGGGTCGTGAATGATGGTCCCCGTGATCCTCGATGAGCGGTCCGTTGGGTCATGATGGAGGCTCCCGCCGCGACGACCATCAGCGTGAACCGCGTGAGGCCTACGAAAGTGAGGTGCCATCACGATGTGGGTAGGGTTAG
The DNA here is from genome assembly GCA_021234155.1 of Isoetes taiwanensis. Lineage (NCBI taxonomy): Eukaryota > Viridiplantae > Streptophyta > Lycopodiopsida > Isoetales > Isoetaceae > Isoetes > Isoetes taiwanensis. The sequence continues at coordinate 28,272,606 of JAJEKV010000004.1, forward strand.
CACGGACCGGACCGTTGGGGACGCGGAATAGGGTTAAGCCCCACGCGCCCTCGGGCGCCATAATGGCGGACTGTCGGGATCGCGCCTTGCTGTAGGGTGGCCCCAGGCCGGGGCCGTTTGGTGTGGGGCGAGAGCGGGTCGTATTCCTGGCGTAGTGGTTGGGTATACCCCACGATGGAGGCACTTAGACCCCTAACTTTGGAGGCCCATAACTTGCTAAGCGGTAGATAATTTAAGCGCAATTTTTGATAGGCTTGTAGGGTATCCGATTAGGTATCAATGATACCGGATTGCTCCAATTGGACAATTTTTTGGCATATTAATGGGTCCGTTTTATCGCCTACAAACCCTACGGACCGACCGGCGACCATACCAACGAGATGGAAGCTGGGAGATGCGGAATGGACAACCCGAATACCATTCTGCAATGGAATTGAATGCCACGTGGCTGCACGAAATTAACCAAATGCTAAAATTCATGACCCAACTACCATATTACCATATTGTAACACCATATGCTTTTCACAATTTTGAGACCCGATTCCCTTCACCCACAACAATCTATCATACAAAAATGTACAATTCTATCATATCATACAAATATATTTATACAAGAAAATTAATACGTCCTACGGCGCATTGTTCCAGTTTTAGCATGTTCTTACGATGTAAGGCCCTATAGTGCTCTAGATAACCAACGATTCTACTGAGATTCTCTTAGATTCTCCTAAATTCTCTTAGAATTTTCTATTTTGATTGAGGTGCTTACCCATGAGCATTTAAAACCTTCTAAAATGATCTATTTTGGATCTGTGCAACATTTTTAAAACATTTTCTATTTTTAGACTAAGGCGCTTACCTTGAGCATCTAGAATATTTTTTTTTCAAGATTTATATTGTACATCTTTATTATGAAACATTTTAGAACATTCTATTGTCGCTTTTTGCAAAATCTTAAAAATCCATGAGCATTTTAAACCTTCTAAAATAATCTATTTTGGATCTGTGCAACATTTTTAAAACATTTTCTATTTTTAGACTAAAGCGCTTGCCTTGAGCATCTAGAATATTTTTTTTTTCAAGATTTATATTGTACACCTTTATTATGAAACATTTTAGAACATTCTATTGTCGCGTTTTGCAAAATCTTAAAAAAACTCTAAGATTTCATCAAGATTTTCTTACATTCCCTTAGATATTATGAAGATTCCCTTAGATTCAATTAGATTTTAAGAGATTCCGTTAGACTTGTATATTTTCCTAGATTCTCTTACAACTTATGAGATTTCCTTATATTCCCTTTAATTCTTCTTTAATTTCTAGAACATTTTAGAACTTTCTGGAACATTTTGAAAGTTTCAAAACATCCTAGAATATTATAGTCTATTTTATCTCAATTAGAAACATTACCCTTAAGTATATTTGAAACATAAATTTTTTATAAAATTAATGCTTGGTCTAGTGGTTAGAGTGGGGGGTTTGGGAGGTTGAGGACCAGGGTTCGAATCCCCCCAATAACATAAAAAATTTTAAAAGCCTTTCCTTAAGGAACGAGCATTCAATATGAGCCTTAGGACCTTAAACTCGATCAACGATCAAGATGTCACCATATAAAAGCAATATGAGCCGTAGGATCTATTACATATAATTCCCAAAGCCACGTGGACCGTAGGATTTGTCCCCAAGCCACGGAGCCCGTCGGATCTCGAACCCGGTCGGGGATCGTGATCAATACGGACCGTGGGACCCATGGTACACACATATTCCCAAGCCATCGGGCCGAGGGGATATGTCCCCAAAACCCACGGAGTCAGTCCGGATCTCGAAGCAGACGGCCGGATAACCGTGAAAACATAAGAACATATAGAGATCAGACAGTGCATGTTCCAACAGTGCAAATTCCAATTTTAGCATTCCCTTATATTCTTCAACTTTAGCATTCATGAAGATTCCCTTAGATTCTCTTAATATTTTCTATTTTGATTGAAGTGCTTACCCATGAGCATTTAAAACCTTCCAAAATAATCTATCTTGGATTTGTGCAACATGTCTAAAACACTTTCTATTTTTAGGAGGCTTTTACCCTGGCATCTAGAACATTTTTTTTTTCCAAGATTTATATTGTATACCTTTATTATGAAACATTTTAGAACATTCTATTGTGGCTCTTTGCAAAATCTTAAAAAACTCTAAGATTTCATCAAGATTTTTAGATTCCCTTAGATATTATGAAGATTCCCTAGATTCAACTAGATTTTAAGAGATTCCTTTTAGACTTGTAAATATCTTCCCTAGATTCTCTTATAATTTATGAGATTTCCTTTAGATTCCCTTTAATTCTCCTAGATTCCTTACATTTTACAAATTTAAAACATTCTAGAACTTTCTCGGAACATTCTCGAACTTTCAAAACATCCGGAACTTTTCGGAAGTATTTCCCTATTTCCTTATATTCCCCAAAGATTCCCTTACATTTAGAAGGATTCTCTTAGATTTCCCCTAGATTCTCTTATATTCCAAAACATTTTAGAATTCTAGAACTTTCTAGAACATTCTAGAAGATTTTAGAACTTTCTAGAGCCTCGGAACTTTCTAGAACTTTTTTTGAATTATCTAGAATGTTATATTCTATTTTATCTTAATTTGAATATTACCTTTTACATATTCAAAACATAAATTATTCATAGAATTAATGCTTATTCAGTGGTTAGAATGGGGGTTGGGAGTTAATGACCGGTTCAATCCCCCAATAACATAAAAAAATTTTAAAAAGCCTTTCCTTATGATTTGTTGAAAATGCCCCCGAGCATGCAATGAGCCGTAGGATCTTAGGCCGGGATTATGATCAACTGACCGTAGGATCGTATAGGATATATCTAAAGCAACGGAAGGGATCTCGGACCAACGGTCTGATCGTATCAACCCGCCGTAGGATCGCTACATATAATCGGTCCACAAACTCCCGCGCACAGGGGTGGGATAGGATCCCGCCCCAAAGCCACGGGGATCTCGGATCTGGACAATCCGGGCCGACCGGACCGGATGGATCATGTATCTAAAGCAACGTGGTAGGATCTCGCACCAACCGGGAGGATCGATCAACTGGGCAGTAGGATCGCTACATATAATCGGTCACAACAAACTCCAAGCCACCGGACCATAGGATACGTCCCAAAGCCACGTGAGCCGTAGGATCTCGAATCAACGGCCGGATTCAGGAGGACAAACATAAGAACATATATATGTTATGATATACACAGGATCCACCGACAACCGTATTATATACACAACTGTTTCCAGCTTTTTTTGCCAAGTGGTCCTCTTTCATCTTGCCAAAAGTAGCAATATTTGAAAAGTAGAACGCCCAAATCAGACAATGAATTCTTCGCTTTTGCAGGTGCCCGCAGTGATTTGCATTGTCCCCCCACTTATTGTACCAATCCGGCAGCATAACCTGCGTGGATTCTGTTCAAAAAACATCTACGATCAGTTCACTTTGTCAAAAAAGTGTTCTGTACCAAAAATCATAAAATTCAACCTAAAACATTCATTTTCTTCAGAAACCATATCTCTGAATATGAATATGTAAATGCATTTTTATCTTACCAAGTGCCACGATTCGTCTGTCAATTCCCGTTCAACTTGGATCATGTTAAGGGCAGCTGGGGAAGGGCCCTTAAACCTGCATTCTGTTCTGTTCCCCATGTATTTCGTGTATGTACTAACGGTGCTGAATATATCTTTAAATTCAACATCGTTGAGGAAAAATAGATATGGCCGTTCACAGGGATTTTTAGAAACATCTCTGCTGCTGAAGGGCAGGCCTGATTCCTCTGTTTTTCTATACCAATTCAAAAAAGTTCTTGTTGGAAGTTCTAGATCTCGAGGTGAGATTAATCCTCGATAGATCTGCACCACATATCCCCATGAAATTGAAACAGACCATCTTCTTGACCTGTCATAACAGATTGTTTGCTGCAAAACTCCTTGAGGATCTGTGCTCATTGCTTTCTTCAGATGTTGCAGAGATTCAACTCTGTTCATAGTGGGGAAAATTGGATCAATGAGGTCCAAGTGGTGAATTGATACAAAGGGTGTCAATGGATGAGCTGCAAGCAGGCCAAATGCATCCCCGTACACATCAAACTGCAAACACAAAGAAAATCAATAAAACAAATGAATGGTAATAGTAACAGACCTTATGTCAAACCAAATATGATACTTGCAATCAGAAATTAATCAATCAAAATAATCTATGAATGTAGTATGATGAGCTAAGACTATGTTACATACATATATCAGCATATGATAGCAGAAATACTTGCTCATCAAACAATGAAGCATATTATAACATAAAGCTTGCAGATCACGTAATGAATTGTTATATAATAACTAAGAAATATAGCAGAATTGAAAGTTCAATTACCTGATGGAATCCAGGCTCCTTTGTGAGCTGAACTCCTAATTCAGCCATACAAGCTTGCATTCTGTCATCACTTCCATACAGATAAGGGTATCTTTGAATACATCCGTCCTGCATTTTTTGCAGAGCTTTTGCTAAGGGGTAGCTAATTGCAAAGCCTCCTCCCCCATAGGCCATATTATAAGAAAATCTAATATTCTGAGTATGGCTCTCTGAATTCTGGCCAATGTAGAAGAATTTGTTATGATCATATTTAGACAGCACTCTGACCAGATTCTCAGGAACAAAAACAGTGTCTTCATCTCCCATCACAAACCAGTGCACATCTGGAAGCCCTAATCTGAAGGTTTCTGATACAATTCTGGAGATTCTGATGGCAGATCTTTTGCCATTTTTATGAGAGTATTTGAAATGAGAAGTATCTTCTGAGACCTTCATAGGCGGAAATGCATTAGACCAGTTACTTACAGGTTCATCAAGCCATACAAATCCTCGCATTGCTCCAGGCCGCCACCATATCCTCACATATTCCTTGCGAATATCCCAGTATTTTGCAGATCCGGCTATGCCGAATACTATGTGTGCAAGCCCTGTTTCGTGCCCTAATGTATGTGGGCAGTCTTCAAATGAAGATCTTAGTGCAATGCTATTAGATTTGAGCTCAGCTTCATCTGAATCTTCATCCACGACCTCCAACTTCCAATCGCTTGACTTGATCAAGAGCTTAGCGGAAGAATTATCAAAAAATTCTGCGTATGAATTATGTCTGGAGACAGAGAAACAGAATCTGCACGGTTTGTCTGTCAAAAGAAGGATGCAATACACGCTAAAAACTGCTCCGGCTAGCAATGCAAGCTTCGATACGGCCATCAAAGGATGGAATAGGAAGGGCATTGCTTCTTTAAGAGAACTAGTTAATTGCTACATCATGATCCGCCATAGCCTGCTCCTGTTTATTCCAGAAGCAGCTATTTGGTGAGTAGGCTAAACAAAAAGGGGGCCACGTCCGATAAAAAAAAGGTCCATCTGAGAGACTTGTGATGTGAAGTATTTTATTTACAAGGGTCTAAATTCGGACGAAATTTTATAAAAATAGTATAAAATCCGGTAAATATAGATAAAAGGCAGTATATTTTTGTTGTTGATTAATGCAAAATCTAAATTCGAGGCCCGATTATTTACACAGACGTTGTAGAAAGCGAATGCATGCTTATTTGTTTATTAATAGAGTATTTGTTTATTAGAGAAAAAAAAACTTCATGTTTAAGGTGTAGATAACGTCCTGGCCCACGGACGTTACCGGAGAAAAAATTTGAGGGCCAGTGAAAATGCGAGGGCCCGGTTTCGAGGGTTTGCTCGAGGCGTTTGCCAAGCGAAGCAGGAATCGTAAGGAAGCAGAGGGCCGGAATAGAAGCAAGTGAAGGCTGGGATATTAGCTTTCTTCTTAATCCTTTGTTTTTGTGGCTCTGGATTTGGTAGGAATAGAGTGGGGATATTAGAAGGCCCCTGGTTCGAGGGTTTGCTCCGGTGACGCCTAAGCGTGTTCGAGGGTTTGCCGTGGGAAGAGGGATCTTAGGAGCCGCGGAGGACGAGTCGCCGAAGAGGACAGGCCGCCGCTCGAGGGCGAGAGCCGGAAGCGAGGGATCTTAGGGCCGGATCTTAGGGGAGCGTGGGGCGAAGCAAACTTCGGCTTTCGCTTCTTAGGATCTTAGGGCGACACTCGCTTTTTCTAACTTAGAAACTTGATTTTAGCAAACTCGATTAGTTCGGCTGCCAAGAGATAAATGTTCTTGATATTATCCTAGGGTGTTATGAGGATTTCATGCTTAACACTCTAGGATGTTATAGAAAAATAAAAATGTCTTCCTGAAGTGAAGTTTACTACCGGGTAACAGCACTTTAATGGACGGCTGAGATTGGATCTCAGCCTGTAAATCTGAGAACCAGGGCGTTAAGGTTCAATATTGCAATACTCGAGGTCTTTCTAGTTTACCTTCGACAATAAGATTTACCTCAATTCGATTGATCTTGGACTATCTTGCTAGTACAGATTTCACTAGACTCCGAGGACTTAATGAGCAATGTTGGTTATATTGTTCCATTTCCATAGTGCCTTTGGTTTAGTTGTAACACATTAGTCCTCAAACAGCTATGTCTCGAGTTTGAGACTGTGCATAGTCGCACTATGGACGAGAAGGCCCAGAGCCGCATTATGTATTGTTTCATTTTGTGGCATCGAGTTGTCTATTTATATGTTGAAATATGATTTATATGTAATTAACCAACAGCCACAAATTATTGGCTTTCTGAATTTCGATAAAAAAACTCAAAAAACACCAAGTCTCCTATAAACAACCACATGAAAGCCATAAAACAATGAAGCAATTCGCTTTTTTACTAAGCTATAATATAACTCTAGAAGACATGAAATGGACCCAAAATGGGGGATTCCATGCCATCTTAAAATTGTAGTTTTACTCCATCCATTAAATCCATTATTGTTCAAAAGTTTACCTCAAGAATCAACATGTAAATATATCTCACATGGCCCGATATTGTGATCTATCTTCTGAAATATGATTTTTATAGGTCATTAAACAATGGCCACAGATCCAACGGTAACAAATTATTGGTTGGCGTTCTGAATTTTGGTAGAAAACCCAAAAACATAGGTCTCCTATAAACAAAATAGAAATAGGGTTGCTATTTTTTGCTTGGGTGCAATGTTGTGCTGCCACGTGGCAGCCCCCTACACAGCGGAATGGAAGTCAGGTCGGCCACATGAAAGCCATAGAACAATGAAGTAATTTGCTTAATACTAAACTATAACAGTTAGCAAGATTTAATGAATTTATATTTTTTTTTCTAAATTAAGAAAATTTGCCTCTTATGTAATTTAGCTATTGAAGTGAAGCATGAAATGGCCATTTTTACTGTTATTTCCAGCATAAATCTAACCCAAATTGGCGATCCTTCTTCAACTTTCTATTTTAGCGCTTGAAGTGGCCAAACAACAGATTTAGATGGCAATGTACCAATAATGTAACTCTAACACCTCAAATAATATGTTGACATAAATCTAACAACTCAAGTTTTATGTAGATAGAGCCAAAGGACTCGAATGCAATCAGATTCTTGTCGCCAAAGTTCAAGAACACCTGTTTACCAGAAATCTTTATCTTTTTATAATAGATGTTACTTCTATATTGATACAGTAATCATTATCTTTTTATAATAGATATAGATATTATTTCTATATTAATACAGTTTATAAGTAAGTATCCTTCATTTTGTTGGCCAATAACCTTCATTCATGGAACTTAAATGACCATATTATTGATAATGAATTGGTTATTTCATTGATTTGTCTGCCAAATAATTCCTAGGAAATGGCCACCTACTACATAGCTAACTCATTCTACTCAGGTCGGCTAAGGGATTTCGTCAGAATTGATTTAGGGCCAAATGGGACCACTAGAATTTTCACTCCATAACATAACTCTTATATATGTAGAAGGAGACATGAAGTGGATCCAAAATGGAGGATTCCATGCCATCCCACAAAAGCAAAATTACTCTATATTTAAAATCTTTTATTGTTGAAGAGTTCACATCAAGAATCAACATTGTCAATTTGTCCCACATGGCGCAATATTATGATATATCTTAAGAATGCATTAAAGTGTAGACTTGAAGGTTGAGCATTCTAGATGTTATCACAATTGGACCTAACATCAATATCGGACCTAATGACAGGGATGCTTTTGGCTTTTGACATCAACGAATCGAGCCTAGATTTTAAAAACTTGCTCACGTTCGAACATTGATGGTGCAACGACTTAATAATGTTTAGTATCGCACAATTGTGACGAAAAAGGTAAGATAAAAAAGTACCCCTAAGCTTAACGTGTGAGTTCACCCAAATGAAGCAACTAGATTTATGCATATGAAATTTAACCTATACAAGAAATTTATCATTTTTACCAAGGTCACGTTAACATTTCTTTACCAACTCCCAGTGTCAATTTTAAACTCGAATATTATAAAGGACATCTCAAAATAAAAAATTTAAATTCAAATTGTAATTTTTGTGTCATTGCTTCGTTAAAAAAAATATATATATATTTGCATTGAGTTAATCACAAAGTCTCTCTTGCTTCAAATTGCATTGCAGCTTCTCTCTTGCCTCAAATTGCATTGCTCTAAGGTGCTCTGTTAGTGTATTTTGGGATTGATTGTTATATAATGCCACTTAGACACAATAAAAATGATATTTTGAAAATAATTATGCACTTTGCATTCTTTCAAATATGCAAACTATTAAGTCATTTGCAACATGCAGCAAGACAAAGCCACGGATGTCAAGAATGGCTTCAAATTAATGTATGCAATGGGAGCTTTTTGAGGTAAACTTTAGCAGCTTTAAGTCATGCTTCAACAACATGCAACAAAATCAAAAGGCCTACCCATAAGATTGTTCAACGCAGATTGAGTAGCTTGTGCTTAGAACCAGGGGTTGAGTAGCGCTTGTGCTTAGAAAGAAGTCCGACATACTTTTCTTTTCTATTTTCTAATCAACTCGATAATCCACATGCGTCTCATTTCCTAATTAGATTCAAAATTTTCTATGGCTCGTGTTCCTTACCCGGGAGCGAAGATGTCGTGAACCAAACATAACGAAGCTCTAAATCGCTAAGAAAGTGATAAAAAAGAGGAGAGCTTTTCGATCCTCGATGTTTTGTCAAACATAAAATTTGGACCCCTCGCTATGGCCTTTTTCGTCCAAATTTTAAGCATCCGTTGCTCCCGTCTCCATCTTTACCATCCGCCACGTAACTCGTGGCCTTCCTTTCACAATCCATGAATTCGCAGAATTTACATTCAACTACTGACTTCCTTTTGAAGGAGAGAGCTCACATTTGAAGTTTCAAGGCCCATGATAAAAGACTTTGTGATCGCGGCAAGAAAAAGGAAGATATGATTCCGTAATAAACTACCTATATTCGGGCGAGCTTCTCATTTGTTTCAAACTTTGCAAGGCCACCGGAATTGTCGGGTTCAAATTTTGCATATGCTTCAAGAATTTCTCAACAAAATAATTGCCATCAAAATCAAGATCAACCAAATTTTACGATAATTGTCATCCAAATCAAGGCCGTGATTTTTTTCACACCATAAACTTTTTATTCAAACTAATTATTCCTTAGTCAGATCAAAGTATTTTTTTCCGAATCACCGCTCGGCTTCCCGGCGTCATGGCCGAATTAAGAGCACATGCCGTCACTCCCCGTCATAAGCGGGTCATAGATCTTGAAGGTCTTTACATGCTTGCTTGGCGTAAAACGATTGCCGACTTCTAGAATCAAGACAAAAACCAAAGCATCCCCTCGCAAAACAAAAAAAAAATTTACCTCACTAAGTTTGTAGATCCCCATTACCGCTATGCCCAAGACATTGATGAATGAAATAAAAATGAAGAAACCCAAAACATTTTCGGAACCTTTCTTCTTCAAGACATTGAAAAACGCCTTCTATCGACTCCATCTCCCACCAAAAGTTTTTCAAATTGCGCCATTAATTTTGGTATTTGGATTCTGGGGTGGAGGTAGATTCAAAAACCTCCGCAGACCCGCCATTTGATTTTCCATCCTTTTCCTTAATTCTTCGCTTTGATTTCTTCATTTTCGACAATATTTTCTTTGGTTCTAGCACCTCTTTCCTTGATTCCGCCTCTGCAGACCGATTGCCTCGATTACCAACCCTTTTATTGATTCTGAGCCACTTTTGCTTGATTCTAAGTCAAATTTGCTTGATTTGGGAGTTGGCTTACCAGATTCGGAGCATGATTTCTGGGTTTCAGGAAGAAGAGATTTGCCCTTTCTGCTGCCATTTAGATGCAACAATTCTCGCAGAAGTTTTGCTGCGAGAAGAATGAACTATGCGGGCAAAACTAGACCCTAACTCGATCTGGAGCTTCTTTCATGATCAAAGGACATACTCTGTAACAATTGGTTTTTTGAAGCTCCATCCGGCTCATTTTTTCGAAAAATCCTTCCTCGCTTCAGTTCATCCGAACTTCGCCCGTAAAAATAAATCGTCGCAGAAGATTGCAGATAAGCGATGTAGCTTGGCATCCAAGCAAAGCATACGCCATAGCCAGCAAAAACTTGGCGCAACTGCTCTCATCTCTCAAGTCCATTTGCCTCAAAACATAAAAGGTGCGCTAATACGGCATTACTCCTCCAACAAACTGAAGAGCTTGATGCAGATGGCCATTCCATAGCCGGAGGAGATGCTTCAAACATTGGGTTGCCGAGAGTTGCTTTAACATGCCATAGCCGTAAAAGTTTGCAACGCGGTCTAAAAAATTTCCATAGAAGTGTTAGCACGAAAAAGCTTCGACGCGGTCGTGGATCCGAAATCACCCTCCAATAATTATATATGTTAAGACAAGAAAACTATCATTGTAGTTTCTCTTTATCGACTTGATGTGAAAGAAAAGCTTGTGTCACTTGCATGAACTACAACGGTTCTTGTTTTGCTATGTAGCATTGGCCTCACAACAAAATGAACTCAATTAAAAAGCAAGCAAGTTTAGGTTATTATATTTGTACCATAAATTGCATATGTACAATGGGCCTATGGTCTTTAAAATGAAAAATGGAAGCACCTATAGAAATTGGAATTAATATTATCACCCATTTTACTGTCTCCAAAATGAGCTCAGCCAATGTGATACTCCTCGAACCTATACAATGTTCCCATTGTATAAATAAAGGAAACTCCGTCCCCAGTGACTACTATGATCGGGCAAGGTCCTCCGTCTAACCCAAACCACTTGTGATGGTCAAGTGACCTAGTGAAGGACATGGAGGTGTCATTGGCCCATTCCTCCTCTGGGATATCCTATGCCGCAGAAGCGTACATGTTGTCTCAGGCTTAATCACACTAATGGAAAATCACAATCTTCATCACCGTAAACCTTCTTCAATTCCTCATTCACTAAAGTGCACCATTGATGTTGCTTTCCAGAAAGCTTTTCCAGGCATAACTTCATAATCTTTCTGTCTGTTAGAGGCCAGGGCTTGCAGATGTGTGTTTTCTTCACTGGTATCTTCATTTCTGCCCCAGTCTTGGCCTGCAGTATTTCTTCTATCTTTGGGGTAAGGACTATTAGCACTTCATGACGGACATCCATTTTAAATGCAGGTACTAGCAAAAGATGCCAGCCAAGGTAAGCCTTATACAATGAAGAAGCTTGGGTATGAGTCCATTACTTTCCCAAGTGGCTTCATCATGACTGGATAGCCAGGTTTGGTAGGGTAGGAAGGAAGGAAGGAAGGTATTTTTATCGTCCACAGAGACCAATCGGTCTATGGGACCCAATACAAAAAGCCTGACAAAGCTTGATTACTACCCGATTTAAAACCCCTACCGGGCGATTTCGAGGGAAAACCGTGGGCGAATCACAACCGACAAAACTGTTCCAATATACCTGAAATGCAAAAACACACAAAATATATACACTCATGTACCCGCGTCCGTAGTGCCTAATCGGGAAGCCAAAGGGGCAAAGGTAGGCTCGTAGATCCAAAGCACCTCCTGAATGTAACGACCCCAGCACGCATCGGCATCGGTGTGTTCATCAAAGAAATGTAGGGGCAAGTCCGACCGTACAAAGGGAACGCATCCGCCCGTGACCGACCGTAATCGCCGGGCAACTCGAAAGTGTGAGACCTATCCCTCAATGGCACCGGTCACAAAGACCGACAGCAGAGTCTACCGGGGCTCCCAATCCACCCGCCTCGCCCCGATGCGAAGATGGTGGGCACCGTGGGCGAATGGAGGCAATGAGTCCGCTTTTGTGGCGGCAAACCGGGAACGGGCAGGGGAGTCAGCGGCCCCGCCAACGGTTGATGTTCCTTGTAATGGGCCGCTTGACCGCCTAGAGCCAGGATCCCGTGAGCTTGCCAGGGGAAGCAAGCATCCAGTACTCCGCCAGTTGCCACGATCGACCTCGTGTCCACCGCGATGCATCAGATTAGCCGCGACGCGTTCCATCTGGCGAACCATTGATCTCTCTTACCTCCAGCAGGGCCACTTCCGAGCTGCTGGGCCCATTGCCACAGCAGAAGAAAAGCGGTGCGGAGCCAGCATCACCCATATTAACCACTTTCTGAAAAATAGATGATGTGTCTATCAAGGGGCTAAGCGGGTAAGAATCAGTTTCGCAGTCGCAGTCGATAGGGACTGGAAGATTTCACCCCAAGTGCCCGTGGGCAAAATGCCTTCTCGACTGCTTCCAAGTCATTCTGTGTCGCTAAAGAGACGACACTGGCCCCAAACCTCGATCGTCATGAATGGCAGGCTCGACCGCAAAACAAAAGATGTGACCGATGGCCCCAATCATAGAGCTCGTCACGGTATTTGTTGTTATGCATGGCATAAAAGCGCTTTAGTTCTTGTCATCCATCCGCCCGGATGGACGCCTCCCAACAGAAGCGAGGAGGGGAACTCTACTTTGTATGTGAGCGTGACCTCCATATAGGCTGTCCCGATATATGAATGCACGAGGCGTGGGGTGGCGTGAAGAGGATATGAGAACCACCCGGGTCTTGGCGCATTCACGCCGCATGTCCGTAGCTGGCGAATGTGCGTGCAGGGCATCAGATGAGATCGCAGATAGCCTTCCGGGTGTGGGCCGTAAGGTCAACATCGTCGCGATAGATGAGCCGGGCGATGATCCGGTGCAAAAGCTGTATGCCATCCCCCATGCTCGAGAAGTCAGGGGCTCTAACCGGGTCAATGTAGAGGCCAAAAGTGTTGGTGAGAAGGCGGTGTTGGCGGGTCAACCTACCCCAAGCCCCGACAGAAGTTCTTAGGCAATGGATGACAAAATAATAATACGAATGACAGCAAAAAATATAATTCCGTTAATTACTTACGCCAACACCACCACAACTAGGCTCATAGCTTCCGTTATACCCCTTAAGCAGAAGCAAATGCGCTTCCTTTACTCCCTTGCATTAATTATTATGTGAGTGGACTTGTAATATTTATTATCCTCGATTTGTTTTAGCATCACATGATCTTCTCCTTGTTATTTTATTTTTATCTTTTTCTTTTTTTCTTTTATGTATAATGGAATCGAAATGTTAAATTTTTATGTAGAGTTATGAAATTGTTAGGTTAACATTTAGTTAGGTCTTCGTTAAAAAATTGATTTAGGGCAAAAACACGCAACTTTGTTCGAGAAGGGCAGCGCCATGCACAACCGGCTCTTCTCTCGGAATCGATTCGATTCTCACTCTCTCTGCTATGGCATGATCAAATCGGCCGATTCCATCCTTCCTCAACTTCGGTTTTGCCTTCTCGATTTTTTCTTCTTTTTGCCGATTGATTCTTCACAAGGATGGGTTCTGGAGAAACGTTCTATTCTTGGGCTCTAATAGTTAGTAGACTTAATGGGTTCAGCTTTTCGGGCTTCTTCGGGTCCTAACAATGGCATGATAAGGTTCCCGCAAGGTGTAATGATTTTGAAAAAACACAGCCGATTTAGCCGATTCTTGGGCAACAGGTAATGGTTGAAGTTACGGGTTGTTTGCAGGCTCTATCTTCCAAGCATGGGCAATTTTATGGCAAGGAACCAAAGAAATTAAGGCTGGCAAATGCTTCCGAGTTCTTTCCTTATTTATGATTTACTACGATAAGAAGCGTAGGGTTTAGCAACCAAGATGACTGATTTTTTACTCAATAAAATTTCGATTTATTTTCTTCATGACATTAGAAACAGAAAGGAAAAGACAATTAACATGATTTTCTTTTCTCTTTTTTTATCTCGATTGCTTACTCATTCCATTTAGATTCTTATTACAGCCTTTAAGACCCTTACGATTCAAGACGATACAAACTAAGTTAGCTTAATATTCACAAAGGATTTCCTTCTGTGGTAAATCCCTTTGAATCACGCCAATACAATCGGGCGAGTTTATTTAATTTAGATTTCATCACCCCACATATAAAAGAAATTATTCATTCACACAAACTATCATCATCATCATAAACTAGAAAGGAAAACATCATGCACAAGCAATGATGGACCAGATCCGCACGGGGATCTTTCGTGCAAGCAGAGAGCGGACTTCGAATAGGCACAAAAGGGTAGTTTTTCATTCACGTTGTTTTCCTCTTATACAATTCCAATAAAATCTGGACCTTTAAAAATACAATCTTTGCCCTCCATGTGGAAAACTTCCTTAAGCTCCAAGATTTTGACACCTAAGCGATCCTTGATCTTCCATCTCTTCCAATCACATCATTTGTGCTTTCTCCTTACCATTAAAAATTGAATTTCTAATGGTCTTCAATAATATAAGCACCCAAATCTTCAAAAATAACCTTGTAACTATGCACTTTGGTCCATTTTTGAGCCCATACTTCATTGCAACTTCTTTCCATAATTGTTTCACTCAAAAATCAAAATTTCTCTTGGCTGACCGCTCCACATTATCCCCCTTACTTGTATTCGACGTCTCAATTTAACTTGTTTTTAAAAAATCTGCCAAGATGATAAAAGATTGGACTAGAACTTCTCATTTCCCTTAGCAAGGTAGCAACACCATTATTAAGGGATTAAAAACCTAAGCCCTTTCGGTTTTCGAGGAAAAACCCCGGGTAATAATGATGTCACTATCCTTGTTAGGGTCCTCTCGATCCGCATCAACCTCATCCTATTCCGTGCCTATTTTGAACTTCTTTGGGATGGAGACAATGGCCGACAATACGGGAAATGGAAAAACAATGGTAAAGAAAACAATGGTCATGGTTGGTAAGCCAACTAAAAACAGATGGACATGAAATGATGGAAAAAATGATGCTCCGCAAAAAAAAATAACGTTAGTAGAACATATGGTCGCTAATATGGTGAAGCCTGATTAAAGCACTTTATGATTTGAATGATATGGATGAATGAAAGGCGTATGGTTTGACTAATTACGAAGAACAACCAGGTGAACCTGCCATGGAAACAAAAATTAGTAAAAACATTGCTGCCTGATGGTAAAGCTTACATGGCAGACTTTAATGGATTGACATGGAGTGGATGAATGTAATATGAAATGAATTGACAAAAATGGAGACAAGCAGGTGAACCTATCATGGAAACCATAAAAGTTAGTAACACATTGCTGCTTGGATGCGAAGTTGATTTGGCAGTCTTTATGGATTGAATGAGGTGTAAGAATGAAAAATGAGATGAATTTGAGTAATACGGAGAGCAAGCAGATGAATAATGAGAAAAATCAAATTCTTTATTTTATTTTTTTTATTTTATTTTTTTTTCATTTATTTTTTCACTTTTTTTTTTTTTTATAAATTTTCCCTTATTATACTATTATCCCCCCTTACTTGTATTCATCGCTCTCGATGAATTACATTGCATCTGGAAGTTTCTTGAAAGTCCTTGGTGCATAATATGGCTTAAGACGGGCACCATTAATTGCGTTGGGGAGCTCATTCCTCGTAAATCTTGCAATGACACAAACCGTTAGGAAAAATTTTAAGGACTACATATGGTCCGCCCATCTCATTCTCAACTTTCGGGTTTCTTCCAATGTTTTGAATCATATAACAATACCAAATCATTTTCCACAAATTCTTTATTTTTATTATGAGCATCATACCATGTTTTACGTTGCCTTTGAGTGCTTCTCTAGCCATGTATGCATGAAGACGCTTCATCTAGCTTCTCTAATTCTTGCAAGCGTGCCTTAAGACTACCATCTTCATCTAGCTTTTCCCTTCTGACCACTTTCGAATGATGGAATTTCTATTTCAATAGGTAAGATGGCCTCTTGGCCATACACTAACATGAAGGGAGTAGATTTCGTGGTAACTTTGTAAGCTATTCTATAGGCCCATAATGCATCTAACAATCTCTTATCCCAATCAGTCCCTATTAGCGTTACAAATCTTCGCCATTATATTACATAGAGTTTTATTGGTTCTTTCAACCTGGCCATTAGCTTGAGGATGATAGGGTGTACTCTTTCTATGGGCTATGTATGTAGCGTTCGATCCAAGGTAGCGACCACATCATTGATAAAGTGTGAACCTCTATCACTAACCAACTCTAAGGGACACCCAAACCTAGTAATGATGTTTTCATATAAGAAAGTTGCTACACTAGCTGCATTAGCATTTCTCAATGCTTTTGCCTCAACCCATTTGGTAACATAATCCGTGCACACCAATATATACTCACAACGGGTTTGAGCTGAAGGAGGATTAATGGGACCTACAAAATCTATCCCCCATTTTTCAAAAGGTAATATGGGAACTATCGGGTTCAGAGGCATAGAATCTCGTCTAGTAGGCCGACCCAATCTTTGGCAAAGGTCACAATGTTTTACCTGGATTGTTACATCATGGTACAAACTAGGCCACCAATAACCAGCATTTAACACTTTCTTAGCAGTGACATCTGCAGCAAAATGACCTCCAGCAGGGGAATCATGGCAAGCTCTAATGACCTTTTGCACTTCATGAGGGAATATGCATCTACGCAGGATATCATCTTTACCTACCCTATACAAGGTTCCGGCCAGCAAAGTGAAAGGTTTACATTTTTGAATTAATCTTTTCCTTTCTATGGCTCTCATATCATCTGGAAATTCACCAGTGGAAAGGAATTCGGCCACATCAACATACCATTCTGGAACTGCAGTCACCATAAACAAGTTAGCATCAGGCAAGTCATCTTTTACCCCTTTATCGTTAGAATCACTCAATAATCGCGATAAATGGTCAGCAGGTGCATGAGATTTTCCTGGTTTTACAATTATACGAAATTGAAACTCTTGCAACATGAGTAACCATCTAGTTATTCTTCCCGTTCTGCAAGGTTTTAAAATTAAATATCTCAATGCTTGGTGGTCAACAAAAAATACAAATTCTTTTCCCAATAAATAGTGGCGAAACTTTATAATTGAATAAATCATGCCCAATCCTTCCCTTTCGGTTGTTGAATAATTCTTTTCTGCATTAGACAATTGACGACTAGCATAATAAATTGGATGATCCCACCCATCTTGTTGTGGTTGTGACAAAATACTTCCTATTGCATATCTGAAGAGTCTACATGGACATGAAATTCCCTTTCCCAATTAGGAAAACTAAGTATGGATGCAGTTATTAGTGCTTCTTTTTAA
Organism: Isoetes taiwanensis; assembly: GCA_021234155.1. Classification (NCBI taxonomy): domain Eukaryota; kingdom Viridiplantae; phylum Streptophyta; class Lycopodiopsida; order Isoetales; family Isoetaceae; genus Isoetes; species Isoetes taiwanensis. Next base: position 28,290,237 of record JAJEKV010000004.1, read on the forward strand.
ACTTGTAAATGCTTTTTGACATTCTTGTGTCCCGCGATATTCCTTCCCCTTTAAGGAGTGCAGTTAATGGTAAAGCCTTATTAGCATAATATCTTATGAATCTTCGATGATACCCTATATGCCCAAGAAATGCTTGTAATTGCTTAATGTTAGTAGGTGGCTCCAATTCCGAAATAACTTTAGTCTTATCAGGGTCAATTGCAATACCCTTGCTTAAAATGATCCTACCCAACAACGTCCCATGGGTAACTCAAAACAAACATTTCATAGGGTTTAGAGATATACCATATTCTCGACATTTCATAAAGCATAATCTGGGTTTCTCCCGATGTTCTTGCCTGGTACTAAAAACACGTAAATCATCAAGAAACACTTCCATAAACTCTCTTAGATAATCTTTAAATGCACATTAACTACCCTTTGGAAAGTGGCAAGAGCATTACACAACCCAAATGGCATAACCTTATACATGTAGCACCCCATTCCGTGACAAATGTGGTTTTCCCTATCTTCCTTGGCAATACTCACCTGGTTGTACCTTACTTGAACCCGTCAAGAAAAGAATAATACTCATGGCCGAGAACCGAATCAATAACGTTATCGATTGAAAGGGAACAGAAACCCATCCTTAATGGTGGCGATTTAATTTTCTATAGTCCACACACACCCTTAATTTTTTAGACTTCTTTGGAACTATAACTATTGGGGACAACCACTCACTAGTTTCCACGGTTCAATAAACTTAGCTTTAATTAAATTATCAGCTCTTTCCTTACCACCTTTGAGTAATGAGGGTTCATCCTGTAGGGTCGTTTGCCTTATAGCTTTTTGTGTTAGCTTCAAGTACAATTCTATGCACACTTAACTCGGGTGATATACCCTTGAGATCCTCATACGTCCATGCAAAGACATCCTTAAACTCCATGAGGAGATCCTTATATTCTTTATGTTCTTCACCAAGATTAAGTTTTTCCCAATCGCACCATCTTGGGTTCTCCGAAGTACCTAAATTCAACTCATCATAAGTGGGGGACGGGTTAGCATTTGTTGGACTTCCTTGGATGCACAATGGGGGTTTCTTTTAGCTTGGGTTCTCCCTCCTCAAATTTTTGAGAAGTACTTTCGGGATATCTCTCCTCTTCTTCTTCCTTTATAGTTTCATTTACTTCTTCCACATTTACAAAGAAAAACATTTTACACCATTCATCCATTCCTCTAAAAGCCACGGATGAAGTATCATCCCTCATTGTTAGTTTTTCATAACCCTCTTGCTCTACATAAACTTGGTCTACTTCTATTTCATTATTATTTTCGTTACTATCTACATCATCATCATTATTATCAACATGCATATCTTCAATTGAGGAACTAGTATCACTATCATTGTCATCCTTATTACAGATTGAACATGGACCCTTATCTTGATTAAATTATTCCCATCTCCAATTTGCAAATAGCACATGAGACCAATCATGTTTAGCTGATGCTTGCATTAACCATGGCCTTCCTAACAATAATGGATAAGTGCATGCACTATTTGGCATCTTTAAAATGACATAATCCACAAAGAAAGTCACACCAAGCAATTAAGGTTTTAATCCCGGTAACTAATCCCAAAGGTGTTACCTTTCGTTGATCAGCCATCCTCACTATAAAACTTACGGGCATAGGTTCGGGCAAATCTAGTTTTCCTCCACATACTCTCGGGCATAATGTTCACGCTTGGGAGCCCCCCATCAATAGTGCAATTTTCGTATCACCCGCCCACTTATTTCCCACATCCGGCATAAGGTGAACTCATATACGCAATTATAGGCCATGCAGAATTGACAACTACTTCTTTATGACTTTTTAATCGGCCAAGACCACCTTACGACAACTAGGAGCGATTTGCAATAATTGTTTGAATGTTAAGGAAGGACTTTTATTTTCCAAATCCTTCAAAATATCATAGGGTTGTTCTTCCTTTAAATTCAAAACTCTAGTGTACTTCTACGTTTACCCCTTATCCGTATTTTCTTTATTAGACTCGAAATCATTTTAAAATTTCTTTAACTTCCATTGGATGGGGAGTTGGTCAATATCTTCAAACAACGCCGGGTTCCTCAACCTCACTAACTTCATTATCCCCTTCATTTATCACATGTGCTTCATTTTCTTCTTCTCGAGTCTTCTTGCCCCACGAGTCTCCACAACATAACTTGGGATATTAACTCGTCCACATACACAACTTCGACTATCTACCACCACTTCCTTTCCCTTATTATTAGAAGATGGTTCCCCTCTTGCCTTTAATTTGTGAGGACAATTTTCTTGGCTATGTAGGCCTTGGGTTTTGGCAGATCTCCATATGGGTTGATATCCAACTTGTCTCATAGGATTAGGACAATGAGGTGCTATATGACCCATCTCTCCACATCTATAACATTGGGGTGGAGGCCTCTTCATAACTCTAGGGGCGATTTTGCCTTTCCTCCACGTTGGTAGCATAAGCCGCGGGATAAAAGGGTTGTGCTTGATAAGTAGGGGTAGGGGTATTAGGGTTAGCTTCCATTCTCCAAAAATAGCATCTTTCGTAGGGTGATTAGTTTTACCACACTTTTTACAAGGAATTGGTATGTTTTGTGGAGTAGGACACTTTCGGATGGTAAATGGCCATAACCCTTGCATTTCACACACCACATGTTAGTCCCTCTCATTGTTTACTTGTGGCTTATTACTCACACCCTCTTACCCAATTCAATTGCATCTCGTTCATTTTATTAGTAAGAGTCTCTACCACCTTTTCTAACTTTTTATCAACCCCTTCCTCTATGGTTGGCTTTGTTATTGGGCACCACTCCCTAATGTGGCTAGCCTACTATAATCTATGGTACCCAAGTCACTAGGCGTGACACCCAACATTCCCAAGTGAGGGCTTGCTAAAGGGGTTCTAGAGGGTTCTTGAGGGGCTACCCCACCCAACAACGAAGGCATAATCAACCCGGATTATAATGGCGGGCCATAGTTAGCTTGGTTTGTTCCGGCCCTAGCTGCAATCTTGATGGCACTTTCTAAATCTCTTGGGGTTTGACCCTTAGTGAAAAGCCCAACCGTGGTAACCCATTTGTAAAGTATCTTACTTGATCCTCAACTGTAGGGGTGGGCTTTTGGCTACCAACCGCCTAAACCTCAAAGACATAGCTCTGCAGACTTTCATTAGGGCGAAGCGTAAATATGTTAGCTCATCATTTATTCTTTCTTGAAGGCCAATAGGCCTAAAGGCCTTTTAAAATGCTTTTCTAAGGTCATCCCAAGTCAAAAAGGGGTAATACTCCTAGAGGTTCTATACCATTCCATTGCCCCATCCTCTAAGGTTGCTCCAAAACCCTAAGTCTTTCAAAGATTACCATCCTCTTGATTGGCCTCACTAATAGTAAAAATGATTGAATGTGAGAATCAGCCTCCCCTTTTTAAAGGTGAAAAGGTTGGGTATTTCATTTTGAAGTTTTAGTTGCCATGGGATTAAGAATCAAGTATTAGAAGGAGTTAAATAACCTGGTTTCCTCTTCACTACTTTCCCCCAGGGGCTAGAGGGTATGGTGCTACCGCTACTAAACCCTTGCTCTACTAACAGGTCTTTTCTTCTTCCAAGACTTGCTCTTTTTTAATTCCCTTCTTTTTGTTCTCTAAACTCTAGTCTAGCACCACGCTCAGCCTCTTTGCTTCTCGATGCTCTTCTTTCTCCTTTCAAAGATCCAGGCCCCAATTCATGCAAAAACTTTAATTCTTTGGAACAAATAACTTTTTTTTTTTTTTTTTTTTAATTACGTAGAGGTGGATGCCCCTCTTGGCTTTACAAATTCTTCAAATGAAGATTGCCTAAGTCTTCTTACAAATTCTTCGGTTCCCAACCATCCAGAATTGGTCGGTTCCTCCCATGGTCCACCGCCTCCCCAACCACTATTAGGTTGAATTCTCTTACGAGGATTATTTAAAATAAGTACTTTGTGCTTAGTGATGGGTAAATGTGGCCAATTTTCCATTCCTGCAAGCCATTATACATCCAACAAAAAATTTAATAAATTTTATTTTTATTTTATTTATTTTATTTTTTTTTTTTCGAAAATATAACAAAAAATTCAAAAGTTGTACTATTATTCGTCAACACGATTACCCTTTAGTTAATTTTTTCTCGGAATGCCCCCACTAAATGTTGGCCGGGTCAACCTACCCCAAGCCCGAAATGAGTTCTTAGGCAATGGATGACAAAATAATAATAATGTAATGACAAAAAAAATATAATTCCGTTAATTACTTACGCCTAACACCACCACAACTAGGCTCATAGCCTGTTATACCCCTTAAGCCTAGCCGCACCGCTTTCCTTTTACTCCTTGCATTAATTATTATGTGAGTGCGGACTTGTAATATTTATTATCCTCGATTTGTTTTAGCATCACATGATCTTCTCCTTGTTATTTTATTTTTTATCTTTTCTTTTTTTTTCTTTTTTATGTATAATGGAATCGAAATGTTAAATTTTTATGTAGAGTTATGAAATTGTTAGGTTAACATTTAGTTAGGTCTTCACGTTAAAAATTGATTTAGGCAAAAACACGCAACCCTGCTCGAGAAGGGCGTGCCATGCACAACCGGCTCTTCTCTGGAATCGATTCGATTCCTCACTCTCTCGCTATGGCATGATCAAATCGGCCGATTCCATCCTTCCTCAACTCGGTTTTGCCTTCTCTGATTTTTTTCTTCTTTGCCGATTGATTCTTCACAAGGATGGGTTCTCGGAATGAACAAATTCTATTCTTGGGCTCTAATAGTTAGTAGACTTAATTGGGTTCAGCTTTTCCGGCTTCTTCAGTCCTAACAATGGCATGATAAGGTTCCCGTAAGGGTAATGATTTCGAAAAACACAGGCCGATTTAGCTTCGATTCTTGGGCAACAGGTAATGGTTGAAGTTCGGGTTGTTTTTGTGCTCTATCTTCCAAGCATGGGCAATTTATGGCAAGGAACCAGCAAATCCGTTGGGCAAATGCTTCTCGAAGTTCTTTCCTTATTTATGATTTACTGGATAAGAATCAGAGGTTTAGCAACCAAGATGATCGGATTTTACTCAATAAAATTTCGATTTATTTTCTTCATGACATTAGAAACAGAGCAGCACATTTAACATGATTTTCTTTCTCTTTTTATCTCTGATTGCTTACTCATTCCATTTAGATTCTTATTACAGCTTAAGACCCTTACAGATTCAAGACAGATACAAACTAAGTTGCGCCAATATTCACAAAGGATTTTCTTCAGGGTAAATCCCTTTGAATACTGCCAATATAATCAGACAGAGTTTATTTAATTTAGATTTCATCACCCCACATATAAAAGAAATTATTCATTCACACAAACTATCATCATCATCATAAACTAGAAAGGAAAACATCATGCACAAGCAATGATGGACCAGATCCGTACCAGGACGCTCAGGCAAGCAGCAGAGAGCAGACTCGAATAGGCACAAAAAGGGTAGTTTTTTTCATTCACGTTGTTTTCCTCTTATACAATTCCAATAAAATCTGGACCTTTAAAAAATACAATCTTTGCCCTCCATGTGGAAAACTTCCTTAAGCTCCAAGATTTTGACACCTAAGCGATCCTTGATCTTCCATCTCTTCCAATCACATCATTTGTGCTTTCTCCTTACCATTAAAATTCGAATTTCTAATGGTCTTCAATAATATAAGCACCCAAATCTTCAAAAATAACCTTGTAACTATGCACTTTGGTCGCATTTTGAGCCCATACTTCTTCATTCATTCTTTCCATTGTTTCACTCAAAAATCAAAATTTTCACCTGGTCTTGGCTTCCATTGTGCACGTGTTTACGGTTTCCCGATATTTGGGGTGAATGCTTGGTTTGCTGGTCAGATCCTCGCCAAAACAACTCTCATACATTTTGTATATGGCATTCCTCACTGTGCCAGGCAGCCCTTGGCCTGAGTAGCTTAGCCCATAGCTTTTCCTCGGGGCCAGATTAAAAGCCTTCAAGTCCACAAAGCAATACAAGTTTTGCCGATGGTTTTTGGGTTGTCTTCAATCGCCCGCAGTAAAGATATGGTCAATCGCTGAGTGGCGGGTCTAAAGCCTGCTTGTGTGAGGCTCAGACATCGCTACTCAGCCGGGTCAATCGCCGCTCGAGAATGCCGCCAACAGTTTGGCAAATACTGAACTGACCATGATCGTCTAAAGAATTGGCTGGACAGGGGTCGCCCGCCTTATGAATGGGGACAACCCTCGCTTGTGGTCCATTGTCGGGGAAACCTTTCCAATGCTCAAGGAATGGTAGTGAGGATCGACCGCTGCCGCCTCGCCCATTTGAGTAACTCGCCTGCATACCATCGAGGTCACCGCTTTTCCCATTAGCTGCCCATTGCCCTCCACAACATCCTCCTCGCGAGAACCAATGGGGGCCATCATGGGGGTATTGGGTCATAGAGCTGTTGCAAGTACCGTTCCCCACCGCCCGGTGTGATGTCCCCAGAATCGGACTGGCCTTCAAGCACTCGTCAAAGGTTCGAGGATGAGTGTCCAAAGAGGGCGAACATCTTCCCCGGATGCACGGCAAGGTACCGCGCCTTTGTGTCCTTTCGATGGGCGCGGTATCGCGGTGGTGGCCCAAGCTGGGCATTGATCTGGATCGAGGGAAGCCGGGCGAAACTGCGTTTTTACACCGCGATCAAACCACCGGTTACGCGGAAAGCCGTTGTTGTCCCTGAGCGGCGACGCCGGGAGGGAGGGGTCCGCCAGCACGTCATTTATGTATCCATAATAGCTTCTACCAATCCGGTCTCATTCGCTGCTCTAGTGTGGGGTTCAGCGAATTGTTGGCGGGGCATCCATGAGCATCTCGGCATAGTCCTCCAAGATGCTCATAATCCGGTCGCGAGCGAGGGATGGGAGGGTGGCATAGTGGGGATTGGTGGCCTCCCAAACCATGTCCAAATAAAGTGGGAGGTGATCTGAGTCGACCTCCTCATCCCGACTGTCGGTGCCCACCCGGAAACGACTGATGCGATGCATAGGAAAAACTCGTCTTAACACATGTTTCCTGTCCCCAAACAAATACAAAGTTGCCCCTCAAATCTGGACAGTACTTGAAGCACATCTTCCACGTTAGAGAGTTGCATTGATGATTACCAACACTACACTTCTGTAACAAAGTCTTCAGGAACAACACTGCATCTGGTCTGAATATTTTCATACTAGTATATTGCATTGTCAATCCTGTTTGGAGGCGTATGTGTTCATTAGCACCAAAAGTTTTTACTAAAACCTATTTAAATCCAAGACAACGAGTTTATCTTTTGCTGCCAAATCAGTTTTTAATTGGTTGCAACACCCTGGTTACCTACACAACAGGAAGTACTACATGAATAAATAGATGAAGATGAAAATGAATGATAGGTTGAATATGAAAATTCTTTCTGTATCAACAGCAGGATTCTCAGACATAACTGAGTCAACTGGTAATTCTACATTGAATGCAAAAAAGAAAATCAATAATATTCAAAATTTTACTTTCCAACACTAAGCTGTGCCTTTCCTCAACACTTCCCATACTGACTTTCCAGGAATTGTAAGGGCATCAATTACTTGCTGAACATCAGGCTCATCTGAAAATTGAGGGCCTGATTCTACATTTTCTTCAGAAAACACTTTAATAGGTATGGTGTCATGATTGAGACTGCTTCCTGCATCTTTCATCTGGCTTCTTATTCTCTTTCTTGTAGCATGAACAACTTCTATGCATTCCTCCATCTTTTTCTTCCTTGTTCTTCTGCCCTTCCCTTTTACCAAAAAATCACCCAAGTTGCCCTCATCCAAGGGAATCACTACATCAGGGTTTGTTGTCTTTATCACAACTGGTTCTTGGACGGGTTCTAGGACAGCCTCTGGGACAACTTCTTGGAGGGCTTCTGGAATAGCTGCTTCTACTTTATCATCAATGACTTGCTGTTCTGAGGTTACCTTCACATCAGTCACAACTGACTGTACTCCTCTAGGACTTTGCAAGGGTTGTGCATCTTCAAATGGGACCATTGTCCTTCATTGAACCTTGTAGGGTGAGACCTCAGGAGCAGGACGGCTTAGCACATCTTTTTTTAGGGTAATGTTTGAAGCACCTTGAATGTCAGCAAGATGGCCAAAACCTAGCTCTTCAAATACGCCCTCTAGTATCTTTCCAGTGCAGCTATAAATACATTGTCCTTTTCTCAACAATAAATAACAAGCTATATGATGCTCACATTGGCAATTCAGTGCTAAACTTAACCTGTAAGCTTTAGTAAATTCCAGACCACATGCTGCACATGTATAAAAAGGATCTTGCACTAATAACTTATCTCGTATAATAGTAGATGTGCTAAATGTTGCAGCAGTATCCGTTTTCAACTTCCACATGTTGCTTATGTAGAAATGCAAAAGTGGTTGTTCTTCCTCAACATCTTTTAACTCCTTCTCAAATTTGATTTTACATGTGATATGCTCAGTAATAGGTGTAGGGTTCATTGCCTTTTGTACCTTGTTCCTGTGCCAATTTTCCATCTGGACAGTCTGCGTCAAATCTTTAATTTTTGCCTCCAATTCAGAATTTGGATTAAGCTTGAACTCCTGTTTTGTGGCCAAATCAGTTGTGGCCTGTCTTAAACTCTTCTCAGCCTCTTCGAACATCATTTTTTGCACTTCAGAAACCTTCTCATTGCCTTTCAACTCACTTTATATTGCTTCCAGATTCTTAGTGACAACCATAATTGCTTTTCCAATATCCTGCTCTGCATTCTCTAAGGTCCTTATGCTTTCATCACATGCTTTGTTCTCACTTGAACATACCACCTTTACCTTGTCTTTGTCTTCGTTTCAATTTTCCGAACATGTGCTTCACCATCTGCCTCTCTTTTGACTTGTCTATTGTTGTGGTATCATTGGCATTGCACAACAAATGCAGCCCAGATTACTTTGTGTTCTTCAGGTGCGACTATTAATCTAGTGCAATTTTCAAACGCAAAAGCAAGGGCCAGTTGCTTTGTTACTTCTTTGTTGTGACAATTCTTGTAGATTTTTCGGCAGAGTGTTTCCAACTTCTCTTGAAGATGCTCCTTTGCAAAGTGCCATTTTATCTTTCCCTTGTTCAGCTTCCTTGTCCAAACAAAATCCCAATGTCGTTCAGTGATATTATTTTCCAACCAAGTTTCTTCCTCGTGGGGCTTCAACCCCAAATTGCACAGGCCTCTAAAGCTGTGAAAATCATCCGCACTCCATGCCTCCATCATCAACCATCCTCCACTGATTCGAGTTTTTTCACGCAAGGAAAATTGAGGGAGAAGGGTGTGATGGGATTCGACGTCCGCGAATTTCAGCACTTAAAGTGCTTAAACGCTTCGCCAAAAGTTGTACCCCACTAATAATTTTACACCCTTATGTTATATTCTACAGCAAAAAACATCTTCCAAATGCTGCTAGATCTTCAAAAATTGTGTAGATTTGCTAGAAATGAGTAGAATCAGTGCAAATCGTGGCTGAAATCGCTGGAAACTGTGGCTAAAATTGTTGGAATAGCTGCCGGAGAATGCTACAGACCTTTGAAAAATTAGTCGACATTCAGGGTTAGAAATGATGGTATGTGGCATGGCGTTATTGGATTCGAGGGCAGAATGTAACATAACTAATTTTTATATACCAAGGAATATTGCTGCAATCAAACACAGCAAATAGGAGTTTAGATAGCTGGAAATAGCCTCATAATGACCGAAATGGAAACCGTTTACCATATCTCATCCCCGTTCAACGCGTTAGTAAGTGCAAAATCATCCCCTTTTTACTCGACCTTAGCTTCTATCATGCCACATGCCCTTGCTTACCTGCTTTTGGAATAGACATATTTCGAAATGATTAGCTTGCCTTAAATAGACCTCAGAGCTTTGTTTACAAATTGCAAGTCGCTTTTTTTTCTTTATTTCGAATTTTCACTGCTCTAAGTAGATTAAGAAGATATTTTTTTGCTTCTTCCAGTCCATTTAAAGGCCTAAATTTGTATCTTCCACACTCTGGAGCTCTAGAGGATTCTGATTCCAAATTTTAAGTCATTGGAACTTCATTTATTTCCTGCAAAAATTGGGTATGTAGAAGATTAATTGTTATGGTTCATATTATGTTGTATCTTAGGTCTTCTGGGCATGGCCCAAATCTATAACTGCTTATATCATCTTTGTAATGGGCCATGGGAGACCGCTCGAGTGGATCTTAGTGTCGCTTTCCCGAGACATCAGCATAAATGGGTAGAACTGACTACTCATAAACGTCTAGATGATTTTGCCCAATTGGTTAAGGGTATATCGGTTAGGAACGTTACATAGTAGGAGAGATTGTAACGGACCCATGGGAGACTGCTCGAGTGGATCTTAGTGTTCCCAAGATACCGGCATAAATGGGTAGAATCGACTACTCGTAAACGTCTAGACGATTTTTCCTAGTTGGTTAAAAGCATGTCTGTTAGGAACGTTACATTTGTTATCAGAGCAGGGCTCGAGTTCGAGTCTCCAAGGGGGCAAGTATGATCCGGAATACCGTTAGATGGTAGATCATGACTTGTTCTTGGACACCATGGGGTGGTATGGTCTATGATCTTGTGATGTTCGAGGACGAGCATAGTTCTAGTGGGAGTGGTATGGCAGCGCGGACTAGTACCCAACCCATCGTACTTGTAGTTTTCCGTGTTGGTTTGAGCATCTGGACGCAACAGAATTCTTTCCCTTAACAATTTAATAGACTTTTGCTCATGAGTCCTTTCATCTACAAAGCAAATTAAGATCACTAACATGTGTAGACACTGAAACTTATATCAAATATGAAAGAAGAGAAAAGCTTGTACCAAAACAAGTACTCATGTGCATTTTGAATAACAAAAAGACTGCCATATATTTACATCTGGAAAATATATACATCAGTTAAAGTTTATACCAACAATAGGCCATTCGAGAGGGCAATAACAGTGAGGCAATTTCTCCATTCCCTGCTCCACATACTGACTGAACTTAGAAAGCAAAGTAGCCAAGTTATTGCCATAGTTAACCAGCAAAATGCCTTCAACCTGCTCCATTATTCCATCTGCTGCATTACTCATTGGGTGCTCTTTCAAATAACTTGTAGCATCTCAGCAACTTTTAAACCACTAAGCCACGAAATGAGTTCCATGACAAGCAACCTGTCGCCGTGTAGAACTGGTATCCAAGAGAAAGGACATATGAAGCTTCCTGCAGGATTCAGAGTTGCCTTGTATCTTTCGTCATCGACTAGGACTGTATTGCCATAGTACTCAGGATACTCTTTCCATACTACAACTAATGATTTCACAAACAATCCTTTGTCTGGTTCAGTAGGATGTTTGTGTGGAAGAGACCAACAATGCTCCTGACTGTAAACAAACTTCAGTTTTATGCCAAAGACATTGCAGATATGGTCCACAACTTGGCTGCAGATTCTTTGATGTGAGTGATGACCAAATGGCAATATCAAAATGCTCTCTAACAAATGCTAATAGTGATGCTAGCCCTGGCCTTCAGTAAAATACCATGTTTCCTAAATCAAATTTCATCTCATCTTTTTGAATCTTCTGGTATCTTGAGTTAGGAGCTTCAATCTTGTGCACGCTCTTACCCAACACAGAATTCAAGTCAAATACAATGAGCTTCCTGGCTGACTCAGATGATTCACATGTGTCAGCAACAAAACACTTTAGAGTCGATTCACATTTATATAAGTCATATGACTGTACAGTGAAAGAAATATAATTACAGTGAACATAATACAGTGAAATACATGTTATAACACAGTTAATGTTTGCATAGGTACAAGTGACATAAGAAAGTCATATTTCTATTAATTGTTGAATACAAAGAAAAATGAGCATGGCTCATAATAAACTGTAATTCACATGGCCAAGAGACTATCTACCCATGGTAGGAACAACACTTTGAATGTTCATCTCGCCTTCGACAATTAGAGCCTCTATTATATGATTTCTCCGTAACTTGTCATAGGCATCAGTGAACTAGTTGGATGTCATCTGCATGGTTCACAAGTATTAGAAAACTGTATCAGCAAAGAATGCACAAGAAAATACTATGTTCTACTTACAAAAAATGGAGCTTGGCTATGCAGAAACCACGGCATCGATGAATGCGTGCATGTAAGCCACAATGTACATGCAAGGAGTGATGTTACTGGTTTCAGGCACTTTGGGATGATGGATAGGGGCATCAAAATTCTTTCTGCCATGACTTAGGCTGTTGGATCCCAGCATCATGTTATTGATCACAAGCTTATGAAACCTGCAAAATTGCAATGTGAGAATAAGCAAAGCATAAGAAGTTGCAACATGAGAATAAGCAAATCATTGAAAAGAAACTGAAACTTATACTTACTTTTGGAGTAGTTTAGCGTCCACTGCATAGCCTTTGACAGGAGACAGGATCTGTATGCTTGGACTCACTAAACATGGGAGAGCGTTTTTTAGTGGATCAACAAGCACAAATATTGTCAAACCAACATTTGGCCCTTACAGAACTGGGACAAAAATATATTGACATCGTGCGAGCACAATGCCATCCAACCCTTCCTTTATATGGGTGTTTTGGACATCTGCAGAACTCCTGTTCTTAAGGGCACTCACAAAATTGAGGAAGCTCTCTTTGATTGAACATAAAGAACTTATTTTTAAGCTCAGATGAAATAGAGTTGCAAAGGTACCTGCACACGAATCCAAAAGACATATTAATACATACTCTGAATGAGTGTAAGAATGAGATAATAGAAAAATATTTAAAAGCTTACCTCCCATGCACATCTACCATCTTTGATGTCAAGTCAAGCTTCCAGCAGAACTCATCGACATTGGTTTGGAACACAACAGGTGCAGGCTTAGGTGGACAGTTCCTGTAAGGAGTTGGGACCAGCCTTTTCAGTCGATCCACTAAACTGTACGAGGAAACGAGAGCATTAGTATCACAAAATTTATACAAGTAATGAATGGACAAGATACTCACATTGTTCTTTCATCACCACCTTTTATACCAGAGTCAGAGGCTGCTCCTTCTGCATCTTTTGTGGACTGTTTCACCTTGTTTGCTATGTCATCAAGCTCGCAGTCAATGTCCTCTTGTTCTGTTTCTGACTCAGAAGCAGATTTATCCTTAATTTCAACCTGTGATCTTGTCCTATGTTAAACAAGGTGCTGCGCACGGAGGGTTGCCCTCCATGGCCGGAGGGTGAAGGGGCTTAAATCATAGTTCGAAGTCATGATTTGATAATCAATTCAAAGCCATAACCCTGAACATTTGGAACAAAATCTATTTATATTTGTTTAATATTCGATCACACAAAAACCTTGTGTATTGTTTTGGTTCCTACATGATCGTGGTTGTTAAATAAGATGCCTCTGAGGGGAGAGGGAGATTGTGTAGCTGATAAGAAAAAAAAATGGAAGGCATTAAAGACAATGAAATATATGCAAGTAACGTTGGCCTACCACATAAAACCAAAGATTAAGTCTCGTCATTTATAGCATGCTTCCATCAAAGAACAAGGTCCTTGTATCTTTCAAGTAATCTCGATAAGGAAAGGGTGGAAAAGAAAAATGTATTTATCGATCCACTTATGCCAAGCCTATGTGAAGGTGGATTGCAAGTCCTCTCTTACATTGACCATATATTCTAAGTTTAAGTCATTCGCCTTTGAGATCCTGCGCCAGACTGCGAGCCATTACTGGCAGAATTTGCCACCGCATTTGTTGAGTTCTTCATGATCTTGATGCCCAGGTGAATAGAATAGAATAGAATAGAATTGTTTTTATCGTCCACGGAGACCAATCGACCTATGGGACCCAATACAAAAAGCGCAGCAGTCACATTACTGCCCGGATTACAAAACCCCCGCCCCGAAGAAAAATGGTAAAGCTGACATCATCTCCTCGATGTAAAGAATATGGTACGAAACTTCCATGTTAGGTCTCAACCAAGGTGAAATTTTTGCATCATGTTGACTCCAATATAGGAAAGGTCATGCTAGTTGTATCATTATTCTACACTGCTCTTCCATTATTAAATTTTATTTTTTGTACATGGAAACGTGCAAGTGATTGACCATGTATGCGTTGGTTGTCGATCATTTTCCATATGCCAAAGTGGGTTGCAGATGTGTAAGCAGAACATTTGCTATGAGAAACCTTAAAGCATATTTTCCTTAAAGTCCTAGTTGGCATCTAGAAAGGATAAACTATCTTGATTCTAAAATTGTAATCCCCAAACATTAATAAATTCTTATCAATGTGCTACATTAAAGGTATCTAGCAAGATAAATCCCCATTCAAAAACCCTTAAAGAGCATGTCAAACAAAAGATTGCTCTCATGCAAGAGGAGGGAGCCACGTGAACTTAAAACAGTTAGTACCATCACTGAAACAAATAATTGAACGTCCATGCTTAACGTAGCATGGCAGTACACCTCTCTTTTTTCATTTTTGTTTAAATATATCAAGTGCCTCTGGAGTTCCCGATATGCATTTCCATATGCGAAGAGGCTACATACTCACCTAAGAGAAAAATGACTTCTGCTTTTTTCAAACTTTTCTCCATCTTTATCCTGCAACTTTCTTCCTCTTACCTGATCTCTATATTGGGCTCTTCAAAACATAATTTTAATCCGGAAAGCGAAAAACAGAAAGCATTTAATTCATGGATCTAAAGCATGCATCATGGTTCGTATAACTCTTTTTTTCTTTTTACGCAAGAAGGTAGAAATAGATGATTGCAATATATGATCTGATTGTACAACATGCAAAGTATATATCAATCAGAAGCTATTGCTGATGAAAAATCAAGTCCATATTAGGATAAGTAAAGTAAACGGCATGCAAGCAAATACCTTTGTGAAAATGATCGTCTAAATGCAACTTTGTATAGCTGCAGTTAGGATTGCATTTGCATGTCATAATTTCTTCAAAGCAGGAAAACCACTCCAAATCATTTTTTAGAAATAGCACGAATGGCTGCATTTATGAAAGGTTCTCGTTCTCTCTTCGCATGAATTAGCATGATGCTCTTGTAACTGGTCATAGTATAAACACATAAGATAGTGGTCAACATGTGCATCTAAAAAAAAAAAAAACTGTCATCTTCCAGTTACATCACTTGTAAAATATATAATAGCTAACTCAAGAACAATAACGTCAACTGAATGCAGAATTTGTCCGACCACATGAATGGCACCCCACCAGCACACCCCCTGTCAAAATTTGCAATACATTCTTCAGCAATGTGTTGAACAGCTGATGCAAATCTGTTATTAAATTCTTCGTCCATTGATGCCCGTTCAAGTCCTTCTTTGAATTTGTTAAGCGCAGCCATGCGATAATGACCCACAACAGCTTGGTGGGCAGGCTGGATAATCTGCAAAGAGCATCAAACTTGAACATTAGCTTGGTGAGCAGTTGTAGTTCAACATAAGACTTATAAACTCTCGTACCTCGAGTGCACGATCCATAAAATATTTACGTTTTGTATCATGTACACTGCTCTCAAAATAACCAGCTTCAGCATCATATCTGCAAGTTAAAAAACAAACTTCCGAATAAGAATAGCATTACACTTTATAAAGCACATGCATCTTCAAAGCAACTGTTTATTAAAAGTAACGACGTTTGCCCATTGACTACCTCACATTGTTTAGGATGTCAGTATCTAAATACCTGGATCTTACAATAAAGCCATCAGCTGAAATGTTCAAGTTCTCCTTGTAAAGTATGTCCTTTAGGATAACTCCATGGGGATTTACCCATGTGTCCAAGACATGGCATACAACTGCTACAAGCCAAGGCATAATCTGCTGCTGATTCAGCTTTGGAAACAATTTAGCTGTCTTTGGAAACAAGCACATTTTACCTTGATAAGCCAAGGTTTTGGCAAAAAACAAGCTAGCCGCAGGAGTCTATTCTGGGCTTATTGTTATGCAAATGCAACGCTGCTTGAAAGGCCACTTGAAGCTGCAAGGGCTTAGCATTAAATTCAGCAAGCAAAATGTCACGAGGCAAAAAAGTTTACTCTCGATCATTCTAGACGTCTGAAGCGTTTCTAATTGAGACCATGCATCGGCCTCCAAATCAACTCCTCAAATTTGTGGCCCATACTGCAAGTACCGGCATGTCAAGTAAAAGGAGCTTTGCATATGCATGGAAGTCCATTTCATATCCTTATTTTCTCAACTGAGAAGGGAGAAGGCATATCCATATTGGCTTGCCCGGCATTCTTCGATCTAAAAATGGGAACTAAAAACTTCATTCCCAAGTGTGTATATGCAAATACAATTTCCACAATTCGTTCCCGTCTACAAGGTGTTAAAAACATCATTTTAATTTTTTGCAAGCTATTTGCAGTTCCCTTCACAAAAGCTTTAATGTTGTCAGGTGTCTCTAAAGACTTTGGGGAGGTGAAAATTCAAGACCACATAATTTATTCAGTCTCTTATAGACGCTATAGTCTAGAAGACGAAAACATACAAACAGCACTGTACAAGAGAATTCTAAAGGCAGCTCTAATTCTCGTTAAGAGGACGTTGGAAAATTCTGATACCTACATTAAGAGTTCAAAGCCTAAGCTCTAAAACCAATCTGGAAATTGCCACAGACTGGACAAATTGTCAAACAGACTGACTAAGCTCTAGGCACAAATTGTCAATCTGGAAAGCCACAGACTTGCTAATAATAAAGGAGATGCATGTGGCTAAATAAATATCACCTAAAAACTTACCCACATATGTGATCCTCAATAAGGTGACTCAAACTTTTCCCAAGGTTAGGAACTGGTCCAATTTTTGATCTCTCATTCAGATCTTGCCAGTCCTGTTATATCAATACATGGATATAGATTAGCAGCAGAATCTGAGATGTTCTCAATTTTGGAAAGATTTGGATATCACAACTTCTTCGATATATGGATCGCATCATACTACATCGTTTTCAAGTATATTTGCTTAGAAAACCATTCAAACGCTCATTGATCCACGAAATTTAAAAAAAAAAAAAAAAAAAAAAAATAAAAAATGGTCAAAATTTGGAAAAAATGGGAAAAAGACACCCATCAAACCGAATTTGAGCTTAGGAGCTACGGTTTTGGACAGGAGGGGATGCAGCTAATGCATTACTTTAAATGCATCATGCAAGAAGATCCTTCATAAAGCGTCCTTCAAAAACGCCCGAATCGAGAAACAGGCAAACCTGAGAACATTACAAATTATGAACCACGAACACTGTGTGACAAGCCCGAAAGTCACGGGTTTGCTTGCTATGTTTCATCGAATCGATTGATCGAGTAGGGTTTGCGGTTAGAGCGGTTTTAGAGCTGCCAACCATGAGGGGGCAGTAGAGAGTTTACAAGCTACTGGGAGTTTGGAGCAGTTTTCCGGATGTTCTTGGCATATACCGACATATACCAGGAATATGCCGAAAACCCATATAAACAAGGGATTGCCCCCCTAAGGGCAACCCAAAAAAAAACTTTAATTATCATAAAGCTGAGATGATTAAAAAAATTAGCTAACTAATCCTGCACATACCTCTTTCTTGGTGGTGGTAGTGCTTTGCCTGGGGATTTCCTTGTTTGAGAGCTCTTTTTTGCTGCGGCCTGTTTTTTTCCTCTTAGAGTTACAACAACAACGTTCTTTCGTTTCCTCCTTAGAGTAGACTCAACATCCACCTCTTCCTCTTGGGCCTCCTCTTCCCTGCACTTGTCTGTATTAAAATCAGGATCTGTATCCACTGTAGCATCTGTAACAGGTACATAACTAGCATCTGCAGACAATGCTGATGTTGATGATGGAGCAGACCCTGATTTTGTAGCATCTGAAGCTTTCTCTGGAGCTTTTCCAATTACTAATATTTCAGTTGGTGCAATTAATGATTTTGTAGCTCCTGATGGACCTAAGGATACAGTTGGACCAGTTGGTAAAGTCTCTGCAACTCCTGCTGCTCTAGCTCTCAAAATTGCCATCTTCTCTATTTCTTCAACTTCAGACTGCCATGTTCGAGCCTGCACTGTTGCGACAGGTTCTGTTACTGGCAGAGACATCCTAGTTGGTGATTTGGAAGTGGAAGATGACATCTATTCATATTCAAGCTTTTCATAGTAGTTGGTGATTTGGAAGTGGAAGATGACATCTATTCATATTCAAGCTTTTCATAGTCATTACTATCTGTACACAAAGTCATTGTAGATGGTTCAACAATGTCAGCGACAAAAGGTTGCATGCAAGTGGCCTACTGGATATAAACATCCTCATCTGGAAACAAACAAATGATCTAAATGTTAATACACATAAAAACAAAACTCAATGTTAATAAACATGAAAACAGAACTTAAGCATGAGAAATATCAGGTACATTCTGGTACATTCATCTGTAACATGTACATTTCATGTACATAGAATGTATCAAATATACGTAACTTTAAAAGCGGTCATTCAACCTACATCTATTGTACATTTAGATGTACAATAATGTACATAATGCACATAGATGGACCCAAGCATGCAGAGAGAGAGAATATAGACCTATGCCCAAAAAACGCACATATATATAACAAAGATACATAGATATGAATCATCTACAGATGCACTCCAACCACAGGAACACATGCATCCAAAAAAAAGAAGATGTACATCTATTTGCAGGTGTAGACTCAATTAAATCCATGACAACTAATACATAAAACAAATCATACATCTACAGTCCATGCTCAAAAATAGAAGCATCAATAAACAAGCAAATATTGCATATGTACCCCTGCTTGCAGATATACAATAAAAAAATATATACAAGGAACAACAATGCACTAAAAGACATACATGTAGAACTATGTAGATTATAATAACAAATATGAATCAAGAGCAATCTAAGATTAAACATTTAGAGTAATGCATACCTTGTCCAGTAGGGGAACCAAGTTGATTTTGAATGCCCTCATCCTAGCTGCAGCCTTTTATACAATTCTGTTTTTCATATACGAGATAAGACAAGCAAAAGAGGCAATAAGGATCTCTGCAAGGAGCCAGCAACACCAAACCAGATTTGCCAAAGCCTTGGCCTCAGCAGGTACACGAATTGAACCAGATGAACTCTTGTACAGAAGTAGCTCCTAGAGGATTTGGCCTAGGGTGCAGAGCAATAGGTCCTGCTCTCCTCATGAAATTCAAAATCTGTGAATGCCTTTGTTGAACAAGTTCCATCCAGCTAAGTTTCTCCTTTGCTTGTTGAATTGAAATTTCATGTTTTCCAATGTCTCTAGTTGCTTCCTGCAAACCAATCTCCAGCTTAGCGTAGTGCTGCTGCTTCTCTGTTCTACTCATAACCAAGTCTTCCAACTTGTATTTCAACACTCCATAGCTAACTTGATTTCCAGCAGGACCATTGGCCAATTTGTCAAATTCCAACTTTGTGTCATTTATTTTTAGAGAAATCTTGTGCAAATCTTCTTCTAGCATATCCTTTCTACCCTCAATCCGGCTGATCACTTTAAATGCATCCCTTCTTTTTGCTTCCAATGCTTCCACGTCATTCAATAGGTTAATTTTCTCCTCTGAAGCATGTTTAAGTAACTAGTTTATTATGTCAAAATCAGATTTACAATAGCCCAGAGCCCTAACATTCTGATGCAATACCACCACCTCCTGCTTGATGTTTGACGATTTTCCTGTTGTAGGTTCCTCTGTAATATCTGAAGTTTTGGCAAGATCCTTGGCGGTCTTAGCAACATCCATCCAATCAATAAGGCGTCCCTTCAAATGAAGAGCAAGTGCCCTAGCAAAATATGTAGAAATATAGTGGTTTGTTACCTGCTTTTTGCCATAAACCAATTCATAATATTTAAAAAATTCTTCTTTCCATGCGTTCTGAACTCTGCCTTCCTTGAATCCTCTTCTATTCTTTGGAGCTGCACCCCATTCGAGTTCGGGTATGTGGATCTTGGCATGTTTTTCATGAAGGTCTTTGGCTTGAATCACTGCCAAAAGTTTTCTCATTGCTGGTAATTTTTAGCTGCCGGAATTGTTGTTTTCTTGGTTCTGCTGTGGTGAAGAGAAAGCACTGAGTTGGGAAACAGATTTTGGGGCCATAGTTGGATCAAGAATTGGTGATCGGAATGGAGGCAGAGAATGCACGAGCGGGATAGCGAACGCGAGGCAAAGCAGGCAAGAATTTGGTAAAGAAATTTAAAATCCGAAAATGGTGCGGTTGCAGAGTGGTGGATAGCATTAATGGCAATTACTAGCATGATTATAGGACTCCCTAATTTGTGCATTGGGTACATATGTATATGTATAAAAAGGGCTACATTTCTAGACACCCTTTCATGCTTTTACCCCTAGGCATCTGTCTCGTGTTCCTACTTGCCTTCAGGCCATTGTACTCTTGATTCTTGTTCATATATTAGGTTCTTCACCGATCTCTGTATTTCTTGCGTATTTTCCTTGTTTTCGCATAGGTTCATGACAGTTTGACCCGAAAATCCCTTACCGATTCTTGCCTGCTTTGATCCTAAGCATTTCCTTATCCATATTTGGGTTATTATCTCTATGGAGGAGATTTCATCCTTATTACAACAGGTCCAACAGCTTGTTCAAGTATGCTAGCAGTTGCAATCAGATAACAAGGAGCTCAGAGAATGGGTTGCTTCACATGAATCTGCTTCCAGCTCTGAATTGATGCCATCAGAGCCTAAAATTAGCTTGCCCGAGAAGTTTGACGGCACTCGGTCCAAGCTTCGTGGTTTTTTGAATCATATCAAGCTTGTGATCCAGCTCCATCCTCATAGATATCCCACGGCCCAGGAACAAGTTAGGTTGATTGATTCTCTCCTCACAAGGTCAGCTCAATTGGGTTGCTCCTTTGTTGGAGAAAGGAGCCCCAGAATTATAGGATTTTGCTACCTTCACTGCAGAGCTCGAGGCATGCTTTGTCTACACCGATCGTCAGCACACAACAGTCACAAGACTCTGCAATCTCAAACAAGGCTCTTGTCTGGCATCAGTATATGCATCCGAATTTTGCCAAATTGCTATAGATACAGCCTGGAATGATGTTCCACTTCGAGACTGCTTTCGAAGGTGTTTATGTGAGGATGTCAAAAATATGTTGTTATCTATGGGGAACTCCCAGACTCTAGAAGAAACCATCAGATTTGCATCTCGTTGTAATAATCGGCTCTTCGAACATAGGCAAGAGAGAGTCATATCTTTCCAATCTTACAATCACCTATTGCTACGCCTGCCCTGGTCCCATCTGTAGAGTTTAGCAAATCCGGGCCCGAGCCTATGCAGATTGATCGGGCGGTTCGAGGGCCCTTGTTTGCTGCCGAGAAACAACATCGGAGAGAGGCTAATTTTTGCCTCTACTATGGAGGAGCTGGTCATATTGCGCATGGATGCCCCCTAAAGCATCCAAATCAGTCGAAAAACTCCAGGAGCCGATCTGAGTAGTAGGAATCTCTCGTCAGCTGGCCGCCATTTCTCGATAGGGTTTATCCCATCAGATAAGGTCAACAAGGAATTTTTTATCTCTATATTATTGGAATCAGAGGTTGGGAGGTTGGAAGCGTTGGTGCAACTTGATTGTGGTGCAAATGCTTGCTTTATGGATGCTTGCTTTATAGATGGGTTGAGCATCCCAGTTCTGTCGATGTGATTGATGGACGTGAGATCTCCTCGGGTGTAGTCACAGAATGTACTGTACCTCTTCAGGTTTTGTTCGAGGGAGCTTCTTGTAGCGTTTCCTCCAATCTCATTGCTCGTCCACATGCGCCAGTAGTCTTGGGTCTGCCCTGGCTCGAGCACATAACCCACAGATTGATTGACGTACTAGATCTTTTCGGTTTGCTGGTGCTAGCTCTAGTTCCAGTTCATCTGCAGTTCAGGCCTTTGCACCAATATCTACTTCAGTCCGTGCAGTATCGTGGGCTCCTGATTCTGTCTTTGTTGTTCATGTTTTTGCTCCATGTCCTGATTCGGCTCTTGTCTCTGCTCCAGTTCATATCCTAGATTCTGACCATGTTCTAGATGATGTCCCAGCTCTAGTTCTTGCTCCAGTTCCTGCCCCAGTTGCTCCTGCTCCCGCTCTTGCTCTTGTTTCTGCTCTTGTTTCTATAGAATTTTTTCACGCCCGTATCTCAAAGATTCGAGTTTATTAAATCTGGAAAGTAAGATCCAAGTTCAGTGTTTGCAGTATTTGCAATCCAGGTTCACCCGTTAGCTAGCTCTGCACCAGTGAAGTCAGCTCCAATGCTCCCAGATAAATATGGTGACTTCTCTGATGCTTTTGACAAAGTCAAGGCCAGCAAACTCCCAGAGCATCGTCCATATGATTGACTTATTAATTTACAGCCCGAAACAATGTCGCCATATGATCCCATATATGGTCTACCTCCTGCTGAGTTGAAGGTTTTGCAGGATTATATTGAAGAGAATCTAGCTATTGGCTTCATTCGACATTCTCAGTCCCCTGCTGGGGTGCCTGTCTTCTTCGTCAAAAAGAAGGATGATTCTCTCCGTCAAGTCATTGTTTATCGTGGCCTCAATAAATCATAGTGCCAAATCGGTATTCGCTTCCTTTGATCCCAGAGATATTGGAGCAACTCTAGAGTGCGCGCTATTTTACAAAGATTGATCTTCGTGGTGCCTACAATCTTATCCGGATCTGGGAGGGTGATGAGTGGAAGACGGCATTTCGTACTCGGTATGACCATTTTGAGTACACAGTTATGTCATTTGGGCTTACCAGCAGTATTCCAGCATATGGCCAATGATATCTTCCAAGAGTTTTTATAGACATTTTTGTTATCATCTATTTGGATGATATTCTTATTTATTCTAAGACTCTCAAAGAACATGTGAGGCATGTCCGACAGGTCCTTCAGAAGCTTTGGGAGCATGGGTTATATGCCAAACTGGAGAAATGTGAGTTGGAGCAGGATACTGTGGAGTTTCTTGGCTATCGTATCACTTTACATGGTATAGATCCTGAAACAGTCAGTACTATTCTAGAGTGGAAAATGCCCTCTTCCGTTCGAGATATTCAGTGTTTTTGGGTTTGCCAGTTTCTATCGGCATTTCATTCGGGATTATTCGCCTCACAGTTAAGGACGTGCCATTTGAATGAAGTGTGGACGCAAAATCTTCTTTCGTTACCCTGAAGCATGATCTTACCACGACACAAGTTCTTGCTCATGCAGACCCTTTGCATCCATATGTTGCTGAAGCAGATGCTTCTGATTTTGCTCTTGGTGGTATCCTGTCGTAGTATGAATTGCATCCGATCGCCTAGCTCCAACATATCAATAGCAAAATGAGCTCTATAAGTAACTCGGATGGGTATGAAGCAGCTTCTCCACAAGATGCCCACAAAGCTTCTCCTTCAATACAAATTAGTTCATTTCTAGTATTGGAATAATAGGTTTATCTTTAGTGATTTTAAAATTATAAAGGGCTCTTTGGGAAAATACTTAAAAATTAAGGGCATTTTAAGAATTTAAAAAAAAAAACGAAGGGCTTTTTTTTGGTAAATTTCCCAATATTACTTTTTGAGATAAGAGATATCAGCAAGCTTTTCCTATGTGGAACACGACAGAATCCTTATGCTGAGTTTTGACGTGTTATAACAGGTTATTGCGACCGGTTTCTTTTGCATGGGAAATTTAGACCGAGGAGGACATGATGCTGTTGGCGCCTGCCTTGGTTTCAGTTAGAAAATGGTTTAAGTAGGATTTCAAAAGTTTCAAGATTAAGGCTGTTCGTAAGGTTTTATGAACGAATTATTTTTTCCTTGTTGTAGGCCTCCCTTATCAGATATTGCGACTGGTTGAAGAACAGGCGGCATCAAATGGATAACTTGTAAGATCTTCGTTTATAAAGATTAATCGTTTTTAATTTGGCATTGCTTCGCCACAGGTCTGAAACCTCGTGTAAAACTGAAGGGAACTGCAAAATGGCGGGCCTTTTTACAAATTCACATGTATGCATGCAATGATATGAATAAATGAATGTTCGATCTTTGAAACTTGATAGTGAAAGAATCCTTCGTTTATTAGAGATTGTGATACCATGTATACAAGATACATTATTTCATACTCTTGCCGCTGCTTTCGCAGAATGGCATAATTTGAAATCTTTATCATATCCATACTTACCGTATCTAAAGTCTTGGCTTACATGCAATTGCATTTGTTAGTAAATGTGATTTTCCTTGATGTTGATGGAACGCTAGGGCACATGAACCACCAGCTTTTCCATCTCTAAAGGATGTTGTGTGTTGAGTATAGTCCCTTCCACTAATACTTTATATCTTGTACCTTTGTTTCCAGAGAATTTATAAGAAGGTTTTGTTGAAGTGGGATATCAGAGCCGTATCTAGAACCTGTAATTGAACATGAACATGCTCCCTGATCTAGACTCAACATGCTAGGACATGGAGAGTTGCAATGAACTCATGCCTTTTGCTTCAGTTGATAGAGTTGCAAAACATTTCAATGGGAACCTAAGTAAAGAATTAAAGTCCATGGGATCTGCTTCATCCCGCTTACATACTAATAATGTGAATAAGCTGCTGCAGTATTTGTTGAATCAAATTGTAGCCCAAAACTGTTTTTGAACATGTGCCAACATTCACACTGGAAGAAATTGTTTTGTATGTCATGGTGTATTTTGTCTCTCCATGTTATACGGAATGCTATTATTGGATCTGCAAGTAAGATACAAGTACACTTGCCAAAAAATACAGATGGTGCAAACTGCATATGGAAGTGATTTCTTCTCCTCGGAACAATGTCTATTATTTCACAATCTGTGCATGTATTGCACAGGTGATACATTTAGTGACGTGCCTATAGGGGGTCATTCTTGAATCTGGGGGTATACATATAAGAAAAGCCTATTTCATGGGGTATTACAGGACCAAATGTTAGGTGAGGTCTCTTGTTGTCTTTATCTTGATGCTGAATAAGGTTTTTTGCTTTAGGAAAACATGTTCGCGCGTAGTTGGTCTTTGTCTCTTTCTTCACAGATGCGTTTAAGCTTTGTATATAACTTGTCCAAGATGGTGTCTCAGACCATAATGTTAGTGTACCATCCTAGCTCTTTCTAATATTGTAAAGTACTGCTGAGTTATCCTAAGGGCAATTCCATTTAAGGAGTGAATGTGATAGTTTTTGGGCATGGGCATGGCTCCAATTGTGTTACGAGACAATATTTTTGTATCTTGCACACATGGTCGGGATTTGTCTTGAAAGACCATTGTATTTTTTCAATTTCATGCAGTTATTAATTAGAATCATCAGCATATTGGCATCTCATGTGAACATTAGCATTCGGATAGGCAGTACTAATATAGGAAAAATGCAGATTCATTTTGTAACAAGGCTATTAGTGATCTATGGATAAGCAAGGACCTATTAATAGACGTCTACAGAAATATCGAGCGGAATCAAGTCAAGGGATGAATGGTTTTTCTATTTTTGATAAGGACAAGCCCATCTCCCCCATAGTAAAGGTGCATTCTTGCTTTCATTTACCCATGCTAATCTATATATGATAAATTTCTTCGCACTTCACTATTGTTATAGCTTTACTAAAGCTTTACAATGAAATTTAGAAACTCGTTCTTTTCTATATTATTTACAGCAAACTAACCAGTTGATTTTCTTATTTATACTTATATTGCAGGCTGGTTTCCCAGAACATATGCAGCAGGCAGGTGATGTAGGACATGCAGCCTTGTTTCATAATGAGATAATAGGTGTAAATTTTTGAAGCATGATGTTGTACAGGTCAGAAAGAGAAAGACAGACCAAAAAAGGTTCACGAGCATGGAGAGTTAGTTGACAGGTGCTAAATTTGGCTTCTCTCCAGGATTGGCTATATATGTCTTAAGTCTTATGAATGTCTTACAGAAAGTGGCCTTTTCTAGGGTTTTGCAAGAAACTGACGTCACATCATGTACATTCTTGGATAAGTCTGATGCCTATCGTCGTGAACGGGAGGTTTGTTTTACAGTGCTAAGTAAATGATTTTGCTCTGATGCCTATTTATTAGGCTTTGTTTTACAGGTTGGCCTTGCTCAGCAGCAACTCTTGCGGAAGAAGGCATGTGAAGAAGATGAAAAGGTTGTAAACACCTTTGTTTTAAAGCTTTCTGTTACAACTGTTTATTTTATCTTGTGAAGTGGATGGTTTTTTGTTCATGTTATTGTAATCTATCCTTTAGCATTTGACTTGTAGACACGTGAAGAAAATTCTTGGATTACAACAACACTGGAGGAGCATGATACAGAAGATGACCTAGAGCAGCGCGTAATCCAGGAAATTCTTAGACATCCTAAGGAATTTCGCTCTTTTAAGACAATTTTAAAGCTCCAAGAGATGAACAAGGAACGTCATACGTTGGTAACTTTCATGAGTTACCGCTTTTTCTTAGTGGCTTGGTACTGAGAGCATTGCTTAGGTTCACAACGCACTTATGCATAAAATGGAAGAAGCTTCTTGTAGTTTTCCTGTGCATCACAGAACAGCACAACAAATAGTAGAGGATGAGTTCCAGAGTAAACTGCAGGAAGAGAAGGCCTTCGTAGAGGTATTTAGATGCAATACTTGTGTCACTAATCCTTGCACATGAGCTAGTATATTATGATGACTATGGGCAGGGTCTTCAATATAAATGTAAAGGTCTTTCTACTACCATGCTAGGTGGTCGCATGAACAAACTAAAAACAATTTGCCTATCTTTGGATTGACTTTCTGGAATCATAATCATGATGCAGAGTATGAGAGTAACTCCTGAACAATTCCTGGAAAGCGACCAGAGACACGAGAAAGATGGTGAGCCGAGTTGAACGTGCAATTTGCGCTTAGGAGGGTTACATTTGAATACGACATTCAAGCTCATGGGCTATAAATAATATTTGTCTATTAAGAGAGTTGTAGGTTAATTATTTGTTAGAGGTACATAATACTCCTATCTATGGTCTACGCTGACATGTTTTTTTTTTACTCTATTTTATTTTATTCATTATATTATCCTTCCTCCCATTTGTCCCTTTTATCGAATAGGAAGGTAAGTTTTAGTATTAATTTTCATAAAATTAATCATATGTACGAGAATAAGAGAAATGTAAAACGTAGAAATAGTAGCCTTCGACACTCTCTTGGCTAGAAAAAAGGTGATTTTAAATAGGAGGAAACAATCTTATGAATTGTCTAGTCTATGAAGTAATATTTAATTACTTAACACCCTAACACCATGTTCCTTGGGTTTTTATGCCTAGCCGTAGGGCATTATCACGAAGGCTCATAACTCCCTAGGGTGTTATCACGAAGGCTCATGACACCCTCAGGCGTTAATGGGAAGAAAATTCTCGGGCAATATGGCCATGGCCAAAATGGCTCGGCGTCTTGACACCCTTGCCATTTGGCCATGGCCATAAAATGGCTTTCTTTCGTCAGCGCCTCCCTTGCCATTTTGGCCATGGCCATATTGCCCTTGAATTTTATTCCCATAACGCCCTCTTGGCTAGGGCGTTATCTACCCCATAAACATATGAGAAAAATTGTTTAGTATCGTGAAAGTAATGTATAATTATCATAAACATGGGAGAAAAATTATGTACATGAAGCCTCTTGATTCAACATTTGCTCTTCTTTGAACTACCTTTGACATGAGCAAAAAAAGTGTAGACCTTGAAAAGATTCTCCAACTAGCAATTCCTTTTGCAGTCCATATGTGGAAAAGGCAAATCATCATTGATCACAAATGAATGGAATCGAGCATTCAGTTGATTCCTAGCTCCTCAATTGATTATTTGGATGGGGTTTTTTCTGGCAGAGTACGGCCTCTTGATGGATTTTGAATTTCAGAAACCAATCAGAGCCAAGGGCTCTTGAGCACCGTAAGGAATCTGGGATTTCGAGGGAAGTGACAGTAGTTGCTGATTGATGTAGTTGGTTGCTTCTGTGTAAACTAGATTTGTTCCAAAACCAAAATAGAACCAATATGCTAAACATCCAGTTTAGAGCCACACCAACATCGACCATCATCAATAATAAATCAACATCAGGCGTGCAAATTTTCCTCCATGCCCTAATCCCATAATACCTTTGCGTATAATATTGCCATTTACCGTACTAAAATGACATAACTTCTTTGCCTCTAAAAAATCAAAATTGTAACCCCTCCAAAAACCGTTGGGAAAGTTGGCCTGATTAAGGTAGTGTAGAATTCATTTCAGAGAAACACAATGAGAATGTTTGGGATCCAGACTGAATTGGCTGAGTTTGCATACAGGAAAGGAAAGATCTGGACGGGTACAAGTAGCAGCAAAATTGAGTAATCCGAGAATGGTGCAATAATTGGTGTGAATGTGCTACAGGGAGGATGAGCATGGTGGATCAGAATTGAGTCGAGAGACTCGGGATTCAAGAGGGGTGGCTAAGTACTGGGTTGCAATTGAGAAGGGCAAAGCGGCGAAGAATATCTTGGATGTATTGGCTCTGATGCAAGTGAAGAGTCCCTTTGGCACGGTCATAATTTGGTGACATGCCGAGAAAATAAGACGCTGGGCCAATGTCTTTCATGCGAAACTGAGACTGGAGTTGAGATTTAAGAGCAAGGAGGTCATTGAGGTTTGCTGCAAGAATCAATAAGTCATCAACATAAACTAAGATAATGAGGAGATGTGAAGATGAAGAGCGATAGACGCTAGGATCAGAAGGACAACAAGAGAATTTAAAGTTGAGCAGGGTCTGATCAAGTTCGGCATACCAGGATCTCGAAGCTTGTTTGAGGCCATAGAGTGCTTTGTGAAGGCAACATACTTTCTGCAGAGCAAGAGGATCAGTGAAACCTTGGGGCTGCTCGAACATCCCCATGAAGAAAAGCATTGTTGACGTCCATGCGATGAATGTGGAGTTTATTCAGTACTGCTACTGCAAAAGTAAGGATTAGTCGAATAGAAGGCATCGTAGCAACTGGAGCAAAAGTCTCCTCATAATCAAGGCCTTCGTTTTGAGTAAAGCCCTTGGTCACCAAGCGGGCTTTGAATCGGTCGATTTCTCCATTGGAAGTATACTTGATGCAGAAGACCCATCTGCTACCAATGTCTGCACAATTGGAGGGCCTAGGAACTAGTGACGATGTGTTGGTCTCATGGATAGAGTCAAGTTCTGCACGCATTGCCTGTAACAATTCTTTACAGTGTAGCATTGGCTGTAATTTCTTAGCTTCTAGTCTGCCGTTATTAAAGATAGAAGCATCGTGGTATAGGTCCTTATATCCGACCAGGCAGATAGCATCGACAAAGAATTAGAAGAGCGGATTTGAAATAAGGCTGTCGAAATTAGGGACAAGCTAATCAGATACTGTTGAATAAAAGGCTGCCGGAATCACGGACTGAGATAGAAACCTCTGCCGAAATCAGAGACTGAGGTAGAAATTATTATGCAGCATGTTTTTGATTTGTGCTTATGAATTAATTCCGTCCTCTTCCTCTATATTTTGTATCTGAAGTATTACTTCCTCTAAAACAAATAATGCCTTACCTCTAAATCGCTTCTTCAAATCTCTAATTATCTCTTTTATCCTCCGTTATCTCTTCTCTCCTTCCCTTTTCTTATGTTTTGTTTTCTAATTTCTAACTTCTCTTGAATTACCAATTGCCATGTCATCATTATGCCATGTCATCTCCTATTTATTATTTCATATTATCTATATATAATAATAAAGGAGTTTTGTGATAGTCTGTGCGCAATCCTGGCTGTTCAATTTTTTTAACTTATTTTCATGCACAATACAATTCACATCACATTCTTATCCCCTTTAAGATTCGACGTCCTCGTCGAATACAATTCACATCACATCTACATTATTGCAAGTTATACCCCTTCACAACTTCATGTATTGTTTATACTTAACAAGTTTGATACTTATCCCATGACATGCTATAGATTGAAAAAGATTCGGAAAATCCTTAGCATATTTTGCTTAATCCTCATTTAATTCCATCGAGGTTGCATCTTCTATAGGATAGTATGCCCATGGTAAAAAGATTTCTTTGATTGTTCTACTACGCAAATTCCGTTCCCAACACTGCAATATTTGGGATGGCATTACTTCAAAGGTATTGTTCTCTTGGATTAATTGCAATTCAGGAAGCAATTGACCCCCGTCATGTAAAGAGGGGTTTAACAAACTAACATAAAAAACATCATGAATCTTTATATGTGGTGGCAACTATAATTGATAAGCTAGGTTCCCTATCCTTTTAATGATTCTGAAAAGACCAGCATATCTTGGAGTAAGTTTAGCATATTTTCCAATTCTAAGTTGACTTTTCTTTGGCTTCACACGGAGATATACAAAGTCTCCAACCTTGAATTCTCGATGTATTCTATGCTTATCTGCAAATTGCTTTTTTGATGTGATCTTTTGCAGGAATACAAATTCTTGACTTGTATCTCAATATCCCCTGTTCAAGACTATAATTATCCTTTATCTCCAAATTCTCTTTTTGTACTTACTTCAATTTCGGTCCAAAATAATTGTCTGTAGCAATAGTATTTTTCGCCTCATCCAACCGATCTGTTGTAATCATAGTTATTGCATAGCAAGCTGGAAGTCTAGACAAAGTGTCTGCAACAACATTTGTACTGCCCATTTTATAATTAATCTGAAAGTCATAATCTTGAAGAAATTCCGTCCACCTACGTTGTCTCAAATTCAAATTAAGTTGTTTCATAAAGTATGCAAGACTAGCATGGTCCTTATGAACAAAGTTTAAAACGAAACACACTTATTTAAGAAGTGCGTTTGAAAGATTCCTTTGGAAATTTTGAAAATTTCAAAAAGAGACAAAATAGGGAGCAGGAAAGATTGTTGAACACTTGGAGTTCAGAATACCACATAAAAAGTAACATTTTTACAGCTCTTTGATTAAAATAAGAAGGCAAAAAGAAAACATGGCCATTTTGAGGAGGATAACTCTAACTATGGAGATCAAACAAATTATTTTTGTTGAAAACACAAGCAATTACAGTGTGTCCTTTTGCATCATAATCTGTAAATGCCTTTAAAGTGCAATTTGCAAAATGAGAAGAAGAAAGTATGTAGCAAAAAGAAAGTTGCTCTAATTAAACACTGGTAGAGACAGAATAAGAGATCACATTTCAAAAATCATCATGACTATATATTACAATTCCTTCCATACATAGCTTATAAAATATTGTGGAGCAGTACTCGTATAAATCTATACCGACATTTTAAAATTGAAACCTGTCGGTATAAAATTATACGGGCGGAGGCGGTTCTTCCCAGTCCACAGGACTCTCATCTCCCTTTGGATTTGTTTCTTGAGAGGCCACAAAGCCAGAGACACCTGCTTCTGATTCTAATGGTATTGGAACAGGCTGCTTGGCAGGCTCTAGCTCAACTGGTTTTAGATCCACGAACTCCACCTCCTCATCTTTTCTTCCTGTTATTGGAGGCTGAATTTTAGTGTAGGTCCCTTTGACATCCCCAGCACCATTCTTTGCTCCCAGTTCTTCATTTTCATCAGGAAATGACTCACAGGAACTTATTCTGGTCCTGATGAAACTGATCTTGTCTGGGTCTATGTCAACTGCACCACATTACGTCCCTGCTTAAGTGCTCAAACCGCTATGGTGCCAGTTCCAGAAAAGGCATCCAGAACCCAGTCCCCCGGGCGAGAAAACCATTGTATCAGATTATTGATGAGCCTTTGAAGCTTTTGGTAATGGGACACTACAACGCCTTGTCTCTGTGGGTCTCTCAGCTTTTGCAGGACCGCAGGGAATTGGAATGCATTGCATGGCGGAGACTTCTCATTCTGTGTGTTAAAGTGCACCATGGTCTTTTTGGTATCCGCGCTATAATATCCTATGTGAAAGTGCTCGAAGCAGCTGATTAGACGCGGACCACCACCATGACCTTTGACCTTAGTCTTCAGCCTGGCAGCAGAAATAGTGAGCAAAGCAAGAAGGAAACGGTATAAATTTATACAGATAGGATCCTCACGGTATAAATTTATACTGCAAGACACCAATGTAAAAAGTGCACTAGCAAATTTCAGGCAAATCACACACCAAGGTACCAGACGTATAAATTTATACCCCAGGGAACCCTTGGTATAAATTTATACCATAGGATTCCAGAACATGAAGAAATGTAAAGCTTACCACATGTAGTTCTCGAAGCCGGCATTGCAGACCGCTCCTATTGGTTTGAGCACTGACATCCTCTGCAGGTCGGAGTGAAAAATAATAATCCGCCAATTTGTAGACAGCGTGACTTCCTTCAAGCCATCCAAAAAAGCTCGCACTTGCACATGTGTGAAAGCCTCATCATCGAAGGCACTATCTTTAATCTTGAACCCATATGGTGTGTCGGCTATGCACAATGTAAAGTTCTGCTTGTCCACCACAGCCCCTAGCCTTAGGCCTCGAATTTAGATTTTGCACTAATCAGCAAAAATGCCGTCTTTTATTTATGCTTACCGGATTTTTGAGAAAAATACCTCTAAATTGCCGGATTTAACACTAGTTTTTAGGAACCCCCTAATTTCGACCCTTGCCTAGCCTAGTGCAGTCACCTTATACAATCTTGTACAAGCAGTCCTGGCCAAATGTAGTAAATCTTTCATAGCCATTGTCAAGACTGCTTGACGCGACTTGTTTTCCCTGCTCGATAGCCTTCAACCTTTGTCTTTCCTCTTTGGCCCTCCGAACCAGGTCTAGAAAGCCTGTTGGGAGGCCTTTCTTCTTGTTCTGTAAGTGAATAGTAAGACAAAAGCACGAAGACAGAACATTTTGTCTGCAAAACTTACCCAACCACTGAAGTTCACAGCGCGTGTTCTCTTATTATGTTGTCTGTTGTACATGTTGGATATAGAAGCTTGCACTCTTCCCAGTCTTCTAAGTTCAGTTGCTTCATTAACTCGGACTGGCAAGTAACAATGTCCTTTTGACTGCAAAGAAAAAGGGATGGTAAGGCAAAGCAAGAAAAATGAACAGTAGACAGTAAAGGCGGCGTACGTCTTAGCTTCCTTTGCCATTTCATCCAGAGTGAATTCCTTGGCTACAACTTTTTCTAAGAGCAGCACAAAAATTTCTTTGCTCTTTAGTCTCTGTAGTTGTGTCCAAGGCACTATGCTCATATTCTTTTGTTTGATGTCTGCACTTTTCTTTGGTTCTTTTCCAGCTGTGCTGGCTTGCTCCTTAAGTTCACCTTCTTCAAACATGCAAAAAATTCTTTTCTATAGATCCCACACCTGTTAAAAGTTTAGGGCAAG
Source organism: Isoetes taiwanensis (assembly GCA_021234155.1). Classification (NCBI taxonomy): domain Eukaryota; kingdom Viridiplantae; phylum Streptophyta; class Lycopodiopsida; order Isoetales; family Isoetaceae; genus Isoetes; species Isoetes taiwanensis. Next base: position 28,323,665 of record JAJEKV010000004.1, read on the forward strand.
TAGTTTAGTGCACATGGCCTGTTGTGGTACAAGAAAAGCTAGTCAAAGCCTAGGCCGCGATATAAATTTATACCATGACACGCCGCAGAAAAAGTTTGGCCTTTCCACGATGCTGTATAAATTTATACCGTTCCAGGCTTCTGATATGATTTATGGGTTCTTGAGAAGTTATCCACTTAGTACAACAGTTATACAGATTCAACAGAAGAAAATGGTCTTATAGCAGTTCGGCTAGATAACAAAAGTACTTGGTTTCCGCAACCAAGAATGGAACATCCAGTCTCCACCCAACCGGATCCAGAAAACTAAGGTAATTCCAGGTTTCTTATCAGAATCGTAACTCAGGCAGCACTCAGTAACACAAGCCTCACGAAGTTCTTGGAGCTTGTTCTTCTGCTTCTTGAAGTCTTCTCCATGCGTTTGTTTGAACTCGACGTACTCCCTGTGCATGAAGCTGGTCTTATCAATAAGGCTCATCTTCAATCTGAAGCCGAGATTGTGGCTCACGGCAATGACTTTCGCCTCTTCGCCTGTCAACCCTACATATAGGTGGGCTTCCACGCTCTTCCAAACCTCGTTTCGCCTTTCTTCTTTAGAAAGTTCTTTCCTGGCCTTATAACTGTGTGTGCCAAAGGACATAATAAGTATAGTCCTCGAAGTTAGCCTTCCTGTAATGGCTGAGCTCCTGGACCTGGGCTCTATCGACCATGACAACAATTAGCGACACATGTACATGTAGATTTCTTCGCATTCTCTGCTTCAAGATAGCCACATGTGCCGCGTACGACTTCCTCACCTGAAGCACTCTGACCCTATCCTCATTTTTTGGTGGCCTCTTGATCATGCTCAGCATTAATGAAATTGTCTGCTTCAACAACTTAGTCTCATTAACCCTTTTCAGTATAGCACTTGATCTGTCTGAGGGTCTCAAAACTATGTCTACACTAGGAGCCTTTTGAAGTGCTTCTGTTGACTACTCGATTGTCAAGGCCTTTGTGGTCCTAGGCTTTTTCGTGCCCTGTGTTTTTACAACCTGAGCTTTTCTTTTGCCCTTCCTTTTCGTTACCACCTCTCCCTCCTCTTCCGGTTCGCTTTCTTTCTCCAGGTCCTCCTTAGCATGTGGGTACCACAAGCCTTTTACCATAACTCTCTCGTCACAGAGAGTCACGGAAGATAAGATGCCCACTATATCCTGCAGTATAAATGCTAAATTAGTCCGCTGTCGGTATACATTTACATGAAGAAGCCCTGAAGAACAGAATAAAATGCGCATACTTACGTAACCAAGCTTGTTGTTCTCTGAGATATACTCGTGGACATCTTTTGGCTTGCACATACTGATACGAAACATTCTGCTGTTCAGAATGTACTCTACATCCCCTTCATCGTAAATACAATTCATGAGAATCTCGTCCTCATTGTCTGTGGACATTAAACTTTTCATTTCACCAGTGGGGTAGTAATCCTCTGGCCTGAACTTCCCCCTTCTGGTCTTTCTGCATAAGTATAGGTACGCGTCAGTATGGTATCGTTCTCTCTCCCCCCTGTGCACGTACCATGTCACATCCTTCAATTCGTAGGATTGTAACTTCGAAGATGACTACTGGCCTTTGCCTTTAATGACAACCTTGGGGCTAAAAAAGGTCAAAGGAAGGCCATTTTACTTCACGAAAACAGAACTTATAACAAATTTTTAACTACTTTAGTACTAAAAATGGTGCCCCCAGGGGTTACAATTTGGGATTATTGTACCCTTTTTTTCGGTGGCTTTATACTCTAAAACACTTTCTTGGTATAAATTTATACCGAGAAGGTGGTCCAACCGGTATAAATTTATACCGAGAGAACACGAGCGGTATAAATTTATCCCGACTGAGCACGAACGGTATAAATTTATACCGCTCGTGCTCACACTGTATAAATTTATGCCGTTGCAGGATCAAGGCGGTATTATACCGAGGAGTTTTGCAACGGTATAAATTTATACCGCTCGATCTTGCAACGGTGTAAATTTATACAGTGTGAGCACGAGCGGTATAAATTTATACCGGTTGGACCTCTGTCGGGATAAATGTAACCCTCTCGTGTTCTTTCGGTATAAATTTATACCGCTCTAGAACTCTGACGGTATAAAGTTATACCGAGAGACCACCTCCTTGGTATAAATTTATACAGTGGGAGTGAGTCCTCGGTATAAATTTATACCATAGACCAATGGCAGAAAGAAATAGAAAGACATGCAGAATCAAAGGCGGAGCGCGAGCGCCTTCGAATCCAAACATCGTATATAGGAAATGGACGTGCCGTCGCTGCCCTTAAGTACTTCGGCTATGTCTGCATCCGTATAGCAGTTTTCCATAACGTCTCGTATATGGCAATCTGAAGTTTTCGTATAAATTTATATCGTTTCTGTATAAATGTATACCGTTCTCTGTCTTTTGTGCTTCTGTTTCTGTATAAATTTATACCGTTCGGTATAAATTTATATCATCTGAGTCTATTTGCTGACCATGGCCCAGGGATAGGTTCAATGTTTGTACGTTTTATCACGAGGAATCGTATGAATTGTGTAATCGGCACATATTTGCCCGTATAAAGCGTAAAAATACGGCAAAAATTGCGTCGGAAGATTGGCGGCAAAAAAAAAATGAAAGCGTCTGGAAAATTCCGTATCTGTAAAAAAAAAATTTTTTTTTTTTCGGCGTCGTGAAAATGCTGGCGTCTTTTTCCGTCTGCGATCAGCAGTTCTGTTTTTTTTTTTTTTGAATGTCGAAAATTTTTCAGCGATAGATTGAAGGTTCAGCGGATTTTTTTTTTTTTTTTTTTCGGCGATATCGCGGTTTTCTTTGTTCGCGTCTTAAAAAATGTATACTTTCTTTCAGCGTCTGCGAAATTTTTTACGGCCGGCGGGTTTATCGTTAAATCGCATTTTATTAAAAATCGTGCTTTTTTTACTTTATCGTCGGAATTTTTAATTTTATGCTATTATAGAACCTATCCATGGCCATGGCGGAGAAAGGGAGGCGTCGAGCCACCCACGACCTGTTCGGGCTCCCCCCTCCCATGCTTTTTCTCGCGGTCCAATGCCCCTACTACAAATATTCGAAGCTAATGCTAGCGGGATGCCCGACTCGACATTCAAAGCCCCAGCCCTCCCGTTCGTATACGAAGGCTTCCACCACCAGTTCGGTTTACTCCACCACCTCCTGCTCCTGAACGTCGTTTGCCTCCACCAATGTATTTTACTCCACCACAGGACCTAGAACAACGCAACTTTCCTCCACCCATTCTGTTCACTCCAGCACCCAAAGACGTGCTCAGACTCCCACCTCCAGTACGTTTTAGTCCGTCTCCTATAGTCCAGCATAGACAGCCCTCCCGGGCGCAAATTACTCCAACACCATCCATCTCGCTTCCTGATACTACACTAAGTGGGAGCAGTCAGCGCCATGCAACTCCTGTGTTTTATGAGACTTCAGGAGCTGCTCAACTACGTCACCAACCTCGACTGCTTTTTCCAAGAGAAAGGCAAACCACCCCCATCCAAGACCTACCCACACCCAACCTCACAGCATCTACTAGTACACCATCCATTGCTCCCACGTCCGATGAAGAAACACCTCATGTTGATCTCTCAGACGATGATGTAGCAAAGCCATATGACTCCATGTTCGAATTCAAAGCTCATGCTAGTGGAAACCTTAAGCGAAAACTTACATAAGAAAGCTTTTACATCACAAAGAAGAAAGAAACTAATGGACGAGGGTCACTTGAGGGCAACACATACAAAGCATTGTTGTCTTCAATGTTGCTTGCTAAAGATTGGACTAAAGGAAATAAGGTTGATTCGTGACAACTACAGTTCAATGACTTTGTTATACCAAAGGGGCTACTTAGCCTTCAATATTCGGCCAGATTATAGTGACAAGTTTACTTACATAGCTGGTGGCCACACCGTCTGTCAAACTGCCTTCAAAATGATTCATGCTTTAGGCAGCAGACGGCTTCACTGCCTGAAGAAAAGGCTTGACAAGAATCCTGGCATTAACGGATATTTTCATTCAGGAAGCATATCCAAAATTCATGCCCTTCAATGTGTTTTCTGGATGGAAGGCTTCTTCAAGGAGTCTTGCGAGAAACTGCCTAACAGCCCTTTGTACCATTTGAGTGACAACTTCACGAAACGTGTGGTCTACGATAATTGTAAGGATTTGTGTGTTGAGGCTGGAGAACGCCATGTATGCTACTCTTACTTCACTGTGCTCTGGAAAAAGGAATTTTCCTGTGTGTCCATTCCTGGAAAGCACCGAATGTCTGTTTGTGCTACATGCTCTGAATTAAAAGCTCAGAGACAGAATGCAAGGACACTTCACACTAAAAGTAAGTTTCCACAACATACTCTTGCTAGTTCAACTCAATGGTGGGTTTTTTTTTACTGAACATGTTTACATTTCAGATGCATTGAAAGAGAAACTGAACAAGCATAGAGGACGACAATCTTTGGAAAGGAGAAAATTGAAAAAACACAGAAAAATGCCATTAGAACAACCACTCAACTACATATCGGTTGTTATTGATGGAATGGACCAGAAGAAGACCACCCTACCACACTTTGTCAATGTGTCTAAGGATGCTCCTGAAGAAGACTTTATATACCTGCATGTTGTTGGTGCTATGGTTTTTAATGGAAAACTATCTTGCAAGGAATTTTTGAACTATCCAAACATTCATGCTGATCCAAATTTCACTATCACAATATTTAATAAGATTCTTTCCAGTCTGGAACATATACCACCAGTTCTATACCTTCAACTAGACAATACGACGAGAGAGAATAAGAATCAGGCATTGTTTGCTTACTGTGCCATGCTAGTTGAGAAACAAATCTTCAAGATGGTGAAGATTGGTTTCCTGCTTGTTGGTGATACACACGATCAAATTGATCAGATGTTCAGTAGGTTCTCTAAACGTCTTGCTCGAAAAAAAGCTCTCAGCCTGCCAGCAATGATTGAGATTATCCAAGATTCCTACAATCCTCGCCCACAAATCGAGATATTGGAAGAAACTTATGATTTCAAGGAATGGATTTTTCGGAGAGATCAATTGGGCCACTGTGCAATTGAGCCCTTATGAAACATTACATTTTAGCATCAGGTCAAATTCCCACTTGCAGATGGCAAGGCCATCCTACAAAGAAAGAAATATGCCACATCCTTGCAGTGGCAGCCAGCAGCTGGTATTCAATTCATTCACACCATCCCCGAGACTACTACCATGCTCTCTGCAGAGCAAATGCCTCTAAAGAGCTTGAAAGAAATAACAAAGAATAAAAAGGAAAGAAGAGCATTTGACTCAAACAAATCATTGGATTATGTTGAGACAAGTATTCAGTCATGCTTTAACCACTTTGGGGAGGCAGATGCTTCATGGTGGCCTCAGTTTTTTTCTCAACAACGTGACATGTTACAAGCAATGTCACAAGGTCGACGACCTGTTGCATTCAACCGGCCATCTAGGCAAGCTCTGCCTATGCAAGTTGAAAATCAAGAAGAACATGTACAACTGATGCCTAGCTCAGATGAAGATGACAGAGTCATGTATACTGGCCCAAGACGCACGGCACAACAAGTTGCTCAGGTTTCTTGTTCAGTCTCAGAGATTCAAAAAGGAATGCTTCTTGCTGTCCCAGCTGATGATGATGAAACTGGAAAGCCATTCTGGCTGGCTAGAGTATTGGAGATAACAAGAGAGGATGGAATTCCCACTCAATTAAAAGTGTACTAGATGAGAACAAGTGCTGCCAATGCTTTCAGTGGGAGTTATAGTTTGGAGATGGTAAAAACAGGAGCGGGAAAGAGAGCAAAGTCGAAAGCAAACACTAGTATCATAGATCTAGCTGAAGTAAGGGTTCTTGCATATGACTTTGTTCTGACTGCTGCTAATAAGTTACGCGCGGTCATTCAAACTTTAATAAGGTCGGCATGTGGATTAGATAAACCTAAAAAGGTTGCCAAAAAAAAATGATGTTGAAGACTCACTGATAGATAGTGAGGAAGAAGATCGTTCGAGTACATCCAGTTTTGAGAGTGAGGGTGAGGATGAAGGCTCCACTGATCAAGGACTGAAAGTGTCTGAGGATGACATGCATCCTCATATTGCTGCAAAATGTAAGTTCGTCTGATGACACAAACATGTAAACAAGAGAAAGTGCTGGTGATGAGACTTTGTCAAAATGTGCTATATTTTTGACAATTTTGTTCATAATTTTGTAAACTTTTCACAAGCTCTGAATACAACACTTCTTTATCACTCTAGTACCCTTGTTGTTTTTTTCGTTGCCTATTTTTTTGTACTCTTTCATATAAGTAACTATTTTTTGTTCCAAATTAGGGGGCTGAAAATAGCTATTAAATATTTTTGCATAGAAGCTATGTTCAATCAACCCCGCAAAAAGGTACCTAAATTACCTAAATTGTCACACTTGTCACGAATAAACCTTTAAAATGGACTCTTTTTTAGGGAATTTTAGGGAATCTTTCAAAGATTTCTTCTGAAGTGCGTTTGTAGCAAATAAGTGCATTTCAATTTAAACTCTGTTTATGCACTTCAAAACGATTCCCTAAAAGATAATGTCTCTAAGCTCTAAGTGCATGTATAATTACCAACAATTTCTTATCATGAGTGGGGTAATTTCGTTTGGCATTGTTCAGCTTATGAGAAATATATGCACATACATGCTTGTCTTACATCAATACAGCTCCGGTCCCTTCCCCACTAGCATCTGTCATAACCTGATACTTCTTACTTGGGTCTGCCACGTTTAAAACATGAGCATTTATCAACTTCTCTTTTAAATTTCTGAAAGCTCTCTCACATTTCTCATCCCATTGAAAAGCTATATTTGATTTTGTAAGTGTTGTCAAAGGACTTGCTATTGTAGAAAAGCTTTTGATAAATTTCCTATAGAACCCTGCAAGTCTAAAGAATGAGCGCACTTGTTTTGGGTTTTTAGGAACTGGCCATTCTCTCACCGCCTCAACCTTTTTGGGGTCAGGTTTAATTCCCTCTGTTGAAACAATATGACCTAAATAATTCATTTCGGTGTTACAAAATGAACACTTGACTTTCTTAGCATACAATTTTTCTCTTTTTAAAATACTCAAAACAATTCTCTGATGTTCTCTATGCTCTTCCAAATTCTTTGAATAAATAAGTATATCATCAAAGAACACGAGGACAAACTTATCAAGGTATTCACGGAAAAGATCATTCATTAGACACTAAAAAGTTGCTGATGCGTTAAACGAAAAGGCATAACCACAAATTTAAAGTGCCCATATCTTGTAGAAAAAACTGTTTTGGGTATGTCACTCTCTTTGATTCTTATCTGGTGATATCCAGATCTAAGATTTATCTTTAAAAACAATGTAGCTCCTTGAAGTTGATCAAACAAATCATCTACTCTAGGCAATGGATATTTATATTTAATTGTGATATCATTTAATTGCGTATAATCAACAACATACGCATGGAACCATCTTTTTTCTTAACAAATAATACTGGAGCACCAAAAGGTGAAATACTAGGCTGTATGTATCCTTGATCTAGAAGTTCTTTTTAACTATTTTTTTAATTCCACTAGCTCTGACAAAGCAAATCTATATGAAGCTTTTGACGGAGGAGAAGCTCCTGAAACCAAATCAATTGCATGATCAACATATCTTCAAGGAGGTAATTCTGTCAACTCTTCTGGAAACACTTCTTTGAACTCCCCGAGGATGTCCTGCACAGCATTCATGTATACTTGATTAATTTCTCTTGATCCTTTGAGTACAAGCAACCCCAACATTTCATGCTTCCTAATTGACCTCTTGACCAGCTTGCGACTAATGGGCTTAGGAGTAAAATACTGTTTATTCAATCCTTCCAGTGTATATAGCTCTTGATGTTCCTTAGATTTTACTCTCACAACTGTTTCATGATATCTACTATAGCATGCACCTCACTAAGCCATTCCATGCCTATAATCATATCATATGAGCCTAGCTGAAGCACATGGAAATTTGCAATTGTAGGCATTTCTTGCACTTTTAATTTTAATGCATGCACACTCTCTAGTGGCTTTTCACTTACCATCAGCCATTTTCACCATTCTTAAAGGCTTGTTGATTAGTATTCAACCCAAACAACTTGAAAAGCCTTGGTGAAATAAAAATGTGAGTGGCTCCCGTATCAATCAAAATACTAAAAGGAACTTCATTGATTTTACCTTCAACCTGCACTACATGTGCCTGCGGTTGCGCTGTCCCTTGATCGACTATTGCACAAACTTGCATATCTTCCTCTAAATCCATGAGACTTGCTTGATGAGATCTCATTGCCCCTACATTTTTGAGATCCTTGAACCTTGGCATTTAAGTTATTCTTCTTAGGACAAAAACGTGCCCTATGCCCCTTTTGCTTACAGTAAAAACATAAAATTTCCTTCATGCATTTATCATATTCAACTTTCTTCTTTTTTTCATCCAATCTGTGACATTGTATTTAAAGGCAACTTAGGGGCATTATGAAAAGTTTGATGAACCTAAGGGTTTGATTCATCTCTATAATTCTTTTGAAAATTTTCTCTTTGTGGCTCTCGACGATTGGCATTTTTCTCCTCCTTAAGGATATTCTCGAAGTATCGAGCCTTGTGCTCCGCCTCTTCCAAGGTGAGCTGATCACATCCAACTAATTTTTTAAGCTTCATATCTAGTCCAAGAATAATTATTTTTTATGATAGTTAGTTTAAAAAACGATGCTTGCTTAATAGAAATAATTCCTTGCCTTTGAATCTAACTTTGGAAAATGTCATTTTAAAGTGAAGAATTCTTCTATATAGTTATCCAATGATTGCCCTTTCTGTTTACACTCCATGAATTTATTCATCTATATGATATGAAAGGGGACAATATTTTGATACGAAGAGTTCCTTGAAAGTCTCCCAAGCTACTTCCTCATCAGTCACCTTATGTGTTATCTTATGAGGATTCCACCACATTAAAGCATTCCCCGTCAAGCTCAATGCCACTACTCCCACATCTTCTTCTTTAGGAACTTGTCTTACAACAAGATAATTTTCAGCCTCTTGAATCCAAGCTTCTGTCTTAACTCCATCCTTATCGAAACCATCAAATAGTTCCAACTTGTATTTCTTGGCAATCTCCTTTAAAGCAGATGACTTCTTTTGTGCCTAAGAACTTTTCTTCCCTTGGCTCATAGGCATAGATGATGTTGTATCATCTTCTTTATTCCTTTTCATCCGCCTAGAGTGCGAGCTTAGGGGCATCGATGACTCTCGTTGATGGCTTCTCCCACTATCTGTTCCCAATATTTGTGGACCTCCAACATCTCCCTATTTATTCAATCAAGATTAAGAAAATTTTCCCCTTACGTAGTTTGCAAATTTATGATCTCTAACTTATCTTTGTTCTTGCCGTAGTGTCTCAATTTGCATTTGCAGATTTTGCATTTGCTCTCTCCTCTCGATTGACATTACTAGCGGCATGATGAGGATTAGATATATGTTCCTTAGGAGGTAGTTCAATTTGGAGAATACATAAAATTTCATTACTCAATGAACTCTCTAGATTTATTGAAATAACATCAAACTATCGACTTTCAAAGCAGATTCCCATCATATTTTTGCTTAGTGATTCTTATAGAGGGCCATGATATAGTCACCACATTCCTTACCTATTACCCATGTCCTCATTCATTCCATTTATTGATTTGCATCCGATGGCGAACTAGGTTAATTAGCTAATAAACCAACCAACGAAAATTTTAACATTAACAATTAGCAAACCACCCGATTTGCCCATTCGGTCCTACACTTGTAAGACTGTCTCTACACCTTGGTTTCCTCAAGATGGAAGAAGCGGCATGTTTCTTTACATAGTTATGCGCTACCTTTGGTGGATTGATCCCCACAACCATAGCAAAAGCTACCGGGTTCCACAGTGTCTTCTTAAAACTCTTGATTTTGCTTGGGCTATCTTAAAAACTCTTGATTTTGCTTTCGGGCTTGAATCCTCGCTATTAAGCCAAGAGACAAAGCCCTTAACCACTAAACCAGAACTACCTTTGTTTTTATAAAAAAAAAAACTCATTTATCCTTGAACCTTTATATTAGAATGGAATAATAAAGAAATATCTTACTCCTTTTTCTAATTTCAATGAGCCCTAAAAGGCGGATCTGCATGGCCCAGAACCTAGAAGCGGTCAAACTTTGAGCAGCTATGGAAGCGGATCCATAAGACTTTGTTTTTATTTTTATTTTTTCTTTTCTTGTCTACCGTTATTAAAGATAGAAGCATCATGGCATAGGTCCTTATATTTTGAGATAAAATTTTGTCGAAATCGGGGACAAGCCCGAATCGGATATTGTTGAATAAGAGGGCTTTTGGGAATCCTGGACTAAGATAGAAACCTTTAGAAATCAAAGGCTGAGGTAGAAATTATTATGCAACATGTTCTTGATTTGTGCTTATGGATTAATTCCGTCCTCTCTTCTATATTTTGTATCAGAAGATTACTTCCTCCAAAATATAAAATAATGCCTTACCTCTAAATCGCTTCTTCAAATCTCTAATTATCTCTTTTATCCTTCGTTGTCTCTTCTCTCCTTCCCTTTTCTTATGTTTTGTTTCCTAATTTCTAACTTCTCTTGAATTACCAATTGCCATGTCATCATTATGCCATGTCATCTCCTATTTATTGTTTCATGTTATCTAAAGATAAAAGCACAATAAAATTCACATCACAAAGACTTTGAAGGAAGACTTAAAACCCCTTTGGAATACAATTGCATAGTTCAAAAGTAGAAGCACGGATATGCATCTTAAAAGCTTACATTTCATCCTTTATGATATTGTCTTAATGTTATAAACTGCGTTTCTTCAAATGATTTTTGTAACCAAATGCATTGCAAAGTGTATTAAATAGAGGTTATGCTATTTACATTATTGGGTGATCCATCATCCTTCCATTCCATGCTAACCTTTTATTAAGTCTTCCAAGGCGGCCCGACATGGTGTGGGTTCTTGGGTATCCATTCTTGGCCTTGGTGGTTTCTATTGCTCTGTAGATCTTAGGAACATCTTATTGCCTTAGGGGATTTTAGTTGGATAGATGGTCCTTGGTGGGCACCTTTTTACGTGGCGTCCATGTTTTTCCTCATAGTGTGTAAATGTCTGCGCAGAACCATCTCGTATTCTATACCCTGTGTTTTGGTTCAAGCATTGCTTTATAACCATTGTTGAAGACTCTTCCTCCTTTGGTACCCATTGCGGACGTCGGGCGGTGCCACCATGGCGATTTGCATTTGATGTGCGGATAGCCTTTTAAGGCCCATGGCCATTAGCGTTGAGAAAGCGCCAGGATGGATATATCAATCCCTCACTCCACTAGCGACTTTTAGTCTCCCGCTCTCTAGGCCTACCTTTGTGAGGATGCGGGTGCTATTTGTTGCCTAGCCCGAGTTTTAATGGCACATCTCTTGTTGATTATGAGATATCTTTTCCTTACGCCTCTTTTTTCAGCTTGATGGTTGTTGTTTGTGTGTGCAACTAGGCTCTAGAGGTATGATTTATCTGCGGCTTGAGATAGCGGATAAATCTGCTTCTTGAGGATAGTCTTGATATCTATCACTTCTCCCCTTGGGATTTCCCATTAGCCATCTTAGAGCGTCTCCTCCTTTTGTCCCCGTCCCCAAACCCCCACCCCTTTCCTAGTTGTGCTTTTGTTTATTCTCGGGTTGTCCGGTTGACTTTAGAAGTCTTTTAGATGTGGCCCTTGGGCTAGTGTGAACTTATGGTAGCTCTCGTGCTCGTTGTGTTGTGATGGCCCTTGTGCTAGTTGTCGTGTCCTATTTTCGTTGGTGGTGGTCTCGTGTGCTTTTTGCAGTGGCCCTAGTGCGGGCAAGGGTGACAACATGCTTCTATTGCCAATGTTGGTTATGTTTGGTTGTTTGTCCCTTTTTTTTCAGGTTTGCAGTAGCGGCCCTTGGAGTTCTCGTGGGCACCTTAGTCTAGGGGCATCGCACTTGATTTCTTCTGCATGCTATGGTTCATTCAGTTGGACTTTCATGCTTTTAGATTTTCCATGTTGTGCCCCAATGTTTGTTCGCCCAACAAAGCTGGTCAGCTTGAGGGGTTCCTTTTTCACTTTGCAAACAATCAGAGCATGTACACTTTGTATTCAGGATAAGGAAAAGATGCCTAGTAGCTCATTCATTCATTAGCTTGGTGGTGGTTGTTTGTGTATGCAACTAGGCTTTAGAAAAGTATTTTTCCTCAAAATTAACCACCTATTAGTGGCTTTTAAAATGAATCTGTAGTTTTGCATGATCGTTTTATACTCTGATATGGTTAATTGAAACCGATGAAGGTTTTTATCAAGGTTTGTTACTAGAAATAAATCATTTATTACCTCCATAGGCTATGCTACCAAAAGAGACAAAGTGTATTGTCGTCGAAAAGAATGGACTCTTTTATTATGGTTCTAGATAGCCTAAACAACTAATTGCGGGACAATAAAAGCCAAAGTTTATAATAGAAGTACATCTTCTAAGTTTATGCAAGTAAGCATATAATTGAAGTTTTATAATTGAAGCAACATTACATACAATAGGCTTGGATGGATATACAATTTATTGAATAGATCTCACAAACTTTCAAATGTAGGGTGAAGGTATACACATAAACCATGTTAAGACATTTGGTGCCTTTGGAATTCCAAGTCTTGACTAACTCTGTAAACCTTCGATCTTATTCAAATTCTATAATAAATCTGGAGTTGCATAATAATATCCTTTACTGATGGTTCAAGAAAACAACTTTGGATAATAACATCCAATTGTAGTTTTTTACCCAATCATTTTGGCATAAGTATCCATAATGCAAAAGCCTCCAATATTAAATATCCTTCCGAGTTTCTGCTCAACAACTGAAATTCTTCTTTTCTAAAAACTCCATCTATTCAATATTCACTTAGATCAGGGTTATGTCAGTTCCTTGTAATATAACTTAATTATGAATATGCCTCTTACAAAAACAAACAAGAAACTTGTGAATATGTCTTGCCTAAGCTTTTGTAGTAGAGCTTGATGAGCAAAAAGGACAAATAATCAATTAAAACTCGATGATCAAACGGGCATTTCAATGATACAAGGCAGTCCTCGATCTCCGCCCTGCTGAGCTGATCTTCTTCATTGTTTGCTCTTGCCAACCCTTCTCCATGGAGGAGCTTCGTCACTTGAGCACTGATCTCTTTCTTTCCAATTTGGTTTATCTCATTTTGCACCACCAGCTGCAACTGATTGGCATACTCTAAGATTGGTTCACTAATGTGGGATTGCATTTCGCACATTGTAATTCCATATCTGCGTCTGGTTTCAACGATCTTACATGGCCTGAGGTGAATCTAGTTGAATCAGATTTGGACAACCTCTCAGATAAGTGGTAACAACTATGAGTATGAGGACGCCTTTTTTTAGAACACCTCCTTGGTTGTTCCTTTGATGTGCCAATTGACACGATGCCTGCCAGCTGACCTACCTGCACAGTTCCCAAACTATTGCAGGTTATAATAAAAAAAATGCAATATTAATGAAAGTAGCCATCATTTCAGAGGCATATGGACTTAGGAAGGAAGGAAGGAAGGAAGGTATTTTTATCGTCTACGGAGACCAATCGGTCTATGGGACCCAATACAAAGCGCGACAAGCGGTTACTACCGGTTAAAAACCCCCGAGAAGGAGTTTGAGGAAAAACCGTGGCGACAATCGGCCCTGGCGACAAAGCCCCATTCAATACTCTGAAATGCAAAAACACACAAATATATACACTCATGCACCGCACCCGTAGTGCGATTGGCAGGCGTGACCCGGTGGAAAGGTGAGCTCCACCGGATCCGGTACCTCACGGATATGCGACCCGAGCATCACGTCTTGACCGTGCTCATCAGCAAATGTAGAGGCAGGTGCGAGTGGTACTAAGGGGCGTGTCGGCCGGATCGGCCCGAATCTTTGGGCAACTCTGCCCGGAAAGTGTGAGACTCATCCTCAATGGTACCGATTTGACAACAGCAGCCGAGGCTTTTTTTGGTAGGGGGCTCCCCAATCCACTGCCCATCTCGATCACGAAGATGGTGACTTTTGTCGCGAATGGAGGCAATAGTGCTGCCTTTCCCGGTATTGGGAATCACGTGGTAAAATTGCGGGCCACAGGCTAACGCAGGGGGTTGATGTGCTCCTTGTAATGGCGTGCGTTTTGACTGCTCTAAACCGCGGAGTCCCAGCTTGCCAAGGAAGCAAGCATCCGGTACTCCCTTGGGTACATCACGATGACGGCCTGTCCAGTATTATTTTTGTGCCATACGCGTTTCATCTGTGGACCTTGATCTCTCTTACCCCTCCAAGGCCACGAGCGGCTGGGCCCCATTGCCCTGGCGTAAGCGGTGTAGAGCGAGCATCACCCATAATAACCACTTTACGAAAATAGGCGATGTGTCTATCAAGGGCAGGCGAAGCGGCAAAGCCGGTTTCACGTGAAGAATCTGATAGGGGACTAAAGGTTTCACGAAGTGCGTGCCAAAATGCCTTCTTTTGCTCCAAGTCATTCCATTAAGCCAAAGGCATTTGGGGCTAAACCTCGACCGGGTATGAAGGACGGGGCTCGACCGGTGCGAAAGCGGATGTATTTGATGGCAATCTGGGCTACGCACTTTTGGTTTGTTGCATGGCATAAAATCGCTTTCCGGCCTAACATCACCATAGCCGGATGGATGCCTCCCAACAGGCCGGGGAGGGAACTCCACTAGAGTACTTGGAGGTGGTGTGACCTCCACGGTATCCCGATATGTGAAGTCACGGGAGGCGTGGGGTGGCGTGAAAGGATATGAGAACCACTACGGTCTTGGCCAGATTCAGCGCATGTTTGTGGCTGGCGAGAATGTGTCTAGGGCATCGGATGAGGCTGCATAATACGGGTGTGGGCGGGAAGGTCAACATCATCCGCATAGATGAGGTACGGTGGATGACGGTGCAAAAGGCATATGCCATCCCCCATGCTCAATAAGCCCGGGGTTCGCGGATCAATGTAGAGGCCAAAAAGTGTTGGTGGAGGGCGATACTGCGGACCCCGATACCCTTGGCAGGTGAATGCAGCCATTTGCATCACGCCAAAGCGACTCTCATCGACTGTGTATGGCATTACGCCCGCAGAAGCGTGATTAGGCGGTCTAGCCCATAGCTTTTCCCGGGGGACCGTATCAAAAGCTACCAACAAGGTAGCTTAGACTTACACATGCATGGCTTAATCTTTGAGATAAGCATATGACTTCTGGTAGGATCAACTATGTTGGCAACCTGCAAGTAGGTACTAATAGAAACAGCTGAGATTGCGTATCCATGATCGCTTGAAGATATGATCCCAACAAGCCCACAGAGGCTTGGGATGGTTGGGTAACAATCCATAGGAAGCTGACATGATGTTACGAGTTAGAGGGATAAAAAAATAATATTATAAAAAATATCCACAATTTTGGGTAGATTTCAAATCCCTAGTCTAATTCGCAATGAGGGATCTCTGATATTCACGTAATTATTGGTCTCATAGTTGTCGACACCTTAATTTTTAACGAGACCCAATGGTTTCTCAATATTGCAATATACTTGTTCTGTAAGAAAATCAGTAACATAGAAAGATGATAAAGAAAAAGGTCGATAGCAGGAAGATGTTATTAAATAATGCACTTTGCAAAAGAACTTGTTTAAAAGAGTCTTCAATTTGGTTTCTATGCATGCTACAAACAAGAGGATATTGTAAGTATAGTTCTGCGCAATGAGCAAGAAGATATTTGACCTAGCTGCAATCAATGTAGTTTGTCCATATAACCTTTAATCTAAATTGCTTTCAAAGAAAAAAGGGGCATATAGAATTTACAGTTACCGAAGATGCAACACATAGGGAACATCTTGAATGAGGATTGTAGATTATGCTCCTGACTCTTACCACCTTGACCTTGCAAGTTGCCAACACCAATCCAAATAAAAAGTATAGCTCTCGTCCATTGATAGTTCAAGAGCTGAGGAGGAGGAGGAGGAGGAGGAGGAGGGAGGGAGGAGGAGGACTTTTGATCTATACTCTGTATTTTAGATTGAAACTACATTAATTACATGAATTTTGCATCTTAGTTTTGCATCATGGTTTAGATTTTGATAAACTTGCATCATAATTTTGGGTGCCTTGTGTAGGAAAACAATAGAACATTGGACAATCTAAATCTTGTTCGAGCAAATTGTTATAGTATAGTTGCTTATCCACCCAACTGGATCCAATTCCGAAAGGCAATACAGGCAAAGCTTACACTGGCTTAATTGGCGACTGCCAACTGATCATCACTGATTTATTGCAACCACAGATCAAAGGGACTTTACAACTGGATCTATCCGTGCATTTAGGATTCAACTGGGCCACTTGATCAATTAGTCGCCTGGATGGGATGGCCACAGCTTGGATGCTCGTTGTTTGGGCGATGAATAAAGCCACTCATCCTTTTTATTTCCAACTTCAGCTTTGAACGAAATAAATAAAACATGTTGTCATTGCCTTACTGAGGACAAAGCCTGAACATTCAAAGGGAAAAAAGCTTCAAGTAGAAGCTTTTAAATTCACAATAATGATACAAGCGAGACTTGCTTCACATTCAACACCTGTAACACTAGCAAAAAGGGAAATGAAGCATCCTTTATACACAAAAGAAATCGTTTTTGCATTGTCACAAAAGCAAGACCATTGGCAGGCCACGCTTCCTACATTCCAGGCAGTTAATTGGCATACAACAGAAAAAATACAGAGGAGGAGGCCAAGCTTGCACATGGATTCTCTATATTACAATGTACACCCAAAACATAGATTTTGCATTTTTGTTGCTTCTACCACAAGCAACATCTTGCAACGTCACTTACACGCAAAATATAATAGCAAAAGCAAGAGGCACCGGCATCACATCGGAGGAGGAAAACTTAGTTGTGTTTTTTTCAAATTTCGTTTGGTCTTTTTCTAAAAGTCAAACTTGTAATATTCAATCGGACTACTTGTAGAGTAATAGTTTAATCAAGGTTTTTAATTTAATTTTTTATTTCTTCAACCTTGGCTTATATTTCCTAGGGCACTAGGATTGAGGAAGTAAATATTTTGCATGAATTCTAAACGATTTGGTCACAACTTTGCCACTAGGGCATAGCAGAGCATGCAAAGCACATAGAAACTATTTTTAAACGATCATCAGATGACAAGATGATACCTAAAATACGAGACCATTTAACGAGTGTACAAATTTGTTTGGGCATAGCACACGTATTTGGCATGCTAGGGCAGGAGTGCTATAGTGGCAGTTAACATGTACAGGCCCAAAGATCCATGGTCACAATCCAAATCTTTACCTTGGTATATACTATGGCATATTGTGTGCAAATAATGTTGATCAAACACGTTCCTTCTAGAAACAATATGTAGCACAATAATAGGAATATAATAGAATAGATAAGTTTTATATAGATCACGGAGACCAATTGGCTATAGGACCCAACGGAGGCCTTAACAAAGTATTCAATCGAGGGTTAAAACCCCCTTCAGCCCTGTAGTGCTATTGCTTTGGGAAAACGGACAAGAATAGGTTTGTCAAGCCAAACTGCATACAATACAAATATAGATGAAGAAAAAGATGTATCAAGCAGTGCTCATATTTATCTCAACATCCATGATCTTTGAATGTTCAAAGATCTTCATGCGGTGGGTCGGCCTGAAGGGACTACAAACCCTCAAGATAGCGATCCGGTCGTCCTCATATGCCGATAAATTTCATAAGTGGGTATCCATCTTCCATAGTTCTGTGTTCCCGGCAGAGCTGATAAAGCTCTCCGAAAGAATCCCCTTAACCCATCTCTGCCCCAACCGCAGATGGTGCACCCGTGGTGGATCGAGGCACGGATCTACGCTTTCTCTTCACATTCCCAAAATCTTAGCGAGCCAGATAGTTGGTTCCATATCCCATCAAAACCTTAGGCGAACTTGTATTTTATATTTCAAAATTATAGGCGCATCAATCATAAATGAGTATAAGCCAAACAAGAGGTGCATAGAGCCTCCAATATACCTGCCTCGGGGCCATGGTGGATCATGGGATCCATGATTGTGGGTAGTCCGGCCCCTACTTCAGAACATGTAGCACAACAATGTGGGCTTCTATGGGGATTTGATATGGATGCAAAAATGACAATGTCTAAAACCATAGACCACATCCCTAACAATTGAATGAGTTGTTATAAAAAAAAATATATAGATTTAAAATAAAAATAGGTTTCTGGCTCTCAGAAGCTTCCAAAAACAATAATCCTCCTGAGTTAATACCAAGACGTAAAGCAAGCATCCCGTAAGGCATCCCAAAATCCTTATGGACTGTAAAAGTCCGCTAATCTCCTTCACAAGAAGATGGCAAAAAACATTGTCCTTCTTGTCCCTATCCACAGAACTGGCTTTAACCGCTTTTCACATTGACCTTGAAAGCAGGCCTTAGTAGCATATAACCCCGGGCCGCATGCCCTTAAGCACCCATAAGCTACGACCAAAAGACCCATTCCCACAGGTGATTCTGTACTTTAGAACAATTATTTTGCTTAATAAAGCATTGTTAATAACACAATGATATGAGGTGCATTATAATATCTGCGTGATAATATCAACTACATGCTGATTTTAGTGGTATGTAAAAGCTTAAACACTCATAAGCTAACCCCAATAGATTTACCTACATGCCGCAGATCCGTCTTGTATCCATAGTTCCTCATTTCTACCTAGAAACTTTGCGCGCATTTATGGCCATGTAATCCACATCTCTATTGATACGCTTTAATATAGTACCGTGATATAAATGTGAAAGAAATCACTGTAAAGCGCATAAGACTGGCGACACGTAAATGTAGACCCACCGTCTACAGGAGGTTGCCGCTTTTACCAAAATGTCTCTGATATCATGTACTTCTGTTCGATCATGTTGTTAAATGCCCTGCTATGGCCACCACTTAAAAGTCGACTACGTGATCAAGGGCACCTACCTATTGTGC
The DNA here is from genome assembly GCA_021234155.1 of Isoetes taiwanensis. Classification (NCBI taxonomy): domain Eukaryota; kingdom Viridiplantae; phylum Streptophyta; class Lycopodiopsida; order Isoetales; family Isoetaceae; genus Isoetes; species Isoetes taiwanensis. The sequence continues at coordinate 28,342,833 of JAJEKV010000004.1, forward strand.
AGACACGTGATCAAGGCAATCTTGCTCTGTGAAATATTTCTTCAGATTTTGTGCTGAGAGTTCCTTCACATGTATATTTTTCTAGTGCTTCTCGCTATTGGACAAGTTATGGATTTGCATAAACCACTTAATTTATATGCCCCTAAAACTGCAGCTGTGAAGTTTTCAAGTAAAGAGAGAAGGGGGCAAAAGAGGGTGTCAGCTGTATAGACCATTCCCAAGGGTTTCTAATTAGGCTTCTCTCAGACATTGCACTAGCTCAGTCAGGTCAAAGTGCATAAGTCCCAGGATGCAAGCATTTATTAGTTAGCAAGTTGCTTAGAGACATGCTGTCTTAATGATTTTAGTGGTTCAGTTTGAGTAACTCTGTATCAGATATTAAAGTTTTCATTTAAATTACTCTGTCGCCTCCGATCATCAAGGTAGTGAATAGAAGCTCTCTAGGATGATCGAGCAAGTGAATTAATAATTTGAAGAGGAGAAACTTGTATGCAATGCAATTGGAAATAGAGTTACCAAACAAAGAAGTTGGTTAAGATTGGCATTGATAAAAAAAATGAGATTTCAGTACGTTCCAGCAACTCATTAGATGGTCTTTGTATTTAATGCTTCACAATCAAGCTAAAGAAAAAATATAAAAATTATAATCCTTGCGGATTCTAAATAAAGATATATACACTATTGGATATAAGAATGATAAGCTTTTGAAACGGTTTATTGTAAATGACGTATTATTATCAAAGGAAATGAGTAACATGCTCAAATTGAATGCAGAGCTCCAACGATCTCAATACACAAATTTTCGTTATGTATTGCTTGATATGGCCCAATGATTACACAATGCGAAAGGGGCTTTCATTGCTCTCTCAATTCCTTGCACGAGGCCACAATTGGAATCGATTGATTTCTTCAACTTGGCCGTGGTGGCTTATCATGCATTAGACCAAGTCATTCTAGTCACGCTCTAGCGGTATATTCATATTCACTTACATTCAAACACCCTCTTTGTATTATATAAATATTCAACTAAATTCATTAAACACTTATCCGGTGCTACATGAAAGATTAGTTGTCTAGTGTGTCTGTGTAGCTTAGTTTTCCTTTTCGTGGTGTTTTTGTGTTATTTATTCTATGCTTTTATATGTCGCACTAATCTAACATTATAAAGAGAAGAAGTCAAAGCACACACATACAAGCTTACCAAGGCACCATAGAAGTCAGCAGTCCAAATTATGTCCTACTTAATGTATTTTAAGAATTGAACCTTGCACACACGGAATGTCGAAAAGGCCAGAGCAAAGCAGTAGATCAAAGATGATTTTCGGGTTCCCGAGAATTTATAACTTCTACCGCCTCCTTGGCAAATAAGGGTTGAGAACGAGCTGAGATGTCCGCCGGCAAATGGAGAGGGCAGATGCAAGGGTTTAGTCTGCATCACAGAAAGGTCATGCATGGCGATGAAGTTTCAAAGAGGGATAATTGCACCATCACAGGTGCATAATGTAGTCAAGCAGGCAGGGCTCCGGCTATTGTCCAAGTGGAGTGCATTACCATGATGTAATCACAAATTTGGGATGAATGAGTTTGAAAGAGTGGCCTAGTAGACGGGTGTTATATGCCCACGAGTGCAAGAATGTCAGGTCTCGAGCAAAAGCACTGAGCGCCATGTCCAAGTGAAGGGACATTTACCCACAACTGAGTTTAGTAAGAGTTTTATGCAAAGAAGTATACTAATAGCTTGTGAAGGAAGTGCCCGTAAATTATGGAGTAGGAATGGAGGCAAGGAAGCGGTAGTGGAAGATTTAAGAGGTCAAGCTTAATGGAAGATAAAGTAGAGTGGACATATGGTGAGCCCATCACCATTACATACCTTGTTGTCACGCTTATCCAACTTTTTGGAGGTGACAGTGGGTAGCGGCTGGAGCCGTGAATGACCTTGTGGATATTCGGGCCCAACTAGAGAATGAGAGAAGTCGAACTGACACTTTCTCGAGGAGAATATCATTAGCTGACCGTACGATGGATAGCGATACATTTTTACCGAATTAGAGGACGCCAAACTAACTAGCGGCATTAAAACAGGGAGGTAAAATGTCCCAGAGAAAACAACGAGCACTTGGCGCACTCTGACCAAACGTTAGACTCGACCCTTTTAGGTGACCGGAGCAATATATCCTATCTCCTCGCGAAAGTATTTCCGTGAGAGCTGGAAGAGCTGGGTGTTGCTGTTGATTACGTATATTGCCAATTTTGTGGTGACAACTGACACAAAAATGGGTACACCTAGGGTGTGGGCATCGTATGCACATGCATGTTCTTGATTGATGTTAAATATCATTCAACCTTGCAAGACGGATGGATTTTTCCCGAGTTACAATATGCCATATTTGTTATGCAAGGTCGCATGTGCCAAATAAGACATTTGACTTATCATAGAGGGATGGGCAGATGCACAATTTTTCAAACCTTCGCGAGATGGAATTGTGGAGGGGGTGGAGGATGCAGAGAGACAAGGCTTTACATTAACCAGCTTCTTACCACTCACCTCCAGTAATGTTAGGGTGATTATATTGGATCCAAATGACCAATGAAATGAGATATTACATTTTTAGACATGCCAAATTTTGACTCAGACTATTTTGTGAATGGCGGGTATAATGATCGCGAGCCCAAAACAAGGTGTAATCGATGTTATCAAAGGATCGAGTAGTGCCTATAGTAAAAGCATCGAGACTCAAATCACCACCCGCTTTCTCTCGCTTGACGAGTAAAGGCATCGAGACTTCCCAATCTCTTTTTATCCGGCTTAGTCTCTTTTGTTTATCGTATCTAATTTGCCCCTAGGATGGTCATGGTTGGATGGTGAGTGAGTCAAAATGACCGCACGCAACCCTTTGAATGGTTATTGTCGTCACTCGTGCCTTATATTCTCGGGCAAGCAAAACAATAAAAGACTTCTCGAAATTTTGTTACCTCCTTTTAGAAGGAGCGAGCTTTTGCTTCCTCATTTTTGGCGTGTCTCTCTGTCAATGTATCTTGATACTTTGCTAGGTTATATTACACAAAGGACGCCGCAAAATGGGGGCCTGGAGCGTAAATCGCTCGTCGAGAGGAGGTTATAAGGTTTTTGAGTACTCTATTTTATTGTGGCCACGAGGATATAAGCTTCCAGTGGTTAAGCCACATTCTGCGGTGTTCATTAGATGTTAGTGATTGGCCAAGCTTGACTCCTCAATTCAAGCATCGAGACTTCCCTGCCTCCGGCTCTTTGGGCAATGTATTAGTTTACATGCTAAGTTCCAGACTGTCCAAAGACCCGGGGAAAGTTAAAGATTGGGACGCCCCGATGCCCGGACCCGTGTCTCGAGGCGTCGTGAGGTGAGAGCGCACTCTAATTTCGTCAAAGTGGTGCCCGGCGTTGTCCATCTATACAAAGGGTCAAGTAGGGCACCAAATCATGGGAACATCCTAACTCCTTCTATTGATGAGAACCTGATGGTATTAAATTGCCATTTGATGTTATCCGACCTATATTTGTACCTCCAGGCTTTTGGGTGGCACATGCTACAAACCCATTTCTGTATTCAACAGATGCACCCAGAGAATAGAGCATGAATATAGGTCTGGATAGCATCTAAAGCCCAATTTGCATACCGAAGTGTCTTTCCAACTCGCCTCACCTGTCTCTTTCGTTGTTGTGTATCTAATTTTGCCCCCTAGGGATGACATCGGCCACTCGTGGCGAATTAGATACGCCATGTGAAACTCTGTAAGGAGTAAGCTGCATAACCTCGAAATGGTTGTCGCAAACAATAGACTTGCAGAAGGAGCTTATGAATTTCCAGGGTTCACAGATGTCGTTGATTGATGAGTTTACATCGAGATTTCTCTCAATCTTTCTTTTCCCCTCCTCTTGGGCAATGTGTTTAGTTTAAGTGCTAAGTTCCATTGTTCAAAGAGGGTGAAAGCAAGGTTGGGAAGTCTCGGCGTTTGTACTCAGGTCTCTTTCATCCCGCCTCGGAGCGTGATCCTTCGGGTTAATTGATGTTAGTGATTGATGAGTTAAGACGAGATTCTCCCATCTTTTCCCTCCTCTTTGGGCAATGTAGCTTAGCTTCATGCCAAGTTCCATTGTTCAAAGAGGGGTGAAAGCAAGGGTTGGGAAGTCCATGCTTGTACTGCCAGTCTCTTTTCATCCTCGGCTCGAGGTGATCCTTCGATCGGTTGCCAAATCGCCATTTGATGCTATCGACCTATAATTTGTACCTCCATTCTTTGGGTGGCACATGCCATGCAAACCCATTTGGGTATTCGCAGTATGTGCCACCCGTAGGAAACAGCAGATTATAGGTCCAGATAGCATTCAAAGCCCAATTTGCATACCGGGTTATTCTCGATTAGTACCGGCGGCCAGGTTCTCCGATGGATCAGATTCGGGTCCGGTTGGTCCGAGGTCGTTTGGCCCCCTTCATGAGATTACTTCATCAGCAAGATCATGCATGCGAAGAGGCAAGCAACAAATTCGAGGTCAGGACGGTCTGATCCCAAATTTGGTTGGTTTTCGCGGCAATCGCGGTTACACACATGAAAAGAAACATAGAAAGAAACATAGAAAGAACTATCATACATTAACGAAACATTTGTGACAAAAATTATAACCAAAAAACTTTTTTATTAATATGCCAGGACGGTTAAGCAATAGAAGGAAAACTCAAGACCAATTACAAATGCATCAAGATACTATCACATCATTTTTCTAGGCGCTTCATCGGGCCCACTTGCGCTCCATCCTCTTTGGTTGGAACCTAGGTTCAACCTCCGGCGACCTCTTTTCCTTTAAGTGAAACGCCCCAGACGTGTTTTTCTCCGCCCGCTCTCTCCGCTTGTCAAGGTAAAGCGCAAAGGTGAGTCCGCTGATCGAAGCCACCACGTCAATCGCATTGCTCAACCTCGCCTTCGGTGACGACTTTCGTATCCCGCTGTCGGCCGATCCGTCTCGAGAATATGGCTTGGTCTATATCATCTTCGCTATCAACGGCGGGTACGCTTTGAATGTCTTCATCAACATGGCTTGCAAGATTTATTGCAAGTATCTCGCCCTCACCGCCTTCGTCGTCCTCTTCCACTTCGGAATCGTGATCCATGAAAGAAACCAGAATATCGTATCATGGATGTAAACAATTGTTATTTATCTAATAGCCGCCAGTTTGAGAAGTTGTATACAAGTTTGTCTCGCCTTCTTATGTAGCAAGCGAATATGTGGGTGAGCACCGTGGTATGTACTTAGGTACCCAATTCCTCTCACTCTGCACTATTGGAAGATACCAAAGAGAGGATAGTCATTAGTAATTGGGTCAAGGTATCGTGAATTGCCCATGGGTTTGCCACCATGCATAAGGATTCCAGACGGTCCTTCTTATGACTCTCCGAAGGCGTCAGGAAGCTCTTCATCCGCCCACCTTCCGCACTGTGTTCTGGTATCCAGTTAACTCGGTAATGAAAAGTTTGTAGTCCGAGCTGTTGGGATAGAACATTTTGCAACCTTCTTCAACGAATTCCCCATCACTTCTTTATCCGTATGCTGGTCCATATCGTGGTTGTGTGGGTCTAAGGTACGCGGGCGCCATGAAGATCACTATATGACTTCTTCCATCGTCTATTGAAGTCTCTCGGTAGTGCTGCTGGCTAGCATTGTCAAATGGCTTACTGGGACCATCACGCTCTAGGAAGATGAATGGAGTGCCAACACCTCCGCATCTTCCAAAGGCTTGCCTTCGCGAATCAAGGGTTTTGATGGCATGACAAACAGGTTGCATGCACCCTACAACATTTTTTACACCTTTTCCAAATGTTCTCCGCCTAAGATTGAAGGGCAGCAGTTTTGTCAGCTTCTGTTTTTCATGTATTTTCCCTTTTTCTCGCCTTCTTTCCCAATCAAAACTCAGATGATTAAAGGTTGAGATAATCCAATCACGTATACTTCAGCACCTTTCAAGACAGATATAATTGAACCAAACCTAGTTTGCCCAGATTCATGAGTGCTAGGCTCTTCTCGACGCAATGACTTGTAAATGGTATAAATTGGCCGGCTTCTTTTGTGATGAATTTTACAAGCCGACGCTGGCTCGACGGGATCTTTGAACCAATGCAGCTGTGGAGAACCAGCCCTTCAGCAATAGGTTCGTGCATGGCATTAAGTAACTAGTAGCATGCAACCCTCGAAATTGGCCCAAGAATTGACCCGCTTAGCTTGCAATTAGACGCCAAGTATCCATTACAACTTGTTATTCTTCATCCAAAAACTCTCTATCACGGCCTTTGTTTTCCTAAAATCCAATCCTCCCATTACTTGGCCGGGCTTTTGGTTTCACGGCTTTCAAAAATACCACCCCATACACATCATGAAATTAATAAGATGGTCCTTGTTTACATTGTCTAACCATCAATACTAATGAAGCTGGTCAGCTTCACCACACACGACAACTCTTACTTCCATCTCCCAACCATTTTTCCCATGTATTTCATCAACCATCTATTGTTGGTATGTTTAGTAGTATGTTTCAAAGGTCATCTCAGCTTTGGCAACTTCTTGAAGGCTTCTTTTCTTCATTGCTTTATGTTCCGTATCATGTGGAGATGTACCAAAGATATAAAATGCCTCTACAACCTTTCTGCTTGTGTCTTCTTCAATTGCTCCTCGATAGTTAAGTAATGATCAACCCTCCGCTGTTTCGCTATTCGCCTTTCCACTATTTCAATTGTCTCACTTTTCATTCTCTGCCTCCCGCATTGCACCTATTGACCCTAGTCCGCCCGATCGGGTATAAGGCGTCATCCCAACAGGGGTGGTATAGTTATCTTCACCGCCTGCCCGCCCCGCTCTTGAGTATTCAGAATTCGCCTTTTCTCATATTATTCTTCGCTTTATGATCCCATCCAAATAGACAATCTCGATGGCATCCTTTCGCAAGTCGCCAGACAGCAGACAAGTTGGCGATATCCGACGCCTCGCTCACGAAGATGTGAGCCTCGACCTTGTTGCGAACTATTTCACCGATGTGTATCCACAAAATACATTCCCACTCATTTGCGCCCAAACTCTTTCATTAAACTCCCATTCTGGCCTCCTTTTCCGACCAAGAACTCCAAGACCGCTGACCATGTGCATCGAAGTTGCAGCCCCGCGGGTTTCGCCGCACGGCACACGCAACCTCGCACCTCTAGAGGTGCAGATGCATGACTACCGCACTCCTATAGATGCATGACCGTGACCATTGCTCTGGACCCTACCGACAATGTCTCTTGATCGGGACTCCCTTGATTACATTTAACTAAAGTGAAGACGATATGCAAAGCGAGCAAGTCACAATGCATATGTTACGCCGACGCTCCGCAAGTAGAACTGGTTAAGGGGTTGATCGGGACCCTATAGGATAGCCTCTATGGAAGCGTATACAACCTGTTATCGAAACCATCGGGACGGAGTAAACTCACGCTCCAGATCCAACGTCAGGCCGTGACTAAAACGACACCTCAAAGGCAAACCGCTTCCAAGGAGTATTCGCACTAACCCGCGTCAACGCTCGAGGTGAATTCTAGGCTAATCACGTTTTATATATACTATTAATAAAGGCCACAAAATGGGGTCAAACAAAGGGCTAAATATTTTTGCTTAGTAACCGGCAAAACAAATTTAGGAAACTTCGCTACTTAAAGGAAATGTAAACCGCTGCACGCGAAATATTTTCAAGATGAAGATTATGTTTCGCCAAGACGCCGGTTCAAAATTATTTCGCCAGACGCCGGTATCTTCTAACTGCGACAAAAATTCGCGACGCTGGTGGAGCGCCGCAGACGCTGAAATTGCCTCACAGACGCCGAATCAGAATCCGTGACGCTGGTTTTCGCGACGCTGTTTTGCTGCTTTCAAGACGCCGGCCTCTTCTCGCGAATGGAATTGTTTTCCGCCGTATTTTTTATATGCTTTATACCAAGAAATTGCGCCAGATCATTCAATTCATACGATTCCGTATAAAACGACAATGATTGAACCTATCCCTGCTTGGGACTTGGCCGATAAGATGCAAATGGAGAACGCCGAAGCAAGGGGAACTGACGAATGGAGTTTGGATCCATCTCCACAGGCAGAAGTAAAGGCATTTTGCAGAAAGGGAAGACATTCATAAATTCGTAATTAATGCATATTACGTGGAATTCTGATTTTGCCGCAGGGCTTCCAAGTCATCGCCAACATAAAGGCCGCTAAAATTCCTGACAAGGTTTAGATCAGTGTTTGCATTAGAACGGTCCGCAGCCTCGTTGTTGGGCACCCAGCTCGGGCATACTTGCCCAAGTCAAACAAGGACTCGCAAGGCCGTTTCATTAGAGGGGAGAGTCTGAACCCCAAGAGGCGCAGTCTTAAAAGTTTCAAGTAGCCTTTCCTGCGCTGTCACGGGGTCAGACGCTTAAAGACCACTCCCGATCTCGGTTTCTATCCGAATCGCTGGAATTCTTCGCTCATGGGCCCCGCCCGATAAGGTCCAAAACCAACATCCGTCTCGAGAACTTATCAACCGCTGGAGCGCTCAAGGGTCGACCGTAAAACCAAAGTGTTTTATCGTCAACACTGCGGAGCCTCCGGAATGGTGATTCACCGCCTTACACGCTCCACCAAGCTGCATGGTCACTTTGCAAAAGAAGAAACACTCATACCACGCCAGATTCGACAAACACCTCCTAGGCCAATTGACTACGAAAGTGTGTTGGACATGAGATAGTTTGATGCTTCCTCAAGAAGGGGTGGTCTTCCTCGCCACGAAACTGGTCCCCGTGACAATGTCGACATTCCCGAGTCCATTGGCGAGCTTCTAATCACGATTCCGGAGAGGGAAGTTGCCTGCTCACGCCAGGCCTTCGGGAGAGGACTTTTGGGGCAAGCTGCCTGTGGCTTTTAGGTCCGTGGTCAAGGCCAACACTTCTACGCCAAGACACCTGCCAAGCATCCGCCTCTAACTGACAAGGATAGAGCTCCGAACAAACCCTAAGTGAGTTGCCGTGTTCTAGCAGGTTTGTTTTGGTGCCGAGTTTTGGTCTTTGCACTTGGGACTTGCAATACCGAGAAGATGCGCTTGAGAATTTAAGCAAGGGGAACCGACGGAATAGAGTTTGATCCGTGACCTCCCGCTAGGCGCTTAGAAGTAAAGGGCGCCTTTGCAGAGCAAGAGATTCATAAATTGCATCATCGCATAGCACGGAATTAAATTTGATTTTTGTCGCAGCGCTTCCCAAGTCATCGCCAACATACAGGCCGCTTTCAAAATTCTCTCAGACAAGGTTTAGATCAAAGTGTTTGCATTAGAACGGTCCGCAGCCTCGGTTGTCACAGCCGAGCCAAGACACTTGCCCAAGTCAAACAAGGCCAGGATCTGTAAGGCCACCTCAATAGGAGGAGTCCTGACCCCGTGAGGCGAGCCCCAAAAGTTTCCCGAGGCAGCTCTTCTCAGCCACTGGGGCCGTGACGCTTAAAGACCACACTCCTGATCTCTCACTTTATCCGGACCATGAATCCTTCATTCAAGGGCCCTGGCTCCCCGATAAGGTCCAAAACCAACATCCGTCCGGAGAACTTATCAAACTGGGCGAAGCGCCCCGCGGGCTCGACTGTAGAAACCAAAGTGTTTTGTCGCTCGTACATTGCGGAGGCCCCGGGTTGGCTGCATTCGACTTCGCCACATCGTCCGGAGGCCGAAATTACCCTAGAGACCAAGTTTCACACCACGGTAAAGAAAGAAACACCACGCCCTACTACAGCAAGATTCGATAGCCACCCACAATTGGACTACGAGTGTGCTGACATGAGATAGTTTGACGCTCCCAGAAGGGACCGCCACGAAACTTGGTACCTGTGGCAATGTCGACAGTTCCGAGTCCATTGGCGTAGCTTTAACTGGGCGATTCCAGAGAGGGAAGGTCTGCCACTGTGGCCTTCGGGAGAGGACTTTTGGGGCAAGTCAGCTCCCGGATGGTTTTAGGTCCGTGCCCGCCGCCAACACCCCCACTCTACTGACCTGCCAAAGGTCCTAGCTCTAACTGACAAGGATAGAGCTTCCCGAAACGAAACCCTATGAGTTGCCGCCGTGTTCCAGCAGTGGTTTATGCTTTTGGGTGCCGAGTTTTGGTCTGTACTTGGGACTTGACCGATAAAATGCAGCTGAGAACGCTGGCTGGGAACCGACTAATGGAGTTTGATCCGTGACCTGCCAGGCGCTTAGAAGTAAAGGGCAAATGGAAAGAGCAAGACATTCATAAATTCGTAATTAATGCATATAGTACGGAATTAAATTCTGATTTTTTTGTCGGGCAGTTTCCTAAGTCATCAAGCTAAAGGCCGCTTTCAAAATTTCCTGACAAGGTTTAGATCAAAGTGTTTGCGTGAGAACGGTCCGGGCAGCCTCCTCGTTGTTGGGCAGTACGAAATGGCATTAATTTGCCCAAGTCAAACAAGGCCGTGGACCTTGCAAGGCCGTCTTCCATTAGAGGGGAGAGTCTGAACCCCAAGAGGCGAGCCCCAAAGTTTCCCGAAGTAGCCTTCCCAGCAGTCACCGGGCCAGACGCTAAAGACCACACTCCCGATCTTTGGCTCTCATCCGGATCGCTGAATTCTTCGCTCAAGGCCCCTCGCTCGATAAGGTCCAAAAATCCAACATCCGTCCGGGAGAACTTATCAAACCGCAGTTAGCTCTCGCGGGCTCTAATCGTGTAGAAACCAAAGTGTTTTCACTGCTCGGACATTGCGGAGCCTCCGGAATGGCGATCCGACCGCCACATCGCCCCAGAACGTTGCACTACTACTTTGCAAAAAGAAAGAAACACTTACGCCCCCACGCTATAAAGATTCTCGGCGCCACCTCCCAGGCCACAATTGACTAGGAGTGTGTTAGACATGAGATAGTTTGATGCTTCCTCAAGAAAGGGTGGCTCGCCACGTAACTTGGTCCCCGTGACAATGGTTTACATTCGGAACCATTAAGAGCCGAATCACGATTCCGGAGAGGGAAGTTGCCCGTCTGCTGTGGCCTTCTGGAGACTTTTTCGCAAGTCATTTTAGGTGGTTTTAGGGTCCAGTTCAAGGCCAACACCTCTACGACAAGACATCACAAGTAGCAGTCCTAGTCAACTGATAAGGATAGAGCTCAAATGTAAAACCCGCGAGCTGCCGTGTTCTAGCAGTGGTTTGTGTTTTGGGTGCCGTAGTTTTAGTCTTTTGCACTTGGGACTTGGGTCATAAGATGCGCTTGAGAACGCTACAAGGGTTCCACGGAATGGAGTTTGGATCAGACTCCTCCGTTGTGGTAGTTAGAAGTAAGGGCGCCTTTTTGGCAAAGAGCAAGACATTCAGCAACTCGTAATTAATGGCGGCACTAAATTCGATTTTTGTCAGCAAAGCTTCCTAAGTCATCGCCAACATACAGCCAGCTTTTCAAAATTTCTCGACAGTTTAGATCAAAGTGTTTGCATTAGAACGGTCCGGCAGCTCGTTGTTGCAGCTGAAATGGCACACTTGCCCAAGTCAAACAAGGCCAGACCTGCAAGGCCACTCTCATTAGAGGGAGAGTCCACTCCCATCTCTTTGCCCCTATCCGACCGCTGAATTCCTTCGCTCAAGGGCCCCGCTCGATATGTCCGAAAAATCCAACATCCGCCCCGGAGAATTACTGCAACCGCTGCTCGCGTCGACCGTAGAAACCAAAGTGTTTTATCGTTTTCGGATGGCAGCTTTCCTAATGGCGATTCACATCGGGCCCTCCGGAGGCTGAAATACCCTAGAGACCGGGTTGTACTCTGGGCACGGGGCTTTTGGTAAAGAAAGAAACACTTACGCCCACGCTGGTAAAGATTCGATGCCCACCTCCTAGGCCAATTGACTACGAGTGTGTTGGACATGAGATAGTTTGATGCTTCCTCAAGAAGGGGTGGTCTTCCACACGTAAACTTGGTCCCTGACAATGTCGACATTCCGAGTCCATTGGCAGAGCCGAATCACGATCTTGAGAGGGAAGGCCAGTCCATCGCTGTGGCCTTCGAGAGGACTTTTGGGGCAAGCCGCTCTGTGTGGTTTTTTAGAGTCCGTGTTTCAGCGCCAACACTTCTCTACGACAAGACACTTGCCAAGTAATAGTCCAGTTGAATCAAGGATAGTTCTCCAAACGAAACCCAAGGAGTTGCCGTGTCCTAGCAGGTTTGTGTTTCGTGCCGAAGTTTTAGTCTTTTGCACTTGGACTTGGCCGATAAGATGTTGAGAACGCTGAAGCAAGGGGAAATCGATTTGAATGGAGTTTGATCCGTGACCCTCCGCTGTGGCGTTAGAAGTAAAGGGCAGCTTTTGCAAGAGCAAGACATTCATAAATTGCATCAATGCATACAAGACGTGAATTAAATTCCGATTTTTGTCAACAGTTTCCCAAGTCATCGCCAAACATACGTGCCGCTTTTCAAAATTCTCCGGACAAGGGTTTAGATAAAGTGTTTGCATTAGAACGGTGTCCGGCACTGTTGTTGGGCAGCCGAAATGGCACACTTTGCTCAAGTCAAACAAGGCCAGACCTTGCAAGGCCACCTCATTAGGAGGAGAGTCCGACCTGTGGAGGCCAGCCTCAAAGTTTCCCAGGGCACCTTTCCGCAGCGCCACGGAGGGGTCAGACGCCAAAGACCACACTCCCGGATCTCGGGTTCTATCCGACCATTGAATTCTTCGCTCATGGCCCCGCTCGAGCAAGGGTCCAAAAACCAACATCCGGTCTGGAGAACTACTAAACTGCTGTAAGTGCTCAAGGGTCGACCGTGAGAAACCAAAGTGTTTTATCGCTCGACATTGCGTAGCTTCCTGAATGTACATCTCGACGACATCAGTCCGGGAGGCCGAAATTACCTTAGAGACCAAGTTTCACAAATAGTTTTGCAAAAGAAAGAAACACTTACGCCCCACGCTGCAAGATTCGAGCGCCCACCTCCCCGGCCAATTGACTACGAAAAGGAAGGAGATAGTTTGACGCTCGAGAAGGGTGGTCTTCTGGCCAATGAAATCAAAACGCGTAATGTCGACGCTCCGAGTCCATTGCGTGAGCCGAACTGGGCGATTCCGGAGAGGGGAAGCGTTCGTCCGCCACCAGGGCCTTCGGGAGAGGACTTTTGGGGCAAGCTGCCTGACGGTTTTTAGGGTCCGGTGCTCGCCGCCAACACCCCCACTCTACGCCAAGACACGGCGCAAGGTCCTAGCTTAATCGATAAGGATAGAGCTCAAACGTAAACCCTAAGTGAGCTGCTGTGTCGCAGCGGTGGTTTGCGCTTTGGGTGCCGAGTTTTGGTCTTTGCACTTGGAATTGAATCATAAAATGCGCTGAGAAGGCGGCCGCGAGGAACACGGAATGGAGTTTGATCTCAGATTCTCCCAGCGCCAGGAAGTAAGCGCGCCTTTTTGCAGAGCAAAACATTCATAAATTCGTAATTAATGCATAGTACGGAATTAAATTCCATTTTTGTCGCCAGCTTCCTAAGTCATCGCCAACATAAAGGCCGCCAAAAATTTCCCGACAAGGTTTAGATCAAAGTGTTTGCATTAGGAACGGTCCGGCAAATTTCGCTGTTGGGCGTACCGAGTCGGCACACTCTTCTGCCCAAGTCAAACAAGGCCAGGACCTTGGTAAGGCCGCCTCATTAGAGGGGAGAGTCCGAACCCCAAGAAGCGCAGCCCGAAAAGTTTCGGCAGTTTTCCTGGCAATGTCGGGGCCGTACGCCGCTAAAGACCACACTCCCGGATCTCGCCTCTATCCGACCGCTGAATTCTTCTGCTCAAGGGCCCCGCTCGACAAGGTCCAAAAATCCAACATCCGTCCGGAGAACTTATCAAACCGCCAAGCGTCGGTCGCACCGTAAAACCAAAGTGTTTTATCGCTCGAACATTGCGGAGCCTCCTAATGGTGATTCGACCGCCATCGGCCCCAGACTCAAGTTGCACGGCCACGGTAAAGAAGAAACACTTACGCCTCGCACGCTGCAAAAGATTCGACAGCCACCTCCTAGGCCAATTGATCACGAGTGTGTTGGACATGAGATAGTTTGATGCTTCCTCAAGAAGGTGGTTCTCTCGCCACTTAAACTTGGTCCCTGTGGACAATGTCGACATTCGAGTCCATTGGCGAGCCGGACCACAGATTCCGAGAGGGAAGTTGCCTGCTCGCCGCCAGGGGCTCTCTGGAGAGGACTTTGGGCAAGCCGCCTCTGTGTGGTTTTAGGTCTGCGGTTTCCGCGCTAAACACCCCCTCTACGCCAAGACACGGGCGCAAGGTCCAGTTTAACTGGACAAGGATAGAGTCCAAATGTAAACCCGGCAGAGTTGCCGTTCCCAGTGTGCTTGTGTTTTGGGTGCCGAGTTTTGTCTTGCACTGGGATTCTGGGCCGATAAGATGCAGCTTGAGAACGCTGCCATGGGAACCGATTGAATAGAGTTTTGATCCAGATTCTCCCGAAGAAGTGCTAGAAGTAAAGGGCAATGCAGTAGCAAAAGACATTCATAACCAGACTCACGATAGTAACGGAATTAAAATCTCTGATTTTTTTGTCACAGCTTCCTAAGTCATCGCTAACATAAAGCGCTTTCAAAATTTCCTGGACAAGGTTTAGATCAGTGTTTGTATTAGAACGGTCCGGGGCAGCCTGTTGTTGGGCAAAATGAAGCACACTTGCCCAAGTCAACAAGTGCCGACCTTGCAAGGCCACCTCATTAGAGGGGAGAGTCCTGACCCCGTGAGGCGAGTTTCAAAGTTTCCCGAGGCAAATTTTTCGGCAGCCACGGGGTCAGACGGCCAAAGACCACTCCCGGATCCGGTTCCCCATCCGACCGCTGAACCTTCATTCAGTCTGCCCCGATAAGGTCCAAAAATCCAACATCCGCCCGGGAGAATCGCCGAATAAACCGCTGGCGCCCCGCTACGACCGTGTAGAAACCAAAGTGTTTTGTCGTTCGGGACATTGCGGAGGCTCCGGACGGCGATTCGATTTCGCTTACATCGTCCGGAGGCCGAAATTACCCTAGAGACCAAGTTTTACCGGGCCGGTAAAAGAAAGAAACACTTACGCCCCTACGCCAGATTCGAGCAGCCACCTCCTATGCCACTGGGATCACGAGTGTGTTGACATAGATAGTTTGACGCCTCGAAGGGGTGATCTTCCTGCCACGAAACTTGGTACCTGTAGCAATGTCGACGCTCCGAGTCCATTGGCGTGAGCCGAATCATGATTCCAGAGGGGAAGTTGCCCGGGTCTGGTCACTCGTGGCCTTCTTGGGAGAGGACCTTTTGGGGCAAGCCGCCTGATGGTTTTTAGTCCGTGGCTCAAGGCCAACACTCCCCCACTCACGCCAAGACACCCGCCAAGCAAGGTCCTAGTCGAACTGCCAAGGATAGAGGCCTCAAACGTAAACCCTATGAGTTGCCGTGCCCCAGTGTGGTTTGCTTTGGGTGCTGTAGTTTTGGTCTTGCACTTGGGACTTGACCGATAAAATGCAGCTGAGAACGGGTCAGTGGAACCCGACGAATTGAGTTTGATCCAGACTCCACAGGCGCTTAGGAAGTAAAGGCGCCTTTGCGAGTAAGACATTCATAAATTGTAATTAATGCATAGTATTGAATTAATTGATTTTTTTTTATCACAGGCTTCCTAAGTCATCGCCAACATAAAGGCCACAAAAATTCTATTGGGTTTAGATCAAAGTGTTTACAGAGAACTGTCCGGCAAACATGTTGGGGCATTTAGCCGCACACTTGCCCAAGTCAAACAAGGCCAGACCTTGCAAGGCCGCTCCTCATTAGAGGGGAGAGTCCTCGAACCCCAAGAGGTATGCAGCCCCAAAAGTTTCCCTAAGTAGCCTTCCTAGCGTGCCACAGCCACGGGGCCAGACGCTAAAGACCACACTCCCGGATCTCGGTTCCCCTATCCGACCGCTGGAATTCTTCGCTCAAGGGCCCCTCGCTCGATAAGGTCCAAAAAAATCCAACATCCGTCCGGGAGAACTTATCAAACCGCAGCGTTTCCAGCGGCTCGCACTGTGTAGAAACTAAAGTGTTTTACCGCTCGGACATTGCGGGAGTTTCTCCTCCGAATGGCGATTCGACCGCCACATCGCCCCAGACCAAGTTGCACTACTGGTTTTGCAAAAAGAAAGAAACACTTACGCCTCACGCCAAGATTCGACACCACCTCCTAGGCCACAATTGACTATGAGTGTGTTAGACATGAGATAGTTTGATGCTTCCTCAAGAAAGGGGTGGTCTTCGCCACGAAACTTGGTCCCCGTGACGTCGATATTCCCGAGTCCATTGGCGCAGCCGAATCACGATTCCCGAGAGAGGGAAGTTGCCCGTCCGGCCGCTGTGGCCTCGGAGAGGACTTTTCGGGCAAGCTGCTTCTAGGTGGTTTTTTAGGGTCCTGCTCCATGCCAACACCCCCCCTCTACGACAAGACACGGCAAGAAAGGTCCTAGTCGAATCGACAAGGATAGAGCTTCCTCCGGCTGTAAACCCTATGAGCTGCCGTGTTCAAAGGTGGTTTGTGTTTTGGGCAGCGAGTTTTAGTCTTTTGCACTTGGGACTTGAATACGATAAGATGCAAATTGAGAGAACGCAATGTAAGGGAACCATTTGAAATGGAGTCAATCAGACCTGCCAGGTAGTTAGAAGTAAAGGGCAGCTTTTGCGTAGCAAGACATTCATAAATTCGTAATTAATGTATAGTACAATTAAATTTGATTTTTGTCACAGTTTTCCTAAGTCATCGCCAACATACAGCGCCAGTTTTCAAAATTTCGACAAGGTTTAGACTTAAGGTTGCATTAGAACCGTCCGGCAGCTCCGTTGTTGGGTACGAGCCGCACACTTGCCCAAGTCAAACAAGGCCGTGGACCTTGCAAGGCCACCCTCATTAGAGGGGAGAGAGTCCATCTCTGCATCTCGGGTTCCCCATCCGACCGCTGAATTCTTCTGCTCAAGGGCCCCGCCTCGATAAGGTCCGAAAAATCCAACATCCGTCCGGGAGAACTTATCAACAAGCCGCTCGCGGCTCAATCGTGTAGAAACCAAAGTGTTTTATCGCTCGACTGCGGAGCCTCCCGAATGGCGATCTGACCGCCACATCGGCCCCGGAGGCTGAAATTACCCTAGAGACCAAGTTGCACGGCCGCTTTGGTAAAAGAAAGAAACACTTACGCCCACGCTGGTGTGATTCACGCCCACCTCCTAGGGCCAATCTGACTACGAGTGTGTTGGATGCGAGATAGTTTGATGCTCCTCAAGAAGGTGGTTCGCCACGAAACTTGGTCCCCGTGACAATGTCAACATTCTCGAGTCCATTGGCGTGAGCTTCTTAATCACGATTCCGGAGAGGGGAAGTTGCTGTCCATCGCTGTGGCCTCGAGAGACTTTTTGGGGCAAGCTGCTTCCTGTGTGGTTTAGATCCTGCGTGTTCAAGGCCAATACCCCCATTTACAAGACACGGCGAAGGTCCCAGTTGAACTTATTATGATAGAGCTCCCGAAACGTAAACCCCGCGAGCGCCGCCGTGTTCTAGCAGGTTTGTGTTTCGGCATGTAGTTTTAGTCTTTGCACTGGGACTTGGCCGAGCAGATGCGCTTGAGAACGCGAAGAAGGGGAACTGACGGAATGGAGTTTGATCTCAGACCTGCCAGGCGCTTAGAAGTAAGGCGCCTTTGCAAAAGAGTGTTATATCTATAAATTCGTAATTACGACAAGACGTGAATTAAATTGATTTTTTGTCAAGAGGCTTCCTGTTACTCAACATACAGCTAGCCAAAATTTCCGGACAAGGGTTTAGATCAAAGTGTTTGCATTAGAACGGTCCCGGGGCACTGTTGTTGGGCGTACCGAGTCAGCACACTTGCCCAAGTCAAACAAGGCTGTGGACCTTGCAAGGCCACCTCATTAGAGGGGAGAGTCCTGACCCAGGAGGCGAGCCCCAAAGTTTCCCGAGGCGCCCCGCAGCGTGGGAGGGCTTTGACGCTAAAGACCACACTCCCGGATCCTGCCTCTATCCACCTCATTAAATTCTTCTGCTCAAGGCCCCGCTCGACAAGGTCCAAAATCCAACATCCGTCTGGAACTTATCAAACCGCGGCGCGCTCGCGTCGGATCAGAGAAACCAAAGTGTTTTATCGCTCGGACATTGCGTAGCCTCCTAATGGCGATTCGACCGCCACATCGTCCGGAGGCCGAAATTACCTTGTGAGACCAAGTTTCACAACTGGCCAAAAGGAAAGAGAAACACACTTACGCCTACGCTGCGGATGATCGCTGTACCACCTCCGGGCCAATTGACGGTGCTGGACATGAGATAGTTTGACGCCTCGAGAAGGTGGTCTCGGCCACGAAACTTGGTACCTGTGGCAATGTCGACAAGCCCGAAACCATTGGCGTAGCCGAATCATGATTCCGGAGAGGGAGCGCTCCGTCTGGTCACCAGGCCTTCGGAGAGGGAATTTTTGGGGCAAGTTGCTTCCTGATGGTTTTTAGGGTCCCAAGTTCAAAGGCCAACACCTCTACTCTACGCCAAGACACGGCGCAAGGTCCGGTCGAACTGACATGATAGAGCCTCCGAACGTAAAACCCTATGAGTTGCCGTGTTCTTAGTTTGTTTTTGGGTGCCGAGTTTTGGTCTTTTGCACTTGGGACTTGACCGATAAAATGCAGTTGAGAAGGAATAAGAGGAACCGATTTGGAATGGAGCTGGATCTGTATTCCGCCAGGCGCTTAGAAGTAGTTACCAAGATAAACATTCATAAATTCAGAATTAATGCATAGTACTAATTAAATTGATTTTTGTCAAGAGGCTTCCTAAGTCATCGCCAACATAAAAGGCCAGCTTTCAAATTTCCTACAAGGTTTAGGATCAAAGTGTTTATGAGAACGTCCGGCAGCTCCGTTATTGGGCAGCCGAAATGCACACTTGCTCAAGTCAAACAAGGCCAGACCTTGCAAGGTCAGTCTCTCATTAGAGGGGATGACCAACCCCAAGAGGCGAGCCCCAAAAGTTTCGGCAATTTCCGCAGCGCCGCTTTGGGGCCGTGACGCTAAAGACCACACCCCGGATCTCGTCTCTATCCGACCCGCTGAATTTCGCTCAAGGGCCCCGCCCGATAAGGTCCAAAAATCCAACATCCGGCCCCGGAGAACTTATCAAACCGCGCTACGAATCGCAGAAACCAAAGTGTTTTATCGCTCGGGATAGCTGCGAGCCTCCTAATGGCGATTCACTTCTACATCGTCCTAGACCAAGTTGCACGGCCAGTTTTGCAAAAGAAAGAAAACACTTATGCCCCACGCTGGCAAGATTCGATGTACCCACCTCCTTGTGCCAATTGACTATGAGTGTGTTAGATATGAGATAGTTTGATGCTCTCAAGAAGGGTGGTCTTCCGCCACGAAACTTGGTCCCTGTGACAATGTCGACATTCAGTCCATTGCGAGCCGACGATTCCCGAGAGGGAAGGCTCGTCCGCCGCTGTGGCCTCTAGAGGACTTTTAAGCTGCCGGTGGTTTTAGGGTCCGTACCGCGGCCAACACTTCTCTACGACAAGACACTACAAGGTCCTAGCCTAATCTCGACAAGGATAGAGCCCAAACGTAGGTAAACCCTAAGTGAGCTGCTGTGTTCTAGCAGGCTTGTGTTTCTAAAGCCGAAGTTTTGGTCTTTTGCACTTGGGACTTGCATTAGCAAGATGCGCTTGAGAACGCTGGGCTGGTGAACCACTAATGGAGCTGATCCGTGACCTCCTGCCAGGTAGTTAGGAAGTAAAGGGCAGCTTTTGCGTAGGCAAGACATTCATAAATCAGAATACGGCATGGAATTAAATTCTGATTTTTGTCGCAGGCTTCCCAAGTCATCGCCAACATGGGTTGGTACGCTTTTCAAAATTTCTCGACAAGGTTTAGATCAAAGTGCTTGCATTAGAACGGTTCGGCAGCCCGTTGTTGGGCAAACCGAATGGGCACACTTGCTCAAGTCAAACAAGGCCAGACCTTGGTAAGTACGCATCACAATAGAGGGGAGAGTCCACCCCGATCCTCGGTTCCCCTATCCGACCGCTGAATTCTTCGCTCATGGGGCCCCGCTCGATAAGGTCCGAAAAACCTAACATCCATCTCGAAGAACTTATCAAACCGCTGGGCTGCTTCCGCGGGTCGACCGTAGAAACCAAAGTGTTTTATCGCTCGGACATTGCGGAGCCTCCCGAATGGCGATTCGACGCCACATCGTCCGGGAGGTTTAAATTACCCTAGAGACCAAGTTGCACGGTCACGGTAAAAGAAAAGAAACACTTACGCCTCTACGCTGCAGTATTCGATAAACACCTCCCAGGCCAATTGACTACGAGTGTGTTGACAGAGATAGTTTGATGCTCATAGGCGTGGCCTTCGCCATGAAACTTGTCCCCAGACAATGTCGACATTCCCGAGTCCATTAAGTAGCCGAATCACGATTCCGAGAGGGAAGTTGTTTATCACCAAAATTTCAGAGGACTTTTAAAGTGTTGCTTCTGTGTGGTTTTTTAGAGTCCGTGTTTCGCGCCACACTTCTACGACAAGACACTATAAAGGTCCTAGTCGGACTCGATAAGGATAGAGCTCCAAACGAAACCCATGAGTTGCTGTGTTCTAGTGTGGTTTGTGTTTTGGGTGCCGAGTTTTAGGCCTTGCACTTGGGACTTGGCCGATAAGATGCAGTTGAGAACGCGAAGCAAGGGAACCGATTTAATGGAGTTTGGATCAGACTTGCCAGGCGCTAAGTAAAGGGCGCTTTTGCAAAGAGTAAGACATTCATAAATTCGTAATTAATGCATAGTACGTAATTAAATTCTGATTTTAGCAGGCTTCAAGTCATCGCCAAATATACAGGCCAGCCAAATTTCAAGGTTTAGATCAAAAGTGTTTGCATTAGAACGGTCCGGCAGCCTGCTGTTGGGCAGCCGAGCCGCACACTTGCCAAGTCAAACAAGGCCAAGACCTTTGCAAGGCCACCTCTATTAGAGGGAGAGTCTGACCCTGTGAGGCGAGCCCCAAAAGTTTCCCTTCGAGGCAGCCTCTCGGCAGCGCCTCGGGGCCCAGACAAAGACCACACCGATCTCGGCCCCATCCGACCGCTACTTTCGCTCAAGGGCCCCGCTCATAAGGTCCAAAAATCCAACATCCGTCCGGAGAATTTATCAAACCACAAGTTGCTCATGGTCGAATCAGAAACCAAAGTGTCGTTATCGTTTGACATTGCGAGTCTTAATGGCGATTCGACCGCCACATCGCCTTGGAGGCCAAAATTACCCTAGAGACCAAGTTGCACGGCCGGCTTTGTAAAAGAGAAACACTTACGCCCTACGTTGCAAAAGATCTCGGCGCCCACCTCTAGGGCCAATTGACTACGCAGTGTGTTGGACATGAGATAGTTTGATGCTTCCTCAAGAAGGTGGTCTTCACACGAAACTTGGTCCCCGTGACAATGTCGATATCTCCGGTCCATTGGCGTAGCCGAATCACGATTCCGGAGAGGGGAAGTTGTTTGTCCATCGCTGTGGCTCGAGAGAGGGGACTTTGGGGCAAAGCCGCTTCCGTGTGGTTTTTTAGAGTCCGCCCGCCACAACACCCCCACGAGCCAAGACACTCTGCCAAGGTCCCAGCCTCCTAATCTCGACAAGGATAGAGCCTCCGAAACGAACCCTATGAGTTGCTGTGTTCTAGTGGTGGCTTCAGTTTTGGGTGCCGAGTTTTAGTCTTTTGCACTTGGGACTTGGCCGATAAGATGCAGCTTGAACGCTACAAGGGGAACCTAATTTCCGAATGAGTCGAATCATCTGCCAGGCGCTTAGGAAGTAAAGGGCGCCTTTTGCAGTAGCAAGACATTCATAAATCTTGTAATTAATGCATAGCACGGAATTGAATTTGACTTTTTGGTCGCTAGGACTTCCCAAGTCATCGCCAACATAAAGGCTACCAAATTTCCTGACAAGGTTTAGATCAAAGTGTTTACTAGAACGGTCCGTCAAGTAGCCTGTTGTTGCTGGGTAGCCGAATGGCACACTTGCTCAAGTCAAACAAGGCCAGACTTGCAAGGCTGCCCCATTAGAGGGGAGAGTCTCGAACTCCCAAGAGGCGCAGCCCAAAGTTTCCCGGAAGTAGCCTTTCCTGGCAGCGTCAAATGTACGCTAAAGACCACACTCCCGGATCTCGCCCCCTATCCGACCGCTGAATTCTTCGCCTGGCGAAGTCCTGGCTCGAGCAGGTCCAAAAATCCAACATCCGTCCGAGAATCATCAAACCGCTACTCGGCGGTACGACCGTGTAGAAACCAAGCAAAGTGTTTTATCGCTCGGACATTGCGAGCCTCCGGAATGGCGATTCCACTTCGCCACATCGCCCCGTAGACCAAGTTGCACGGCCGTTTTGCAAAAGAAAGAAACACTTACGCCCCACGCTGGGTAAAGATTCGGCGCCCACCTCCCAGGGCCACAATTGATCACGAGTGTGTTGGACATGAGATAGCTTGATGCTCTCAAGAAGGGGCAGGTCTCTGGCCACGCAAAACTTGGTCCCTGTGACAATGTCGATATTCTCGAAACGATTGGCAGAGCCGAATCACGATTCCGGAGAGGAGAAGTTGCCCGTCTGGCCGCCAGGCCTTCGGGAGAGGACTTTAAAGCTGCTCTGTGTGGCGCTCTTTTTTAGGTCCGTGCTCGCCAACACCCCCCACGCCAAGACACGCGAAGGTCCTAGTTGAATCGAAGGATAGAGCTCCAACAAACCAAGGAGCATGTTCGAAGGTGTTTGTATGGTGCCGTAGTTTTGGCCCTTGCACTTGGGACTTGGGCCGATAAGATGCGCTGAGAACACGGGCAAGGAACTGGACGGAATAAGTTTTCTTGGATCTGCATCTCCCGTTGTGGCGCTTAGGCAAGGGCAGCTTTTGGCAAGAGGCAAGACATTCATAAATTCGTAATTAATGGCTAGTACGGAATTAAATTCTGATTTTTGGTCAAGGCTTCCAAGTCATCGCCAACATACAGCGCCTTTCAAACCGGACGGGTTTAGATCAAAGTGTTTGGTATTAGACAAACGGTCCGCAATTACAGCTGGGCGCACCCAGCCCACACCTGCCCAAGTCAAACAAGGCCGTGACCAAAAGGCCACCTCATTAGAGGGAGAGTCCTGCACCCAGAGGCTAGCCCCAAAGTTTCCCGAGGTAGCCTTTCCTCGGCAACACTGGGGCCGGCGCCAAAGACCACACCCGGATCTCTCGTGGCCCCTATCCGACCGCTGAATCCTTCACTAAGGGCCCCGCCCCGATAAGGTCCAAAACCAAATATCCGTCTGTGTGAGAACTTATCAAACTGCCAAGCGCCCGCGGTCGACCGTAGAAACCAAAGTGCTTTTGGTCGCTCGTACATTGCGGAGGCTCCGGAATGGCGATTCGACTACCATCCGGGAGGCCGAAATTACCCCAGACCAAGTTTCACACTAGTTTTGCAAAAGAAAGAAACACTTACGCCCCACGCCAGATTTGCCACCACCCCAGGGCCAATTGACTACGAGTGTGTTGGACAAGGAGATAGTTTGACGCCTCGAGAAGAGGTGGTCTTCTGGCCACGAAACTTGGTACCCAGGCAGTCGACGCCCGAGTCCATTGGCGTAGCCGAATCACAGATTCCGAGAGGGAAGTTGCCCGTCCGCCGCTGTGGCCTTCGGGAGAGGACTTTGGGGCAAGCTGCCTCGATGGTTTTTTAGGTCCGCGGCTCAAGGCCAACACTCCCACTTCACGCCAAGACGCGCAAGGTCCTAGTCGAACTGGACAAGGATAGAGCCTCCCAAACGAAACCCTATGAGTTGCCGTGTTCCAGTGTGGTTTGTGTTTTGGGTGCCGAGTTTTAGTCTTTTGCACTTGGGACTTGGCCGATAAGATGCAGCTTGAGAACGCCATAAGGGGAACTGACGGAATGGAGTTTGGATCTTATTCTCCTCCGCTGTGGCGCTTAGAAGTAAAGGGCGCTTTTGCAAGAGTAAGACATTCATAAATTCTGTAATTAATGCATAGTACGGAATTAAATTCTGATTTTTGTCAGCAGGCTTCCTAAGTCATCGCCAACATAAAGGCCAGCCAAAATTTTGGACAAGGGTTTAGATCAAAGTGTTTGCATTAGAACGGTCCGCGCAGCCTGTTGTTGGGCAGCCGAGCTGGCACACTTGCCCAAGTCAAACAAGGCCAGGACCTTGCAAGGCCACCTCATTAGAGGGGAGAGTCCGGACCCCAGGAGGCGAGCCCCAAAAGTTTCCCCAAGGCGTTTCTTTCCCCGCAAACCCGGGGCCAGACGCTAAAGACCACACTCCCGGATCTTGCCTCCCCTATCCCACCGCTGAATTCTTCGCTCAAGGGCCCCGCCTCGATAAGGTCCAAAAATCCAACATCCGGCCCCCGGAGAACTTATCAAACCGCTGGCTGCTTCAAGGGTCGAATCGTAGAAACCAAAGTGTTTTATCGTTCGGACATTGCGGAGCGTCTCCGGAATGGCGATTCGACCGCCACATCGACCCCCCGAGGCCAAAAATTACCCTAGAGACCAAGTTGCATGTAAACTTGATCCCCGTTTTGCAAAAGAAAGAAACACTTACGCCCTATGTTGCAGTATTCGACAGCCACCTCCTAGGCCAATTGACTACGAGTGTGTTGGACATGAGATAGTTTGATGCTTCCTCAAGAAGGGGTGGTCTTCTTGCCACGAAACTTGGTCCCCGTGACAATGTCATTATTCCGAGTCCATTGGCGTAGCCAAATCACGATTCCCGAGAGGGGAAGTTGCTTTGTCCGCCGTGGCCTTCGGGAGAGGACTTTGGGGCAAGCCGCTTCTGTGTGGTTTTAGGGTCCGCGGCTCAAGCGCCAACACCCCCCTCTACGACAAGACACGGCGCAAGGTCCTAGTCGAACCGACAAGGATAGAGCCTCAAACGTAAACCCTATGAGTTGCCGTGTTCTAGGTGGTTTGTGTTTTGGGTGCCGAAGTTTTGGTCTTTTGCACTTGGGACTTGGCCGATAAGATGCATGGGTTTTGAGAACGCTGAAGCAAGGGGAACCGACGGAATGGAGTTTGGATCTGCATCTCCTCCCGTTGTGGTAGTTAGAAGTAAAGGGCGCCTTTTGCAAAAGTAGCAAGACATTCATAAATTCGTAATTAATGCATAGTACGGAATTAAATTCTGATTTTTGTCGTCAGAGGCTTCCTAAGTCATCGCCAACATACGTGCCGGTTTTCAAAATTTCTCGACAAGGTTTAGATCAAAGTGTTTGCATTAGAACGGTCCCGGCAGCCTGTTGTTGGGCATGAAAGTTTGAGCCGCACACTTGCCCAAGTCAAACAAGGCCAGGACCTTGCAAGGCCACCTCATTAGAGGGGAGAGAGGAGGAGCCCCCGACTTCCCACGGGGCCGACCGACGCCTAAAGACCACACTCCCGGATCTCGGTCCCCCTATCCGAACCGCTGAATTCTTCGCTCAAGGGCCCCGCCTCGATAAGGTCCAAAAATCCAACATCCGTCCGGGAGAACTTATCAAACCGCTAAGCGCTCAAGCGGTCGGCCGAATCGTAGAAACCAAAGTGTTTTATCGCTCGGACATTGCGGAGCCTCCGGAATGGCGATTCGATTCTCGCCACATCGTCCCCGAGGCCGAAATTACCCTAGAGACCAAGTTGCACGGGCCGGGCTTTTGCAAAAGAAAGAAACACTTACGCCCTATGTTGCAGTATTCGACAGCCACCTCCTAGGCCAATTGACTACGAGTGTGTTGGACATGAGATAGTTTGATGCTTCCTCAAGAAGGGGTGGTCTTCTTGCCACGAAACTTGGTCCCCAGGACAATGTCGACATTCTGAGTCCATTGGCAGAGCCGAATCACGATTCCGGAGAGGGGAAGTTGCCTGTCCGTCGCCAGGGCCTTCGGGAGAGGACTTTTGGGGCAAGCCGCCTGTGTGGTTTTAGGGTCCGTGCTCAAGCGCCAACACCCCCCCCTCTACGCCAAGACACGGCGCCAAGGTCCTAGTCGAATCGACAAGGATAGAGCCTCCGAAACGTAAACCCTATGAGTTGCCAGGTTCTAGCAGGGTTTGTGTTTTGGGTGCCGAGTTTTGGTCTTTTGCACTTGGGACTTGGCCGATAAGATGCAGTTGAGAACGCGAAGCAAGGGGAACTGACGGAATGGAGTTTGGATCCAGATACTCCCCGCTGTGGCAGTTAGAAGTAAAGGGCAGCTTTTGCAGTAGCAAGACATTCATAAATTCGTAATTAATGCATAGTACGGAATTAAATTCTGATTTTTTGTCAGCAGGCTTCCTAAGTCATCGCCAACATACAGGCCAGTTTTCAAAATTTCTGGACAAGGTTTAGATCAAAGTGTTTGCATTAGAACGGTCCGCGCAGCCTGTTGTTGGGCAGCCGAGCTGGCACACTTGCCCAAGTCAAACAAGGCCAGGACCTTGCAAGGCCACCTCATTAGAGGGGAGAGTCCGACCCCGTGAGGCAGCCCCAAAAGTTTCCCCGAGGTAGCCTTTCTGCGGGGGTCAGACGCTAAAGACCACATCCCGATCTTCTGGTTCCCCTATCCCAACCGTTGAATTCTTCGCTCAAGGGCCCCGCCTCGATAAGGTCCAAAAATCCAACATCCGTCCCGGAGAACTTATCAAACCGCCAAGCGCCCCGCTGGTCTAATCGTAGAAACCAAAGTGTTTTATCGCTCGGACATTGCGGAGGCCTCCGGAATGGCGATTCGATTTCGCCACATCGTCCCGGAGGCCAAAATTACCCTAGAGACCAAGTTGCACTACGGGTTTTGCAAAAGAAAGAAACACTTACGCCCCTACGCTGCAAAGATTCACGTAAACCACCTCCTAGGCCAATTGACTACGAAAGTGTGTTGGACATGAGATAGTTTGATGCTTCCTCAAGAAGGGGTGGTCTTCTGGCCACGAAACTTGGTCCCCAGGACAATGTCGACATTCTGAGTCCATTGGCAGAGCCGAATCACGATTCCGGAGAGGGGAAGTTGCTTGTCCATCGCCAGGGCCTTCGAGAGAGGACTTTTGGGGCAAGCCGCCTGTGTGGTTTTAGGGTCCGCGGTTCGCCAACACCCCCCTACGCCAAGACACACGCAAGGTCCTAGTCGAATCTGACAAGGATAGAGCCTCCGAAACGTAAACCCTATGAGTTGCCAGGTTCTAGCAGGGTTTGTGTTTTGGGTGCCGAGTTTTAGTCTTTTGCACTTGGGACTTGGCCGATAAGATGCAGTTGAGAACGCTGGAAGCAAGGGGAACCGACGGAATGGAGTTTGATCTGTACTCCTCCCGCTGTGGCGGTTAGAAGTAAAGGGCGCCTTTTGCAAGAGGCAAGACATTCATAAATTCGTAATTAATGCATAGTACGGAATTAAATTCTGATTTTTTGTCAAGAGGCTTCCTAAGTCATCGCCAACATAAAGGCCAGTTTTCAAAATTTCTGGACAAGGTTTAGATCAAAGTGTTTGCATTAGAACGGTCCCGCAGCTCGTTGTTGGGCAAGCCGAAGGGCACACTTGCCCAAGTCAAACAAGGCCGTGACCTTGCAAGGCCACCTCATTAGAGGGGAGAGTCCTGACCCCGTGAGGCGAGCCCCAAAAGTTTCCCCGAGGTAGCCTTTTTCGGGCAGCTCCCCGGGGCCAGACGCTAAAGACCACACTCCCCGATCTCTGCCCCTATCCGACCGCTGAATTCTTCGCTCAAGGGCCCCGCTCGATAAGGTCCAAAAAATCCAACATCCGCCCGGGAGAACTTATCAAACCGGGGAAGCCGCTCGGCGGCCTAATCGTAGAAACCAAAGTGTTTTATCGCTCGGACATTGCGGAGCCTCCGAATGGCGATTCGACCGCCACATCGTCCGGGAGGCCAAAATTACCCTAGAGACCAAGTTGCACATGGGCCGGGCTTTGCAAAAAGAAAGAAACACTTACGCCCTACGCTGCAAAAGATTCGACAGCCCACCTCCTAGGCCAATTGACTACGAGTGTGTTGGACATGAGATAGTTTGATGCTTCCTCAAGAAGGGGTGGTCTTCGCCACCTAAACTTGGTCCCCGTGACAATGTCGACATTCCGAGTCCATTGGCAGAGCCGAATCATGATTCCGAGAGGGGAAGTTGCTTGCCGTCCGGCACGCTGTGGCCTTCGGAGAGGACTTTGGGGCAAGCCGCTTCCTGATGGTTTTAGGGTCCGTGGCTCTCAAGGCCAACACCCCCCCTCTACGCCAAGACATCTACAAGAAGGTCCTAGTCGACCGACAAGGATAGAGCCTCCCAAACGTAAAACCCTATGAGTTGCCGTGTTCTAGTGGTTTGTGTTTTGGGTGCCGAAGTTTTGGTCTTTTGCACTTGGGACTTGGCCGATAAGATGCAGCTTGAGAACGCGAAGCAAGGGGAACCGGACGGAATGGAGTTTGATCTCAGATTCCTCCCGTTGTGGCGCTTAGAAGTAAAGGGCGCTTTTGCAAAGAGCAAGACATTCATAAATTCGTAATTAATGCATAGTACGGAATTAAATTCTGATTTTTGTCACAGCTTCCTAAGTCATCGCCAACATAAAGGCCAGTTTTCAAAATTTCTGGACAAGGTTTAGATCAAAGTGTTTGCATTAGAACGGTCCGGCAGCTCGTTGTTGGGCAGCCGAAGCGGGCACACTTGCCCAAGTCAAACAAGGCCAGGACCTTGCAAGGCCACCTCATTAGAGGGGAGAGTCCCAACCCCAAGAGGCGAGCCCCAAAAGTTTGATCTCGGCAAGGCCACGGGGCCGCGACGCTAAAGACCACACCCTCCGGGATCCCCTATCCGACCGCTGAATTCTTCGCTCAAGGGCCCCGCTCGATAAGGTCCAAAAATCCAACATCCGTCCGGGAGAACTTATCAAACCGCAAGCATTCTCGGCCGATCGTAGAAACCAAAGTGTTTTATCGCTCTGACATTGCGGAGCCTCCGGAATGGCGATTCGACTTCGCCACATCGCCCCGATCGAAATTACCCTAGAGACCAAGTTGCACCGGCCAGTTTTGCAAAAGAAAGAAACACTTACGCCCCTACGTTAAAAGATTCGAATGCCCACCTCCTAGGCCAATTGACTACGAAAGTGTGTTGGACATGAGATAGTTTGATGCTTCCTCAAGAAGGGGTGGTCTTCGCCACTAAACTTGGTCCCCGTGACAATGTCGACATTCTCGAGTCCATTGGCAGAGCCGAATCACGATTCCGAGAGGGGAAGTTGCTTGTCCATCGCCGTGGCCTTCGGGAGAGGACTTTTGGGGCAAGCCGCCTGTGTGGTTTTAGGGTCCGTGCTCAAGGCCAACACCCCCTCTACGACAAGACACTACAAGCAAGGTCCTAGTCGAACCGACAAGGATAGAGCCTCCAAACGTAAACCCTATGAGTTGCCGTGTTCTAGCAGTGGTTTGTGTTTTGGGTGCCGAAGTTTTAGTCTTTTGCACTTGGGACTTGGCCGATAAGATGCAGCTTGAGAACGCTGGGCAAGGGGAACCGACGGAATGGAGTTTGATCTCAGACTCCTCCCGCTAGGCGCTTAGAAGTAAAGGGCGCTTTTGCAAGAAGAGCAAGACATTCATAAATTCGTAATTAATGCATAGTACGGAATTAAATTCTGATTTTTGTCAGCAGGCTTCCTAAGTCATCGCCAACATACAGCCAGTTTTCAAAATTTCTGGACAAGGTTTAGATCAAAGTGTTTGCATTAGAACGGTCCGGGCAGCCCGTTGTTGGGCAGCCGAAGCCGCACACTTGCCCAAGTCAAACAAGGCCAGGACCTTGCAAGGCCACCTCATTAGAGGGGAGAGTCCGACCCCGTGAGGCGAGCCCCAAAAGTTTCCCCGAGGTAGCCTTTTCCCGGCAAAGCGCCACGGGGCCGTGACGCTAAAGACCACACTCCCCGATCTCGGCCCCCTATCCGGACCGCTGAATCCTTCATTCAAGGGCCCCGCCTCGATAAGGTCCAAAAATCCAACATCCGCCCCGAGAACTTATCAAACCGCTAAGCCGCTTCGGGCGGTCGTAATCGTAGAAACCAAAGTGTTTTATCGCTCGGACATTGCGAGGCTCCCGGAATGGCGATTCGACTTCGCCACATCGTCCGAGGCCGAAATTACCCTAGAGACCAAGTTTCACGTCAGTTTTGCAAAAGAAAGAAACACTTACGCCCTACGCTAGTAAAGATTCGACGCCCACCTCCTAGGCCAATTGACTACGAGTGTGTTGGACATGAGATAGTTTGACGCTTCCTCGAGAAGGGGTGGTCTTCGCCACAAAAACTTGGTCCCCGTGGCAATGTCGACGTTCCGAGTCCATTGGCAGAGCCGAATCATGATTCCTAGAGAGGGAAGTTGCCCGTCCGTCGCCGTGGCCTTCGGGAGAGGACTTTTGGGGCAAGCCGCCCGGATGGTTTTAGGGTCCGTGCTCAAGGCCAACACCCCCACTCTACGCCAAGACACGGGCCAAGAAGGTCCTAGTCGAACCGACAAGGATAGAGCCTTCAAACGTAAACCCTATGAGTTGCCGTGTTCTAGCAGGTGGTTTGCATTTTGGGTGCCGAAGTTTTGGTCTTTTGCACTTGGGACTTGGCCGATAAGATGCAGCTTTGAGAACGCGAAGCAAGGGGAACCGACGGAATGGAGTTTGATCCTGACTCCTCCCGTTGTGGCGCTTAGAAGTAAAGGGCGCCTTTTGCAAGAGCAAGACATTCATAAATTCGTAATTAATGCATATTACGGAATTAAATTCTGATTTTTTGTCACAGGCTTCCTAAGTCATCGCCAACATAAAGGCCAGCCAAAATTTCCTGGACAAGGTTTAGATCAAAGTGTTTGCATTAGAACGGTCCCGCAGCCTGTTGTTGGGCAAACCGAAGCCGCACACTTGCCCAAGTCAAACAAGGCCGACCTTGCAAGGCCGCCTCATTAGAGGGGAGAGTCTCGAACCCCAAGAGGCGAGCCGAAAAAGTTTCCCCGGTAGCTTTCCTCGGCAGCCAGGGGGCCGTGACGCTTAAAGACCACACTCCCGGATCTCGGTTCCCCTATCCCGACCGCTGAATTCTTCGCTCAAGGGCCCCGCTCGATAAGGTCCAAAAATCCAACATCCGGCCCCGAGAACTTATCAAACCTGAAGCATTCAAGGGTCTAATCGCGGTAAAACCAAAGTGTTTTATCGCTCGAACATTGCGGAGCCTCCGGAATGGTGATTCGACTTCGCCACATCGCCCCAGACCAAGTTGCACGGCCGGGCTTTGCAAAAGAAAGAAACACTTACGCCCTACGCTAAAAGATAAAAAGATTCGATGTACCACCTCCTAGGCCAATTGACTACGAAAGTGTGTTGGACATGAGATAGTTTGATGCTTCCTCAAGAAGGGGTGGTCTTCTCGCCACCTAAACTTGGTCCCCGTGACAATGTCGACATCTCGAGTCCATTGGCATAGCGAATCACGATTCCCGAGAGGGAAGTTGCCTCGTCCGTCGCTGTGGCCTTCGGGAGAGGACTTTTGGGGCAAGCCGCTTCTGTGTGGTTTTAGGGTCCGTGCTCAAGGCCAACACCCCCCTCTACGCCAAGACACGGCAAGAAGGTCCTAGTCGAATCGACAAGGATAGAGCCTCCAAATGTAAACCCTATGAGTTGCCGTGTTCTAGTGGTGGTTTGTGTTTTGGGTGCCGAAGTTTTGGTCTTTTGCACTTGGGACTTGGCCGATAAGATGCGCTTGAGAACGCCAAGCAAGGGGAACTGGACGGAATAGAGTTTGATCTGTACTCCTCCCGTTGTGGCGCTTAGAAGTAAAGGGCGCCTTTTTGTAAAGTAGCAAGACATTCATAAATTCGTAATTAATGCATAGTACGGAATTAAATTCTGATTTTTGTCAGCAGGCTTCCTAAGTCATCGCCAACATACGTGCCGTTTTCAAAATTTCTGGACAAGGTTTAGATCAAAGTGTTTGCATTAGAACGGTCCCGGCAGCTTTGTTGTTGGGCAGCCGAAGCCGGGCACACTTGCCCAAGTCAAACAAGGCCAGGACCTTGCAAGGCCACCTCATTAGAGGGGAGAGTCCGGACCCCGTGAGGCGAGCCCCAAAAGTTTCCCCGAGGTAGCCTTTTCTTTAGCCACGGGGCCAGACGCTTAAAGACCACACCCCGATCTCGGTTCCCCTATCCCGACCGCTGAATCCTTCATTCAAGGGCCCCGCCTCGATAAGGTCCAAAAATCCAACATCCGTCCGGGAGAACTTATCAAACCGCTGAAGCGCCCCCGCGGGTCGTACGACCGTAGAAACCAAAGTGTTTTGTCGTTCAGACATTGCGGAGGCTCCGGAATGGCGATTCGACTTCGCCACATCGTCCGGGAGGCCGAAATTACCCTAGAGACCAAGTTTCACAGTCAGTTTTGCAAAAGAAAGAAACACTTACGCCCCACGCTGTAAAGATTCGATAGCCACCTCCTAGGCCAATTGACTACGAGTGTGTTGGACATGAGATAGTTTGACGCTTCCTCGAGAAGGGGTGGTCTTCTGGCCACGAAACTTGGTACCCAGGGCAATGTCGACGTTCCGAGTCCATTGGCAGAGCCGAATCATGATTCCGGAGAGGGGAAGTTGCCCGTCCGTCACCAGGGCCTTCGGGAGAGGACTTTTGGGGCAAGCTGCTTCCGGATGGTTTTAGGGTCCCGGCTCAAGGCCAACACCCCCACTCTACGTCAAGACACGGCGCAAGGTCCTAGTCGAATCTGACAAGGATAGAGCCTCTGAAACGTAAACCCTATGAGTTGCCAGGTTCTAGCAGGGTTTGCGTTTTGGGTGCCGAGTTTTGGTCTTTTGCACTTGGGACTTGACCGATAAAATGCAGTTGAGAACGCGAAGCCAGGGGAACTGACGGAATGGAGTTTGGATCTGTACTCCTCCCGTTGTGGCAGTTAGAAGTAAAGGGCAGCTTTTGCAGTAGCAAGACATTCATAAATTCGTAATTAATGCATAGTACGGAATTAAATTCTGATTTTTTGTCAGCAGGCTTCCTAAGTCATCGCCAACATAAAGGCCAGTTTTCAAAATTTCCGGACAAGGTTTAGATCAAAGTGTTTGCAGTAGAACGGTCCGGGCAGCCTGTTGTTGGGCAGCCGAGCTGGCACACTTGCCCAAGTCAAACAAGGCCAGGACCTTGCAAGGCCGTCTCATTAGAGGGGAGAGTCTGAACCCCAAGAGGCGAGCCCCAAAAAGTTTCCCGAAGTAGCCTTTCCCTGGCGGCGTGGCCACGGGGCCGTGACGCTAAAGACCACACTCCCGGATCTCGGTTCCCCTATCCGGACCGCTGAATTCTTCGCTCAAGGGCCCCGCTCGATAAGGTCCAAAAAATCCAACATCCGTCCCCGAGAACTTATCAAACCGCGAAAGCGCTCGCGATTAAACCGCGTAGAAACCAAAGTGTTTTATCGTTCGGACATTGCGGAGCCTCCGGAATGGCGATTCGACTTCGCCACATCGTCCTAGACCAAGTTGCACGGTCAGTTTTGCAAAAGAAAGAAACACTTACGCCCTACGTTGCAGTATTCGACAGCCACCTCCTAGGCCAATTGACTATGAGTGTGTTAGACATGAGATAGTTTGATGCTTCCTCAAGAAGGGGTGGTCTTCTGGCCACGAAACTTGGTCCCCAGGACAATGTCGACATTCTGAGTCCATTGGCAGAGCCGAATCACGATTCCGGAGAGGGGAAGTTGCCTGTCCGTCGCCGTGGCCTTCTGGGAGAGGACTTTGGGGCAAGCCGCTTCTAGGTGGTTTTAGGGTCCGTGTTCGGCGCCAACACCCCCTCTACGACAAGACACGACGCAAGGTCCTAGTCGAATCTGACAAGGATAGAGCCTCCGAAACGTAAACCCTATGAGTTGCCGTGTTCTAGCGGTGGTTTGTGTTTTGGGTGCCGAAGTTTTGGTCTTTTGCACTTGGGACTTGGCCGATAAGATGCGCTTGAGAACGCGAAGCAAGGGGAACCGACGGAATGGAGTTTGATCTCACTCCTCCCGTTGTGGTAGTTAGAAGTAAAGGGCGCCTTTTGCAAAGAGCAAGACATTCATAAATTCGTAATTAATGCATAGTACGTAATTAAATTCTGATTTTTTGTCACAGGCTTCCTAAGTCGCCGCCAACATAAGGCCGGTTTTCAAAATTTCTGGACAAGGTTTAGATCAAAGTGTTTGCATTAGAACGGTCCGGCAGCCCGTTGTTGGGCACCGAAAGGCACACTTGCCCAAGTCAAACAAGGCCAGGACCTTGCAAGGCCACCTCATTAGAGGGGAGAGTCCACTGAGGCGAGCCCCAAAAGGATCTCGAGGTAGGTGCCCCTATCCCACACCGCTATGAATTCTTCATTCAAGGGCCCCGCTCGATAAGGTCAAAAAAAATCCAACATCCGTCCAGGAGAACTTATCAAACCACAAGCCGCTTCTGGGTCGACCGTAGAAACCAAAGTGTTTTATCGTTCGGACATTGCGGAGCCTCCGGAATGGCGATTCGACTCGCCACATCGCCCGGAGGCCGAAATTACCCTAGAGACCAAGTTGCACGCGGTCGGTTTTGCAAAAGAAAGAAACACTTACGCCCTACGTTGTAAAGATTCGACACCCACCTCCCTAGGCCAATTGACTACGAAAGTGTGTTGGACATGAGATAGTTTGATGCTTCCTCAAGAAGGGGTGGTCTTCGCCACTAAACTTGGTCCCCGTGACAATGTCGACATTTCGAGTCCATTGGCGAGCCGAATCACGATTCGAGAGGGGAAGTTGCTTGTCCATCGCCGTGGCCTTCGAGAGGACTTTTGGGGCAAGCCGCTTCTGTGTGGTTTTAGAGTCCGTGTTCAAGGCCAACACCCCCCCTCTACGACAAGACACGGCGCAAGGTCCTAGTCGAAT
Source organism: Isoetes taiwanensis (assembly GCA_021234155.1). Lineage (NCBI taxonomy): Eukaryota > Viridiplantae > Streptophyta > Lycopodiopsida > Isoetales > Isoetaceae > Isoetes > Isoetes taiwanensis. The sequence continues at coordinate 28,377,893 of JAJEKV010000004.1, forward strand.
CTGACAAGGATAGAGCCTCCGAAACGTAAACCCTATGAGTTGCCAGGTTCTAGCAGGGTTTGTGTTTTGGGTGCCGAGTTTTAGTCTTTTGCACTTGGGACTTGGCCGATAAGATGCAGTTGAGAACGCGAAGCAAGGGGAACTGACGGAATGGAGTTTGGATCTGTACTCCTCCCGTTGTGGCAGTTAGAAGTAAAGGGCAGCTTTTGCAGTAGCAAGACATTCATAAATTCGTAATTAATGCATAGTACGTAATTAAATTCTGATTTTTTGTCAGCAGGCTTCCTAAGTCATCGCCAACATACAGGCCAGTTTTCAAAATTTCTGGACAAGGGTTTAGATCAAAGTGTTTGCATTAGAACGGTCCGGGCAGCCTGTTGTTGGGCAGCCGAGCTGGCACACTTGCCCAAGTCAAACAAGGCCAGGACCTTGCAAGGCCACCTCATTAGAGGGGAGAGTCCGGACCCCAGGAGGCGAGCCCCAAAAAGTTTCCCGAGGCAGCCTTTCCTGGCAGCGCTCCCCCGGGGGGCCGTACGCTAAAGACCACACTCCCGGATCTCGGTTCCCCTATCCGACCGTTGAATTCTTCGTTCAAGGGCCCTGGCTCGATAAGGTCCAAAAAAATCCAACATCCGTCCGGGAGAACTTATCAAACCGCGAAGCGTTCTGCGGTCGACCGTAGAAACCAAAGTGTTTTATCGTTCGGACATTGCGGAGCCTCCGGAATGGCGATTCGACTTCGCCACATCGTCCTGGAGGCCAAAATTACCCTAGAGACCAAGTTGCACGGTCAGTTTTGCAAAAGAAAGAAACACTTACGCCCTATGTTGCAGTATTCGACAGCCACCTCCTAGGCCAATTGACTACGAGTGTGTTGGACATGAGATAGTTTGATGCTTCCTCAAGAAGGGGTGGTCTTCTGGCCACGAAACTTGGTCCCCAGGACAATGTCGACATTCTGAGTCCATTGGCAGAGCCGAATCACGATTAGGAGAGGGAAGTTGCCCGTCCGTCGCCGTGGCCTTCGGGAGAGGACTTTTGGGGCAAGCCGCTGTGTGGTTTTAGAGTCCGTGCTCTGGCGTCAACACCCCCCCTCTACGACAAGACACGGCGCAAGGTCCTAGTCGAATCTGACAAGGATAGAGCCTCCGAAACGTAAACCCTATGAGTTGCCAGGTTCTAGCAGGGTTTGTGTTTTGGGTGCCGAGTTTTGGTCTTTTGCACTTGGGACTTGGCCGATAAGATGCAGTTGATAACGCGAAGCAAGGGGAACTGACGGAATGGAGTTTGGATCTGTACTCCTCCCGTTGTGGCAGTTAGAAGTAAAGGGCAGCTTTTGCAGTAGCAAGACATTCATAAATTCGTAATTAATGCATAGTACGGAATTAAATTCTGATTTTTTGTCAGCAGGCTTCCTAAGTCATCGCCAACATACAGGCCAGTTTTCAAAATTTCTGGACAAGGTTTAGATCAAAGTGTTTGCATTAGAACGGTCCGGGTAAAAAAAAGCTGTTGTTGGGCAGCCGAAGCGGGCACACTTGCCCAAGTCAAACAAGGCCAGGACCTTGCAAGGCCACCTCATTAGAGGGGAGAGTCCGGACCCCAAGAGGCGAGCCCCAAAAGTTTCCCGAGGCAGCCTTTTCGGCAGCCCGCCACGGGGCCGTACGCTAAAGACCACACTCCCGGATCTCGGTTCCCCTATCCGACCGTTGAATTCTTCGTTCAAGGGCCCCGCCCGATAAGGTCCAAAAATCCAACATCCGCCCCGGGAGAACTTATCAAACGCCGGAAGCGCGCGGTCGGTCGTCGTAGAAACCAAAGTGTTTTATCGTTCGGACATTGCGGAGCCTCCGGAATGGCGATTCGACTTCACCACGCCACATCCCGGAGGCCAATTACCCTAGAGACCAAGTTGCACCGGTCAGTTTTGCAAAAGAAAGAAACACTTACGCCCTAAAATAAAAGATTCGGTTTGACCACCTCCTAGGCCAATTGACTACGAGTGTGTTGGACATGAGATAGTTTGATGCTTCCTCAAGAAGGGGTGGTCTTCTGGCCACGAAACTTGGTCCCCAGGACAATGTCGACATTCCGAGTCCATTGGCAGAGCCGAATCACGATTCCGGAGAGGGGAAGTTGCCCGTCCGTCGCCAGGGCCTTCGGGAGAGGACTTTTGGGGCAAGCTGCTTCCAGGTGGTTTTTAGGGTCCGTGCTCTGGCGTCAACACCCCCCTCTACGTCAAGACACGGCGCAAGGTCCTAGTCGAATCTGACAAGGATAGAGCCTCCGAAACGTAAACCCTATGAGTTGCCAGGTTCTAGCAGGGTTTGTGTTTTGGGTGCCGAGTTTTGGTCTTTTGCACTTGGGACTTGGCCGATAAGATGCAGTTGAGAACGCGAAGCAAGGGGAACTGACGGAATGGAGTTTGGATCTGTACTCCTCCCGTTGTGGCAGTTAGAAGTAAAGGGCAGCTTTTGCAGTAGCAAGACATTCATAAATTCGTAATTAATGCATAGTACGGAATTAAATTCTGATTTTTTGTCAGCAGGCTTCCTAAGTCATCGCCAACATACAGGCCAGTTTTCAAAATTTCTGGACAAGGTTTAGATCAAAGTGTTTGCATTAGAACGGTCCGGGCAGCCTGTTGTTGGGCAGCCGAGCTGGCACACTTGCCCAAGTCAAACAAGGCCAGGACCTTGCAAGGCCACCTCATTAGAGGGGAGAGTCCAGACCCCAGGAGGCGAGCCCCAAAAAGTTTCCCGAGGCAGCCTTTCGGCGGCAGCTCCCAGGGGGCCGTGACGCTAAAGACCACACTCGGGATCTCTGGTTCCCCTATCCACCGCTGAATTCTTCATTCAAGGGCCCCGCCCGATAAGGTCCAAAAATCCAACATCCGTCCGGAGAACTTATCAAACCGCTGAAGCGCTTCTGGGTCGGAATCGTGTAGAAACCAAAGTGTTTTATCGTTCGGACATTGCGGAGCCTCGGAATGGCGATTCGACTTCGCCACATCGAAATTACCCTAGAGACCAAGTTGCACCCGGTCGGTTTTGCAAAAGAAAGAAACACTTATGCCCTACGTTGCAAAAGATTCGGACGCCCACCTCCTAGGCCAATTGACTACGAGTGTGTTGGACATGAGATAGTTTGATGCTTCCTCAAGAAGGGGTGGTCTTCTGGCCACGAAACTTGGTCCCCAGGACAATGTCGACATTCTGAGTCCATTGGCAGAGCCGAATCACGATTCCGGAGAGGGGAAGTTGCCTGTCCGTCGCCAGGGCCTTCGGGAGAGGACTTTTGGGGCAAGCTGCTTCCAGGTGGTTTTTAGGGTCCGTGCTCAAGGCCAACACCCCCCCCTCCCACGACAAGACACGGCGCAAGGTCCTAGTCGAATCTGACAAGGATAGAGCCTCCGAAACGTAAACCCTATGAGTTGCCAGGTTCTAGCAGGGTTTGTGTTTTGGGTGCCGAGTTTTGGTCTTTTGCACTTGGGACTTGGCCGATAAGATGCAGTTGAGAACGCGAAGCAAGGGGAACTGACGGAATGGAGTTTGGATCTGTACTCCTCCCGTTGTGGCAGTTAGAAGTAAAGGGCAGCTTTTGCAGTAGCAAGACATTCATAAATTCGTAATTAATGCATAGTACGGAATTAAATTCTGATTTTTGTCAGTGAGGCTTCCTAAGTCATCGCCAACATAAAGGCCAGTTTTTCAAAATTTCTGGACAAGGGTTTAGATCAAAGTGTTTGCATTAGAACGGTCCGGGCAGCTGTTGTTGGGCAGCCGAAATGGGCACACTTGCCCAAGTCAAACAAGGCCGCCAGGACCTTGCAAGGCCACCTCATTAGAGGGGAGAGTCGGACCCCGTGAGGCGAGCCCCAAAAAAGTTTCCCCGAGGTAGCCTTTCCGGCAGCTCCCCAGGGGGCCGTGCGCTAAAGACCACACTCCCGGATCTCGGTTCCCCTATCCCTAACCGATTTGAATTCTTCGTTCAAGGGCCCCGCCCGATAAGGTCCAAAAAATCCAACATCCGTCCGGGAGAACTTATCAAACCGCGAAGCGTTCTCGCGGTCTTTAACCGTAGAAACCAAAGTGTTTTATCGTTCGGACATTGCGGAGCCTCAGGAATGGCGATTCGACTTCGCCACATCGTCCCGGAGGCCGAAATTACCCTAGAGACCAAGTTGCACGGCCGGTTTTGCAAAAGAAAGAAACACTTACGCCCTATGTTGCAAGATTCGGCTTGACCACCTCCTAGGCCAATTGACTACGAAAGTGTGTTGGACATGAGATAGTTTGATGCTTCCTCAAGAAGGGGTGGTCTTCTTGCCATTTTAAACTTGGTCCCCGTGACAATGTCGACATTCTCCGAGTCCATTGGCAGAGCCGAATCACGATTAGGAGAGGGAAGTTGCTGTCGTCCGTCGCCGTGGCCGGGAGAGGACTTTTGGGGCAAGCTGCTTCCGGTGGTTTTAGGGTCCGTGCTCAAGGCCAACACCCCCTCCTCTACGCCAAGACACGGCGCTAAAGGTCCTAGTCGAATCGACAAGGATAGAGCCTCCCAAACGTAAACCCTATGAGTTGCCGTGTTCTAGCGGGGTTTGTGTTTTGGGTGCCGAAGTTTTGGTCTTTTGCACTTGGGACTTGGCCGATAAGATGCGCTTGAGAACGCGAAGCAAGGGGAACCGGCGGAATGGAGTTTGGATCTGTACTTCTCCCGTTGTGGCGGTTAGAAGTAAAGGCGCGCTTTTGCAAGTAGCAAGACATTCATAAATTCGTAACTAATGCATAGTACGGAATTAAATTCTGATTTTTGTCAGCAGGCTTCCTAAGTCATCGCCAACATACTGGCCGTTTTCAAAATTTCTGGACAAGGTTTAGATCAAAGTGTTTGCATTAGAATGGTCAGGGCAAACTGTTGTTGGGCAGCCGAGCTGGCACACTTGCCCAAGTCAAACAAGGCCAGGACCTTGCAAGGCCACCTCATTAGAGGGGAGAGTCCGGACCCCAGGAGGCGAGCCCCAAAAAGTTTCCCGAGGCAGCCTTTCTGGCGGCTCCCGGGATCGACGCTAAAGACCACACTCCCGGATCTCGGTTCCCCTATCCGACCGTTGAATTCTTCGTTCAAGGGCCCTGGCTCGATAAGGTCCAAAAAAATCCAACATCCGTCCGGGAGAACTTATCAAACCGCGAAGCGTTCTGCGGTCGACCGTGTAGAAACCAAAGTGTTTTATCGTTCGGACATTGCGGAGCCTCCGGAATGGCGATTCGACTTCGCCACATCGTCCTGGAGGCCGAAATTACCCTAGAGACCAAGTTGCACCGGTCGGGTTTTGCAAAAAGAAAGAAAACACTTACGCCCTATGTTGATAAAAGATTCGACGACCACCTCCTAGGCCAATTGACTACGAGTGTGTTGGACATGAGATAGTTTGATGCTTCCTCAAGAAGGGGTGGTCTTCTTGCCACGAAACTTGGTCCCCAGGACAATGTCGACATTCTGAGTCCATTGGCAGAGCCGAATCACGATTCCGGAGAGGGGAAGTTGCCTGTCCGTCGCCAGGGCCTTCGGGAGAGGACTTTTGGGGCAAGCTGCTTCCAGGTGGTTTTTAGGGTCCGTGCTCTGGCGTCAACACCCCTCCTCTACGTCAAGACACGGCGCAAGGTCCTAGTCGAATCTGACAAGGATAGAGCCTCCGAAACGTAAACCCTATGAGTTGCCAGGTTCTAGCAGGGTTTGTGTTTTGGGTGCCGAGTTTTGGTCTTTTGCACTTGGGACTTGGCCGATAAGATGCAGTTGATAACGCGAAGCAAGGGGAACTGACGGAATGGAGTTTGGATCTGTACTCCTCCCGTTGTGGCAGTTAGAAGTAAAGGGCAGCTTTTGCAGTAGCAAGACATTCATAAATTCGTAACTAATGCATAGTACGGAATTAAATTCTGATTTTTTGTCAGCAGGCTTCCTAAGTCATCGCCAACATACAGGCCAGTTTTCAAAATTTCTGGACAAGGTTTAGATCAAAGTGTTTGCATTAGAACGGTCCGGGCAGCCTGTTGTTGGGCAGCCGAGCTGGCACACTTGCCCAAGTCAAACAAGGCCAGGACCTTGCAAGGCCACCTCATTAGAGGGGAGAGTCCGGACCCCAGGAGGCGAGCCCCAAAAAGTTTCCCGAGGCAGCCTTTCCTGGCAGCGCTCCCCCGGGGGGCCGTACGCTAAAGACCACACTCCCGGATCTCGGTTCCCCTATCCGACCGTTGAATTCTTCGTTCAAGGGCCCTGGCCCGATAAGGTCCAAAAAAATCCAACATCCGTCCGGGAGAACTTATCAAACCGCGAAGCGTTCTGCGGTCGACCGTGTAGAAACCAAAGTGTTTTATCGTTCGGACATTGCGGAGCCTCCGGAATGGCGATTCGACTTCGCCACATCGTCCTGGAGGCCGAAATTACCCTAGAGACCAAGTTGCACGGTCAGTTTTGCAAAAGAAAGAAACACTTACGCCCTATGTTGCAAAAGATTCGGCTGACCCACCTCCTAGGCCAATTGACTACGAAAGTGTGTTGGACATGAGATAGTTTGATGCTTCCTCAAGAAGGGGTGGTCTTCTTGCCACGAAACTTGGTCCCCGTGACAATGTCGACATTCTCCGAGTCCATTGGCGAGCCGAATCACGATTCGAGAGAGGGAAGTTGCCCGTCCGTCGCCGTGGCCTTCGGAGAGGACTTTTGGGGCAAGCCGCTTGTGTGGTTTTAGGGTCCGTGCTCAAGCGCCAACACCCCCACTCTACGTCAAGACACGGCGCAAGGTCCTAGTCGAATCTGACAAGGATAGAGCCTCCGAAACGTAAACCCTATGAGTTGCCAGGTTCTAGCAGGGTTTGTGTTTTGGGTGCCGAGTTTTGGTCTTTTGCACTTGGGACTTGGCCGATAAGATGCAGTTGAGAACGCGAAGCAAGGGGAACTGACGGAATGGAGTTTGGATCTGTACTCCTCCCGTTGTGGCAGTTAGAAGTAAAGGGCAGCTTTTGCAGTAGCAAGACATTCATAAATTCGTAATTAATGCATAGTACGGAATTAAATTCTGATTTTTTGTCAGCAGGCTTCCTAAGTCATCGCCAACATAAAGGCCAGTTTTCAAAATTTCCGGACAAGGTTTAGATCAAAGTGTTTGCATTAGAACGGTCCGGGCAGCCTGTTGTTGGGCAGCCGAGCTGGCACACTTGCCCAAGTCAAACAAGGCCAGGACCTTGCAAGGCCACCTCATTAGAGGGGAGAGTCCGGACCCCAGGAGGCGAGCCCCAAAAAAGTTTCCCGAGGCGCCTTTCTGGCGGGCGCCACGGGCCGTGACGCTAAAGACCACACTCCGGGATCTCGGTTCCCCTATCCAACCGTTGAATCCTTCATTCAAGGGCCCCTTGTCTCGATAAGGTCCAAAAAATCCAACATCCGTCCGGAGAACTTATCAAACCTTGAAGCGTCCTGCGGTCGACCGTGTAGAAACCAAAGTGTTTTGTCGTTCGGACATTGCGGAGGCTCTCGGAATGGCGATTCGACTTCGCCACATCGTCCGGGAGGCCGAAATTACCCTAGACACCAAGTTTCACGGTCGGTTTTGCAAAGAAAGAAACACTTACGCCCTACGTTAAAGATTCGGACGACCACCTCCTAGGCCAATTGACTACGAGTGTGTTGGACATGAGATAGTTTGACGCTTCCTCGAGAAGGGGTGGTCTTCGCCACAAAACTTGGTCCCTGTGGCAATGTCGACGTTCGAGTCCATTGGCGAGCCGAATCACGATTCCGGAGAGGGAAGTTGCCCGGCCCGTCGCCGGGGCCTTGGGAGAGGACTTTTGGGGCAAGCTGCTTTCGGATGGTTTTAGGGTCCGTGCTCGGCGCCAACACCCCCCTACGCCAAGACACGGCGCAAAGATCCTAGTCGAATCGATAAGGATAGAGCCTCAAACGTAAACCCTATGAGTTGCCGGGTTCTAGCGGGGTTTTTGCGTTTTGGGTGCCGAAGTTTTGGTCTTTTGCACTTGGGACTTGGCCGATAAGATGCAGTTGAGAACGAAGCAAGGGAACCGGCGGAATGGAGTTTGGATCTGTACTCCTCCCGTTGTGGCGATTAGAAGTAAAGGCGCCTTTTGCGTGAAGCAAGACATTCATAAATTCGTAATTAATGCATAGTGCGGAATTAAATTCTGATTTTTGTCAGCAGGCTTCCTAAGTCATCGCCAACATACAGGCCGGGTTTTCAAAATTTCTGGACAAGGTTTAGATCAAAGTGTTTGCATTAGAACGGTCGGCGGACTGTTGTTGGGCAGCCCGAAGCCGCACACTTGCCCAAGTCAAACAAGGCTAGGACCTTGCAAGGCCACCTCATTAGAGGGGAGAGTCCCGAACCCCAAGAGGCGAGCCCCAAAAAAGTTTCCCCGAGGTAGCCTTTCTCGGTAAAACACGGGGCCAGACGCTAAAGACCACACTCCCGGATCTCGGTTTCCCCTATCCGGACCATTGAATTCTTCGTTCAAGGGCCCCGCCTTGATAAGGTCCAAAAAAATCCAACATCCGTCCGGGAGAACTTATCAAACCGCGACCCCAGGCTCAAACATGCCACCCCAGGCTCAAACATCCCGCTTACATTCGTAAGTAGTAGCAATAGAAAATTGGTTAAATCCGGAATGTGATTTTGACTGCATATATGGCTCGGGAATGTCCAAATTAGCATAAGGACAAACTTTCATAACCATCAGATGAAAAAAAGGCACCAAAAAAATTAAAAAGTGTTAGACATCGCTATAACAAAATACGTCGCGGACACGTCGCATGCGACGTTAAACCGTATATACGATTTTGAAATCGTATATACGATTTCGAAATCGTATATACGATTATACGATTTCAAAATCGTATATACGATTTCAAAATTACGCCTTAGATGCGACGTCGCTGACGTCGCATCGACGGGCGGTGCTTTTTACTGATCCGTGGGCCGCCTTTTTCGGGACCATTTCTAGGCTTCTTTCTATCGACTATTTTGGAAGCGATCTTGGCGCTATCACGACCTTGAGCGACTTGCAAGCACTCTTTTTAAGGTTAGTAGATCATGGTTTTGGATTGAATGGTTTTTGGATTGAATGATTTAGTGTAGATTTCAAATTTTTTTTTTCTATCTCTTTCCTTCTTTTTCTTCTTCTTGTTTCTTCATTCTTCTTCTTTTTCCTTCTTTCCTCATTTCTTTCTTCGATTCTTCCCTCATTTCACTCTTCCATTCTTCCATTCTTCTATCTTCTTCCATTTCATTCTCTTATTTCTTCCATTCTTCTCTTTCTTCCCCTAATTTCTTTTTTCCTCTTCCCCTTTCCTTCTTCTTTTTCTCCCACCCTTCTCTTCTTCTTTGATTCATTCATTTTTTTTCTTTCTTGTTTTACTATTTCTTCATCTTCTTTTTTTTTTTTTGTTTATTATTCGATCTTTTTTTTCGTTGTTGTTATTATTATAAATATTTGTTGCTTTATATTTCGATTTGGACCCGTCAGGATATTGTTACACACGTCCTTATTTTGGTAAGTTGATCGTGACTTGCATTTTATTTTTTATAATTTTAAGTAGGTTAAAAAAAATTGATGGAGTGGTTTTGTTCAAGGGCGCGGGTCGGCTCCACCTAGAGTGGGGAGGACCATGTACCCGGGTTCGAAGTCCACTTCACTACGATCATATATTTTTCCTAGGTTAAGGAGTGGCTTGTTCAAGGGCACAACCGGCTCCACCTAGAGTGGAGAGGGCCACGTACCCGGGTTCAAGTCCACATCCACTTGTTATTTTTTAGGTTTAAAATAAAATTGTAGTGGCTTGTTCAAGGGCACGGTAGGCTCCACTACGATCCACTACGAGTGGAGACGACCAGGTGTTCGGGTCCAAGTCGACTTTTCTTGTAATTCTTAGGTAGAGGTGGCCAAATCTAGCTTATAACCCTAAAGCCTATGTTAGCCAACTCTAGCTTTTAATCCGACTAATCCAGATTTGGAAGGGGCTCATTTCGATGACGGGGGGAGCTGCTTCGAAAAAGAAGGTACATGACCTAGTCATAGTCTTATTTTATTCTTTTGTTTTGTGTTAATCTATCAATTTATAGAAAAGGCAAAGAGTGATTGCAAAATTGAAGTCGAATGCCAAAAAATTGGGAGGCGATTGGTCAAAGGTCCCTAAACCACCTAATCTGTCCATAAGGAAGATATCAAGGTATTTGTTATTTGTTGCCATTCGTTCAATTCGAAATAAGACATTTAACTTGTCATGTTGTATTCCTTGCAATCAGATCACTTTCGAACGTGCAAAGGATTCCAAGAAAAAACATCGGCCTCACGGACTGCCAAGACAACTTCAAGCAAACGAATTTCGTCTCACTTGGGTTCCGGCGGCCGAAAAGGCTTTTTACATAGATTCGTAAGTGCTATAAACTCTTAGTTCACGTTAACTTTCAATGTCATTGTCTAATATTGGTCGTATTGTTATAGAATTGGCTATACGGGTTTTCCCCTAACAGGGAACACGTAAAGATAGCCACTACTTGCCTCTTGTATGTGATATTGTAATTAACTATTAAAATTCTTTCCAACTTTTTTTTTTTTTTTTTTTTAACACCACGCCGCAGACGCGACGCCACGCCGCATGCGACGCCCGAAGTCACGTCACGCCGACGCCGATTGTCGCGCGACGACGCCGCATGCGACGCGGCCGCAGCGACGCCTCGCGGCGTCACGCCCGCGGTCACGCCGCCGACGCCGCGATAGACGCGGACCTAGACGTCGCTATAGATGTCGCTAAATGACCTTTCTCCTGTTGTGGCTGGTCGTGTAACTGTGGCAAAGTCAGTTCCGAGTGGTACACATGTCTACATGGCATCTATCTTGCTGGCACCGCAGACAAAGATGCAGCTCATTGTTCATACTGTCAGGAACTTCATCTGGGGTGGCTCTGAAGAAGGAGCTGATGTTAAAGTTAGTTGGACGAAGTGCATTATGCCTAAACTTTGTGGGGGGCTGGGGATGATTCACTTTCTTCTCCAGATGTGCATTTCCTTTGGCTCTCCATCCATTAAGCCTCTCCTCCCATGGGCATTATTCTATCCACTTTCTCCATGTCCTAATGCATCTCTTTTCCTCAAGGGGTTGCTAGTCGCTTAGGAGACTGTGGCGCGACTTTGTTTCGGTTCCATCCAATGGCCCACACAGATCCCACCCGGTTGTTGGTGGATCCCTTTGGGTGACTGGCCAGCAGATTGTCCCTCGGTCTCTCGGTCCATTGACGCTGCGGCGGCCGGTGGCGGCGGCCAGTGTGCTCCCAGATCCGCATGGTATAATGAGACAAGATTGTTGACGTGGAATGAGTTCAGATTGAAGTTCCTTCTCCTTCGTTGGGACCGGGGCATTTGGGAAAAAGTAGCTGCTACACTTCCTCCACACCCACAAGACGTGGCTACCCAGCTCTGGGTGGTTCATGGCAGTGTTAAGGAGGAGCACCTGGTGCACTCGATGTATGTGGTCCTGCTTCATCCTGAGGTGTTGCCTCCATCGCCAAAGTGGCCTTTAGTTATCCCCGAGCCTCATCGTAAAGCAGTCTGGCGATGGGTATGGGATAAATTGCTTCATCCTAAACTATCCATTTTATGGTGGCAGATCACTCATAGATGCGTGCGGGTAAACACTGTTGTTCATCGATTTCGTTCAGAAGTCTCTGTGATCTGCCCTCTTTGCACGCAGAGGGATGAGACAATTACTCTTCTCGATGCTTCATCCCATTCTTTCTGAACTATTGTGTCATACCATATGCTAAACAACTCCCATGCTTTATCTAATTTTCTCTTTGCCATTCTCGTGCGCAATGCCTTCTTTTATGACAGTTTAGTGTCGAGCATCTTAATAAGCGAGAGTGAAGGATGCCTATATTTGCGTGATGAATAATGGCCCTAATTCGCACCGTAGCCACGATGCGAAAATGCATGTTTCATATTACATGAACTAGGCTAATTCGCACCATGGCTATGATGCAGAAATAACACTGCATTATTTTTTAAACTACACTAATGGGGGACAAGTAATAGTACCTAATTCACACCATCCAGATGCAAAAATAATTGTTTCATATTACATGAAGTGGCGTAATTTGCATCGTGGCTACGATGCGAAAAGAACACTTTCATATTTTATGAACTACACTAATTTGCACCATGGCTATACTGACTCAGTTAGACTTTATTGACATTCAAGTAATATGGGATTAACCTAGCAAATCCAACTATCTTTCAGTGTTCTTTTATATATTCTCAAATACAGAAAGTAATAATGGTGGTAAACAATCTTTTGTCTTGTGTACATCTTCCCTTCTTTTTCCTACTTTTACACAATTTAACAAACAGTAAAAAATATTCAGGTCACAATCTGACTCTAACATTCTTCTAACATCAAATAAGGTCCATTCTCCTTTGACTCTCATGGTATGTATTCACTAGCATCCTTTATAATCTATGACCTCCGAATGTGTCCCATCAGCATCATCTTGTTCTTTGTTACACTAGCTTAATTGGTGACTGCCAATTGACCATCATGGCTTTACTGCAACCATTGATCAAAGAGACTTTACAACTGGCTTAGAAAGAATTGGATTGGGTTCTGGATCTATCTGTGCATTCAGAATTCAATTGGGCCACTTGATAAATTAGTCGCCTGGATGGGATGGTTGGGCGATGAACAGAGCTAGTCATCCTTTCGTTTTCCATTTCAGCAATAAGACATGTTGTCATTGCCTTACTGAGGACAAAGCCTGCTTTCGAATGGAATACCTAATTTGTGTGCTCTCCTTCTTTATTCTACATTCGATATTCTCCGCAGATTCATGCAATCTGCTGGACCAACCTTCACATAAAATCTTATCCAAAAAAGTCTCTAAAGCATTCACTGTGTACGTCTTGGATGTCTTCTTGACAACGTCGACATCGTTAAACAATGCAATGAACAAGTTCATAGCTATATTTACCTTAACATGCCCATATACTCCATCCTTTTCTCTCATTGCAGTCGATATTTTCTGGGTTAGCTTCATTCTCGCCAAAAACATCATTGTCTTATCCAAAGGGCGAGTGTGAAACTGAGAGATATGGGGCATAGGTAGTTCACTATCTTGTTCTTTCAGGGATCGTATTAGCTCCAAAACCATATACCATTCTTTCTGAGTTGCACCGTTGTATGACCTTCAAAGAATAAATAACTGATATCATAGTGAAAAGAATGGAACACGCTCATTATGGAGCTCGATGGCGCCAGGCCCTACAGCGCCAGGTCCTACATATCAGAAATACAAAGCCCCGAGAGCAAAAAATACAAATTCAGTTACTAAAAACTACAGTGAAGAAAGAAAAGACACGAAGTTTATCCGCAATCAGCCGGCAACTCAGGAAACGTTCTGCGAGATCTGATCTTCTATTTTGCTATATCAGATAGTGTGTATACATGTTTCCCCAGGACATATAATTCCTTCTTACACTCAAACCCAATGACTATCGCCCTCCAATGTGCGGAAACATCATTCCTCCTACTTCGTTTGACATGAAGTTCACCCCGTGCAGTAGGCTGGAGAGTAATGAAGCTATCAATGAAGACAAAGAAGTAGCCCCAATAATTTCCAATTGCGATTGAACTGAAAGCCATCTGAAAGTAAACAAAGAAGAGGTTAGAAATGTTAGAAATAGACAATGCACTTCAATCTATTTCTTAATATTGCTTGATGAATTTATGAATACCATCAAGACAATGCACAATGATCACACATCAAGACAATGATCAATTCATAATCATTCCATAGGTTATAGTTTGAATATGTCAATAAAAACCTTAGTAATACTGTAGCAAATAAACACTGTAGAAAAGAGATTGACTTATTTACTGTAGCATGTTTGACCCGTTCAGAAGACAACCATCGAACCACTATTCAATCTGTGATTCCTCCTTAGTTTAATTCCCAGACCAGCTCAATCAGTAACCCGGCCTATGCACTGTCTTATAGGCTCTGATTCGGCGGTTATGGCACTGGAATCGGCCGCCTAGCCGAGCTCCTATTCATATGGAGTTTCCCTCCATGATATCGGGCCGTGTACACGTTTAATATGGGATAAATCAAACCATTAACCTTATGGTTCAAAAACCATATCGTTAAATGCCTTTATAGGTTTAATGGTGTAATATTTGCCCTGGGCTATACAATAGGGCTAGATAACCTGTGAACAATTTCCTGTAGCTTTACTGTACAATATATGTTGATGTATTGCTCTGAGCTCAGAATATGTGATGAACCAACTTAAATTCAACATTCCTCCTTCATCACACTATTCTGTAACCTGCATGTCTAATTTGAACTGTTTGAATTTAACTTCAGTGAGTGCCTTTGTGAAGATGTCTGCAACCTGTTTAGCAGTATTCACATATACCATCTCAATGTACTGTTTGCTAGCCAAGTCACGAATAAAATGTATGTTTAATTCAATGTGCTTGGTTCTATCATGGTGTACTGGATTTTTCACAATAGCAATGCAGCTTTGACTGTCAGTAAAAATTTGTGTTGGACTTGTTTGTTTGTACTCCAATTCATCCAGCAATCTTCTTAGCCAACATATCTCTTTAGCAACCAAGGATGAGGCTGTATACTCAGCTTCAGCTGAGGACATGGCAATAGCATTTTGCTTTTTGCTTTTCCAAGTTATGGCACCACCACCTAAGAATACAACAAATCCTGAGGTGGACTTCCTGTTTGACAGATCCCCTCCCCAATCTGCATCACTGTATGCACATAGCTGTAGGTTTTCAGAATTAAATGTTATTCCATGTGTTTTGGTCCCCTTAAGATATTTTAGAACTCTTTTGCCTGCAGTCCAGTGATCTTTGGTTGGATTATGGCACCTCCTGCTCAAGATATTTACAATGTATGAAATGTCTGGTCTTGTGTTGTTTGCCAGGTACAACAAACACCCAATTAATGATCTATATGGAACATTTTCCATTTCTTTTACATCCTTTTCAGTGAGTGGCTTATCTTCTGTCAGCCTGTGTCCTGGAACTACTGGAGTTTTTGCTGGATGTGCATCCACAAGGTTAAACCTTTTGAGCATATTTTCTATGTGCTTGCATTGTTGTAGCTTCAAAACCCTTTGATCTCTGTTTCTACATACTTCAATACCCAGAAAATGTCTTAGCTCCCCTAAATCTAACATCTCAAATCTTGAACTTAAAATCTCTTTGCAATGATTCAGGACACTTAAATGATTAGCTGCCATAATGCAATCATCAACATATAAAGCTATGATGCAAAAGTTACTTGCTTGCTTATATCTGTAGAGATTGCCATCATTTTGGAATTTCTCAAATCCTTGTTCCTTGAGGAAATTGTCCATACAAGTGTACCACTCCCTAGGAGATTGTTTCAGGCCGTACACTGCCCTGTTGAGCCTTCAAACTTTATTTCCTTGCTGCTCATAACCTGGTGCTTGTTGCATGAATACCTTTTCTTCCAATTTGGCATTTAGGAAAGCAGTTTTAACATCCATGTAATGTATTTCAAGGTCTTGAGCATTTGCTACAGCAAGCAATGTTCTAATACTAGTCAATTTCACAATAGGGGAGTATGTTTCATCAAAATCTAGTCCTTGTCTTTGAGTATATCCTTTTGCCACAAGCCTTGCCTTGTACTTCCTGCTCCCATCTGCATTTTCCTTTATTTTGAATAGCCATTTGCATCCTATAACATTTTCCTTTGTTGGATAGTCTACTATCTCATATGTTTGTGTTTTCTGGAATGAATCCAGCTCATCATTCATGGCTTTATGCCATTGCTCTTTATCTGCACATTCCATTGCCTCTTCATAAGACTGAGGAATTGTAATGTTTTCAAGGATGGCCATTATTTGCTCATGTTCCACATATTGCTGTTCAATTCTCCTGCTCCTGCCCAAGTTATTTCTTCCATATTCCTCTATATTTCCTGGTATATCTTCCAAAAGTCTTTCTACCTGTGTTTTCCTTTTTACTACTGAAATTGGTGGTGTGTGTTGGTCTCCAATATTTGCTGGCTCCCTGATTTCATTGTTTGCATGTGTTCCTGCTATTGAATCCTCATCCTCTTGGTCTGAATCTATGTCAACATTCTGCTGATTTTTTTCTCCAACCTTAACTTTGTCATTCAAGACTGTCCCTTTTTTATGTCTATCCTTATACACAACTTGTTCATCAAATATTACATCCCTACTGACAATTATATTTTTCTTTTCTGGCACAAATATCCTGTAGCCCTTTGACTCCTCATCATAGCCCACGAGAAATCCAATACTTGCTTTATCATCTAACTTCTTTCTCAATTCATTAGGGACATGAGTATATGCTATACAGCCATATGTTTTAAACATTTCATAGTCTATGCCATCATTACTATTTGACCATAAGAGATCAGGTACATTACCTTTAATGCTCGATGAGGGAAGTTTATTTTGAATCATAATTGCTGTCTTCAAGGCCTCTTCCCAGAAATAGTTTGGCAGGCCACTCTTTTTGATCATAGATCTCACAGCATCCATAATGGTCCTGTTTTTCCTTTCAGCTACTCCATTTTGTTGAGGTGTGTACCTGCAGGTTAGTTGTCTTTTAATGCCATGAGCAATGCAAAAATGTCTAAATTTGGCAGATAAATATTCTCCTCCCCTGTCAGATCTGATGCACTTCAATTTTTTTCCTGACTCTCTTTCCATTTCAGTGACATATTGCTTAAAAGCATTTAATGCCTGAGACTTCCTTTCTAAGCAATAGACTTTGCATTTTCTACTGAAATCATCAATAAAAGATATGAAGTATCTTTTGTTTGTCCTTCCTCTCACATTCAATGGCCCACAAAGGTCAGTATGTACGAGTTCAAGAACTTCACTTGCTCTTGTTTTAGAATGTTTGAATGGCTGCCTGTTTGTTTTCCCAAGAATACATCCCTCACACTTGAAATTTTCAGATTTGATGTCTTTGCACTTGAGCCATCCCTTTTTGGCTAAATATTTCAAATTATTGCAATGTGTGTGAGCCAACCTGTCATGCCAAAGTTCAAATTCTGGAATATTTATGGTGTTTACACTATCATGACCAATAGTTTCCATTTGAAACAAATTGCCAACACGGTTTGCATGGAACTTCAATATATTGTCAAGAT
Organism: Isoetes taiwanensis; assembly: GCA_021234155.1. Taxonomy (NCBI): domain Eukaryota; kingdom Viridiplantae; phylum Streptophyta; class Lycopodiopsida; order Isoetales; family Isoetaceae; genus Isoetes; species Isoetes taiwanensis. Next base: position 28,395,125 of record JAJEKV010000004.1, read on the forward strand.
AGATGTTACAACCTTTTGAGTCAAAATTGACTTTGTAGCCTAAATCCACTAACTGGCTTACAAAAATCAGATTTTTTATAATTGTGGGAACACACAAGACATTTTCAACATCAACTATGTTCCCATCAAGATCTATGAGCTGCAGAAGTCCTCTTCCTTCTATTTCTTGTACATCTCCATTTCCAACTTGTATTCTTCTAGAGTGTGATTTTGAAACATTTTTCAGCAGATCAGTAGATTGGACTACTGATCTTTCAGCTCCACTATCAACTACAAGAGTTTCAGATTTATTAGCATGCTGATTTTTCTCAACAATGGTAAATGCAAATCTTACCTCATCATCTTCATCAACATCAGACTTTTCCTTTTCTTCTTGCTCCTTGGCCACAAATGTACCAGCTGGTTTCTTGCCTCGACCCCTTCCTGAGCTTAATTTTCCTCCTCTACTTGTGAACCCTTTATTTTTTCCTCTGCCATAGTCCTTTGGAGTTGGACATTTGGCTGCAACATGTCCTTTACCACCACAAGTATAACAATTGAATTCCTTTTTATTTTTTGGACACTCATTTTTAAAATGACCAGGCTCATTGCAGTTGTAGCAAGTAACTTGATTCTTTCTGCCAGCAAAAAATATTTCAGAGGTTTCCTCCCCTTCCCTCATAATTTTCTTCTGCTCATATTCTGTTCTCAAAGTGTTCTCTGCTTCTTCCCTCGTCTTACTCATGTTTCTTATGAATAGAGACAAATTTTCATTGTCACTTACTGCCCTAGAGATTTGTAGGACTTGACTTCTTTCAGAGATATTTACCCCTGCCCCAGCTAAATCAGCAACAATGTTGTCAAAGGTGTTGAAGAAATCTGAGACATCTCCCTCTTCCTTTAGTTTTAAATTTCTTAACTCTGTTTCTAGCAGATCAATTTGGGAGGAAGTCTTTTCCTCAAAATGTTTCAATAGATAAGACCACATTTGCCTTGGATTCATGTTTCTAAGTTTAAGCCTAATGGTAGGGCTTACCTTGCATGTGATGATTCCCTGAGCTTCTTTGATTCTTGAATACAAAGATCTTCCAGACCTTACAAGACTGCTCCCTGCTGCACCTTCTGCATTTGGTGGCACTGCACCTGCATTTTGTCTCATATTAACTGAACCTTCAGATACTGACCTTGTGAGGGTATTGAAGTCCACATTAGTGACACCATCTGGATCTACAAGATCCCAGAGGTCTTCCACTTCCAGAATGTGCTTGACTGCATCTTTCCATACCTGGAATCCAGGCCCTCCCTTATAGACTTCTACAGTGCTAAGCAAACTGGCTCCAAATCGACTTGACATGATGTACAACTTCCTTTAGTATGCTTAGAACCTGGCACTTGCTCTGATACCAATGTTAGAAATAGACAATGCACTTCAATCTATTTCTTAATATTGCTTGATGAATTTATGAATACCATCAAGACAATGCACAATGATCACACATCAAGACAATGATCAATTCATAATCATTCCATAGGTTATAGTTTGAATATGTCAATAAAAACCTTAGTAATACTGTAGCAAATAAACACTGTAGAAAAGAGATTGACTTATTTACTGTAGCATGTTTGACCCGTTCAGAAGACAACCATCGAACCACTATTCAATCTGTGATTCCTCCTTAGTTTAATTCCCAGACCAGCTCAATCAATAAGCCGGCCTATGCACTGTCTTATAGGCTCTGATTCGGCGGTTATGGCACTGGAATCGGCCGCCTAGCCGAGCTCCTATTCATATGGAGTTTCCCTCCATGATATCGGGCCGTGTACACGTTTAATATGGGATAAATCAAACCATTAACCTTATGGTTCAAAAACCATATCGTTAAATGCCTTTATAGGTTTAATGGTGTAATATTTGCCCTGGGCTATACAATAGGGCTAGATAACCTGTGAACAATTTCCTGTAGCTTTATTGTACAATATATGCACAACTTGATGTATTGTTCTGAGCTCAGAATATGTGATGAACCAACTTAAATTCAACAAGAAAAACATCAAATGTTTAAATATTACACTGCTCATGAAGCTTATGAAAAATACCTAGGCATAGAGCTTGGAGAAGATGCAGATGGCGCTAAGAAAAAGCGCGAGAGAGCCAGACAGAGTTTTAATAGAGAGGGAAAAATTTCCAAAACTTTCGGCAGTAACTCAAGGCTGGACGGAGTTGCAATAATTCCCTCCAACCCACCAACCCTGAAACTCAAATAGGTTGGGATTATGTCGAACCTGCTGATGAATGACAGTTAGGATATAGCTTCAAGCCTGGCTAAAAAGAGCCTGTTCATGCCGTCTAAGGTAGTAGCTATGGGTTTTCCATGTTGGCATCAGAATTGGGCCCTTAATGACCCATAAAACTTTAATGGGATCATATGTCTTCATATATTTTGGCATGGATGTGCCAGATTTTGTGTTTGGGTTCACTTGTTGGTTGGAAATTTTTTATTTCGGGAGCAATTAACATATGGACGCGCAATATAATAGAAGATAGCTGACCAGCTTTGTTGGGCGAATAAGCATAAGGGAACAACACGGGGAATCCAAAGCATAGAATCTGATGAATTTATATGGCCATCCTTCCATTCAACATCTATTACCTAACTCTGCTTTCGTTCAGATGAAACCTGCCTCCAATATCTCTCCTTTATAATGAGCAATTTGATAAAGGCCTGGAACTCTATCTCCCCGAATTTCCAGTTCATCTCTGCAGACAAACTTCATATTGATCAGCCTATTTTTTGGAACCCTATTCTGGCTGATCTGAATTCTTCTGCTTTGGCCATTAAACACCCTAGGATCTGTAAGAAATGGCATGAAGCGGGGCTTTATTTTATCAGAGATCTTTTTTCTGGAGGTAGACTTATTTCTTGGACTTCTCTCAAAAATATCATCAAAGGAACCTCTTCTGATAAAAAGGTCTATGCCTTTATCAAGCCTTTTATTTCTAATCCTTCTCCTAACTCTGGTAAAGGAGATTGGACTCTAAGAGGGAAAGATGATTACAAAGTTAAGTATGTTTATAATGCTCTCTCTTTTGATCCCAATAACAGTAAAGCTATGATTAAATGGGGTATTAATCATGATCAACTTAAGACTCTCTTCCATAATGTCTGGAACTCATTCTGTCCTCCTAAAATTTCCTACTTTATCTGGCTTATTGCCAATGGCAGCTTGAATAATTTGTATTCATTGTCCAAAAGAAATCCCAACATTCTGCCAAACTGCCCTATGGGATGTAATGCAGTAGAGGACATGTATCATATTTTTTATTGTCCTAAGTTAAACAGTTTCTGGAATTGGATTGCAGATAAATTTGGAATTGTGAGACATGGTAATCTTATTTCTCTTATCCAGAATAATAATAGCTTTCAAAACACAGTAATATTCATTGCTCTTTGGAACATTTGGAAAGCCAGGAATAATGTCTTGTTTGGGAAGAAAAAATTCTCTATCTTTTGGATAAAGATGCATTTTCAATTTGATTTTGAAACTATTGCCACTGCTCACAAAAGGAAATATCGGACTAATCATGACAGGAACTGGGAGAATTTTGGCGAATTTAAGGGTTACTTAGATTTATTTGCTTCAAATTTGAATGTTGTGGATTCTAATGCCTTTCTCTCTGATGATCCTAGAGTATCTTAATTTCCTTCGTGGCGACGGGGCAAGAAAATTTGATGACAGTTCACCATTCTGCCAAGCTCCAAAAGACAACATCATAAAGAATGACATTGCTTCCTCCATGGAATCTTATCTCATGAGGAAAGGTCACATGAGATGCCTGAAAGAAAGCGAGGACTTATGGGCTTCAATATTCTGCAGAGAAGTGGTCCAGATCCATTGCCTCTGGGTCTTTTTATCAAATCACAATTTCATTCTGACAGAAAGGCAGCTGACCAGATATAGAACTATGTATTACAATCACAGACTGCTGGCTGATCTGTATGGATCTCTTCTGATACTCTTGGAGGATAAGGATAAATTCCGGCTATTCTATACACCAATAATTGGGGCCCTAACTATTATTTCTTTGGCTCTACTGATCCCTTCAATGCCTACTTCAACTCTGTTTTCTTTTCTGAGCCATAAACACCTTGTTCATTCCCTTTCCTAAGCATGCTCCTGCTCTTTTCTAACCCTGATCTAGGTTTATTTTTGGAAAGGATTATCTGTTTCGTAGGTGCTCATAGTTCAAGGAAAGTTCTATCTCAAGCTAAACGTTTCTTCTCCGATCGATCATTTGTATCTCTGATCATTTTGGCTATCTCAGATTATCTCAACTGTGGTTCCTTCTATATGCATGTCATAGAGCTCATAATTCTTATAATATGAGACTCTAAGCTGGTTATCAATTCTGATTATGTGTTTTTCTATCAAACACATCTATGCTATGGACTTGAGATTTTATAATTAATGATAAAACCGTCCCTTGCTTTCAAAAAAAAAAAAAAAAAAAAAAAAAAAAAAAATCCAAAGCATAAAGTCCAACTGGATGAAACAAACTGCTACATCATACGATAGAATCAAGCGCGGTGCGCCCAGACCAAGGCACATGGAGAAACTCCAAGGGCCGCTACTGGCAACCTGCAAAAGAAAGGAACACATAAACCCCACATAATCAATGTGGTGCACGAGAGCACACCAAACTAGGGCTACTGCAAACCACCAACGAAAACTGGAACACGACAACTAGCACAAGGGCTATCACACCACAACGACCACGAGAGTACCATACGCTCACACCAGCCCACGGGCCACAGGCCACACCTAAAGACAACCGGACAACGGAAGGAAAATGGACGCCAACACAACTAGGAGAGGGGTGGGGAGGGTGGGAAGAGAGGGCGACGAAGGGAGAGACGCTCTAAGACGGCTGATGGGGAATCCCAAGAGAGGGCAGGATATAAATACACGAAGGGGGGAGGACACCTCAACTAGCCTCAAGAAGCGGATTTATCTGCTTATCTCAAAACGCAGATAAATCGTACACATCCTCAACTATGTGAAATTCGAACCGCGTTTGTAGTTAGTTTTGTGGCCAAAAAACAAAATATCAAATCCTCAAATGAATATCACAATATAAGAAAACCTTCATTTAGTTCCAAAATGTATACCACGGCTTAAGGCACTATATGCAAATGTAGAACGAGAGTCACGGAGTGGAGTTGTATGATTGGGCCCATCAGTCGCACCTATTCTCAGAGCCTTTATGGAGCCCATCCTTTTATGTGGGTTGAAGTCTTGGAACAGGTGCAGAAAGCCTTCTTAGCACGGGTATTGTGGGTGAAGTCCATAATCCCATATCAAATCTTATTGCAGGAGATAGGTTCTTGCCTCTTCAGAGGGTGGCCCTTGATCGCCTCGTCTCTATAAGGACATTGTTCCACATACTAACTGCCAAATGTCACCCTCTAGATCTATAGCAGTCACAACAAACAACATAATTATTATGTGTGAAAACCATTTGTAAGTATCTCCTATACCAATATGTTAGAAGAAATCGTTAAGTATCAACCAATCTGTCTCATGCCCGATCAATAACATCCACTTCCAAGAATGACTTCAAAAGTAAAGACCTTAAAAAGATCAAATCCTACTCATTTCATGACATCATAGTTGCATAGTGCTAAATTTAATATAGAAGTTACATCCTCCACATTCCACTAAGCAATCAGAAATTCCATGAAATCCAGTTATTTGAACCCCTCTAAAATTAAACAAACGATTTACAAATTCCAACTGCAAGCTACCCAAATTTAGAGCCCTAAAAAGCTACAAATGATAGAAATGGAAGCAATGTAGAATGCATGACTTACCACTAATGTGTATATGCTCCGAACAGTAGCACAAAGCTTGCCATGTGAGACCTGCATGTTAGAAGAATACACTTTAGAAACAAAGCAGAATGATAAAGTAAAAAATCTCGCATTCTTTGCAGACTACTGGACATTAATGTAGGCTCTGGTCCCACAATGGCCAGCACTTTGAACTTACATGACTCATTCATCTTAATTCAGCAAACTTAAAATGCGAAAATGTGACAATAGGTAGACCTGTAATTTATGCATCAGTTTTCTGAAAAAAGCAGTACCCCTAAAGTGGATATATAAAGCGTATCAGTGAATTATGAACTCATGCTTCTTTCTGTTGCAGAGATATAAGGCTTTCTTCCACATCTAAAAGCATATTCTTTCTTCCATTAATGGACAATAATGCGTAATCAGCACTTTGATAACACAACAAATGCCCCTCCAAAATATACAAAGGTTTCAAAACTCCAAGTGCAGCGATTTCAAATTTAGAACCCTAACAAATGGAAGCAACAATATAATGCATGACTTACCACTAATATGGGTGATGCTTCAATCTATAGCACAAATTTTACTTTATGGGACCTGCATATTAAAAGAATACACTGAATAGAGTAAATAACACATTTTTAAAGTTGCGAACATTTTGCATGTGAGATCAGAGCTCCAAGCAACCTGATCCAAGAAAGAGAGCGTACTATTAAATCTTAACATATTAATAAAGGCCATAAAAGTCAAGTAATGGCAACGTTTTATCTAGTTTTCATGAATATCCATGTGGGCATGCTAGAGGATAATCACACTCTCGCAGGAATGAAAATGCCAAGCTCGGGCCACTCATTTGCCTTGGTGTGGGAACTACTTTGATTCTAGCAGCACTACAGGCCTGACATGTGGAACAAAACTTGCACTTATTCAAATTTAATAGATATATTTCAAGGATGTCATGATAAGACTTTATATATTTTTCACTTTTATTGACTTTTATAACTTGTCCTATTTAATTTTAGATTAAAAATATGATGGTTACTAAAGTATAAAACTGTTTTCTAAACTAATCTTCACTTTAATCTATTTAGAAATAATTTTTCATCTAAGATAAAATATATATGATTAAAATGCTATTTTTTCAAAACATTTAAAGAAAGTGTTAAATTTAAATTAATTAAAAAATTACGTTTATATTTTAATAAATAAATAGCTTATTATTGATTAAGTTTTAATATATTTTATGTCATCAATAATAGATTATTCAGTAGTTATTATTAAAACTAAAACATTAACTTTATCATTTAATTAATTTCAATCTAAATTTTTCTAAAGTGTTTCTAAAAATGTAAAAATTTGTAACTTATAAAATTCTTATCATAGCTTTAAGTCACTGAAATTTGAAATTTTATATTCTTCAGATGTTTAATTCTAAATAGATTCAAGTAAATTAGTTAGAAAGCAATTTTATGCTTAAATAACTATTAAGATTTTAATTTAAAGATAAAGTTATATAATTAAAACTTATAAAAATTATAACAATCAAGAAGAATTAAACAATACATATATTTTGAAGTGCTATCTATTGAATCTAAATAAGTCCAAGTTTTGTCTAATATATTAGGAAGACTGATCATTCAAGAGAGATTGGAGAATGAAAACGAAATCTATGTATTGTGCAATGGCTCTAGAAAACAACATCTTAATTGAAACCCCAATGCTAGTGAACGGCTCCAGCAAGTTTAGGATTAGATCTGGCAAATAATGAAAGTAATGAAGAGAAGAAAAGACTTACCTTAAGAGAAATGCAGAATTGGCTTTGCATCATTGACTTTACAAAGCCTATTTCATATTCCTGATCGATTCTTGTTCCAGCACCTTTCTGGTCAGCCTGCTTTCCTAGATGTCGAAATCTGCGTATTTTTTGTTGCTGTGGACGCTACTGCAATAATGGTGCAAGGAAGAGCATCCCCAAGTCCATCAATAGAATGCTAAGCTCTTAACTTGATTGCAGGCTAGTTCCTGTAAAGCAACGAGCTGAGAGCATATTAAAATTTGCATTCACTACCAGCCGGCGTTCCGCAAAAGGAATAGGGAACCAAAGAGATTACTATAGACTTTTCTGACATTTTTGCCACATAAGTTTACCATTAAATAACTCATATAGTGCCAAACTCAAATACATAAGTTCTTGTATTATCAAAATTTGTGCATGTAAATATGACCTAAATAATGATTGTTAAACAGCTCAAAGTGTTATAATTTAAGCCTAGGCTTTTATGTCCAAAAAATCAAAGCCTTGGAGTAAGTGTCAGTCCAAAGATGGGTCTATCTTAGATATTATGTTGACCTATGCAATTTCACTTGCTACGTTACAATTGAAGTTTGAACTTACAGGAAATAAAGCCTTGTATTATTAAGTTTAAAGCCAAATTATGCACTAGCCAATGGTAACAAATTAACGTGAATAAAATCCAAATTACAACAATATCCATAGTTGCGCTCATTTGCATATCACTTGCATTTAGCATTGTGAACCATTATGGAGTACTACTACTTTACATCACCATCATTAAAGAGCTTACTCTTTTAATCTATCTATCAGTTGTAATACTAAGGAAAATAGTGAGCAAAAGAACATGTAGTAAATGAATTTTACACGTGAGACTATATGTAGCTCCAAGAAAAGACATATGAAAGGCATATTAATACCAATGACAATATTCATAGTCAGGATGGACTTACTAGTTCAGCAATGACAAAACCTGTGTGACTTCTAATTTTTGATTTATGCAATTAGAAGTTGCAAATTCCTATGAGAAGCATAAGAAACAACATAAGACAAAACAAAACATAAGATAAAATTTTATTTACCTTCGACTAGATGTCCTTTCGTTTAGAACTTTCTTCAAGGGGCTTCCTCAGAAGATCTCTTGAGCGGGATGTGCTTTTATGTCTTCTCTTCTCATCCATATTATACTGCATAATTAATACCTTCAATATTATTCACTCACACACAAAGCTACAAGCTTCATTCAATATAGATATACCTTTACATACATGACATTATTAGCAAATCAAATATGGAACAAACATGAATATAATGGCAAATTAACTATAACTATGGGCACTTAGCAAGGGCAGAAAAATTTAAAAGTTCATAGAAGTGCTCATAAGATAGATTCTATTTAGTGTGAAAAATTTAAAGCATAAATCAGTTCCGGACTTCTTGATCATGTCTAGAGCCAACAGCATCAATGTTTTCACTGTAGACAATGTTGGTGCAAATGTCAATTTTCGCTTGCTTATTCCTCAAGAACCATTACACATGCTAATGAACCATTTGTTTAATGAAACATTTAATCCAATGTTTTTTTCTAAGGCGACTTTGATAGCAAATAGACATGAGACGAATCACTTTCACACATATCAATATTGGGGTCTTTACAGGAAAGTCTGAAAAATGTCGAAGCGCGTATTTTCTTGGATATTTTGTCTTTTCCCACTTTTTCTGTTCGAAATACTTTCTTGCTAAAACTTGCCTGAAATTTTGAATTCGACCTGCTCTGATCCTCAATTTTCAGAAATTTGATTGCTAGCCTGGTAGAGGCTAACATTACATATAAATCCCGACTGCAAAAGCTTCAAATGGATACAAAAATCTTTGCAATTCTGATTGATGGCAAAAGATGAACTTGTGGTTTTCTCTCCGGTCAATTCAACGACTCTGAGATAATCTCGTCACTCAACAAATCTTCCCAGAAGAGCTGTTCTCACCTGAGTTCTCAATTGAGTCGAGTAGTAAAGATTTTGAAACACAAATCATAGAATCTTGGTTAGAGGAATTTGTTGGAGACAAAAATTGTCCGATTTCTGGCATTTTTTTGAGTTCATTGTGATTGGTGTGAGCATCACATCTTTGTGAAGGTATTCTCTTCTTAATTCTTATGGATAGATCAAGCATTATCACAATTTGTGAGGTACTCAAGCCCAATTAATCTAGAATCGCTGGTTTTTTCTCTATCTTTTTCCTTTCCTCCATTTTCTTCTTTCTTTTCGTCCTTCCCCTGCTCTGTTTTTGTAAATTTTCCCCTTTGTTGATTTCATCTGAGCTTTATGATGGTCAATTCAACGGGTCAATTTGCCCTAAATCCTAAGACTTTGCCCTTCCTTCATTGTTTTCTGGCGCTTCAAGAAGCTGATCGGTCTGCTCTTCTCTCTGATTTGGGAAAAATTGAGTCTAAGATCTCGAGTTTCATCCCCTTTGGTGATCTTTCTCTGCCTCTATCTGATCACACTCCAAATTGGGACAATTATACCAAAGATCCAAGTATCTATGGGATCACCCCTACTGTTGATCCTGCCACAGAGATTCTGGAGCCTTATGGTACACCTAGACCTTCGGACGCGGCTTGGGACGACATCCTTCAACATGAACAACCATAAATGCCTACCAAACTTGCCACAATCCATGGTATTATCTGAATTCTCCTATGGTTTTTGAGAAAATGGAATCTCTTTCAAATTATGTTGTTATTCTGAAACTTGATAAAACAGGCATTAGCATTGCTAATTTATGGTCTCATCTTCTCTCATTACAAAAAGGCATGTCTATTAATGCTGTCTATTGGCTCAGTTACCCTTACATCATGGTTGAGTGTGGCAATCATAGATCAACAAATTATTTGCTCCACAGTGGTACTCTGGTTTATGAAAACTTCCATCTTTATTTCATTAAATGGAACCCGAAATTATCCATTGCTGATCTAAATAAATTTTGTGTAGCTCTACATCTCTATATGGACTTAGCCCTATCTATTGGAATGAGGATTCTTTCAAATCCCTCTTCAATTCCATTGGTACCTATATTTCCACTGTCTATGCTCCTTATAAACCTCCAGTAGCCTATATTCAATTGGATATATCCAAAGAAATTTCTGCAAATATTCCTTTCACTGATTGTTTTGGCCAAAAAGCTTCTCTGGATCTAAAATGGACTGGTATACCTCCAAATTGTTCTAAATGCAGTTCTAGACATTTTTGGTATGCAGATTGCAATGCAGAATTGATTGACAGTTCAATGAGAGACAAAGATACCCAAAGAATTGCCTGGCAGAATCTCTAAAAATAATATTATCAATGACAAGCCTCCAGTAAGCACATGAATGAGAGTTAATGGAAGCACAAAAAGAATTGCAAAAAAAAGAATGGAAAGAGAGCAACAGCTCTTCTACCACAATTCAACTATCTGATGCTCAAAGATATAAATTAAAAGGTAAAGCTAAGATTGGCTATGATAAAGACCATACCTTAGACCTCCATTCTACTCTTTCACAGATTGCTCAAGATTCAAAGTCTCTAACTTTGAATAGAATTTTGATTTTGGCTTCAAAGCCCCAAAATATTAGGCATTTTGGAATCAACCAAAGGGACGAGAGATTCATTAACTAAGGAAATTCAAGACAAATATACTCTGAAAATTAGGGAGCCACAAGCTAACAAAGTTAACCAGGTTATCAGATCAACAGAGATCAACAGCAAATACTCTATAAGAAATGATGTGGACCTGACCTTGGCTACCCCAACATTAATTCAAAATGCCAAGCAAGATTCTTCTCAGCAGCACAAAACTCACCTTTCTAGAACTTCAAAGGTATCAACAAAAAGGGATAAAGTAGCATCATCCTCTGAGGATGATGAAGAGGTAATTTTTTGCTCCAATCAATTTGCCGTTCTTGCTGACAAATCTGCAGACTAAATGGATTACTTGCATTCTGAAAATGAAACTCTTGCCCTACCTTTACCCCCCTCAAATAATTTGCCTTCCTCGCTCCCCCCTCATAAAGCCAAGAAAACCATTGCTCTCAGTTTCATTGATTTAATTGACTTATCCTCCCCCGACTGCTCTGATAACCCTTCTCATTGTTGCCCTTCCATTTCTTTAGTGGTTGCTCAACAATTGGAATCTATTGATTTTAATATGAAAAAAAGGAGATAATCTTTGGAATAGTGATTCAAGAAAAGGAGGCAGTTACAGTTGGCATTGACAAAGGATAGATGAATATGAAAAACCATGTGGAACACTCTCAACAGCCTCATGAGATTGATTATGTACTAGAGCCCCCAGAAGATACTATAAATCTCAACAACCTCAAGGAAGCTATCTGACAGGCAAGTGTTCAATCCTATAACAAATAATATAAGCTCCAATTCTAATATTTCTGTATCTGCTGATAAGGATTTCATTGCTTCCCCTACTAATAAACTTTTTGAGTTTATTCCTGTTGGCCTTTTATCTGAAAGTGAAAATGATTCTGGAAAAGAAAATAGTAATCAAGTAAGGGAAAATAATTGGGACCATGAATATTACTTAAATTCCTATAATCCAGCTGGAAATATCAACTCAAATAGGAAAAAATCTAAAGGGAAGAAGAAAACTATCATCTCTGCCTCTACAAATGCTCCTGCTAGCACACTCGAAGTAAAAATAAAAAGGAAAGGAGAGGAAAGAAATCTAGAGCTATTTAACCTTTCTCTGCCTTGTTTATCTGACTTCTTTTCCATCAATGAAGATCATTTCTTGGAACTTTAGAGGCATCAAAGGAGCCTTGAAAAGAAGAAGAAGAGTGATTTCTCAGCTCAAAACCTACAATGCTATATTATCCTTTTGCAAGAGCTTTAACTTCAAAAGTTTGAATGTGATAATCTAGGTGATTAGATAATCCTTGATAGCTCTTCTATTTGGATAGAAGCTTGTGGAATCTCAGGTGGCATTTGTATGATCTGGAAGAATGTTATGGGTCAAGATTTTTATAACAGCCCAAGTAGAATGTGGCAAGCTACTATCTTCAACTTGCATGACAAGAGATTTGGCATTATTAATATCTATGCTTCTATTAATCCCAAAGGCGGGGAGGTTCTACGGTTGGACACGAACAATTAGATTAAAAATCAAACCATCAATGATTGGATCATTGCTGGGGATTTTAATAATACTCCAAATTGGGATAAAAAATCAGGGAACAAGATTAATATGTCAAAGCTAGAAAATGGCATGATTGATGATAATTGTCTCATTCATATACCATCCTCTAGTTCTAAATATTCTTGGTCTAATAAGAGAAAAGGGGAAGCTAGGGTATATTGTGCTTGATAGATTCTATCCTAATGCCCTTGCGATTCTAATATCGGGACAATGCCTATGTGATTAGTGATGAATCTACTTCAATCTCGACCACCAGCCTCAATTCCTTTGTACCAACCATCAAACTTCCATTGTTAGAGCTGGTAACATTCCTTATAAATTCAATACCGACCTTCTTAACTATGTTACCTTTTGTGATCATTTTAGAGCTTTCTATTCTAGTCGCCTCCTAACTCTATGAAGGTCTCTACTCCAACATTAAGAATTCAAAAGCCTGGATAAAAGCTTGGTCTAATAAAATTCAAAGAGTTAAGCAGGAAGAGAAGAATATTCTTCTTCATCAGATAAGGGATATTAGAATGGCTCTTCAAAATGATCCTTTGAGTCCTATTCTTCATCTTAAAAGGAGGATATTGAGAGAAAAATAAAACTCATTGAGGAGATTGAGGCTAAGGTCTTTGCTATTAGATGTAAAATTAAATACACCAATAATATGGATTTTGGATGCACAAATTTTTTCTTTGAGTTGCCAAGTCGAGACAAATTAAAAATTCTATCACTAAAGTCAAAGATGATTTGAGAAACACTCTTAATAAGCACGCTAAAATTTCAAGCTTCTTTTCCTCGGTTACTCTAACCTTTATGCGGTGACCTTCCTAAGGATATCTACGAGACCACAAAGGTGATAATTTTAAGAAGATAATTGATCTAATTATTTCAAGTGATCAGCTGCTATGAATATCTTGTGTCCAATTTTCCAACAAGCGAGGAAGTTTATTCTGTATTAAAAAGTCTTAAACATGGCAAATCTCCTGGCCCTGATGGTTTCCCCCCTGAATTCTATGTGCATTTCTGGGATATCATGAAGCATGGTTTTATGGCTTTTGTCAAAGGATTTTGGACTACTAATCATCTTCACCCTTCTATTGCTTGTGGTTTTCTTTCTTTGATTCCAAAGATAAATAAACCTACAAGCTTTTCAGATTGGAGACCAATCTCCTTAACAAATTCAACCTATAACGTTTGTGCCAAAATCATTGCTCTGAGAATCAAAGATCATTTGCAAAAATATATTAGGTTGAATCAATCTGCCTTTCTTCCTAACAGATTTATCCTTGAAAATTACCTTGCTGTTATGGAGGAATTACATTGGAACAAACTTTCTAATTAGAATTGCATTCTTCTTAAGCTTGACTTCAAAAGGCCTTTAATACTATTAGATGGGATTTTATCAGCTATGCTTTACTCAAGCTTGGTTTTCCCCCTTCTCTTATTCAAGTTATCATGGGTTTAAACCTTAGAGCCAACTCTGCCATCCTCATTAATGGTTTCCCTAGTCCCTTCTTCCCCCTTGCTAAAGGTGTGAGACAAGGCTGCCCTCTTGCTCCATATCTATTTATTGTGGTCACTGAGCTGTTAACTAAAGCTATCATGTATCACCAAAGTATTGGAAATATCTATGGACTTCAAATTCCTGATAGTGATCAATATCTCAGCATCCTTCAATATGCTGATGATATCTTCTGCTTTCTAAAGAACATTCCTAGCAATATCTCAAATTTCATGAATATGATTGCTGATTTTAGTGTTGCTTCGAGCATCTCTATGAATTTAGACAAATGCACAATTATTGGAGATATTCCTAATTCATTTGGAAAGCTTTGACATGTTCTACTAGTGTTGCTTCCCATTTCATTAACTATTGGTTATCTAGAAGCAGTCCAGTTGGCCGTCCAATCATCTCTCATGAGTTACCTAATTCCGCTTTTTGTGATCTCATTACGCTCCTAATATGTCTCTAATGAGAAATCTGCTAAGAGCTTGGAACAATATCTATCCTGCATTCACTTTCCCTAAGGTCTGGATATGTCTATCTTCTGGTATTTAGTGTTCAAAGATCATCCTAATTATGTTCTTGCTCTGAAGCACCCTCAAATCTATAAAAAGTGGAAAGCTTATGGCTTAAATTCAATTAAAGATCTTTGGATAAATGAGAGGTGGATTTCTTGGTCTAATCTAAAGATGAGAGTCAAGGGTACTGCTTCTGATAGAAAGATCTTTGATCATATTAAGAAAATTGTCGGAAATATCATTCCCTCAGCTCCTCCTAATTCTAATCTTGACTGGTTACTAAATGATAAGCACTGTTACAAGGTTAGTATCATCTATGATTTTCTCAATCAAAATGTTAATTTAGCCAAGTCAGCTTGCCAATGGAATCTTGATTCTCTGGCTTCAAAATCCCTAATTAGTAATATCTGGAACTCCTATGCTTCCAAGAAGATTTCCTTTATCATTTGTCTAATTGCTAACAAAAGTGTCCCTTGTTTACTGAGGTACTCTAAGAGAGATCAGAGTTTATCTCCTCTTTTCCCTATTCAATGTAATAATTCTGAAAATATGGAACATACCTTCTTTCGTCCAAAGCTTAAACCTTTTTGGGATTGGTTTGATCATTATTTTGGAATTCATGATAGAAATTTCATTATTCAGTTCATTCAAGCAAACAATTCCTTCAGAAACACTATTGTTTTTATTACTCTATGGAATATATGGAAATCGAGAAGCAGGTGCCTCTATGGTCATAAAAGATTCTCTGTTACTTGGATCAGAATTCATTTCATTTATGATTTGGAATGTGTGCCACTGCCCATAGACATATTTCTTCTGACAATATAACAGGTGCTGGGATCAATTTGGTTCATATGAAGGGTATTTTAATTTGTTTAAATCCAAATTATCTTTCCAAAGGCACTAAATTCTTTCTTGTCCTAGGTTATATGGAGCTATGCAGAAGTCATAATAATAGGAGGTTTGATGGAGGGGCAAGTATGTATGAGGTGAAATTATATGGTGATGAAAGGCCACATGAACATCAAGTTAAGTTCCCTCCTCACAACCAGTGGACTGTTAGGCAAATGATCAGAGATAGTGAGGTTTGTAAGGCAAGGGAAAGGATTTGGGCAGGGATATTCACAAAGTATTCCAAATGGCATACATGTTCTGGTTCATTCATAAGCATCGCCAGGAATTTACAGACAGGCAGTTTGCAAGGTACAGACAGATGTACTACACTCACAGGATGATTGCAGATGCATATGGTACTCTCCTTTTGCTTATGGTCCAGCAAGATTTTTATAGACTGATAAGAGACAATATGTGGATGGTTGTTTCCTATACCATGGGCACTGCTGAAAAATTCACTCACATCTACAGCCTTCTTTTCTTCTCTGCCTCTGACTCTGATCATCCGAAAATTCCTACCATTTCCTCATCTCATATTGATAGTATTGCCCTTCTGGATGCAGTAATCTGTTTTGGTTTTGCAAGTTCTTAGCAATGGCAGAATTTTGTGGATCAGAAAGCACTTATCTTATTTTCGACTCGGCTATGGTTTTCTGGAAGATAAGTGATCTCCTTCATCAGTATAAAGCTGCCTCACAAATTTTATCTGTTATCTTAAAGATACAGTTTTGATTACTGCACTCTGATCAAGACTAAAGACCGAGACTTTCTTTGACCTTGACTGAACACTATCTCAATTCTCTCGAAGACCTGGCTTACTACACTAATTTTTGGACATACTATTTATAAAATCTATTACATCTGAATTGTCTATGTTTATAGGCATTTGGAGTATATTGTATGTTTTTCCTCAATTAATGAAAAAGATCATCTCGCACCTTCAAAAAAAAAAACACACACACACACACACACACACACACACACACACACACACACACACACACACACACACACACACACACACACACACACACACATATCAATATTTTATTATATTCATAAACTTTATTGCTTTTACAAATCATTTTTTCGAAAGTGGTAAAGGCATAAAGATTTTTGTACAAGATTTGTTCATAGCGGGTTTACATTTACAAACAAGGTTTGTTCTCATCCTTCATGAGATGTGCATTTCCAATTTCTACTCCACTATAATCATGCAATATGCCTTTCTGCCCATTTTGTCTACAAGGATGATTCTATCTATGAATTCTACTAAGTTGCAGAATAATGTAATACCCTAAACCCATGCCATACATTCTCGAGAAATGTCCAGCGTCGTCGGGCACACATTTCTAGTAGTTTCTTAACGAGCCTATTATTGTTAAGGTTTTTCTCTCGAAAACTCTTCGGGGTGGGGTTTTTTTTTTTAATCATGGGCAGTAATAAACTTGTTGTGCTTTTTCGTATGGGCCACTTAGAGCTTTTAGTCTTTGTAAATGACAAAATTCAAATTTGATTCAATTCAATTCTTAATGGGTTTACGTCAAATTATAGCTTAACAATGCAAAAATGTAGCGACAATGAGATGATTTCAAATGGTCAGGCCATGTATCCTTCTTTTTACAAGTATTTTCATGTGTAATCCTTGTGGTATGGGGAGTTTTTTTTTTTTAAGTGGGTGTGAGGTGTATATTCGTTGAGCCTAAATCTAGTATATTCCTGGGAATATGATGAAATCAAATAATCCCAAAAAACAGATGGCAAAGCTCCAATATCAAAACTTTGGAGCTAAAAGACCTAATAATAATAAGCCAATGAGACATTCATTTTAATTCGGAAGCACTACATGTAATGTAATGTAATGTATTCACAATCTTATAGAGACCCTACAGTCTATGAGATAGAAAAAACAACAACAAAAATACACTATGCCAAAAATGAGCTACAGATCAATCCACCTCTGTAAAGACACCTCACGAACTTGTAACATCTCCGTAAGGAAAGATGCAAGTAGTTACGAGGGTAGCTGAAACATTGTATATACATTTCAAAGAACATATTCTTTTAATTCATGACGATCTCTAATTGCCACTATCGTTGGACAAGTGATTAGAAAATGGTGTTCATCTTCCACTTCATGGGATCCGCAAGCTTCACATGTTCTCTGGCCCCTGAGGATTCGATGCCATCAACCACACTCAATTTGCAGGTGGTGGGAACTAACCCTCATTCGGCAAATCAAATGTTGGTGTGCTCTAGATTAATGATCAAGAAAATACTGTTGCGCCATGTAAGTAACCATAGGATTAATTTTCGTTTCTGAGACTCCATTTTTTCCTTATTCGCCCGCGGTTTTCCCTCGAAAACCGCCGGGACGGGGGTTTTTAACCCGGCGATAATAAGTTTCTTCAGCTCTCCTTATGGGTCCCATAGGGCGATTGGCCCCGATGGGACGATAAAAATCATTCTCATTCTCATTCTTGTGCATTTGCCCATAGTTTATCAACAACTCTCATTTTGACCCAGCCCGTAATTCCTTCTAGTTTTGTAGGTATATCTACCATTGAGATACCCCAAGGTTCAACCGTGCAACTCCCTTTCTGATACCAACCATTATCACGACTTGCTTTTAGTATCTTATATGGCAATCTAAATGAGCATTAGAGATTGAACTCTAAGCACATAGCGAATGAATTGGCAAAGAGCCTCTCCCTCTAAAGCACCATTCACATACGCTAATAGCATTGGATATGGTGTTTGGAGTTAAGGGTGAAATCACACTATGGGTGACTAAAATTAATTATTGGCACAATTAGGCATCGTTTGGCGAAAATTTTTGTGCGCTCGGTCCATATCACATTATCGGCGTCAAAACCAAAAATTTGTGCCACGCCAAGCAAGAGCGAATCGACCATCTTGCTTCGATCATCCGGTAGAAACCTATCGATTTATGATATCGCCACCGGTTTTAACCAATAAATCAACTGCGGGGCGGGATTTGAACCGGATTAAACCTCTCTGCGTTTTCTTTCTCAAAAATCCGATTGATTTGAGCGGGATTAAAGCTCTTCTAGGTTTTTCTTTGACAAAAATCCGCCCGATTTAAGAAATGCGCCCACCGATTTGAGAGATTTGGCACCAAATTTGAGCGGATTGAAGCTCTCACGGTTTTTTCTTTCTCAAAGATCCGATTGATTTGAACGGATTAAGCCCTTCTAGGTTTTTCTTTGACAAAAATCCGGCGATTTGAGAGATCCGGCATCGAATTTGAGAGATTTGGCGACAAATTTGAGCGGATTGAAGCTCTTCCGAAGTTTTCTTTGGCGCTTGAGAAGGTGCCATTTTCTGGGCGCTTGAGAAGGTGCTTTGGGAGTTTTCGCGGGCGCTTGAGATGGCGTGTTTGCCCGGCCTAAAGTATGGGACGGCAATACTTGCCCGTCAAAAATCGGCGTGCCAAAGCGCCGACTCGGGCGTTGGGCACCTTAGATGTGATAGGTGCAGCATGCCCAAAGTCCACATGTCACAAACTTGTTGGTCATTTATTTTTATTTTTTCAGTTTAGGCTGTAGTGTGATTTCAGCCTAAATTCCAAGCTCATCCATGAAAAAAAAGTTTCTGAACCCCAAACTTACATACCCCAAACTTGGCATCCAATAACCCCAAACTTACATGCCAGCCCTGAACCCCAAACTTGGCATCCATACAGAATTATAGGTTTCAAGCACATCCACATTGATAACCTCACATAAGACAGGACTTCTTTTAGTTCATATATGTTACTACATTTAGATTGTTACGATCAGGTACATAGCAATCCTTACTTTAAGGACTGGATTCATGAGCACGTTCAAGACGCAAAACCCAATTTATGTGCTCTCCAATGAGATGCCAATGTCATAGTTCCATGCATCCACATTAAGCTATCCTCGTTCTCCCCTTCTGTGAAAGATGACCCTAAAATAGGACTCTATCTTTATAGTACATTCCTTGTTCAATGAAATTCTTCGCATGCATCTCTGGTTGGACTACAAATAATAGAGTGGTTTACACATAACCAGACTAACTGTAACAGTAAGATAAATTCAGAAACATAACAAAACAAGGCAATAATCCAGTTTAGAAATGGGATGGCTCATATTAACTGGGGACCAGAAAGTCAAAGCATGCTATGAATCAGGCAACTAAGGTCTCATAATGTATTCTTCCATGAGATGGCGCTCGCAAATTCTGAGACATTCCTCCAAGTAATAGAAGCAGCAGTAATATACTTTAGCATTCGAGAACATACAATAAGAAAATTTATCCAATTCATATATTTAACTATCCCTGCACTTCATCTGCTGCAGCAACAAGCATAAAAAGTATCCTCCCTCAAATGTCAAGAAACACATAAAGTATCCAGGGAAAAAGGATAAGGCATTATACAATGTCAATTACAACTAGCAGATCATGGTTACAAAAGTTCTGTAAAGCTATTGTCGTGGCATTAGCACGTATAAGCCGAAATAATCCAAAAAAGTTCAGACTAGCTGATCATTCTAATGGAAAAGGTACTTTCAGTTGTCTAAAAGAGAGGCATTTCCACCTCCAACAAGACATAGATATTACTAAAAGATAAAAGATGCTAGTACTCTTGAGATGCAAAACTGTAACTGTACAACTGTACATATTGGTTTGCTCCGTTTTGTTGCTTCCAACCTGCACACAAACATAAATTAATTGGGGTCCATGGGACAAAACTATAAGAAGAGAAGGATTATATGCAGGAAACAGTATCATGCTGAAGCACAAGAGATAATACTGCAGGATTATGTAGTCATTTCTGAAACAGTTAACGAGAATAGATCTTCCATAGGAAGTGTTAAATCTTATACATCAGAGAAATGTTCCATCAGTAAAATGGAATGACGTCTACCAAGAATAAGATATATGAGGGGCATGCATGAGATAAAAGCGAATGGCGCTAAAAAGAAAGATCCAAACTACTAGTCAAGATTTCAGTATGGTACCATAATCTCGTAGGAGCTTTCCTCTATCTAGATACTGACAAGAAAAAGAACGGACATACCTGAAGCAAACGCCTTATCCGTCTATATTCTGTTCAACGTTGATATAAGCCGAAGCGTTTACGCCATTCTTGGGCAGATGGGCATTTTCAGATTCATCACCAAAATCCAACATATCCGCGGTTGAAAGATGAGAAACCAACAGCCCTTTTCGATTACCCATATGATCCTGAAGCACGTAACGAGGAGAATGGCGACCAGCCAACAGATTATCAGGGGAAGAGGGCAATCCATGCTCCTCGCCAGATTTGAGGGGCTCAGACACAGCAACAAGAGGGCGATTGCTACCGAAAGAGCACTTCAAAGGAGGGCCGGAATAAGAAGATAAAACCTTGAGCTGTTCAGGAAGCTGGATCAACGGTTCGGGATGCTGGTTAGGAATGATTCGAAAAGAAGAGCGCCCTAAATCTCCACCACCACCGCCCCAGCCGGAAGTGCTTGCTGGGCCGATCAGACGGGGCGCCTCGCCGGGGTTAGGGTAGTAATCCATAGCCGCGCCGTAGTATGCTTCCTTCCTTCTTTGGTCGAAATATGCGCGTTTTATTTTCTTTTGCTCTTTTGGTGCAGGTTATGTTTCCCCTGCGAAATATCTGCCTCTTTTTTTTTGCTAGCTATTTGGGGTGTGTTTTCTTGGTCCAAATTTTTTAGGCCACATGGAAAAGGGCCTCTTGGTCTCTAAGGGTAAGTCTATTTTCAGCCTTTAACTATTAGGCTAATGGTGCATTCACATGGATGATTTTTTTTGCAGCAGCTGAAACCGCTTGAAGCAGGCTTCAACGCTGCTTCAAGATTTTCCACTGCCACGTTGAACCCTCTATGCGGATTTGGCTGTTGCATTTAGGACCTGGCTGCTAATTTGGCGGTCGCTGAAATGGTTGTTGCATTTAGGGTCTTTTGAAGCAACGGTGCAGCAGGAACCAAAGAAGAACAAAAACCCATGTGAGTGTAAAAGGCAAATAAGCCGATTTGGTTGCAGTTTGGTGGTTGCAGCAGCGGCAAAATTAGTTCTCCATGTAAATGCTGCATAAGTCGAGTTTGGAGTGGCAAAATCATAACTGTTGGAGATTTTACGGGATGGAATCACTAACCGTTGGAATTGTGCCACGTTATCACATTAAGGGTAACTATGTTTAGCACTTTAAGGTTCCCAAAAGACTATTTCCTCCATTTAGTTGTGAAATATGCTTTCATGGTGCTTTTTACAAAAGGCCAAATTTTCAAGCCAGGACTCCCCATGTGGCCACACCATCACTGGGTCCAACTCCTGTTGTCCTGTCGACACACCATCAATGGGTCCAACTACTGCTGTCGATGTCGACTCCTATGCTTCCCATTAGTATTCATGTATATCTCTCTTTGACAATTATGTGTACCTTTTTCTGTACACATACTGAAAAAGATGCAAAATTTATATTAATAAATTATGAGGGTTATATAATACCGAAAAGTATTAAATAAAATGGGATAAGATCCCGACACTATAAAAGCCACCATACTATAACAATGTGATCACTTTCCAGAAATTTTGTAAAGTTCACATGCATGTTGGTTTAGAATAATAACTGGCATGCTGTCGCATGTTATTGGTGGGCTCGCCCATTATTTCCCATAACTTGCTCGAATAATCAGTTATCCTGCGCTTCAAATTCCTTAAATACCAAATAATGCATAGAAAAGCTAAAAATACAAAACATGTGGCCAAGGGATTGCCGCTTCATGGTCGTCTCATGATCATGTCATAATCAATTGCATATCCCAGGGACCTTCTTCGTCAAGAAATATCTTCGGACATATTTATTGTAAATAGTAAACACCACAAGTTACCCTTGTATGTTTTGTTAATACCTTTGTGGAATAGAAGAATTGCCAAGTTGGTTGCAAATGCTGAAGCACCTCTAAACATATAAAAGGAACTACAAAATCCACAAAACACATATGCAAGTGAAGCAAATGCTCCATTCCATGAAACAAATCGCCACATACCGAGATCTGACAACAGGCACAGAAATACCAAACCAGAAACTCGAGGATTAGAGCAAGCGCCACTAGAACTCAAAAAACCTACAAAACACATAATAAACCATTAGAAACTTAACATTTGAAAACAATAGACACAAACATTGAAGCACCTCTAAACAACAAATAAAGTGCACAAAGAAAAAAAAAAGAGTGGATCTTGAAGTACTGCTCCCTTTCCCCAAAGAAACTCTTTACACTAAGTGCTAACTACTACACACAAAAATGCGGCCAGAACATCGAGCGCCTTAGCCATAAGAGCTAGCGCCATCGTCGAAACTCCGGAGCTCCACCATAGCCGCGCGAAAAGGAAGCAAATAATTTGATGCAGAAAAAGAAAAAGAAAAAAATATAACCCAGTCCAATCTAGATATCTAGGTTGCACATCAGCCTCGGTCAATCCCAAGAACTGTATTATTAATTCAGATGAAGAAAAATCCAAGTTTGGTACTTATGCTTTTGTCATAAAACAAATGTAGCCAATGAAAATCTATGTTCAAATAAGAACCATGTCTAAATAAAAGAAAAGGGAAATGCAAACAAAGTTTACTTTTACAAGTTATCTTAGCAAATAGTCTTCTAACGCCTGTGAGCCAAAGTTCTCCAAGTTAAGATATACTGTTGATACCTTTAAGCCATTGCAAGCAAATTGCCAACCACCTATATTATTCAGAAGCAAAATACACACTGATCTTTGGTCCTTTTGGCACCTCTACTGATTTAGAGACCATTTTTATGTACACAAATAACGACAAATATGTAGCCAATGTGAAACAATGCACAGACATCAAATATCAATTGGTAATAGGACAAGGACTTATAAAATAGATTATTATGTTTTAACAGCCAATGTATAATGTACACATATATCTTTAAAGCTTTTAAGCAATCATGAGCATATAGCAGTAAATGAGAAAAACAGAGAATCATAACTTTGCTATAATAAATATAAACATTGAAACTGCAAGGAGTCTAATATTTAAGCACAAAAGCCATGTCTAGAACTTGCTCAATAAAGCAGAATCGAGCATAAATTTAACCAGTGCCATGCTTAAACTAAAGTTCACATAGAAAAGAGTGCTTGAAGTTGATCAAATAATCAAACCATCAAGGCAGAAGTTTAAAGATTGCTTCCATGAAACAATGGAAGACAATCAAGCCCAAAAATGTCGCTGGTACATGACAGACCAGTTTTATCATGCATATGACAACTACAGATATACTAGACTTTTGTTAAAGGCATGTAATAAATACAACCTGATCGACAAAGTGGTTAAACTGAATTTGTTCACAACTTCAGCACATAGCACTTAGCTTCAGCTTCAGTCCATGTAGCAACAAATGTCATATCTTGTTTTTTTTCCTCCACTTTCAAGTAGACCCTACATACACGAGCAAAGAAATGACAAAAGTGGAAGAGGTTCGGTACCTGCAGCCAATCGTCAAAACATTAGCATATAAAATGGCAATGATTGAAGGGCCAAAAGGTATAATGGAGCCTCTCGGTGTATAACCATTCAGCTTTTGTAACCCTTTGCCCGATAAACAAGAAAAACATAGAGAATGGAAGGAACAATATATGTAATTTCATTTTACGTCTGATGGAGTTTTGAAGAGTAAAGAGCAACGCAATGCATTAACATGTATCACCAGTGTTAGTTTCACCAACTATATGTCGATTAATAAACTGCCAATGATACTCAGCTATAGTGTAATAGTAAAAGAATAAGCATTCCCTAAGCAGGCCTATTATCATAAGTATAGGAAGACGTTTGCAAAGGTTTTCCCAAACATCCGTTATGTGAAAGATGGAAAAGTCTCCCTTCATACGTTTCAACCAGGGCTTTTAGCTTTGAAATATGCAAAATATGATATTACCCTCTTTCTATGTGGTGTTACGAAAAGACATAGCAGAGTTTTTTCGAAATATATGCCTTGTAAGAGAATAACGAGCAACAATACCTTCTTATCAAGGTTTTAAATTTTACATTCTGCTAATTGTGTAATAACCCTCTTTCAATGGAAATAAAAAACCTAGATACTTGATTGTCTTCTTGATCGAGTTGATAAGATCTTCTTGTTGTGTCGCAGGGACTCTGCGATCATTAACAGCATTTGTATTGTATTGTGCAGGCCTGGCTTAACTACCAGCATTGCCCTTCTTGCTTGTATTCATGTTGTGTCCATCAATAGCATTTTGCTTTTGGCCACTGCCATTTTTGCATCCTCTATTTCAGAATCTAAACCTCTCATATCGGAGATGCCAGTGACGGAATAAATGAGGTCAATAAATTCTATGGCAAATCGACAGAAGGAAAATCAAAGCTATGAATAACAAATGGAGCGCCACCTCTTTCTCCAACAATGATATACACTAAACGCTAGGGTTTTCCTTTTGGCCAACAAGGCAGCAAACCCTAAGTGCTGCCTCTTGTTACTTGCACATCAAGAGTGTCCATGTGGAGTAAAACGTCACCTTTGTGCTCTTTGAGCAAACCGCTTTAGGCTATTCATCCATGCACTTTAGAATACTCCAATGCATGCAAAGTAATGTACTTTATAGTGAAATGGCAAATGCCATGCATCATTTTCTTCGCACCTTTTAAAATACCTCATTACCACAAATGATCTATAAGTAAATATTTCTCTTTGGCATAAAAATTGTAGGCCTAGTACAAATGCACCTACAAGGTCGGCAAGATGTCATATTATGGAGCATCGGTTTGCAAAATCTCATGTTGTGGAATAAACTGTGAATGTCTATGTTGAAGGTCTATAATGGCACTCATGGTGCAAATTCAGAGAGGTTTAGTGAAGCTGTATGCAATTTTCTTTATCATAAGCTTGACAGCTGGGTCAAAAGAAAATCTTATAGTGGATATTACATATATTTAGCGGCAACTTATGGTAGATACAAAAGTCTACTAAAAACCCAGATTTTGCATAGATTATACATGCACGTGCACTAAATCTACTATAGCAAGTGGCTGGACACAGTGTGAATATATGAGATTTTGCATAGATTATGCATGCAAGTGCTCTAAATCTACTCTAGCAAGTGGCTGGGTACAGTGTGAATATATGGTTTAAATTAACATCAATTGTGCTGCAGACCTTATGACAGCGGTCGCATCATGACCTAGTCGTCATATTTCCTATTATTTTCCATAGTAATATTTACCGAATTATTATTAAAAAAAAGGGGGGGGGCCTTAACTAGCAAACGCTAGAACAACATCTGCCTACTGCCTAAGTCAATCCCTTGGCAGTATTAACATCCTATATATCTAAAGTAAACAAGTCAGTCTAGAATAGTACCTCTTTTCCGAAGCTTAAGTAATTTAACATGAAGACCATTATTTATTCATCAAAGTCATAAGAAATAAGAACTTGATTTCTTTGCGATTACATAGACCATGAACTCTATGTACTATTATTTGAAAATTATATCCAAAACATGGCATTAGCTTATACAATTGTTAAGCTATCCAACTTTAGATACGACTTATCCCAAAGGAACATACCATGTATCAGTTATCCAAAATAATTGTGTAACTAAATCACTCTGATTATACAGACCAACATTATTGTAGCCCATATTTCAATAAATAAATAAATCTGAACTCCAAGTAGCATTACTCCATGTTCTTTTTTGAATATTCCACATCCTTCAAGCTAAAGCCAACTCTAACAACAAAGTAAATACAATTGGAGGAGAGAACTCGTACCTGCAGCCAACCAATACACAATTAGCATGAAAATGGTAAATGTGCAAGGGCCAAAATGTACATTGGGTCTCTCAGTTTATCATTGATCACCAATTGTATCCTTTTGTCCTCGGTAAGCCTTCTGAAAAGAGATAAGGAATGGATTGAAATTTGAACTAGACAGATTACTGAAGAGGGATCTGATGGCGGAGGCGGGAGCGGGAGCGGGAGCGGGAGAACTCTACTGCTCTTACCCTAAGTCATGGGGTTCTTCACGATCTTGATCCAAGGTGAGAGACTCACCTGTGGGTGGCTTGAGGGAGAGAGTGCAAGATTGTGGGAAAGTCTGGTTTACCATAGATTCTTTCCAGAAGAACTATTTACGACCATTTTCTCAACGATCCCACAATCGGAAGTAGAACTTCTCGAATCTTGGCTAGGTGAGTTTGTGGGTGGCGAGAACGATCTTTGCGGGTATCTTCCATACGCCTTTGTTCGTGGGTTGGCAAGATAGGGTTGTAGTGAAAGTTTCTGATTGAAGGTGTTGGTTGGAAGATTGTAGGTTGGTGAGTAGGCACGTTGTTAGGGTAGTGCAGAATCGAAAAAATATAATAAAAAAAGGGGGTCAAAAAAATCAGTGTAGGGGAGACAGGGTAAAGGGATGTCTGGGGAAATACAGCAGTCAGGTCAGATGGGACAGCCATTGGAAGGTGTGCAGGCAGAGCCAGTATTGGGGGGAAAAGAAAAGGAAGTTAAAGGGTCAGGGAATGATGTGAATGGGAATAATGCCAAATTCGAAGAATTACAGGATTTGGCCCGTACTCTGAGCGAAAAGGTTGCTGCTCATTTGGCTGCGGTGGAGAAGGGAGAGAAGGTGAAAGACTTCGTTGCCTTTGGAGACTTCCTCACCTCCTTATCAGATATGGTGAACACGAGGCGTTCCTCTGGAGTTGGTACCTTTGCAAATGGAAGGAGGCCGTCCAATCAAATTCGGGTATGCCAACCGGATCCGGGAGGGACGGGGAAGGAGCTCTTAACTGAAAAGTTCCAGCTTTCTTTGGTAAGCCTCTCGAAATCTTTGCAGTAGAAAGTAAGCTTAAGTTTCTTAAATCCCGCGGGCTCATTGGATGTGTCAGAGCATGAGGGGGTTCTGAGTATATAAAGGGGAACTTGAAAAAAATGGAGCATGGGGTAGTAGTTAATAGTATTTCTTGGATAGAATTCCCATTCTTCATGGTTGAATGTGGAAATGGCCAGCACCCGAGCTTCCTACTTAAACAAGGCACCATCACCAAAGCCAACACTCAATTCTTTTTCCAAAAGTGGTACCCTTCTTTCGATCCCGGAACTTTTTCGAGCTATACCATCCGGCTTGGACCTCTCTACATGGTCTCAATCCTATGTATTGGAATGAGCAATCTCACGATTACTCTCTTCCAAACATTTGGAAATGTGATTAGTTGGGAAGTTTCACAGGATAAAGCCCCCAGAGTTTGGGCACAGATAGATCTGCTTAAACCAATTCCGGGAGAGATCAAGTTTGTGGATTACTTTGGCAATCCCAAGACTTTGAAACTTGCATGTGGGACTTCCCCAACCATGCCAAACATGTGGTATTAGGCTGCATGGAGGGAAAGTTTGCAAGGGTGAGGGTAGAATTAAAGAAATCCCGTACAAACAGGATTCAGGGAATCTACAGGTTACTGGAAAACAGGATGAAGGAGTTTGGATCACTCCAAACAAGGGAAAGCAGGAAAGACAAAGGCAGAATAAAAATGGTAGTGAGAAAAGAAAAAGAAGAAGACAGAAACTCAGAGAAGAGAAGGAAAAAGAAAAAATGAAGATGGATCTTGGGAGGACTCTTGAGAGAAAAACAAGGACAGAATGGAAGAAAAAAGTGCAATTTACGGAAGACTCACCAAAGTCAAAGTCCTCTACAACCCGATCCTAAGGGGAAAAGTGTCTCGATGGATGTGGACCCCATGATACCTCCTCGAGGTACCTAGATCCATGACCTTAACCATAAGGGAGCCAAATCCCCAGAAAAGATTTATTCTTCCTCCTGATTCATGGGAGGCGAGGGGATGGGGGGACCCAGCTCTCCTAAATTTTTCCCTCTTGTAGCCCAGAACACAGACTCTCCTTTGCCAGTTGTGGAACTCTTTCCTAGAGAATCAGGACTGATACCCATGATTGAAGAGAAGAATGAACAGAGGCTCCCGGAGACTGGATTAGTAAGGGAAAATGGTGTGTCTTCCAACAGCATTCTATTGGCCCAGAAATCCAATGAACAGCAGGGATCTGTGATACTTGAGGCGAACTCCTCAGAAAGTGAGGGGAATGAAGTCCCACGTGGCAGGGAGGAGATTGAACAGCAGGGATTTCCGATAACAGGGGTAGACTCCCTGGTAGCAGAAGTGAATGAAGCTCCATCTGGCAGGGAGGGGGATATTTTCAAGACACCAGCTGCCCAACTTAAAGATCTGAGGGATCCCTCTTCTGCTTTATCAGGCAAATTTTGGGATGATGAAGGTGGAAGTGATGAAGAGAAAGAGTTCTCTAATGAACTATCCTTTGTAACCCCACTCCCTCAGGTCAAGAGGAGACAAAAGAAGGTCTATTCTACAAGAGTGAATGGGCCTGTTGTTACTCGAAGTACCATTGCTAAATGAAGATTGTCTCCTGAAATATGAGAGGTATCAAGGGTCCCCTGAAAAGGAAAAGGGCTCTGATTGCTCTCAAAGAAATTAAGGCAGATATAGTGCTGCTTCAAGAACACAGGCTTCCTGCCTTTGAAGCCTCCAATTTGGGGAATTGGATATTTCCTAATGGTGAGTCCATTTGGGCTCCTGCTGATGGTACCAAAGGGGGTATCTGCATTGCCTGGAATGGTTTGAAGAAAATTGGTTCCTTTTCTCATCCCTCTGGGAGATGGCAGGTTGCATTCTTGGAAGTGGAAAAAGAGCAGCTGGGTGTCATAAATGTTTATGCATCTACCTCCCCTGAAGAAAGAGAAGAGCAATGGAAAAGTATGACAGACTGGTTACAAGGACAGAGCATTGACAATTGGGTTCTGAGTGGTGACTTCAACAACACTCCTTCTTGGGATCAGAAGGCAGGCAAGAAGATTAACATGTCAAAAGGGGAAAGGCACCAATGGGATAAGCTAATCCATAGTTTCATCTACCATGCCCCATCCTCCTCAAATGCTTATTCTTGGTGTAACAAAAGAAAAGGTGTAGACAGAGTCTATTGCTTGTTGGATAGGTATTATACCAACTCATCTTCCTTGGATGGGTGGGATAACCTCACTGTAATCAATGATTGCAGCAATTCCATCTCGGACCACTATCCTCAGATTTTGGAAACGGGTCTTCTCCCCCAAAAAAGATGGCTGATACTCCATTTAAATTCAATGTTAGCCTCCTTAATAATAAAACTAATACGTGATGATTTCACAAGGTTTTATTCTTCCCTGGCACCCATCAATGCAAGTGGATCAATGAAGGAATTCATATACAGATGTAAACAGATCAAGAATTGGATTAAGCAATGGGGCAGAGAATGGAGTAGGAAAAAAAGACAGGAAAAGAATGAAATATACATGGAGATGAAAGTAGTTCGACAAAATCTCTTTATAGATAAAGACAATTTGCAATTACAGCAGAGGGAAGAAACTCTTGAAAGGAAGGTGAAATTGATTGAAGAGTATGAAGCAAAGAGTTTGGCAATCAAAAACAGGAGTTTGTACATCAATCACATGGATGACTGCAACTCTAAATTCTTTTTTAGAGCTGCCAAAAGCAGATTAATGAATAATGGGATTGTGTCTGTAAAGAATGATAATCAACAGGAGATATCCAAGCAGGAGGATATTCAGAATTTCTTCTTTACCAAGTACAGGGACCTTTTTGCAGCCAAACAAACAGATAATAACAAAATGCTGGAATTCTTTGATTACCTTGGCCCCAAAGATCAAAGTATAAATGATAGCCACCTTTTGGAAACTCCAATGGAGGAGGAGATCCTGAAAACCATCAAGAGTATGGCTCATGGCAAAAGCCCTGGGCCTGATGGATTACCTCCAGAATTTTATGACCAATTCTGGGCCTTAGTTGGCAAAGATCTTACCCCTGCTCGTACAAAGGTGCATGGCGGTGAGAGAAACTACATCCGGTTGCCAATCTTTGGGTTAATTGCTTTAGTTCCCAAGGTGGACAAGCACGCTACCTTCTCGCATTGAGGCCCATCTCGTTGACAAATGTTACATACAAAATTGTGGCCAAGATATTTGCCAATAGACTCAAGAAAGTCCTACAGGAGAAAATAAGCAATGTTCAATCTGGCTTTCTTCCTGGGAGAAGTATTCTTGATAACTTCATTGGGGCCTATGAAGGGCTTCACTGGAATAGATTCTCCAATCAGAAGTGTGTACTTCTGAAACTTGATTTTAGAAGAGCTTATGACACTATTCATTGGGACTTTCTCAATAGGGCCATGAGCCAACTTGGATTCTCCAGAGCAGTTATAGATAAGATAACAGGTTTCAATGCTACAGGATGCTCAGCAGTACTAATAAATGGTTCCTTTTTTTGAGTGTAAAAGAGGGGTTAGGTAGGGCTGCCCTCTGGCCCCTTACCTCTTCCTTATTGTAGCTGAGATGGTCACAAGGATTATTTTAAGGATGCAGCAAGATGGCAGAATTAGCTGCCTTAATTTACCCGTGACAAATGAATCCTTGTCAGTGATGCAGTATGCAGATGACACGTTTGTATTCCTAAAGGAGCAAGGAGACAGCATACCAAATTTTCTTGCAGCCATGGACTTGTTTGGGAAAGCGTCAGGGGTGCTGTTAAACAAAGATAAATGTGCAATTGTCTCTGATAGTTCAGAAAGTTGTATTCAAGGAATCAAAGTGTGTGGACATCATTCTGCAACCAAGTTATTGGGTTTACCCCTGGCATTAAACATGAGTCTTCATGGTCTGTGGGAGCCCATTGTGGCTAAAATAAAGAAGAAATTGCAGGTGTATCCCAAAACTTTATCTTTGGCTGGGAGAGTGGAAATAATAAATAGTGTTATAGCTAGTTCACATGTCTTCTTCTCATCAGCTATAATAGCAGACAAGAAGTCTTACCAAGAGCTAGAAACTATCATGAGGGAGTTCATTTGGCAAGGATCACATATGGTTGGATGGCAGCACTTAACCTTGCCAAAAAAAAAGGTGGACTAGGATGTAAAGATCTTTTTCTTCAAGCACAGGCCCTTGCTGCAAAACTGGTTTGGAGAACAATAACTTCTCATTCAAAATCCCCAGCCCTTCTTCTGACAAATTTCTGGCTGAGTAAAACTACTTTGGTTGGTAGCCCTTCCACTCCCCATCATATTCCGGATTCTGTTTTCTATCGCTTGATCCAGGTCCAGGTACATCCCAGATCATGAGAAGGATTATACAAGCTTGGAACAGAGTTTCTGTTTGCTTCAAAGCTCAGCCAATCAATAAAGTATCAGATGAGTTCAATTTTTTCTGGCATCAAGGACTCACACACGAGAATGATGGGTGCTTAGCATTGAAACATCCTAGGAAGTATAAGGAGTGGAGACTCAAAGGGTTAGACACAATTGGCAGTGCCAATATGGAAAACTTGGCAGGAAGTCTCTAGTCTGGTAAGGGGCTCTGCTTGTAACAGAAATATTTATAATACCTTGACCCAACACCCTAAGAGAGCAGGGAATGTGGAAAAAGAACACAATTGGACTCTGGATGATAAAGGCTATAATGTAGCCAAGATTTATTCACTTCTACTGAACTCTCAAGAGACAAAGGTCTCCAGACAATGGGGTTGCCCGGAAATTGATGCTATTTGTGTCATTCGAAAAGGTTGGAAGATACAGAGTGCCAAGAAAACTATCTTGTTCAGATAGCTTCTTTTGAACAAAAGTCTGAAAACTAATGCATACCGAGCTAAATTTAATAATCAAGTTTCAGATAGGTGTCCTTTAGGTTGTGGCCAAGCTGAAACCTCAACCCATATCTTCATCTGCCCATGGCTTACCCCTTTTTGGCAGTGGAGTCATGCATTTATTGGATTTACTCCAGCTAGTGAATCAGATCTGTTTGCCTTTCTCTCCTCTGGCTCTTCCTTCATGAGTACAGTAAGAACTTTGTGTCTGTGGGCAATTTGGAAGCATAGGAATGGAGTGGCCATCAATCACTCTGCTCCAGATATAAATACCATCAAAACTACTCTTCAACTGGAGCTGGCTGATGCAGCCATGGCACACAGATTGCTTAGGGGCTCTAATTATGACAGAAATTGGGATGTTCTGGGCTCCTATCAGGGTTTTTACTCTTTCTTTACATTGTATTTTAACAAACTCTCTGATGTGGATGACAAAGTACCTGGTCAGGAAGCACCATGAAGGCGGGCATTACAGGGAGGTCCCGGAAGGAACGAAACCTTTATCACATCAGGAAGTCCTTGAAGCTCTGCTGTGGGTAAAAATGGAAGTTATTATGGTGAAGACGCTGAAGCGGGTGTTAGATGATGAAGATATATGGCAGTTTAAGCATGAACTCAAGAATTATTTCGAGCAGAAGCTTGGTATCTGTGAATCATGCAGAGATTCGTGGATACTGCACATTTTGGACTCTTCTGCTTATGGAGCCGTGGAACTGGATTATCTCCTTTCCAAGTACACAGATCAAGCCTTTGCCATCATCACTCTTGATGGTGTGGTGGATGATTGAGGAGGCAGATGAACTTCTGATCGACTTGTTGGACTTAATGCTTTTATTATAGTTATATTTGCAATTACTTTATGCTTCCAATCTTAAAACAGTGTTTTAAATTCTGAAGTATTCCTCCTTTGGAGAGTCGGGCCAGTTTTTGACTAAGTCATGGCCTATATAGCAGGGTCTACCCTGCCCTTTTGTATTACTATGTTTATCATGTAATATAATACTTCTGCCGTTTCCTAAAAAAAAAAAAAAAAAAAAGAAAAGAGATAAGGAATTATAAATTAAGATTTTTCTCGAATCCAAAAGCTGCAATATGAATTGCTCCATATTTATCAAACTAAAATGTATTATGCACTCTATGTACGGATATGGTGTAGTAAATCTGTATTAGTTTCAAGCTTTAGCATTTGCATATATTATCTATGTGTAAATGCATAAACTTGGTCTTGATAAGAAGGAGATATATCCTTTTCCATGAAGAAACAAACACATAAATGCAAGAACGTAAAGTTTCAAGATGCACTTGCTATGTGCTAAAAGTACATATTTATCTGCTAAATTTAAACTGCTGTATATGTGCTTTATGTATTCCAAGTCCAAAACGTTGTGCACTAAATCTGTAACTATTTGCAAAGCCACAACTTCTTCATATATACCAGAATTTTTTACCACTTAACCATTGTTTCAACAATGGTTCAATATATCCATTTCCTGGAGAAGCAAGCCATTACGGCACATTTACAACTGCCAAATGGTCTTATGATGTAAGATCTTTTTTAACCTAGTATTCGCCCACCAAGTATCAGCAAATTTGAATCTGATGTTTTGCCATAGTGATTTTCACACTTTCGCAACACCTACATTTCACAGGATGTCACGTCCCAAATGCTTTTCCCTTTGCTATAAAGAAATGCATAGAGTAGTTTAAAAAAGTAATCCTTTTAAGGGAGTAGTAGAGCGGAAGTTTGCCATTTGGCGGGACTTCTTGGGTGTTGTAGATGGTGATGGTCGGTTTTTATGTTGATAGATTTTGCTTTTTACGTGAGTTTGTTGTGGAGTGTCGAGGTATCATTTGTCTCTTTGGGGCGTTCTCCTTCCTCCTCACTTGCTTTGTAACATTACCATTCTTTTAATATATTGATGACACAGTTCTTCAAAAAAAAAAAAAAAAAATCAACAGAATAAGACATCTGCCCATTATATTCAGATAAGCACGTATTCAAACCTGATAATAAAAGTTAAAATATATCCTAGTGTATGAATAGAATAGAAGTATGCATCCTTCCGCTATAAAACTTGTAAAGCTAGTTATTCTTTGCCACATCTTTGTTATAGCAAGAACTGGAGTAAGCATCTGCCGCAACATCGCTGGCATCCAGTTATTTCAACAATTTATTCCACCATGTAAGGAAAGGTGAAAAAAAACTCTAGACAATTTGCTTATGCCCAGGTCTGCTATAAATCGACAGCCATTTTGGCTCCTCATAGTAAATCGACCATTTGCATCCAATTTCTGGTATAATTTTGACCAATCCGGCCCATGCCTTTTTTTTCTTTCTTCAAGATGTATGTGAATGCAGCTACAACCATGAAATCGGCATGAGTGCCAACAAATCGTGTAGGCCGCCATATTGGCGCTAGGAAAAAACTCTCGGGCAGAGCCCTAAAATACATAGTCCAAAATTTTTCCTTGTATTTTGTCAAGAAAACCCCAACTTTGCCAAAACTTGGCTTTTTGAAAATTATAAAGAAGCTTCTCGAAGCATATAAAATAGTGTTCAAGGGATTTTGCACATTGCCAAAGCATTGCAAAAATATTTTTTCACCCTTAAATATATAAAGCAACAAAAAATGTATTTTTACAAATATGCAACATATATTTCAGATGAAGTTCAAGTGTTCTAGTGTTATGAAAGATCTCTAGAACACTATTGAGTGTCCAAGCAAAATTGATTAATTAAAGCAAAATAGCTTCAATAATAATAATAATAAAAAACCCGGCCTAGACTAGTAATCACTAGTCTAAACATCTGCCTTGGTCAATCCCTTGGTAGCATTATCATCCTATGCCTAAGTAGAGCACACTTACCATAGTATCAAGTACCATGCATAATGCATATTAAACAAAAACCCCAATATCTATATCTTTCCGAAGTTATTTTATCTGCATCAGCCTTTAACTTTTCATGCCATATCACCACTAAGACTAGGTAAAAGTACTTGGAAAACCAAGTTCTATGTCATTACATTATGTCATTATAACCACAACGTGTATAACCCATAGTGTACTATAAATGTTTGAGCAAAACTCTGATATCATATTACAATGCTTCAAGTACAATTTAGATATCATGTCTATACCAAAATCATAATAGAACTATGTAAAATCTATGTAAAGGTCAGATCAGCTATATTATGTTATGTCATTTCTCACACTTTTTGTGTAGTGTGTACAGTGGAAATTCAGCATAGAGAAATCAAAAAATAAGAACTACCCGGTCCTGTAGACTGTATTTCAGAGATAAAAAAACATATAGTGGAACTAGATGAAATAAGTTTTGCATATGGAAAATGGATAAAAATCCCAACTACACCAATTGGTCATGTCATTCAAGAAGACAAATATTGTAATAACCAAACCGTTGTATTTGAGTATATCATAATCATGTATTGCAGCAACTGCTTCAAGCTATCCTCACCATCCTATTGTCCAACTTCAACATAAAAAGCAAGAGATACAATAAGAGGAAAATCCCGTACCTACAACCAACCAGTACCTCGTTAGCATATTCATGGTAACAAGGCAAGGGCCAGAAGATACATAGGGATTTTCAGTTTATGACTGATCACCTATTGTCTCTCCTGCCCTTTCTGCTAGTCTTAAACAAAAGGAAATTTTGGAAATATAAGCTCAGATGCTAAACCAGAATTTTTATTGAAAAACGTTCCTTATGTAAACCTTTTAGCATATAGCACTTTGTATGTAAGAGTAAATAAACATTAAATATCTGTAATAGCCCATGCACTATTAAAAGTCAGAGATGTTAAACAATTCCAAAGTATGTCCAGTTTTCTACTTTAGATATCATATTTTGTATTGTTAAATATATCAGTCAGTAGAAATCGGCATCAGTCTGGTAAAATCTCAAAGAGCAGCCCTGTTTTTAGAATCAAAGTGTGAATCCTAGTAGCGTTATTATTGTCTATCTGTAATATATTGCTAAAGTTACAGACCTGCAACATGCATTATTGTACTTTCAATGTATTATGTAAACTGGAAAAACCAATCATAACATCAAATTTGTCTAAAATTTATTGCAAGAACCTAGTATTCATCTGGTTCCATGCCATCACCCTGAGTTTCCTTAACATTTTATGCACTATGGTAGTCCTCCTGGCGCCGTCCTCCAAAAGCTTTGGAAGCACGTTGATTTCCTTGTCTATCCTCTCCGTTTATTGAAGTTTCGCTTCTGATTGAAGCCACCTCTAGCCATTCTAGAGTCCATAGGGTGTTCAGATTTGTAGCTATCTAACTCTTCTTGCAGTATTGCTAGGTTGAGCGCCTCTAATGCCTCTTCTTCCGAACCAGAGGTTTCACATCCGTCTGAGTCATATCCCATGGATAAGAATGTCAGTCCGGTCACAAAATGGGTATACGACATGTCTTAAAAACTCCAAAGTTGTACGGTAGGCATATGCGACATGTCTTAAAAATGTGTGTGGAAAAACTAAGGTGTCTTATATGATTATGTGGCCCAATCATATCTTCACAAATTTAAGACAGGGGTGCCGTGGAAAAAGGGCCTTAGTCCATCTTGATTTAGTTCAGTATTGGGAAACCCATATAAATAACAATCTGTTCTTATGCCCAGTATCGAGCACCAGTTTCTAGTTATGTTATAAAGATCAAATGGTGGAAGAGGGGGATAACACCCTGGAACAAGGGTGTTATGCCCTATTATAACAAACGAGGGCCGGAGGCCCGAGTTTGTTATAGTAGGGCATAACACCCGAGTTCTAGGGTGTTATCCGCCTTAACAGTGGTTTTGTAGTGGTTTTATGGTGGTTTTCATAACATGCTAGGTGTTTATAGCCATTTCGCGTAACAAACTAGGTGTTTATGCATGTTTTAATGTGTTACGAGTGGGTAACACTCTTGCAACCAACGACTGAGATCTACTTGAGGGCCAGATTGTTAAGGTTGAGTAATTATATGACATTTCATATGAGTAATTATATGTGTTTAATGGCTCATGTGTTAATGGCTCATGTGTGATCATTGGATCAAAGGATGAACTTCGGAATATACCAAATCAAGGATGGAGGATTTTACACCTCACACCCATGTATAGCAAAACGCTCCCCATATGCCATGAAATACTCCCCATATGCCATGAAATACGTACGGGGAATATGAACCAATTCCAAATGAATGTTATGACCATTGCCACAGAAAACAAATATGCACAAAATATGCACATTTTTTTGTCCATTAACAAACTGCCACAGAAAACACCCCTTAACACAATTACCAATAGCAACAACCTAAACATAACAGAATAGTTGACACATTGAGAAACAAATTGTGCCAGCTGCTGCATCGGATGAGTTTCAAACAGAAATGGACAGTGCGAAAACTGCTACAATTTGACCATCCCATAACATATTTCTACGATTCCTGCAAGTCCAACATACATCTGGTATACACAGGAAACAAGCTTCTTGAAGAAGCCTTTCAGCAAAGAAAACCCTTTCAATGGCAGCAAGACAACGGAGAAATGCTATATGTACAAAGTGCAGCAACAATACTAACCCTGCATGGTTCTCAAGGATACCTTCAAGGTCCCATGCTCGCCATCCCATGCAATACACTACCATCGAAGCAGGGACAATTATATAATTTGAGTTCTCTTCGACCCTCTATTAGCCATGTCTCCACCCAGAGCAATTGGCACTACTGCTCCACAGCCCGTGTACTTTTCAAGCAAATCATTGACACTGCCAAAGACTGGTGTGTCTGTATCCAGCACAGAAAATAGGGACTCTGGAAGAAAACGTGCCACCATCAAGGAATCAAACAGCAGACCTGAGGAACCTTCCAGCAATCCACATGCCACATAGCTGGAGTCATAGATATACTCCTTGAATACGCACACTAATTTCTTTACCTCTGATGGAGACATAATGCAGAAATCTGATATTGGCAATTCCACCTCAATCTCAAAGTTATTGTTGCTAGCAAAAATTCAGCAATCCCAGAATTTAGAAACGAGGCCCTACCTCAAGAGCATCTGCATGCCTTCCACAGATGGAATTGGCATTGGCAAAACATCTCCAACAGTAAGCGCACTGCAGCAGGAGCTAACATCTCCAAGCCTAAAACCCTTCCTCAAACCCCTACAAGCTGCCACGGCACTCCTCTCTGTCGGCCTTCCCCCAGCGTCCAAGCATCCGTGGGACACATTTGTTTCACTGCGCCGCCCGCCCCCACACATGGCACAAATCCAGACCTCACAATCTGCAAAATCAAGGGCTGAGATCTGTGCATGTCAGAGGGGGGCCAGTAAAGCAGATTCTATAAACAAAAAAACCACTTCATTTAACAAAAAAACCATTTTCGCCAAACCATTGGCCAAATCATAGGAAGTAGTCACTATTGTATTGAGTTGATCCAAGGGTATTAGGGCTATCCTGGAAAATTTCC
The DNA here is from genome assembly GCA_021234155.1 of Isoetes taiwanensis. Classification (NCBI taxonomy): domain Eukaryota; kingdom Viridiplantae; phylum Streptophyta; class Lycopodiopsida; order Isoetales; family Isoetaceae; genus Isoetes; species Isoetes taiwanensis. The sequence continues at coordinate 28,434,080 of JAJEKV010000004.1, forward strand.
TTAAACAAAACTTCAAAAAATAAAACCACAAAGATGATAATCTCTTTTTCTCTTTTTCATCTCCATTTTGATGATACTTAATTCTTGCAACCCTACAAATAACTGGCATTTCCTACATGCCACTAAGAAAGGTGCCCTTCTTGAAGCTGATACAAAGCAATATAGTATCATATTGCAGCATGTTCCGAAGCATGCATAGAACTGGCTATTGGCTTTTTTTTGTCTTGCCATTTAACACTTTGTTTCTCTGACCAATCATGTAAGTATACATGTACGGACTACCTACAGGACATAAGATGGTCATGTTAGACCTGATTAAAAACATAAATAGCACATTGCCTCTGATTACCTGGAACATATGCAAGAAGCACCAAAATAGATGCATAATAGTAATCAAAAGCAAAGTTGAGCTTATTTGGCATCCTAATACAATACAAATCTGACACCTGCAAAAAGCCCTCTTTTGATATAAGTACATGATAGAACACAAAACATAAAAGCATTAAACCACTACACACAAAATCATACTAATGTCTAGACTATGCATTTTGAATATCTTTTGAAAACTCCTCAGCCATTTTCCCAAGTATTGCTGCTAACCTTCATGTATGGCAAAGCCAGGTAAGTAAGTCCAACCTCCCCAAATATCCCAGATGGGTAAAGGAACATGAAGGTACTGTATCTGTGAAAGCAAAGATAAAAAGGCTCAGGACATGCTCGTACATTTGTTTCTATATCCAACTAGGAATGTGCCTACCGCAACCACTGTAGAAACCCAGGGGTCCATCCAACGCCTTCTTTTAAAGCAAAAAATGAATAACGAATCACCTAAATACCATTCACATTGCAGAGATAAGCCAATCAGAAAAAGAAAAGAACACAAAGGTAAGTCCAGTTCTGTTAGGTCTGTTTTTGTCAGGGAACAGCTCGACAATGGCCATATTACTCTACATTTATGTCCTACAAGTAGATAGCTTTTGGCAGGTCACAACTTCAGACTTAACAAGTACTCAATCTGAGAATTCAGTCACTAATATCTTGATGAGGAGGGGTTTTCTTTTAAACAGTCTATGTCCTCATCCTCAGAAAGGCTGTGAAGTACCGTAAACTGCTGATTCATTTTGATTGCTGAAGTCTGCTTGTTAATATATCCTTTTACCTATCTGTCACATGACTCAGCTGATGTGTCACTCGACAGCTCATTATCTGCCTGCTGATGTGACCTATATCACAACGGCATATCCATGCCCTACTTTTAGTTCGTTTGTTCCATATTGTTATCACTTTTCTCGCTGTTAAAGTACTTTCATAGCATTGTTGCTATTTACATTGGCAGATGGCAGAATATTTGTTATCCTTAAAAGACCCAATTTCAAAACACAGCATCAATTCTTTATGAGACCAGCAGTTTGGTCAAGGTCATACACATACTGCAACTAGCTGCAAACTGTATCCCTGATTGTTCTAAATCTTTCCATTATAGAAGTCATCGAGCTCATTCATTTAGACCTTAATTTCAAACAAGTAAAATATGTACCTCAGTGATCGACCAGCTAAGGATGAGAACTGAGACGATCCAATGCTTTTGTATCTGTCACGGGATACGTATCAGAAAGGCAACACTGTTGGTATTAAAAGCAAATAAATGATGCACTATGTACCTGAGGAAAACTCCAAAGAATGCCCCACGTGACATAAATTCTTGACGCGATTTGAGGTAACGTAGCTGATACAGGAGATCTCACAATACCTGCAAGGAACTCATCTACTTTAGAAAAGAGAGACCATGCAAAGCCATTTGAGTCCTCAATTGAATAACGAAACAAGTATGAGCTGCCTCACCAACTAAGCTGTTGAAGATCTTCAGTGTTGAGGATAAACACACAGATATTGTAAAGATATTAGTGACCATGTAAGGTCATGCAAGCACTAATGTCACTGCTTATGGTGATGACTTACTTCGACTAGTGCTGCAGTCTGCCAGATTTGCAGGGGTTTCTTGATGGCTTCATATACTGCTTCAGATCCTGTGTCCCTCAGTGCTATGATTGCCAGGGCCAAAATTTGTGCCCTTCCATTCAAGTTTCTTCAGCAATATTTGTTAAAAAATAAGATAAGAAGACAAGCATAAACCTTGAAGCATACCAGCCAAGACACAAGACAGAGTTGTAAATGGAAAGATATGTCCTCTTAAACCCCCAGTTTGCCATTGAAGCTCTTCCCAGATCTGAATATATAAGCCATAAAATAAAATAGGAAAGCCAAAAGAAAATAAACTGCACAGGATGAAATGATTAAGATGGACATTTGCATTGACAACAGGTTCTCAAATATATTCTATAAAATTGAAGAGCTTGAAATTCATAATCCACAACATTAGCAATGCAAAAATAAGCAATCTTCAACCTTAATCTGATATGCACAATGCCAGCAAATTTTGGGTCAAGGCGCTATATGTCAGCCACATTCCACAAATTCCACAGTGGAAGGGCTTCAAGTAAGAGTACTGTTACTATGCCCTTATTTGAAGAAAACCTGAGTTCTTTATTATGAAGTATCATAGAAATTCGTCTGTTAGTTTGATATGGATGCATTTTGAAAAATACTTCTGTCCATTTGTAGGTTGGTAAATGCAGGAAAGAAAGAAGATTTTATTACTGACTCAAAATTTAGAGAATTTTTGTTTTTAATATCCACTAATTTTATCTCATCCCAAACTCGCTTAATGGCTGTGTTTGGCGAACAGAACTTCAATTGATTATGCCCTTCAACAAAAAATTCTATAATTTCGGATCCCAAGCTGTGATGCCTTCAATGATCTTTCAGCCAATTGGTCCCAACATTGGAAAAGCAAAACTGCATTCTCCTACACCATTCCTGTGCCAATCTTTTGGCTGCCCGCTAGCCCTTCTACTTATGTTCTCAATGGAGTAAGATTGAAAATGGCCACGATATCCTCATTTTAAGCATCCGTATTGATAAGTCTCGCATGTGCTGAAAAGGTCCTGCTTTCCGCGCCTGCATTCGATAAACAAACGCACATTTGACAGAAAAAGATAGCTATGCAGACACTTGACCATTACACTACTGGATTACACTTTCAACCAACTCATGGTGATGTAGCCCCTCAATAAGTTAATGCTTGCTGCTGCATCTCCCACAAATTCTGATTTAGAATCAGATGCAAAATCACTTTGAAGACAGCTCTCACAATCTCCTAACTCAGCTTCATCTCCTTGCGGTATTATGTTACACTCATATAATGTAAGTGTCAACCAACTTTCCTTCAGATTGGATGAGTTGCACACATCGTTGGCATACTCATTTATCAAAAAAGGAGAATTTTCTCATAAGCAAAAACACAATTGATGCAGGGCCAGACTTAAACAATGAAAAAACGATGGTAAAAAAATTTTTGCAAGAAAAGGCCCACTAGACACCATTTCCCAAAGAGGCAATCTTTGATGGAGCTGTTCTAGGCATGGTGAATGCAAGAAGCCGATTCCCTGTTACTATTTTCATGATGCAAACGATACAGACATACTAAGAAGCTAGCAAAGAGGAGCTTGGTTTAATGGATTCTTTATCAAAAGCGCCCTATGGAATCTAGTTAGTTTCAGAAATTAGAAATTTGGAAGTTTGAAAGTATAGACATTGCAGGTATTTTAACCCCATTGTATAGGCTTATGGAGGAATTAGCACACAACATGTGCTCCGGATATTATCTATAAAATACCAAACCCAATAAGCATTGGCTAGACCACCAAACCCAATAAGCATTGGTTAGACCACGGGGCAATTCCAAAACTTCAATCTGGTGGCAATGCATGAAAGGCATATGAGAAGCGCTAAACCTTAATATGCTGAACGAAAGCTCACTCAACCGTCTTCAACAGGAAAGTTGAGTCTCGGCATATTTTCTATTCAGTAATCAGGGGGGCTGCGAGATTTTGTCGATTGGATTTCAACTCGAATGCTGAAATGTTTTCCAGAGATGCTTATGCTAAGTGTTTTGCACAAATGCTTAAATGCGGCACGATGCTTATGCAAAAGCAGCTTCAATCCGGCAACCTAAATCCTAAACTAGACTTCAATTCGGCACTTTAAACTACCTAATGCTAAACGATTTTAAGAAGTCAGAAAGCAATGTCTATAACAATATAATAGGAGCTTACCTGACCACTTCGAAAACTGAGATCTCCTCAAAATCGGCAGACATGGGCACGCGTATTTCCTGCGTCAAAATAAAAATGTAGATAACTGATATACGTATTGTAGTTCCTTTGGATTGGCAGTACATTTAGTAACTAGTTGTGCTAAAGTGTTTTATTGCAATATTTCATTTCGTGCGGGGGGGGGCTGGTTTCTTGCAAGGCTGGGACTATGATTCCTGCCACGTATTATATGCAAAATTGTATATTTTGCCATATTTGAGTAGCTGCTTAATTACACTTAAAGGTCATATTTCTATTTTTGAGTGTTTTGGATGGGTTTTTTTGAAATGCTTGTGGAAAGAAATATAGATTGCGATTTTTAGAAAGTGGATAAGGCAGACATCTGCGCTGTCATGCCCAAAAGGTCGGGCGTGCTCCAGCTTCCTATGCTAGGCATCGGTAGCAATAGTCGAGCTCCAACAAGTTGTTGTTCCCCACACCATTGATTCTGAAGGACTGGTGGAAGAACCGAAGTTTTTTCTGCATATCTTTTGCACTCCGAGAATGGAAGCCGTTGTAGGCTTCCTGAACCGGCGTGTGAGGCCGCTTTAGATCTGGGTTTTTGTCGCTCAAATGATTACGGCGAGGATCGGGGGCTCTGGCGAGGTGCGGGATACTTTTACCCTGGCTTTGGCGATCCCGGAGGATGGGATCCCCAAGAGTGTGATTCGGGAGGACGGGATCCCATCTTACCATGCAATAACTGCTCAAAATTCCTGGCACTAATAGGAATTTTGTGTGGGATTTTCTCCCTCAATCCGTCATGGAATCGGATGGGATCAATTCGTGGCTGATCGGAATTAGGTGGGCGAGAGAAACAGGTAGCAATAGAGGAGGAAGCAGGGCGAGCGCCGCTGCGATGGCCTCACTTCGATCCGACAAATAAATCAGCCAGAACTGCGCAGTAAGCCATTAACTGCACAGTTAACTGTGGGATTCCGGAGGAGGGGACGTAGGAATCTTGCATGGGGATTCTGGAGGACAGGATTTCCACCTCCGGGATCCCCAAAACCAGGGTAAATATATCTTCACCCCTCTGGCGAGGCCATTGAGGCCTAGAGATTCGAATCCTCCTGCCTCTCTTTCTAGCGGCAGGCGTGGGTTCTAGAATCTGGTTCAAAAGTCATCATTTGGTGCAGAATTTTGCTCCTTTTCCTGCATAATAGTGTATTCTGGGGCCTGGAAAATCTGGACCATGGTCTCGTCAATGATGGAATTGGTGGCCAAAAATTTGATCGTTTCTTATTTTCGAGGCAGATGAGTAGTGCCATGCATATTTTAATATAAGTTCCTGTGGTTCTTCTGTAGATTGTGATATGTGGCCTTTTTTTGTCCCATAGCAGTAGCCATAGCTATAGCTCCGCATTTTATCCCATCTAGACTAAACTGGCCTAGCAGATAGCCGTCTGCATTCATGGTTGAATAGATTCTTGATAGTCCCTTTTTTCCTATTGTAGCTTAGCTCAAATCCTAAATATGGAGATGTAGATCTTCAAGCAGATATGTCTTCATGACTAAGGCATATATTCATCTAAATCAAGAAATTTTTTTACTGGGCGAAGGAAAGATTTGGAAATCGAGGGCGATAATGGGCTGAGTGGTAGAATTGGAGAAGGGTTTTAAAGACTTTTTGGATTTGGGTGCTAAAATGGTGCCAGAGTAAGAATAGAATAGAATATGATTTTATCGTCCACAGAGTAAGGATTTGTTAGTTTGAAAATGGGCATGATGGAAAGGAGCAGGGAAATTATGACAGTTATGGTGCTTTAAGCATACGGCATGGAGAATCTAGGTTGCTCGGGCAGTGGCTGTTCCTTTTCTATCTTTGTGATGCATGTGTTTAGTTTTGTGAGTTTATAATGTGAATAATCTGCTAAATATTTTAAACCATATGTTCTATTTGCACCATTGGATCATGTTTTTTAGTTTTGGCTCAAAATGTTAGTGGCCATCGATCTGACACAATACCGAGAATATCTCGTAGATAAAATGCAGTTTTTTATTTATGATCAGCGGATTTGTAAAAGGAAATCGTAGATTTTACTTATTTTTTACAAAATTCTTATTGGAAATTTGATAGCATCTACTTTAAGAAAATCAAATTTTCCCACTTTAACCAAAATTCTTGAAAGGAATCCTCCAATTTCATGCCTTGGTTTCAATGCATTGGAATTATGATATAGGTCAATTTTGAAAGAGGTAATTGTAAGGGATTTAAAATTTTGTGGCAGGATTTCCTGGCGGCCGCCATGAAATTTTACCCAAAATTTTGTGTCTCTTAAAATGACCTAACGAACAGGGGACTTGAAATTTGCCAAACATTTTGCAGGTCTTTGCTAGCGGCGGTGCTTAATAGAGGTATGGGAGATCAGCTACAAATCGACAAGTGATCGACTGCAATTTTTTGCTTGAAAAAAAAGCCGTTGTCTGGGGGGCAAAATTTCAAACCCCTTGTTTTTTCGTCATCCACAACTATTTTAGGATTTCCCTTCAGAGCCTTCCTCTGTGTGATGAGGCAGTGTATTTATCAAAGAAACATAAACTACACAAAAGCGAGATAACTAGTGGTAGGAAAAGCTTGTGGCAAAGGGTTGGATGGGGATATCTATGAATTTTTTCAAGAAGAAGAGCACATCCATTACTATCCAGAAAGAAATGGTCATAATGATGCGCTATGGCGGAACAATGAAATCAAAATACTATTCATCTTGTTTACATATAAATTAATATCCAACTAGGAATGCGTATTGAGCGATGTCGAGCATTAATCGTAAAGTTGTGGAATGGATAGATGTACTTGAGATGAATGAACATTGTCATGCCCATAGATAAAATGGAATGTGAATATGTGAAGAACATAATTGGTGTTGAAGTGGGGACGACCACATCACATCTTAACAACCATGTCACACATATACTCATGAAACGCCAAGATGTTGTCGAATCTGCACTGACTTCCGGAATCGATGTTGGAGAGATTAAAATAGAATATCTTATGGGCAAAAACTTGGAATGGAGGATTTGTACCTAGGGAATTAATATCTAGCTTGTGCAGATCTACATTTAGTCTTACAAAATTTCTTAGAACAGAAAGGCAACTATTTTGCTAATGTACACAATATTATAGGCTTGTGGTAAGGAAACTAAATGTGGCGACGACGACGACGACGACGACGACGATGATGATGTATTGCTTGATGTTGATATTGTCTAGCTTTGCGGTATACATAAGACTTTATTGAATTTTTGCACATTAGATCTATGGCTAATCCTTACACTGCCATCATTGCTATAATTTTTGTTACGTTCTTCTTGGGGCTCTGGGAGCTAATGTCATTTTGATAGATGCATATAAAGGTGGAGAGGTATTGCACAGATGCCTGAAAACATTATAAAGAGAATTCTCAATTCTTACATGGTTAAACAATTTAATAGCTCTGCAAATCCCAAGGTGTTATGACATACATGTAATGACTAGAGATTTCCTGCTATCCAGGCAAGGGGGATTCAGTTTTGGGGGCCATACAATATGCCCGAGCCCTTTTGTATAACTGCGCCCCCAGGGTATCCAGGATCATTTTGTGGTCCATAAATCTAAGATGACACGTGTAGTAAAGTGATTATTTTGGTTGCCACAATGGGAAGAGATGGTACTATTGCTAAATTCTTAAAGAGAAAGAACCCAAATATTAAGGTATTGATTGCCTCTATATGTCTTTCTTTCAAGTTGCATTGAATTGATCGTCTCTTGCCTACAAGCTCTGGAGCTAAGGAGGAAGGGCAGGTATCTAAATTTGTATGTATGCATTGCAATCGTGGGGGTCAATGGATAGTCAAATGTTTCCTGATAGTTGTCTGTGCCATGGCAGGCATCTATAATTAAAGGATATGGTGCAGGCATTATGCCCAATAATTTAGATGCGAGCATCCTCGATGAGACTATTGGAGGTGAATAATTTACTTGGAAATATAATATCACAATAGTTACTCTACATCTTTTGGTTGTTCAAATTTGTACGAGTCCAAGTCCGTGCATAGGCCCACGCGTATAAAGGCATGCGTTAAGTAATAGAGGTCGATGACATGGCACTTAATTCTCAACCGCCCCCTACATTGTATAATTATGCAGATACAGACGGAAGAAGCAATGCAAATGGCTCGGCAGCTTGCTCTCAAGGAAGGGTTATTGGCATGAACAAGAAGCTGATTCTGTTGTTACATGAAGTTTATTTACTTATTAGTTTTTCAATATACACATAAAGTGTTTTTCTGTGTTTCGCTTTCTGTTGTAGCGTGAAGTTTATTCAGTTATTGGCTTACCAACACACTCTTAAAGCGTTTCTATGTAGAAGTTGTTGATGTCATGAGTAAGCATAGAAAAGCTCTTTATTTTAAACAAACATATCTGTTGAGTGAATAATTAGAGCAGATTTGGATCATTAAATGCTTCAGGAAATTGTTTGGTGAGACATGATATATGTATTGCACCAGAGTCAAGTATGTACGGCTATGCTTATGCAAGTGACATTAAGCATCGTGCAAATGTATTTGTTTCAAATAGAACTACTGTCACAACACATTTTTTTATGGATGCATTTTGAGAATACAACTTAATTATCTATTTCTTCTAAAGCAGTGAATGAGTTTTGTTCCCCATTTGTTCATTCATACTAGGTTTACAACGTTCTTTAATTTGGTTTAAGATACTGGTTACATGTTACTAGAGTTTCTATTATAAGAACAAAAGCAATAAGCATTTGGAATGCAATCAAAGTTTTGGCATATTAGCAAGATGTGGAGGTATATTTATTGGGAAATGGAATTAAGGAAAAACTTCGTTATAGCTGAGATCATCCACTGCTCGAAAATCCATGCCAACAGTTCTGCAAACATTGAACTGACCATGATTGTTCGGTAATTGGCTGAGCAGTGCGAGTTACCTGCCTTATAGATAGAAAGAACTATGCCGGTGGTCAAATAGGGGGAGGGTGGAACCTTCCTATAATGCCCTGTTAAACAAGGCGGTCAGGCCCAGTAATATGGATGGCCCAGCCATAGAAGCCATCCTTTACATAGATTCAAAGCAACTCTTTTTCCAGTTTGCCAAGATGATGGATGCAGGCATAACAGGATCTCCTTTTCTGAAATGGAAGTCTCAAGCTCTTCCTTCAATTTTTCCCATACTGATCGGAGTTCCCTGCAGTACATAAAGCAGTACATAAAGCAGTATATTGTTCTGGTTCCATACACTCGGTATCAAACGGGCGCCTTCTGAAAAAACCTAACTGACCAAATTATGCCATCGTGAACTTAGTCCTAGCACCAGGCTGTATCATCGTGAGCTGCATCCCAACTGTTAACGAAACTTCAACAAAATGGACAGAAAAGGTGGCCGTGTACCAGGTGGCCGTGTTCCAAATCCTGGTCCGTCTGTTGTTCCTGGTCCGTCTGTAAGACCCAGCCCGTTTAAAGCTCCAATCAAAGCACTACCTCTGGTAGCACAGACACCTAGGGGCACCAATTGGACATACCAGGATCCAGGTAATTATGAAACAGAACTTATCCAATTCTTATTGGAAGAACTTAGAGAAAGCAAAGGGAAGCTGGCTATGCTAGAAACACAGAATAGAGAGCTGCAAGAACAAAATCAAAAGCTTTTGATGTTACAAGAAGAGCAAGGCAGAGATGTCAAACAGATTTTGGAAATTGTTTCTAATGCACAGGCATTCCAAGAACCTCAGGATGAAATTATTGATAATTTCTTCAATGAGAAGGCAGAAAGGCAAAAGAAAGAATGCAATATAAAAATTACAGGACTTGAAGAATTACAGGAAGAAGACATTATGCAGACAGTAATAGATTTTTTCAAGACAACCATGCACTTACATGAACCAGAGATACAGGAAGCCTACAGAATTGGTAAGATGGCATACAAAAACAGACCCGTCATTGTTAAATTTGCAAGCAAAGCTGCCAAAGAGAGGGTGCTTAAGCACCGAATCCATCTCAAAGGAGAGAAGATCTGGTTAGATAATGATTTGACACAGAGACAGTTAGAGACAAAAAAGAAAGAATGGGCTAAAGTAAAACAACACCGTGATGATGGATTTTGGGCATTCATGAAAGGAGAAGTGGCTGTCTTGACAAAGCAAGTACTCTCCAAAGAACAGTTAGGAATTAGAGACCCTACGTGTCTGTGCCTGGAACATTGGTGGTTTTAGTGACATAAAATCAATTACAGCAGAAATATTTTGGGAGAAAATAGATCTGTTGCTTTTAGTGGAAACATGGGCACACGAGGCGAGGAATCTGCCTACACCAAGCGGTTTCCAGTTGATTAGCATGACATCAAAGGAACGTCCGTCGGGATTGGGAAGAGGGGAAGGAGGCTTAGCATGCTATGCTAAATCTGAATTTGCCCCTCTAATCAGTATCAAAAAAACATGTGAGCACTTACAATATATGTGGCTGGAAATAAAGAGCCAGCCAAGAACAATTTTCTTATGTTTGTGTTATTTTGCCCCATTGCAATCAAAGGTTTACAAGCATGAAGGACTTTCACAGCAAGATCCATTTGTCCATTTAAGCGCAGACATTGCTTCATTTTCACAGCTTGGATCAGTAATTTTAACAGGAGATTTTAATGCACGCACAGGAAATTTGCAAGCATCATGGCAAGTGGCTGAGAGCAAAGATCCTTTATGGATCTGTGAGAAGGAAGCATGGGAGATAGCAGGCAAGGATTGGCAGCGACACTCGATGGATACAAGCATTAACACAATGGGCAAGCATTTACTTTCGCTATGCAATTGCTTTGATTTGCTACTGTTAAATGGATGCATGAGATACCCGCTGTCACATGCTTTTACAAATAAGATGGCGAATGGAAATAGTGTTGTAGACTACGTAGTGACAGATATACACGCAGCAACAAGACTGATAAGTGATTTTATGGTGGAAGAATGCCCAGAATCAGAGCATTGTGCATTGCTATTTAAGCTGAAAATAGGAAGGCAATATTTTCATAGACAGAAACAGAAGCGCCACTCAAACATTAAATTGAATATGTTGTTAGACTATGCTAAGCGTGATATATATGCGCAAGCTATGACAGAAGCTCTTAAATCTTGGAATCCACCTAGTGATGTGCATCTTATTTCTTTGGAATCACGCAAAATATAATACTAGATCTTTGCAAGAGATATTTTCTCTACACAAGAGGAAAAGAAAAGAAGAGATAAACTTTGGTTTGATGAAGAATGTCGGATAGCGAGAGGAAAGTTTAAGATACTATGTGGGCTGCAAAAGAAAATGCACTTAAAAAGAATACCATAAGTTACTTAAGAGGAAGAAGACTATATTTTTGAAAAGGTGGCAAATTGAGCTTTACAATAAGCTCTTACATTGCCCAAAGGACTTCGGAAACAGGTTGAATCGTCATACAAACAAAAAGTGATGTAGATGCTTTTGACCTATATAACTATGCACATGAGCTGTTATATAAAAGCGGATGAGCCGCCTATAGATATAGGAGATATGACATTGGAGCCCATATTTACATCGAGGAGGATATAGGAGAGGCCATCAAAAAGCTTGCAAATGGTAAAATTACGCAGATATAGTTTGGGCTTTAGAGCGGAGATGATAAAATGGGGTGAAACGCTTGATGAGTGAATGAGATTACTGAGTTGTTTAACTCAGTTATGGCTTTGGGATTTCCGAAGGAATGGCAGTTAAGTCGTATCGTTCCTATCCATAAAGGTGGGGATAAAACGAAAGCAAGCAACTATCGCACGATCATGATAAGTAGTCTTATGGCCTTTTTGGGACAGCATTGGAACATAAGTTATCTAGATGGGCTGAGGATCAGGATATTAGAGTTATTGGGCAAGCCGGCTTCCGTACAGGTTACTCCACTACAGACCATCTAGCGACAATAAGAGTAGCCATTGAGAAGTCTAAGGGAATAAATAGGGCAATGTATGCATGCTTTGTAGACTTGAAAAGGGCATTTGATACTATACCTAGAAAAAAACTTATGGATAGATTAGATGCTATTAATGTTCCTAAGGGACTGCAACTTGCTGTAGCAAGGTTATATGAGCAAGTGCTTGCTGAATTGAGCACGCCATTGAATAAGAAATGTGATAAGCAAATAATCAGTAATCTTGGTGTTAAACAGGGCTGTCCCGCATCTCCAACGTTATTTGGCATCTATATTGATGAAGTAGAAGGGTGGCTTAAAAGAAATTGCTATGACGGAGTAGTGCTCGCAGGATACCTTATCATGCTTCTTCTATATGCAGACGACATAGTGCTCCTTGCACGAACAACAGAAGGCTTGCAACAACATATAGAGGTGTTATCATCCTTTTGCGATCAAGCAGGAATATGTAGCAAAATAACAGGGGGTTCCAGGGGGATTTGATATAGATATAATTCTTGAAACCATAGACCATATCCCTAAAACAATTCAATGGGTTATTATAAAAAAAAACATAGATTTAAGATAAAAAATAGTCACATTAGCTCACTGGTTAGATTGGTTAAAGTAGTCTTATTAGGACATTGAGTTATTTTGGTAGAGGTTCGAATCCCCGTATTTCATATTCTAAAAGCTTAAGTGAAACCGTATAGAGGCTCGATATACCATCAAAACCTTAGGCAAACTCGTATTCGACATCTTAAAATCATAGGTGTCCCCAATCATAATTGAGCATAATCGAAACGAGAGGTGTCCAGAGGCTCCAACATACAGTCTGGGCCATCGGATTGACAGATCCGACGACTGTGGTGGTCCAGGGTGCACCTCGTTTAGAATATGTAGCAAAATAATATGGCAATCAATCTCGACAAGACAAAAATTATGATGTTTCGCACGAGGAAAAAACATGTTTTTCAGATTAAAGGTAAGCCCATTGAGCATGTTCATAGCTATAAATATTTGGGAATTGAGATAACAGAAAACTACAGATGGAATACAGCCGTAGATAAGAGGATTGTTGGTGGAAAGAAAGCTTTATACGCAATGCAAGCTAAATGTAGAACAATTCAGCTATGGGACTGGTCCATGCGGCTTCACTTATATCGAGCTTTAGTTATGCCTGTAATATTGTATGGATGCCAGATATGGGGACCGGGTTTAGCAAGAAAAAAATGGAAAGATATAGAAGCAGTCCAAAAGCGCTATCTAATGGATGAGCTAGGAGTTAAACTCCAAACACCATATGCCATGATGCTTGCTGAAGTTGGTATGTTGCCATTGGAGGGAGAGGCAATCTATCACTACCTTGTCTATGTAACCAGAGTTAAAGCCTTACCACATGAAAGGCTACCATATAAGGCAATGGAAGAAAGCAAGGAAAGTGGATGGTATGCAGATGGAGAATTATGGCTGCAAAGATGGAACATTAGTATGAATGATATGCCATCACAAGAAGAAGCTATTCGGGACCTTGTCAGGACCAAAGTGATCGAGAGATTATGGGCCAATCCACAAGGCAAGATGGACTTTTACAGGCGTGAAATAAATCCCATGGTTATGTACACAGCACAACAGTACTTGATAGACCATCTGCCTATGTCATCTAGACACCAGATTTGTCGGATGAGGGTTAGCTCCCATCACCTACAAGTCGAGTGTGGAAGGTGGCATAAATTACCAAGGTCCAGTCGCATATGTCAGATATGTCAGACAGGGGAAGTGGAGGACGAGCATCACGTTTTGCTTAGTTGTGCAGCTTATAAATCTGTAAGAGAGCGGCACAAGATCCAGGAAACAGATTGTGTGAATGTTTATACTTTTTTTCAGTTGCCATCATGGAAGCTAGCAAATTTCCTCACGGAAATGTTGCTTGTTCGTGATGCACAACTAAATAAGTAGCCAGGTCATAAGGTTTTTTTAAGAAATGCGTCTACTATGTAAACTTTTCGTCTCCTAGACCGTAGGGTCTTTAAGAGATCGTGAATAATCAATTCAATTCAATTCAATTCAGTTGTTTCTTCTTCTCGCTCGCATATTGGGCAACTCGGTGATACATCCTTGTTGAACTTGTTCACTAATATGTTTACCCTGCATGCTCTGTGAATAATTTGCCATAGCAGTGTGGATACCTTTGGTGGCAGGTGGCTCCTCCAAACTACTTTCCATATTTGAGTGACATAGTTATCTTCTAATGTTAACTCCCATTGGGAGGGGAGACTTATCAATTCATTCACATGTAGGACCTTGTATGCTTTTGAAACAAAATGTTTTTTATCAAGATTTTCACGAGGTAAGCAGAAAGCACCTACTTGTGGAACCGCATAAGGCAGAATATTATCACGTACCATGTTCCAAATTCACTTATCACACGTTCTCAGGTTAAACTTGCTTTGGAATGACTCCTAGGAATATTGTACCCCACTTTGATACCAATCTCCAATGCAAGATAAACCTGCCCCAATCCATCTATTTTGTGTTCTTTTGTTCACCACCGAGAAAAGTGGCTCAAGGCCTCTGTAAGTTTCCATTTGCAGCCACCATAAAGGCATACACATGGAGGTACAATTTTTGATATCCACTACCTCCCAAGCTTTTAATAGTCCTTTAAGAAATGGCAAAGCTCCTGCATATGGTCTCAATTTATAAAAAAGGACCCAGGGCAAGTCTGCTTTATGAGAAGGTTTTATGCAAGGCGTACAGTGAATTAGTGATTGTTTTAAAAGCTCAAGGCCTGGAGATTTCGAGTCCTGTTGGAGAATTTCCCACATGAATTTGCAGACTAAGATCTTACTGTGCAACTTAAAGTCGAGCATTCCTAGTCCCCCTTGAGCTTTGGATCTCAGACACTTTCTCCACGCTACTTTGACATTTGCTCCTTCCTCATTTCCACCCCAGACAAAATTTCGTACTATTTTTGTTAACTCTGCTAGCTTTGATTCAGGAGCCAACAACACCGATGCAGCGTAAATATGAGTACTGCTAAGCACTGATTTAGCTACAACGATCCTTCCTGCCATTGAGAGTTTACTGACCTTCCACCATCTCAGATGTTTGTCTAAACTGAGCAAGATCTCATCCCACAAGTTTGAGGATGAGGTGCATACCCCGATTGGAATGCCCAGCAACTTCGATGAAGACCCAACAGGTACTATGGTCCAAGGGAAAGTGGTGACGTGAGTCGGAAGAGGCTCATATAGCTGCACATTTGCCCCAATTGAGAAAACACCCTGATGCTATAGAGAAAGAATCCAGTAACTGCTTCGCATTCAAGAGATTATCTTCCGAGGCTTCTAAGAACAAAAAAGTATCATCGGCATATTGATTCTGATTTCTTTGCGATCCATCGACATCGTAACCTGTTACCCTATCTTTCAACTGCCGCAAGTAGCACTTGAGATAGTCATACGCAACAATGTTAAAAGGAAAGGCCAAAGGGGCATCCTTGTCTAATGCCCCTACTTACATTGAAAATAGGGGAGGTCTCTCCCAAAACTAATACAGATTCACGCGATGATTTCAATAGCTTTGCCACAATACTGGTAAACTCTTGTCCACAGCCAAATGCAAGCAACATCTTGTCCAAAAAGGACCAGCTCACACTATCATATGCCTTCTTAAAATCAAGTTTTAGGTAAAGCACCTTTTGACATGTCTTTCTTGCCCAATGTATACCTTCAAAAGCGGCCAATAATATTCTTGAGAAATACGCACTGGAATAAATCTGGTGAACATCAGATATATGATCCACCAGGATAGGTTTTATTTTTTCCGCATAACCTTTTGCTATAATTTTGTAAAAGGTTGATAACAGAGTAATAGGTCTCCAATCCCCTATGGATTTCGATTCTTTCACCTTTGGGATTAGGGTGATACAACCAGTGTTTAATTTGCTATCGAGTTTATCTACATGTAGAAAGTCCTAATAAGCACTTATACAAGAGGCTGTACCCATTCCCAATATTCTTGAAAGAATTCCGCTGGAATGCCATCTAGACTCGGACATTTATTTTTAGCTAGAGAGCAAGCAGCCTTATGCAACTCTTCAATGGATAATGATTGTCCTAGTTGTTCCCTTTGCGTAGCGGATACTTTAGATACAACTTTTGAGAGAATTAACTCCTCAAAGCAATCTTGGAAATATATATTCTTCTTCTTAAAATCTTCAAAATGTTTAGAGACGAACTCCTTTACCTGTTGTGGGTTTTGGATAATGATTCCATCCTCTCCCTATACTGAAGATAATATGGCTGCTTGTTTCCTCTCCTTTGCTACTCTAAAAAAGAAACATGTGCATTTGTCACCTTCCTTGATCCACGTCAATCCTGCTTTAGTTCTTGCTTGTTGAATTTTGATTTGTTCTAGCCTCTTAATTTTCTCTAGAACTATCTTTTCCCTTTTGCCTGTGCTAGTGCCATTTCTTTTAAGTTCTGTCAATTCTTTGTAAAATGATTCCAACAAAGCATTTTCCTCGGCCACCTTGTTACGACCCTAAGCCTTAGCAAATTTTTTTACTGCTGCCAGAGCTGCAATCATTGCTTCCATTCCCTGTTTATTTTTGCTAGCCGTTGTCCAAATCTGCTTACATTCATCTTTAAAATCTGCATCTTTAAGAAATCTGGTGTTCAACTTGAAGGCTGTCTTTAGCAGTTTAGAAGTATTAACTCTAGAAGAGCATATAATTTGCGGATTGTGATCCGAAATAGAATTCTCTAAGAAATTGTGACGGTATAGTGATATGTTCATTTCTTGCAAGACCTGAGAGTTTACATAACACCTATCGTCGTGCATATGCCCTACCATCTCCAATCGAACCATCACACCATGTGAAACCTGGGTGTCCCTGTAGTTCCATAAATCCCAATTCATTAAGCATGCTTAGCCACTGTTCCCTTTCGAATCCATGCACAACCTCGATCCCGCTCCCATATCTGTCGCTACTAGTTTCCACCATATTAAAGTCCCCAACCATAATCCACCGTATATCTCTATCAAAGTTTTTCACCCTGTTCTTCACACTGGCCCACATGGAAGCTCTTTGCCTGGCTTGATTATGTGCATAGATATAAACTCCGCATTTTTTACCATGAGCATACCAGGTTACTATTGCGCACCGCCCAAAATGATCTGTATATGTCGATAAAAGATTCAGCTGTTTTCTCCATGCAATAAAAGTGCCCGCACTAGAGCTGCCACTAGACGACATGATGCCCATATAATCTTTTCCTAGTATGTTAAGCAAAACCCCAATTTCTTCCTTCTTACATTTATGCTCCTGTAAACAAACAATATCCGGAGAGATTTTTTTCAACGCTAGAGATAGCCTACTGCCTTTGGCCTCAGAGGATTTTACCCCCCTGATGTTCCAGCTAAGGATTTTATGTTCCATTAGAAGATATATTCGACCGATTGAGTGATGTCGTCTCAAAGCGTTGTTCTCCCAATCTTGGTATAACTCTCTTTTTTTCTTCGCATTACGTCACGGAGTCATAGTTAAGTATCATAGCAGGGAGTGGTCCACGGCTTGGGGTTATGGGGCATGGCAAAATATGGCAAAGTTGTGGAACTATGGCAAGGTTGTGATATCTAGGATGGGGTCGAGAACCATTGGTTGGAGAGATATCAAGGGGAATCAATGATCAAGCAAATGGGGCAGACTATTTTGCACAAAAAGGCCATAGATAATATCCATATGATAAGTCATATAATCTAATTAAAGGCAAGGAGATATCTAATTAAAGGCAAGGAGATATTTTGAGAAAAAGGAAACTGCATGCTAAAAAAGGCTAAAGTCGCAGAGAGATCTATAAATAGAACCGAAACTTCAGTTGGACATATCTCCGCAACCAGAGCTCCGATTGAGGCAATCTTTAGATCGTTGGAACCGTCTCGGAGTCTAGTTTCTGAATTAGGCGGCACATATCCTAGTTCATCTGTATGAGGGAGTAATGGCCGAAAAGGTGACATGGGGTCATTGCTTTTGTGATGTGTGGCTATGTGGAGTAGCTAGACTAGCCTGGAGGGCCAATAAGCCAGATATTGTCTTTGCCCAAAGGCCTACGCGGAGTAGCTAGATATTGTTTGCTCATGGTCTACGCGAGTAGCCGATATTGTTTGTTGAGCCATTTGCCTTTGCCATAACCTTGTGGACCGGTTGGGTGGTTAACCGTGTTCTTCAATGTATTTGTTCGAGATAGGATCTTGTTCTTCAACTAAGATCTTTGTTGTTGAGTTGTTAGTGTCCCATAAACAATGAATCGTATCAAGTGGTATCGAGGCGGAAGTTTACGATTCTTACGGGAATCTATGGGCTATGGAAACATCAGGGATTTAAATTCCTACTTTTGATTTGAATCAAGGAAGGCGGAACTAGTGGTGGTATTATACTCTAAAGGTACGCGACACACCAAGAATCTTGCAAGTTTGTCTTTGCCGCAAATCTGAGATGGGTTGAACCGTCAAAAAGTGTGTTGGGGCCAAGTATATGAGTGAACTGGCGAATCCTGGGAGCGTGGCATCCAAGTAAGGAGGATTTGACGACTACTGCTACAAGTGAAGTTGGAGCATCAATAGCAGTAGAAAAGCTCGGTGCTTTCGTGGAGAATGCTCGAAGCATATAGGGACCGACTTGTTGAAGACGAGTTCGGATTATTGGGGAAATTTCTATGATTCTTTGGGGGATTATGGAATAAAAAAAAGCATCTTGCTTGGGATTGCAGAGTCAGATCGTGGTGATCTGAGAGGCCGGTTGGCCAAGGTATAAATATTTGACTTTGGAAGTCATATTAACATTTGACCTTAATTGCAGGTTTGCTTAGTGATAAGCATTGGGAAGGAACTTTATGGATAAGCTGCCAAGGATATGGATGCTAAAATTTGGATGCGGAATCTCAAATTATTTCCTATGGGACAGATTTATAGGTAAAAGTTCGTAAGTTGATTTTCTTTATGCGGAATAGAGAATAAGAATTTTATTTCTTGTGTGTACCCATGGTGGATTGGTATCGTGGAGATACTGTATCGTGGAGATACAATCAAGTAGTACCGCGGAGGTACGAAAGATAATAATGCACCGCGGGGTACAAGGATATATCGTACTGCGGAAGTACGCGAATATCCATAACTGCTTCTAGAGTTTTGCAGGAATTGAAAGAATGGAAACGCGGAGATTCCAACGGGTATAACGTACTGTGGAAGTACAATAACTTATATAACCATTCTTGAGTTCGCAGGGTCTAGGAACTCCCAGTAGTACGTTGAGCATGGGACAATCGCCTTGAGAAGGGATGGATCAAACTGGAACGTACTTGGACGATCGCGGACGATCTTGTTTTTGAGAAGGGATGGACTGATACGGAGTCATAGTCCGTATCATAGCACGGGGGAGTGGTCCACGGCGCCAGGGTTATGGGGCATGGCAAAATATGGCAAAGTTGTGGAGCTATGGCAAGGTTGTGATATCTAGGATGGGGTCGAGAACCATTGGTTGGAGAGATATCAAGGGGAATCAATGATCAAGCAAATGGGGCGGACTATTTTGCACAAAAAGGCCATAGATAATATCCATATGATAAGTCATATAATCTAATTAAAGGCAAGGAGATATCTAATTAAAGGCAAGGAGATATTTTGAGAAAAAGGAAACTGCATGCTAAAAAAGGCTAAAGTCGCAGAGAGATCTATAAATAGAACCGAAACTTCAGTTGGACATATCTCCGCAACCAGAGCTCCGATTGAGGCAATCTTTAGATCGTTGGAACCGTCTCGGAGTCTAGTTTCTGAATTGGGCAGCACATATCCTAGTTCATCTGTATGAGGGAGTAATGGCCGAAAAGGTGACATGGGGTCATTGCTTTTGTGATGTGTGGCTATGTGGAGTAGCTAGACTAGCCTGGAGGGCCAATAAGCCAGATATTGTCTTTGCCCAAAGGCCTACGCGGAGTAGCTAGATATTGTTTGCTCATGGTCTACGCGGAGTAGCCAGATATTGTTTGCTGAGCCATTTGCACTGCCATAACCTTGTGGACCCGGTTGGGTGGTTAACCGTGTTCTTCAATGTATTTGTTTGAGATATATGATAATTGGATCTTGTTCTTCAACTAAGATGTTGTTGTTCAGTTGTTAGTGTCCCATAAACAATGAATCGTATCACATTCCATCCGCAGGATTCTCTATATTTTCATCCATTGGTAAATCTGCCCATCTGTTATTATGCACTAGAAACTGCTCATTGGCAGCTTGATATTCTATTGCCATATACTCAATTAGTGCTTCCTCATTATGATTCTCTGTTGCTTGAACCTTGGAACAGTTATGATCTGTGGATTTTTTTATGTTATCTCCCGAATTAGGTAATCTCTTTCGTATCTAATTTTTAAGTCTGTCGTGCTGTACCATGGCCCATCCATCCTCATTCACATGCTCCTTTCTATTATCTATGTTTTCCCCTCGTTCTAGCTTCTTGTCCAATTCTGGAGTACCTTTAGATGGTAAATTAACTTCACGTTCCATTTCACCTGAGTTTAGATGACCCTTCTCTTTTTTTTTTTCCCATTTAGCTCTATTTCCTTTTCATCTGTTACCTTGACATTGTCTTGCATTTTTGTCGTCTTCTCTCCTCTACTTCGACGTTACCTTGTGATTCTCTCTGGATTAACAATCTTCCAGACCCTTAATTTCCATTGTGGGAAACATTCTTCTAATCTCCCATCCGTTTATGAGCCTTAGCTTGAACAGTGAGTAGTACGTCCCACTTTGCACAAGAGTGGCGTGGAATACCCTCTTTGTTTTGTAATACCCACCTGCATTCTTGGCCCTTTTGCAATCGAAAGTGAGTTATGTATGTGCCCGTGATTCTTTGCTATGGCAATTAAAAATTACGAGTCAAGCATATCCATTGAAGTGATTTCCATCTCAAGCCCGACAAGGAAGTTTAAACGGTGACAGGTTTATCCGGGTAAAACACGGAGAATAAAATCGGTACAACACAAACTCCCCCTCGCGGCGATCTACTCATTTGGAGACTATATTTTCCATGACTTTCTCATCATCAAATAGTATTACGAAAAAGTTGCTCCCAATAGCTTTGATGCTTTGAAATTGCGGTATATTCAAAGCAACGAGATGCCTGGTAAGCCAATTTTGTAGCTTTCTGTAGTCCAGAAATCCTCCGGATAAAAACCCCACCATTGCCTTAGAGATTAGATTTTCCATATTCTTAATATGCCTCGAATGGTTTATCTCTGTTGCTTTAATATTGCAATGTTCTGGCTTGAGGCCTGCTGATTGGAGAAGCTGTTCTAGATTGGTAGACAAGTTTTTAGAGGAAAGAGCGTTCAAGGCTTCTTCTACTCTGCCACTACGGGATTCATTTGGGACTCCTTTCTTAATCCATTCAGAGAACCTGGGACTTATAATTCTTTCTACAGTATTACCCTATTTCCACGAGTTAGATCTCTTAGCTTCGTTATTGTTCACAATTGGGCTTCAAATTTCCCAGTTATTCAGCTCCTCTTGCTTACCATCGGTACTAAGATCTACGACTATAGGCTCTGGAATAGAATTAAATGGGATGCTTACCCCTTTTTTTCCTTTCTCAAACTTCTGGTGCATCACTTCGGTTAGTTCCTTCTCGCTCTCGAGCCCTATCTCCGCCGAATCCACCTCCTCCTGTCCCTGCAAACTCCAGATGGCGCCACAAACCCCTTCTGATTCTTTTATTATGCTGCCGGGGTTTTTCCCTTTGCCCACTACAGTATTTTCATCTTTTCCCTTTGTCTGGACAGATTCGCCCGGATTCGCTAGATCTTTTGCGGGGTTGCTCTGAGGCGAATTGTTTACTCAATTCACGAGGGAGGCCCCGGGCCTCCGATTTATCTGCTAAATTACCTTACCATTTCGAGGGCGGCGGCGTCACTGCTCGTCGACTTGTTCGACGCCCACATTTCTTTTCAATCTGTGTAATTCAGTTGCTGCAAGTATTGCCTCCACCAATCGTAAGTGTCTATAGGTTGTACTAACTTTCTGGCACCCTTCGCGGAAGGTCCCGGATATTGATCTAGAAGGTAGAACATTTTCTTTTGATGGCCCCCAACGTACCTGGCTTTCTTAGCCTTGAGGAAAGCACAGTACTGTTTGGCCGAGTGTGGGTGTAGACTAAGGTCTATGACATGGCAGAGCCAGCGTTTGTGTTCCTTGCACTCAGTTCAAGCCATTGGTTATATGGGAAGGTTGTAGTCCCTGAGGTCCATCGAGGGCGACTTCTCCCAAAATAACTTTTCGCAGCGGTCCCCCGGCATGTCAATTAATTTTGGCTCGTTTATTGCTTTTGCGTAGGATACTACAAAATTCTTACCAAGTCATCTATGAGCATCCGAGTATAAGCCTCTGCATGTTCATAATACAATCACTAGTAATGGTGCCCAGCGTTGCTGGGCATACTTTGGGAGGCTGTAAATGTTTTAGCCACAATGAGAAAAGCATGCAGTATAATTCAACATTTGTGCCTTTTCATTATAACGAAAATTTTCCAAAGGTTTAAGAACGTTTAAGAAGCCTATCTCCTTCATGTTAGATGGTTTTGCATCGATATCTCTGAGAGCTTTGAGTAGAACATTGTGATGCTTGTTCTTAGCAATTTTGAGTGGAAGTAAAATGTTAATCTAAGGGGTTTGAGGTGAGGTTATAGTCAAAGTGCGTGTGAGGTGGTGAGGAGTTCAAGGTGCATTCTTTGAGTATCTCTACCAAGTCTTGATCGAATCATTTGTTATTTCAGATATGTTGGTCATCACTCTCGGTTTTGTGCTTGTTGCTCTTAGGTCTCAGGTTGTTCGTCTTCTTCATTATAGGACAACATGACATACATTGTCCAATATGCAATCCTACCGGACCTATAGATTGTTGATAAATAACTCAAGTTTTGTTATGTATTTTGTTGTATGTATTTCGTTGTTTGTGATGTATATTTGGTTTTTCTTTTCTCGTAATTTTTGTACAAAGGATAAAATGAGCGGGTGCCAAGAATATGCATTTGGATTAGATCCATTTAGATGTTGGCAAAGTATAGCTTGAAATGCATTCAATTGTGGGAGGGTGATGTTTGGGCATTCATCTAAGTTCGTGATCGAATGGCGTCATTGAACCATGTAAATCATCGATTGATTGCTCCAATTGAGCAATGTGTTGGAGCGCATAAATCGTCGTATCATTTTTTTGTAGGCATCCGTAAAACAAAAGCATGATGTTAAATTGATACATTTTCTTGGATGCATCGAGAAAAATATCTTACCCTAGGGTTGATAATGATGCCAAGATTTTGGTACCTAAGTTGTGTTCATTATTGTTCTTTGGCCTAAGATACTGGCTAGGACCTAGATCCCACCAAATATAAGGCTTGGAGGTCATACATAAGGGCAAAAAAGGCGTGGGTGAAAAGGTTAAAAAGGCAATGGACTTTAGAGAAAGTTCTTTAAGAAGACGCCTTTTATCCACATCACACATCATTCCACCCTTTCTTTTCATAACGATCTAACAAATTTACCTATTTCCCGATCTAACAAATTTTTCTATTTCCTTCTCTATATGATGATCTAACAAATTTATCTATTTCCTTCTCTATATGATGATATATTTTGCAAACATTGCTAATAGGCGCTAAATTAATCAAGGGCGGAGTTGTAGTCGTTGGAAAAGAACATGACAATATAATTATTCAAGTAGTTGTTGGAAAATTATTGAAGTATATTGTAGTTGTTGGAAAAGAACATGGCATTGGAAAAGGACATTGAAATACAATTAAATATTTAAATGTAAAATTGTAATTGTTGGAAAAGAACATGGCAATGCAGAGTTGAATATATAGATCTCGGCAATCATTTGTTTGCCACCTTGCATAATTTTTGTAGTTCTAAGCATTCTAAAGCACGCCAATATAGCATTCCCTCCATGCAAAGAGATCTTTTTACCTTTGATTAAATTTACCCAAAGCACGCCAATATAACAAATTGAGGAATGGTCAATTTTGAAGGAGAAGTTTTAAATTCTCATTACCATTGTGCAACCTAGATTTGCTAGAGAAGGGCCATGGTTTTAGAAAATAATGCAAGCTTGAGTAAGCGATGTATAAGGAATGGCGTAAAACCATGCATATATGGGCCTTCATATTCCACTTTCATGTTATGTTGATAACCTAGACACATACTGATTCACTCTATATTACATCACATTTTGCCACCAAAGATAACAAAAGCGGTTATGCCACTCTATATTACATCACATTTTGCTACCAAAGATAACAAAAGCGGTTATGCCGCGGCACATCGCATCAAATTATTCTATATGGTGCTAGACTTAAATACCAAATTTGTTCATAAATAGGGTGCAAATTTGAGAGTGGGGGTGGTTAATTAAGTGCTTTGCGCAGGATAATGTTCTCCAACTCTGAAATCAACCTTTTTATCAAACTTCTTTAATATTTTTACATATTCGGTTGTTCATTTCAATTAGTAAAACACTTAAAAACTGGAAAAACCTACCCATATGGCAAATATCTTGGAACTTAATAAAGATTAGGTCTTGTAACCCTAGACATTTGATCCATCCATCGCATATTCCAAAGACAACATAAGCACCGGAATGCCTCAAATACATGTTACCATTCTGATTTTGTACCTTAAGGCAGAGTTGCATTATATATTAAGTTGCTCATGTGGCTCGATCAATAATCTCCCCGACAAATTCCGCGAATGTTAACATAAGTACAACCTTGAAGGAAAAAACCTTCTGATATATGTTGCTCCAAGAGGATCTGCAGATAGAAGAGAATAATAAAATTTACAGAAAAATCTTGGAGTCTAGGGCTAATATACTTTCATATACCTCACATTCAAAGAAGATGTGAAGAAAAATATGAAAGTTATCTTTAAGCCAGATTTGTAATCTTACACAGACATAATCTCCACCAAGTTTAAAGCTCTTAGAAAACCATTCAAACATCACAACTCTGCTACAAACTTCGGCCCGAAGATCTTGGGAAAATAACATGCCCTTTGAGATCAGATTCACGGATAGACAATCCGGTTGGATTTATAGGCGCAGAGTCTTGCTCAAGAAACGCCAAGGAGAAACCCAAGCCCTTGCCGCAAAGGAGAATCAATAAGAACGACAACTGTGAACAACCCTAAATATTACACTGCTTTTTATAAATTCTTGAATAAAAAGCATGAGGATCCATCATACCTTTATGTCAATGTTATCGCCAGTGTATGCTCTTGTTACAGCCGTAGCATCCGAATAGAGAGAAGAGCGGCTATTACACCAATGGATCGCTTTGTAAATTGACAACTTCTAGAAATAACCAGTCTTTAATCCGAAGCGCCAAGGCGGATGTTCTTTCAATTGTGGATGTTGAAAATTTGTTTAAGATATGCTCATTACCATCCACTCTAGATTCTTGTGCCATATCATCACAATCGCAATTGATGGTTATTAAGTTTAACGTAAGACTGATGAACACCTTAAATTTGACTGCACACACCTCTTTGTCAATGTGGACACTTTTTGATCCATTGGTAGGCTGTGATGGGTATCTCAGTTCCTCTGTTGCCCGATGAAGATCAAGGACAGCTCCCTCTCCAACAAATGCCATTCTTTGGCCAAGCAAGGCCTTCTACTCTACCAAAATTGCCTATGCACAAGAGGATGACTTGAATGACTGTTCTTGAGAAAAAACGAAGCAGGTTTTGGCGGAGTTGCAAACAACAATGGTGTTTTCGCGGATCGATCCGTGGATGGATCAAAATTGCATCAAAGATCCGGCGAAAAGGAAATGGCCTCGCTAACCCTAGCATAAGCGATCAGAGATCCTAGCCCATATCAACACCCAATAACCCTTTTTTTTTTTTTTTTTAGGGATCAAGGACCGCCCAAAATTTTAAGTGAAATGCGGGCCGTCATTTAAAGTTTTAGGGTTTTATGCACGACATACACTAAAACTTTATAATAAAGGATAGCTGAGACATGTGAGGAGCTCCCACATAGGGGGTTGGAACGACCTGCCAAGCCAGCTGCAATGGTAGGTGGTTTAAGTCGACTCCTCATCCTTACTATCTGTTCCCACCTTATATACATATCTTGCTTTCGACCACCAACACATAGTCCACCATACTCACCTTAGTTCTCCGGCCTATAAGTGCACTTGTGGGAGCACGGCCACTGTGCCAGTCCAAAGTAAATTACCAGGTCAAAGATACTGCAGAGCAAAAGGAATTGTCTACCATAGGGTATAACCTGATTGTCACCTGATGCCCAAGGCCAAGCTCCTTCTGCAAAGCGCAGCTGCAAGGCATCGTCAAGCAAGGGGTCAAATCTCATGGGTTGTTAAACCCTAGTGAGTGCATTGAAGTCCCCAAGGAATATGACATTACCCAACTGCTTGTGTTGCTGTATGTCATCATATAGATTGGCATAGGGGTCCAGCCTATCCATATCCGAGTGGGTGTGATAGTGTGACATTCTAGCATAATATATGATATAAATACTTATATTATACTACTCAACTCACTAGTACATATTAATTACGACGACATGTACACGACGACTGTAAAGGGTTGCACCATTGGGCACAACTATTAGAACCCATTATATTGCACATATTATGCAATATGTGAATATATTATATAATATTGCCACATGGCAATACCCCATATGAGCCAGATGGCCCATTAGGCCCTAATCCTCAAACGTGGGCATAAAGAGAAAGGAATCCTAAAAGTGCCTCTTTTTTAGATTTTAGTGTCAGGAACGTGCATTGCTCAAGTGCCTAACTCACTCCAGCCTCCCAGCCTGAGCAGCAATGAAGCTCGCGTTCTGAAGTGGATCGTCAAGACTCCAGCACCTCAGCCCATTCCGGCAGCATGGATGCATTTCGAGGACTTGGAGCGAGCCAAGGATCTGGTATGTGGTTGATTTATTATGCAATGCTAGCTTCTCAATTGTCATTAGGCTGGATTTGCGTCTATTCTTAGCTGTAGATGACCTCTAGAGCCTAAGAACCTTAGTCACTAACGAATGAACCTAAACATGTGATTAGAGTAGATAGATTAGATCTTTACTCTGTTATTTCAGCTCATTGGATGATATTATATTGCTTTGTGTGCACCTCTTGTGTTCATAGGTGATGTTCTTAGATAGCCTCATTAGTACCCAATAATTGCGGCACGTGCATAGGAGCCCGCCTGGCTGTGGATGGCGGGTTAGACTGGCTGGCAAGTAAGGCTTGTCCAGCTATAGTTGATCCCTCTGGTTCGTAGCTAGGCCTAATAGCTTGCCAGCGAAAGTGAGGGCAAGGTATGTGCTCGATACCTTCTAGGTGATATGTCAGCCTCGGTGGGATTCAAGTAGAGATGATCGTGGCTCTCGGCTTCGCCTCTATTTGGCGTGGACCTTCTGGAGGGGAGTGATCGCCTCCTGCCTCATTGGGACTAGGGAGATGCAACCCAGAAGTAGCCCCTCTGACTATGCACTCGGGAGGCTACGGTCACATCCTCAATATTTTTCAGCCTATCTGCATAGTATGCACAGGAGGGGTGAATGGAGTGGACTACCCAGCGGTCATGTTTTTATGCTAGCCAAATCCATTTGCCATGAATTCTGTCTGCATTGACTTCTCGAGACCCCAAGTCGTCAGTCGATCCCCATGAGTTTGAGCCTGGGTAGGATTTTCCCTTGTTGATATTGTTGTTGTTGTTGCATCTGCTAGGATATGATGTTGTTATAGTGATCCCAACCTTCTAGGTGGTTATGTATTTGATGTGTGTGCTTATGTTTATGCACTTCCACAGCTAGGTAGTTCTCGAGGGAAACGGGACGAATGACACGTCTATTCTTCCCAAAAGGTTCTTGCTCACCATCAAGAGCCCCATGATAGGTAGACAACCTCGTATTAGTGGGCTTGCATTGACAGGAGGGATGAAGTCCAGTTCTATATGTGTGGAGCATCTTATACGAGCAGGGGACATCACAGATAGAAGTTACTCTCAGCATGTGGGAAGCAGCAGGCCACCACAAAGAGAGGGCTGCCACTATAGTTTTGCATGCGCACTCACAAGTAGAGGTTGTGCCAGTCCATCTTATACGAGGAGATTGACTGTGCCAGGAATGTTCTGTAGTCGCAGGAGACCTATCCCCTCCCCCCTCCCAATCTGTTCTCGCTTTTCTATTCAGTCATTGAAGACTGAGTAGCGCTAGTATCCTGACAAGTCAGGTATCCTGTGTCTTGCATGCTCTCATGTTTCCATGAGGAAGATGAGGTATGGATTGACGGCAATCGAGTTGAAACTATCTTTCTTCTACCATGGAAAGCCTCGACAATTCTAAGAGACCACGTAGAGGCACAATTTCTATTTCTTGACGGGGAACTTCGGCGAATAATTGGTGTTACTGCGAGAAGGGAGATAATAGTGGCGACATCGGCATGCGAGGCGGCGGCCAGTGAGGCAACTAGGCGGGGTATGCGGTACATGGCGGGGAAGCGGGGCATGGTCCGGAAACAATTGGGGCCTCGGCGGAGAAGGGCCCGAGAGCTTGAGCATTCTGGCCGGCATTTGGCAGCCAGAAGATCTGCATCTTGCCTCGGATCAGTCCTACAGCTCCTCCTTGTCAGCAAATGCTCTTGACTTTGGCAAACTCGTTCCTGCACCCTTCCTATTGTGCTGGAGTCAGATCTCGGACAACATATGCGGTCCCCTTCAACTGCTTCCCCTGATGCAAGATAGCTGCTCGCACTTGCACAGTCTTGACTGTAAATGTGACCACTCGAAGTCGGTCAGGACGCGGGATGCCATGGCAACTTGCCTTAATAATGTGCACTGGCATATGGAACGTCAGTTGGGCAAGCATCAATGTCGAGAGCCGGTTGATGAGGTTCTCCCCTGCTTCTTCTATTAGGCCACATACCAACACATTATAGCTTCTGCGTCTCAGTTCCTGAAGCTCTCCGACCGTCAGGTCAATGATGACCAACATGGCGGATGTTGTTTGTAGTCCGCGAGGTGTGGGCTGTGACCTTTGCTTGGGCAATGGCGGCATGAGGGGTTTTGGCGACGTAGCAGTGGGTGGCCCTGGCTCATAGATAGGCTTTTGGACATGTAGGACCTGCCGTGCCCCCAGATAGTGGCCTCTTCTTCTTCCCGGCCGGGAGCTCGGCTTTTGCTGGAATTGTTATTGCCTTGCCAATTCATGCATGCACCGCTGTAGTTGCTCATGAGCCTTGGCATGGAGGCCCTTGCCTTGTTGGGCAACGATTGCCCCTAGGTCCTACATCTCCTGATCTCAAGCAATGGAGCTGTGGTCCAATTTCTGTAAGTAGCAATCTAGCACAGGATTCACTGCCGATGAGGCCACTTCCATGTCTCGACCCTGGGCTCTCAGTTGCAATTGGCTCTTTTCAAAGGTAACCTGGACTCTCAGCATCATAGTAGCAGTCTACTCAACTTCTGATTGAGGGTAGGAGAAGGTTGCCATCGAGTCTTGCTCAATACATTGTCTGTACTGCCTCTCGAACCACCAAGTGGATGCTGTCTTCCATCTCCTGTATGTGTGTGTCCATCTCTGCAATCCACCGTTTCTTAATTAAATGCGCCGCCGAGCATCCAAAATGCGGCGACTATGCTTCTCCTTCTAAGCCCGCCTTTCGGATACTATTACTCTCAATTCTTGTCCCGAGTTATTTCCAGGCCTCTGCCAATGCCTGGTTTGCCATCGAATCCGAGCAGTAGAAATCATCTGCCGGGCTGACTTCATTGATTGAGCCTTTGCCCGCACCTCTCTTCTCATGGAAGAGGCTTCTCCCTTGCCTTTGTTATCTGGTCTTGGCCATTTTCGTGGTGGCCCGTCAACTTGGTCTTTCCAAGAGAGGCCGTCATGCGGGGGTTCACAAAGTTGCAAGTGTGCTTGGGCATGAGGCTAGGTCTTGAGGGGCCGGATCTGGGGTTGGGTTGTGGTTTGATGGGTGTCTCCATTTAAATTTGGATCAGGGTAGGGGGCTATATAAATGTCCAGGGCTGTTTGGGGTGTGAGAGATGAGGTCCAGACAATTAGGTCAAAGCAGAGATATTGCTCAAAGGATGTTTTGATCTTGGAATTCAAATTGGGGACTCAAAAACGTCATTTGCACAATAATTTGGGCCCTGTAAGCAAAACCTTAGTGAGAGAAAAGGGAAGAGAGTATATTCCTCAAAGGATGGTTTGGATGCTTAGAATCTAAAAGGGGACTAAGAAATGTCATTTGCACAACAATTTGAGCCCTGGAAGCAAACCCCAACTGAGGGAATAGGCAAAAGAAAAGTGTTGCTCAAAGAACATTTTGGATGCTTAGAATCCCAAACGGGGATTCCAAAATGTCGTTTGCACAACAATTTGGGTTCTAGAAGCAAAAGCCTAGTGAGAGAGTGTAGGCAAAATCCTAATCCTAGAGAGAGAAGACCCATGACACTAGAGAGAGAAGGATAGGAAGGTGATAGAGAGAGAAGGATAGGAAGGCACTAGAGAGAGAAGGATGCAAAGGATAACAACTTGGAGTAACCAATTAGAACACCCGTATGTGCTCGGTGGTGCCAATCGTGGATGTGTGGAGTGGGTAGATATAATGGAGTTTGTAGGAGAAAATAAAATCTGTAAATTTGTGTGCATAAATGTAATCCTTGCAAAGAAAATAGTAAGAAGCAATTTTATGTGCAATCCATTACATCTATTTAATCAATTCAACACTATATATCCCATCATTCTAACCCATTCCACATACTTCTGGCTATCCGACATCCCTAATCCACTTTGACAATCCATTATGAGCGCATTTACAGATTCATTTCCACCTATGAACTATGTTAAATGTAACTATGTTCTATTTTTTCTGCCAAGAAAATGTTCTATACAGTCCATTACGTCTATCCATTCAATTCGATAAATTCCATTCTTCCTACCAATTTCGCGCCACCTATAGCTAACATCAGGCATCTCTAACCTTGAACCCTTCACACTTTTGCAATCTATTACATCTATGGTATGATTACATTCAACCTACAATCTCCATTACACTACCCATTCCACATGTCCATGACAAATGCCTGGTATTGCGGAGCACAAGTTTCTAGTTGTATTCATTTTGATGTCATCTTATTAAATTCTTTATTTATTGGCTATATTCAAATTGTTTTTGCCATGAATAGAAAAACAATTTAGATTGTTCTTAATTTTATTTGGATCTTGTTATTGTTCTTTAAAGTCATTTCTCTATTCTTATGTCTTAAGGCATCCTGTCAAGGAATCCAATAAGTTCAATTATTGTAGAACTACTTGACAAATCAGTCTAAGCTAGGCATTTTAATATTCGACTATGAAATATGACCTCATTTTATATAGAATAGAATAGAATAGATTTTTTAACGTCCACGGAGACCAATAGGTCACGGGACCCATACAATGGGCTAGTACAATCATTACTACTAGGATTAAAAAACCCCTGCCTCGAAAGAAACCCAACCTAGGAATTCTATTAAATTTTTACCTCATCTTGATTTATGAAGAGACCATAATATGCACTTGGAAATATGTACTAAATTTCCACCTTATCCTACTATATGGAAAGACAAGAGCATGCACCTGGAAATATGAGAGACAAAACAACCTTATGAAAGAGTACTAAAATTTCAGATAAAACAACCTTAAGAGTAGTACCAAAATTTCACCTCATCTTGATATATAGAACCACCTTTAAAATAGTACGTACTTTGGGCGTTTAGTCTAGTGGTAATACACTAGGTCTAGCAACTATAGGTCTCGAGTTCGAGACCGCCCAGAATCGCACTCTGAACTGTTGGGTGTCAAAACCCACAGACGCAATGTAAAGTGGTTGGGGGCAGGGCCCAACCAAGCAATGTAGTGTGGTGTGTGCCCAAGCAATGTAGTGTGGTGTGTGGTCACATGTCTAGTTGGATGCTGCCTAGTGGCGTGACGTTAAAATACTATCTATCTATCTATCTATCTTGAAAATACTACCTCATTTTAAGAGATAATAAAACCACCTTGAATAAAATAGTACCAAATTCCCACTAGAAAATATTATTCAAAAGTGTTATTTGCTCATCAGACATTTTTAGACATATTACCTCAATATATTTTCAAGGTTTTTTAGGTTTGCTATGGGCGATCTAGGAGTGGTTTTCACTACTCTTACTACTATTAGATGACTAGATGCAAGATGCATTTGGCTTTAGCAATTGTGACATGCAATGAACGAAAATTGAGATCAGCAGCCATGCCATTGGGGTGTGTCGGCATCCTATTGCCTTCACAAAAGCTTTTTTTAGAGTGCATGCTGAGAAAGCGAGATGGTGACATAGCGGACTTGCAAACAAAAATTGCTCAACTGCACTTTTATTTGCTTATTTATGCAAGATATCTTACAATGTCATATTGTACCACCATTCCATCCTTCTTGTGTTAACATTAAGCAAGAACACTTTTATTTCATGTTATATACACAAGTATCAACATTATTTTTGAATGACAATATTTTCAATTTGGAAATCTACAATCCTTTCGAATTTCACCTTCAGGTCCAGTAAATGCATTATACTCCGTCAGTATTTGAATAGCTTCAGTAAACTTTTTGGCAAAATATGCATTATCGGCAGCAAATTTGAGCACATATGGCTTGG
The DNA here is from genome assembly GCA_021234155.1 of Isoetes taiwanensis. NCBI lineage: Eukaryota > Viridiplantae > Streptophyta > Lycopodiopsida > Isoetales > Isoetaceae > Isoetes > Isoetes taiwanensis. The sequence continues at coordinate 28,466,989 of JAJEKV010000004.1, forward strand.
TCCTCGGATCCGCATAGAGACGTTGGTCAATGTTGAGCAAGGTCTCTCCATTTATTGTGTTTTCTAAACATATATAAAGCAGTTGGGTTTTTTGTTTGAACCTAATATTTTTTCGCCAGAAAAAGATGTGAGCTTGCCACCTGTCCTTGAAAAAAAAAAGCATAAAAAATAATGGCGACAGGCTTTCTTGCTTCCGAAGCAATCCCCTGCTCTACTCTATGCATTTGCCGGAGACTTTGTAGCGGCCATGGCAAATCCGTCTCGGTTACTGCTTCCCGGGAAGGGTTGCTGCTTAACTTGAGCCATTGAAGCCATCATTCCCACCTTAAAAAATAAAACACCACCAATGCGGAATCAAGCAAGAACTCGGGCCAGAAACGGAATTGGGGCTCCAATTTTTCACCGGAACCAAGTAAATAAACTGGATTCAACAACCCAAGTGGTGCCAAAAAACTAATGAATCGGGTAGAATCAGACAATGGCAAAATCTCAGACATAAAATTTGGTTGCCATTAACCCAAACAAATTCGCTCTGTGACAATTGTCAAATCGAAAACAGAGTAATTCCAAGCAACCGAAAACTGGATTCAAGCCCCAATGCAGGCGGACCCAATACAGAAATCGATCACGTAGGGGCGAAAGAATGGAAAAAAATGAGGAAATGGGCCAATCGGGCACCGTTTTCCAATCAATCAAGGAATAAATCAACGCCGGAATGGGATGATCAGAGATAAAAAAGGATCAGATCAGAAAAATGAAGCAGATACCGCGGCGATGGGTCTGATCCTTGGGAAAAGGGCAACATAGATCGGCATCGATGGCTATAGCGGATTCTAGTCAGGCCATGGCAGAAAACAAAGGGTTCCGGATGAATTAATCCCTTTTTTTTTTTTCCTTGGGGTTTCTTAGATTCTGGGAATATTGCCGGCAAAGGATCCAACCACCAGTTCGGCCTTCTGTTTGTGCACCAAGCACAGGATTGCACGCGATTCATAGGATTAAAAGAGTCTGATATATAGCAGGACTTCATCAAAGTGGTTATTTTGATTGAAGCGGTAAACCCTGGCGCCCTGAATCCAGCACCCTTACCTCCCTTTCCTACTGCCAAATCCGAGACCCCAAGAGGCCCGATACCCAGGATTTTCTCATCCTTCAAATGAATAATCATCGCAACCTTTACATCCGAGCTGAGAAGGTGCATGTCAGCCAAGAAACTGGCATCAGAATCTCTAGAGTATAGGAATTTCCAGTTTGTCAGGTTTTGCAGGTAATCTACACGCAGATAGAAAGTGGGTTAAGTGATGTATTGGATGTGTTGTTAGATCATGACCCTTATTATAATGCTTTCACAAACAATGGTTGGAATTATGCACTGGGGACTGCTATCAGGTTACTTGCAAAACTTTCCAGTCTACTTGGATCAGATTCTGAGAAGAAAAAACTGGAGGAAGAGGGAAAGGCTCTTGATGCTGCAGTGAGGAAAAACATTATAAAAGTGATGGTAAAGTTGCCTACTTAGCAGCTACGGCTGTGGGATACAGAGATGAACTTGGTGGCCGTTTGCAGAACATGGCCCCAAAATCGCTACTATTTCATTCCCCAAAGTTTCTACTACTTCAAAAAAAACCCTTTTCATATTTGTCTGTTCAGCAGAAGCCGTGGTTCAAAATTGCCTACGAGCAGTTAGCTTTTATGCGATCCAATAAAAAGAAACTAGGACGTTTTACATGGTATAATAGGCAGTTTTTGGCCATGATATTTGTGTTGTAAAATATAGAGACAGAGCTAGAACTAGGATCAACTCACTACAAGCCAAAAACCTAGTCTTTTCCTGCACCATACCACAAACCCCACCACACATCATGCCCCTGTATCATCGGTTTTTGGCCCCCGGAATCATCCACAGTTGCACCATCAACTTTCAAGGTCCTAAAACAAGGATTACATTATTCCCTCTTGGTTACCTTATCCAATGCAACTTCAGGCCGGGTTGTGATCACTACTGCTAAAAAATTTTGCAGAGATGCAGCAGGAAATATTTTCACGAGAAGTGATAATTCAACTTCAATTATTCACTTTGGTATGAAAGTTGAAATTTAATTTATCATGAATGATAAGGTTCTAAGATGCTAACGAACTACATTACACATTTTTCTGCAGATAGAAACCCATTTACTGTCAATCTATATACTGGAATTTCAGATTTTCAAGTCATCATCAATAACGAAGCAAGAACTATTCACACCACTAATAAGCTTAGTGACCTTGTGCTTTATCCGACTTCAAAGTGAACCGGTTACAAATAATACAAAGAAAGAGCTATGAAATTGCCTCCGGACAACTACGAGGCATCTTTCAACCTTTCAATCGGAGAAAAGCTATGGGAACCACCGTTTTGCTTTCTTGGTGTGTTCTTAGACCGGTGTTTCTCGCTTCGTGTGCATTGGTGGGCTTAATGTATCTCCGCTTTTGCGGTTGACAAACATATCTAAAGTTGCAAAAGATCTTGGAGGTATCATTTTACATCAACCAAGATTATTAGCAAAATTTGGAACATTTGTTCAAGAAACTACCCCTCTTACTTTTATGTTTGATAATTCTTTTGAACAAATGATCTTTCTAAGAAATGACAATAATGTCATGTTTTCCTTCTTCATCTGCGTGTGATTCTGTTTTCGGATCAAAGGAGACCCGTACGGATCGAAGACGACATCACCGCCAAAACAAAAGCGCGCCTAGTGCCTCTACCGATTCAATTCTCAAAGCCCGTGTTTTTTTTTCCATTCATCTGCATTAACGGTCTTGGGAGGCAGGATGAAAAGGCAGGTGATTCCTCAGTTTGTATTTCTAATAATTTAGTTGCATAAAATTTCCTCATATTTACCTGTTTCTTTCAGGTTCAGAATAGAATAGAATAGAATAGAATAGGTTTTTAGCGTCCACGGAGACCAATTGGCCTATGGGACCCAAACAAAAAAAGAGAGCAGCAAGCATATTACTTACAGGATTAAAAAACCCTCAAAAACAACATATTACTCTAAGATCCTGAAACTTCAGTAGCATAAAACAATGACGTTGCTGCAAAACGAGACATTTTGGTAAATCAATAAAATATAATCCAAAATATAGGAAACTCTTAGAAATTTATCAAGATCACATGGTCAGGTACTCAAGACAAGGCAACAAAATGCAAGTTCAAATCCTACATGTTCTAGCATGCATAGACGAGTTGGGGAAGAGAAACGTTCGCGACGGCCGTAAGGCCGCCGCGATAAGTTTCTTGTTGTAATAATTGTTATCAAGACCCATGGGGGTTATTTCATCAAATCTGGCATATTTGGGCTTGGAGTATTCACGAAAATTAGCAGGGCACCTGCCCTTGAGGTACAAAGCCTTTACGGGGTTTAGAGTAGGGTCTACTGTGGGGTATAATCTGTTTTCAATGCTTTCACATTGTGTCACGCCCGAAAGTGTCCTCCTAGACACATAACAAGTCATATAGTAAATATGTAGAAGTAGAATCTAGGTTGGATAACTTTTCCCAGAAAATTATAATAAGTAAATAGAAAAAATAGCACAAACATAAACAAAACAAAATAAAAATAAAATAAAAATTTGGAATGTTGGATGAAAGTACCTAGCAATGCAACCTGTATGTTCAACATCAATTCCAAGCCGCGGCAAATTTGGCCAAAAACAGAGTCAACAGAATCATCTTTGCCCGGAAGTCAACATCCGCTTCGGCTTTTAAGCTCACTCCTGGCCATCCTTTTACCGCGTTTTGACAGAAAATAATCAAAGGCACCCTCGCCCGACCGAAAATTTTACACCGGATAATCAAAACAATGACTAAATTTAGCTAGAGCAAAACCAGATTTGGGGAAAGGGTAACTTACAATAGCAATGCTATCTCTGCCAATAAGCACGATAAGATCTGCACAAGAGAGACGCCCGCAAGCGGCTTCTACTTTTTCTTCTTCAAAGACGTCAACCCATTTCAGATTTTCGAGCCCTGCGTTTTTGGCCGAATCTAATTCCGACCCAAACCGCTTGAAGCCGGGATTGATCCGTCGCATTTTTGGGCATAATGTCAAAAGACAAACATCAAAAATCATTCGTTAACAACCGGGGAAAAACCTGCGTAAATTTTGCATTGAAATCTGCGGCTTACCCCCGCAAAGACAGTCATGAAATATGTTACCGGTGGGACGAGGTTGCATAGTTTCCGTGAATCTTATACAGACGGTAGGACTCGTTTTCGCACTAAATTTTCCGGATCGTATGGTTTGGCATAGTAATTGTCCTGCAGATCCATAAAAGCTGAACTATCAAAAAGCAGATAATGCGAAAATGAAGAAAAATGAAGAACTTTGGAGCCATTTGATCGGACCAGTTTGAGCTGCAGATCCGTGTACAAATCGAATCCTAGCCGGTTTATATATAGTGCTCACGGTGCCATTTGTGTTATTGGCCATATGGTTATATGGTTGTATTGGGCACGTCGTATGTCAACAAATTAATAAATATAAATTAAAATTTTAGTTATAGTCAAAAGTCCCATGTCCGTGCGTGTCCCATAAGTTTTGGCTTCTTGTGAACAAAAAAACCACATCTATTTATCTTGTTCTTCTACCACACATATACTACCTAAAGGAATGTTCCTAGTAATATGACTATTCTACGATATGCCTCGTAAAACTCCATCAATGACTTGCAAATTAGATTAGCGAGACCGGCTTCGCATTGATATGGTCGTAAAATCTGCCTTGCTCCCGGTTGTTGCCAGTTACAAGTCCATACCAAATTTTGATCTCTAGTAAATGTTTAGTTGGCTCACACATTGGTTATTTTATTTTGCATAAATCATCCATCACAAGCAACCTGGTTGTCTTTCTAAATTTTCAATAATATTGTTATCCATGATCTCGTTGACATGTCTACAATGTTGAGTATGCATGAGATAATAAAAGTCATGATTCTGCACATCTAGTAGATGTCCATGTCCCACATTCGTACAACTTGTCATATGCCATTGTCCTCATAATCATGCACTGGAGTAAGACATACGTTTGGCTTTTAAATCCCCTCAAACTGCTTTTGGATAAGACAAGCAATTTCTTGTGCATTTTGTAGCTAAAATTGTATTATGCTTTAAAAATCTCAAACATGCATATGTTTGCTTCATGCATCTTTAATATTTTGAAGGATATAAGATAGATAGATAGATAGTATTTTAGATAGTATAAGAGCGTCATGTATGCCGAGACTTGTAGTCGCGATAGTTTGCGAACCTCTTGGTGAAAATGTGTACAGGAAAGGTCATTTACATGACCTTGATGTAGAAATATTGCAACATGCGTCAGCATGGAGTTGCATTGACATGTCAGGAAGGTCACATAAAAGCCCTCCTTATAAGGTGGATGACACTTAAGGGTCATCCTATGTGGTACCACGAAAGCCAGAAGTTTTCATTGAGTTTTGCCTTTGTTTTTTTTTTTCCCTTCTGATTGCACGATAGTGGAGCTCATCGAAGAAAAAAAGAACCTCCTTTCCTAGTACGTAAGGAGGCCACACAGATGAGAATAGGCATTCTGGTTCTTGGCTAGAAAGTTCTAGAGTGCTCTAGAATGTTTTTTAGGATATTCCAAATAGTTTTGGAATGTTCTAAAAAATTTAGGAGCAGAGTTGTCGTTGGTTGACGTAGCCTTTGGAGACTCTATCCTTAGATTGTTTTTGAATTGGCACATGCTCAAAGACTTTTTTGCAGAGGATCTTTTCGGTTTTTTATGTTTAGAATCTCAAAGAATATTATGTATTCTCTATTTTAGCATCTTCATCAAGGCTCTGGAATTAAAGCTAGTTTACATGTTTTGCTATGGCCTTGAATCTTCATAATAGATTCATTTTTGCCTAGAATCTTGTGGTCTTTTCGCCCTGCAAATATTTTTGAGGCTTTGGAAGGTGGCATTCCTACATTTTGTCGTGTTCCTGAGGACACACAATTATGGGAAACATCGAATCATTACTGCCTTGGACGCTACATGCCCACGCCAAGAAAGAAATAATAGTTGACAAATTGGGAACCGTTTAAGGAAAACCACCATGGGAAACATTGATTTAGTACTTTCTAAGAGGCTACAACATCACATCAAGGAAAATGAAAGGATATATAATATATATATTCTATTAGCATTGCCCCCAAGGCTATAGTGTCATGTCATGAAATATAGAAAACACATAGAATGAGGAATACCATCAACAAGATTGAGGACCACATTAGTGAGTGCTACCCCAGAGGCTGTCAGGACATGCAGAGAGAAAGTAACAAATAGGAAGGCATCAAAAAAGCATACATCCAATTCCAACTATGGAAAATAAAAAATGAGAGACATGGGAGTTGATATGATCAATCAGTCTATCAAGGGAATAAATTAATGTAAGAACTTGACATAACAAATCTTATACTTACATATCTAATGCAATATCATTTTCTGTTTGATAACCTATTTGTTTGATGGAATTTGTTTGAGGAGCCCTCCCGCTGACACGTGGTAGGGCAATGGTTTTAAGCTCCAACCCAACCGCAATGCTATAAAGAAATTGTTTGGGTAGCCCTCGTTGACATATGATAATATTAATATTTTATGATCCAAGCGGCATTTCTATGTGTCTACAGGCATTTATGATGCACTTATGGTGCATTTATAACGGACACTTCTGTCGCATTTTGTGCCCCCTGTTATGTTCTTCCTCCGCAAGAAAAAATTTTCGCCTCCAATTTCTTCATCTGCAATATGCGAGGCCTGCCGCATTGCGGTCGATTTCTTCCCTCTAATGCAAGCGATTCTTCAGGGCAAGTTAATCAGGCAAAGCAAATGGCCATTGATTTCTTCCCTCTGAAGCAAGCAATATTCTTAAGCACCAGTTAGGATAGAAAGCTTTTGCCCCGGCAGCGCCCAGGGCGATGCTCGGCTTCGAGGAGGAAGCGATGGCGACATGCCAGATATGTATAAATAGCTTCTGCATTCGGGATTCAAAGGTGAGTTTTATACAATGTTCTGTTTTTTCACTCATTTTTTTCTGAATCCCTTTTAAGCTGCTTTTGGTAGAGGTGTAGATCTTGTTAGAGGGTAGGACTGAGCCTTTTATGGAATTAGATCTTGCATTTTGAATGATTGAAGAGAAAAACCTACTAAATTAGAGTTGCATTTCGATCCTTGCTTTAGGTAAAGGTCCCAGAACTTCTCCACCGACTTCCAATACTGTGTCAGACTGAGCAGCAAAAACCCCCTGTATGTTATTTGTGCATCCTATTTTTTATTAACTTATGTCGAAAAAGAACAAAGAAAATGAAATAGGCGATGGCGCCTTGCTTCGTCCATTTGTAACTCCGACTGTGGCGTGGATGCTTAAACCACGACCATGTGAAAAGCATGACAGATAGAGCGATTTCAAGCGCTAGAATTTGAGCTGGAAATCTAAGCTTTTGGTTCAGGAGCTATAGGAAATAAAGAAGGATATATGCAGGAAAAAAGAACATGGCTATTAGAAGCAAATCGTGGAGCTTTTAGAAAGACGTTAGAAATGGAGTTGTCGGACTAGAGATGGAGTTGGTGTCCGTCAAGTAGGAAAGCAGAGCAAAGTATTCCCCATTGTTCAATGCGCGAGCAAGGCAAAAAAAATCCAGTTTAAAAGCAGAATTTCTTCCGAGAAGATATGGCCAAGGCTCAGATGAATTTTTACAGATGGGTAGCAAGGGAAAATTCTATAGCCGAAGATAGATCCGCTTTGTCAAAGTTGGAAAGGGGATATTAATCGGAAAAAATCTAATCAATGGAGGATCGGGTCATTTTAATGGGTACTAATTATCTCAAGAATCAGTGCGCGCATTAGTCTTAAGCTTGTGTAAAAAATAGGAGTTGAAGTTGTTGCCAATGGTGTTCTACAAGGCACTTATTCTGGTCTGCCAAATCATGAGATGCAAAAGCTTCTTCCAACTTGTCAGATTCTGGATCATTTGATGGGTTTTGAGCTACCAGTTCATTGTGGCCGATGCTCTTCCTGGTTTGTTTTTTTGTCTATCTACATGTTCTTTGCTTTCAGCCAACAATAACAATATAATTCTTTCCCTTCTAAAGATCAATCTCAATTGCAGATGAGGGCTTCCGTATTGGATACCTAGCTTCCGTGGTTATGTTATCTACCTCCAAGTGTTGCCTTCATTCTGTAAATTGATTCACACCGTTGTTGCTTGATAAAACATCAGATTGATTAAATACATCTGTATTTTGAGTTTAGTTTCTATGTCTTTTGTAGCAATGGGTTGAAAATATGCTTGACACATCGTGCTCTATGCATGCATTTATGATAAGATAAAAAAAAAAGGCCTTGGTTCACTGGCACTTTGGTTTTGCAGGGATGCCATCATCCTTCATGTTAAAGGGCCTTACACTGGCCAACTCCATATAATCAATTAAGGGTGAATTTGTTTGAATTAGCTCTACTTTTTCGTAGTATATGCAAAAAAAAAAAACATTTATACGAAGGATTTGCAATGTTATCGAATTGAAATTGGTACCATCTTTTATTATGTGCTTATTAACAAGGCTATATAAAAAAGAAAAAATAATAGAGAGGATTGCACGCAAGCAAGAGCGCATTGAAGAAGAATGGTCCATTGCTCGCATGAAAAAAGCCTCGCGGAGGAGGAATAGCTTTGCACTGCAGCCCTCTGCATCTGCTTCTCCTAACCCTCTTGAACCACCACTCCTCACTACTGTTACTACGCGTCCAATAGCATCGCAGCCATATTGGGCTGATCAAGTAGATACCGAGTCTCCTATACATGTCGATATGGACTTAGAGCACCTTCCACATCCTCCTGATCAATGAAGTTAATCTCCTGGAATGTGCGGGAGGTTGCCTCCTCCCTTAGTAAAAGGAGCAGGTTGTCCATGCCCCTGGCTAGGTGGGATTCAGACTTTATATGTTTGCAAGAGCATAAATGCAAGAAAGAGGATGCCTACAAAGTTGTTGCGGTAATCAATAGGCAGTACAATGTTCTTGTGGCGGCCTCAGACTCGGCAAAGGCTACTGTCCTTACAGCATGGAGGAGGACTATTGCAGTGTCATTTACTCGGGTTGACAGATTTGGCCAGTAGATCATAATCAAGTGGTTTGATAAGGGCAAGAATGGGGATTGATTAATGTGTATGCGCATAATCGACCACGTCAGAGAGGCGCATTGTGGGCTTCTTTGTGATCCAAATTACTGAGGTTAGGCTCTCTTGTTGCATGGATCATGGTGGGTGATTTTAACATGGTTGAGCTTGAGCAAGACAGATGTGGCAGAGGTGCAGAGATAGTGCAGGGCTTTGAACGGAAGCAATGGCGCCGCTTAATGCAAATGGTTTCATAGAAGTTGATGGTCCTTCAAGTTTTACTGGTGTGATGGCTGGTTGGGTGGTGGTAGAGCATATGCAAGACATGATAGAGGCTACTATAAGGCTTTGGTAGCAACCCTGTTGCCTGCTTTTCATCGTGATAACCTGTTGAATACTGCGATTTCTGACCATAATCCACAGTATTTCTCTTGCTCTCATACTGTGGCGCATGCTGCATCTAAGACATATTTCAAGCTGAATAAGGATGAGGAATTTCAGGCAGGATGTAGACAGGCGTGGTTCACTGCTTTCTTTCGGCGCAGGGGCATGGCAGGTATTGTTGATGCTCTCGCTTCCGTGAAGTCTTTTGCTAAAGGTTGGGGTCGTGAGCGGGCTTCTGCTAATCGGAGGCTTCTGTTGGCTCTTTATCAACAACTTGAGGCGTGCAAGTCTGTTGCCCCGTCAGATAGAAGCAAATTTTGTGTAGCATTAGGCAGATGGAGTCTGAGCAGGTGCACTTTGCTCGCATTAAAGCTGGGTTGCAATGGTTCAAGGAGGGAGACCAGTGCACAGGTTTTTTCTTCAGAGCTGCCAAAACAAGAAGGCTTAGCTGCATCTCTTCAGTCTCTGCAGATTCAGGATGGGCTTGTTGTTTCAGATCCAATTGAGTTTAGAGGCTTTCTGCACAATCACTTTTCTGCTTTGCTCGGCGTCTTCCCTTTCAGTCAGATTTTCAAGAGGCTTTGCTTGCTACGGTTCATCCTATAGTCATCAATGAGTAGAGGGCCGCTTTAGAGGCTGAGATGAGCCAGAATGATTTAGTTGAGGCTACACTTTCTCTCAAGAGGGGCAAGTGTCCGGGTTTTGATGGCATTCCGGTGGAATTTTTCCAAGAGTACTGGGATTGGCTCGGTGCAGATGTGTATGATGCTTTCCAGGATTTTAAAAGACAGAGGCACCTGGACAAAATCCTCAATTCTGATTGTAGCTCCCTTATTCCAAAATGTAAGGATCCTTCTTCCATTTCAGACTGGCGCCCCATTACCTTGTTGTCCTCAATGTACAGATCTTTGCTAAAGCTTTTGCTCAGAAGCTTTGTGGCGTGCTTAGTGAGTCCATCTCTTCCACACAGTCAGGTTTCTTGCCTCGCCAGTGTATCTTGAATAATGTGGCAGCAGCATATGAGGGTCTATATTGGGCTAGAATGCATGGTTATCCCATTGTATACCTGAAGCTGGACTTTGCAAAAGCATATGACAGTGTTGACTGGAGTTTCCTAGAGCAGTGCCTCCTATGTCTTGGTTTTGGTACCCAGTTCGCAACAGATGTTATGAAACTTCATTATTTAGCTCATTCTTCAGTTCTTTTTCAAGGGGAACCATCGGCATTTTTTCAGGTGGGTCGTGGCATTCGCCAGGGCTGTCCTTTAGCACCGCTGCTTTTTACAATTGTGGCAGAGATTCTTTCTCAGGTATTCTCTCTTGCAGTGCAGGAAGGCATCTTGCATGGTCTTCCCATGAATAGTGGTTCACAGGAGATCTGTAATCAGTACGCAGATGACACTTTCTTGTTCTTAATGGCTAATGAGCAGAATTTGTAGAATGCCATTTCCTTGTTGGACAATTTCTCTTTGGCTTCTGGTATTTTGTGGGATGACAAAAGTGTACTGCCTTGTGGGCCCTATAGGCATGTGATGTGATAAATGCCTATTATCATTAACCTTTACTTATTCTACTTCAAATATCAATTACTTTCTAATGCTTTTGTTTTCTAAGCTATTAAGCATCGTGAGTGGAGAGTCATCCACGAAAAATGGATAGCGGTTATTCTGATCATCACCACTTTTCTTCAAGTTTCATCAGGCAAAACAAGGCATTGTCGTGACGATGATGCTTATGCATGTAAACTGCCTCTAAGGGGGCATTATTTCCTTGTGATGTCCTTATCATCTACTACGCAATGTCCTGAAAGTCATAGTGTGAAAGATATTGTGAGTTAATGATTTCTTATGTCGCACCAGCCATAGCAGTGAGTGGGTGTGTACTAACAATGTCTGTGGCCGAAAGTTGTTGTCTTTATCAGATTAAAAAGAAGGGTATAATATTTTGATGGATGTGAGACACTTCTCTTTGTGAAATATCTTCCTTGTGTCACTCTCATGGCATTATTAACTAGAAATACCATCCTTAATTTAAGGAAGGAAAAAAGTCCTTTGAAGGAATTTTCGCTTAAGTTTTTTCATTGCCATTTAATGCGTTGTGTGGTGAACGGACCAAAAAAGAGGTCTGAATTTGTCTAGTTGGACTTTATTTTTTTGTATATGAGGTTTATATCAACTCTAGTTTTGTATGTGCTCATGAGTGAACATAAAATTTTGTATTTTTGTATATAGGTTTATTTCAACTCTAGTTTTAAATGTGCTCATGAACGAAAATACCAATGCCATGATAAATTTGTATCTTTTAGTTAACCAAATGCCAATATCAATAATATTACAGCATGATTTACAAATGCCATGATAAATATATATCTTGTAGTTATACAAATGCCATTATAAATGTGTTATTATATTGCGGCTTGATAGGTTATTATTTATCTTATATGTACAACAAAATCAAGCTGCATTAGACATAGATTGGTAAAGTAAATGCATAGCCTCAATTGGGCCACCGACAGTCTTTACGGATCTCCCCTTCAGGCCCAGTGAATGCATTGTACTCTGTTAACGTTTGAATAGCCTTTTGTGAATGTCTTAGCAAAATATGCATTATCTATAGCAAACTTCTCGACATAAGCCTTTGTTCTTGAATCTTGGTATAGACGTTGGTCAATCCTGAGCAAGGTCTTTCCATTCATGGTGTTCTTATAGTAATTATTGTCGAGACCCATGGGGCTCATTTCATCGAATCTCGCATATTTGGGCTTAGTATAATCAGTGTAATTGGTTGGGCATCTTTCTAGAAGATATGAGGCATATGTAGCATCCAATGTTGCATCAATACTGGGGTATAGCCTTGGGGTGATACTCTCACAATGTGCACGACCGACAGAGTGTCCACCTAGGAACATGGCCAATAGTCCAGAGTTTGTAAGCATGGGCCATATTTGCCTTCAAGAAGAGTGCAAAAAAAAAAAAAAAAGATGCTAACCAAAGCAATTCTATTAAAGGAGAAAGAGAAAAACAAAGATGTGAGTTATTATATACCTAACAATGCCACTGTATGTTCTGTGTCAATGCCAAGCTCTTGAAATCTGGCCAAAACTTCATCTACAGAGTCATCTTTGGAAGGAAGTTGCACATCAGCTTCAGATTTTAGGCTCACTCTGCTGTCCAACCTGCCTAATTTTACAGGGAAAAACTCAAAAGCACCCTCTCCAAGCTGCAACCAATTCAAAAGCATAAAAGCATCAGAAGATCAAACCAGCCAAACAGATTGAGCAGTAAGTATACTAAGAATTTGAACTTACAATGGCAATGCTATCCCTGCCTGTCAGAACCACCAGATCTGCACATGATACCACACCAGGACATGCAGCCTCTACTTTTTCCTTCAACACATCAAACCATTTCAGGTTTCTCAGGCCAATATTCCTTGCTGAATCTAATTCTGTGCCCGCGGCGCGTAAAAGGATGGATCCATCACATTTCTTCTCATAATGCTGCAGCAAATCAAAGAATGCATGTTCAGTTATTAGTCAGTTCTCTGATTGTTGCATTGCTATGGAATACAAGCATAGTCAGAACCCAAAAACAAAATCAGGCTTAGAATGCTTACTCCAGCAGCACAGTCATGGAAAATGTTCCTGTAAGCTGAAGTGGCGTAATTTCCATGAATATTATACAGCCGATAGGACTCGTCCCGCACTATTTTCTCCAAAGCAGGGCAGGATTTTGCATAGTAGTTGTATTGGAGCTCGGCCAAGGCTTGCAGATCAATTATGGAGAATGCAAGTAAGAAACAGGCCAGGAGCTTGGCGTTGGCTTTTGCCATGGCAGATCCTTGGGAAAGTGGAGCGCAACCCCGATTAAATAGTGCTCACGTTGTGACTTTCCACTGCGGTGGTCAGAATTATTTTTTAACCATTTCGAAGGAATAATCTAATTCAAATGTCTTTGCTCCATGGCCCATTCCTTCTGGCCAATTTTAATGTAACGTCAAATACATATACCCCACCCTTTGCTTGTTCGTTCAAATCGATTCAATGTTTGGTCCTCTCCCTCCCCAAGTTGTCAACAAGATGTTAAAATTCTAACCACTTTTGTTGAAGTTTATCATTATCTGTCACCTTAGTCGTACAATGAACTGTTTGTCTGACGTATTTGAGTCGGTTCCCTAGTAAAGGTAACAAAATATGTCTAGATGCATTTTTGCTTCGAGTAACCTATTAGCAAGACAACAATGGAAACTCATCTATCTATCTATCTATCTATCTATCTATCTATCTATCTATCTATCTATCTATCTATCTATCTATCTATCTATCTATCTATCTATCTATCTATCTATCTATCTATCTATCTATCTATCTATCTATCTATCTATCTATCTATCTATCTATCTATCTAGTTAGTTAGTTAGTTTGGCAAGTCAACATTTATCCCATATGTCTCTATCTTATGGTGCACATAGTTAATGTCATTAATCCCCACATGTCCTAAATGATTTGTGTATAAGTTGTCAAAATAAAGTGCCCTTTATAGGTTGTGGCAGTAGGTACAATAGATCCGAATAGTTAGGAAGTCTTATATAAGGTCAAATCCTCATTAGAATTGGATCTCACCTGAATCTTATCTATATACTAGAAAAAGTGCCCAGCGGTACTGGCTTTTCATCAGCATAACTACTAAGGATGGTGCATAGGTTGAGAGATGTAAAGGAAAAATAAAGGGCAAAATATTGCTAGTATCTTAAATTGAAAAAGTATTACTATGCGACTATCTTAGTTTGTCAAATTTACAATGTTACTAGTATATTACTTTGTCAGATTTAGGCAAATTCATTGTGCCTCTCACCTTTTTGAAACTCGTGATTATTGGCAGATTTTATAATCTTTGTTACTGTCCATATTAATTTATGTGATCTTGAATACCCATTAAAGAGTGATGCATAAGTTGTAATTATTGCACTCTTTGCTTGAATGTCAATCTTAGAATGAGGGTTTCATCATGGCGCAAGTATATAAAAAAATCATGTTTGCAATGGGAATTTTCGATTGAAGGCAAAGACCATGGAAAATTGATTTCAAGTGCACCTTTTATTAATGTTAAGAGATCGAGCATAGTAGGTAATGTAGTAGCATGTGAAAAGTGCATTCTATTGCTTGATCTTAGAAATATTGGCTTCGGCTTCCAAGCCATCATTGTGTTGGACAACTATTACAATGTTCTTTATGAAGCCCTTATATAATATTTCCTTCATACAATTGATCATGAAGAATGCATTTATCTTCAAGATTTTGTTTTATCAATGAGAAGTTAGGGATTTGAAAATTCAAATACAAGGAATCAAAGGGCATTCCAACTTAAGTCATCTCAGGCATCCACACATGCAAATCATCCCTATATGTCTTTCGCCCCATGCATACCATTATTTCCTACCCATTCCATGCACCCTCTACACTTGAAACTCCGTTATGCAAAGGTGTTATGCAAC
The DNA here is from genome assembly GCA_021234155.1 of Isoetes taiwanensis. Lineage (NCBI taxonomy): Eukaryota > Viridiplantae > Streptophyta > Lycopodiopsida > Isoetales > Isoetaceae > Isoetes > Isoetes taiwanensis. Next base: position 28,482,026 of record JAJEKV010000004.1, read on the forward strand.
CATCACGTTTCTGTAAGTTTATTTGCATATGAAACCAATTAAATTGATTTATATTGAAATGGTGCAAATCATCAAGCAGAATGCGACTCCAACAACTAATCTTTTCGTAGCTCTATGCATGATTTTAGAGGTTCAACACATGATGATGGAGAGCGACAGCGCCCTGCATGTGTGTTGGCGGTGCAATCGCCTCAGACGAACCTCCAACATCGTTGGAGGTTCACCACACGATGCCGATGGGGGGCGGTGCAGACCGCTATGGTGTTGGAAGTGCATATCGCTCAGCCACACCTCCAACATGCGTTGGAGGTTCAACTCAGGATGATGAAAGGGAGAGGATTGCTGAGGCATTGACCCCAGATGATTTCTCCAAGGTCCCTCGTCCAACACGTCTTCCTCTCTATGTCAATTTGCTTCAAAAAGACCTATAGAACAAGCTTGACATTCTTACAGCTACTTTGCACATGCAGCAACAAGAGATGACACAATTTCAATGTGCATTGAGGTCTGAATTGGCAAAGTGTCGTAACGACCTTGCAACGCCATCGCAAAATTCATCTTTGAACATGCAAAGCTTTGGGAAGCAATTGAGGGCGCAAAGTTGGAGTTTGCTGCTTGTCATATGACTGTGGAGCACCTAATGGTTGATATTGGCAAGCAAATACAAGATTTACTCCGTCATGTCTCTGAGATGTCTACGAGTTGTAATACTCGCATGCGAGCATTGGAAGAAAGCATGACCTGCCAAATGACTGAGCTTGCTAAGGACACATCTAGTCGAGTTGCTGCCTTGGAACGTTCTTATTCTCATGCAACCAAGGCACCTCCAACTTCTTCCTCAAAGCATCATGATTCTAATGTGAGATCCATGCCTAGTTCATCCTCCCCCCAATTTCAAAACTCTCATGTAACAGGTTTTGCATCTACATCTGCATCTACATCTGCTCAGAGGCGTCGAGAATACATTGATAGGCACAACCGTCACTGTAATCTGGTAATTCGTGGCATGCCAGAAGAAGCATTAGAGGACTTGCAACAGAAGGTACAGACTTTGGTGTTAGCTAAATTGGACTTCACAACACCAGTTGTTGTCACTGCTGCACATAGGGTTGGAGCATTGCAGGCCCACCACCCGCAGAGATAGTGAAATTTCAAAGGCGAAATTTGAGTACTAAAATGGATATCCTCAAGCAGGCCAAGCAATTGAAAGGGACATCTCTCTATCTGGATTTTGATCTTACTAAGTCCCAACAGTTAGTCCGACGCCAGAATTTGCAAAAGGTCCAGGACATTCAAAAGAATGGTGGCAAGGTCGACCGATCGATTCGTGGAAAACTACGTATTTTTACACCATCACATGCAACTTTTTGCCGACGCCTTTCATCATGCTAAGGTCACTCATACCTGCTGGTGTTAAAGTCCATTCTCCCATTTCCCATGCACACACCAACGCCGCAGAAATGCGCCTCGTGTTGTTCCATCTTCGCGCGACCCACCACATCTTCTTTTGCTCAAGGCCATTCCTCTCACGATGTTGCTAATGGTACCCTTGATCTTTGTTGGGCCGCCGCCGATGTTGTTGTCGCTATCGCCGTCCGCCGGTAACCGCCGCCTCTATTGCTCCAGCCTCCTCAGCTCGCACTGCTCATACCTCAAATGTACCTTCCTAGGAAATGTGCCTTCGGTTGGTGTCTTGGAATTGTCGAGGTTTTCCATGGCGTAAAGGTGATGGCTTGAATCCCATTGCAAAAGATATGGATATCCTTCTGCTCATGGAAACGTGGGAGCATTCAGCCAAACGGCGCCTCATTTCTGAGCTATCAATTCTTTTCATTATTTAATGAATGTCATGGGCAACGAGGTTGCGGTGGAGTTGCTTGCTATTTCAAGGATGCCCTTGCCCCATATATCACGCTTCATAAAGCTGATAGATATAATCGCTACATGTGGATCAAACTTCATTGCCACAATAGTAGTACCATTTTTGTTGCTGTCTGTTACTTTCCACCTACATCATCACCTTTTTATGATGAATATGATGTCGCTCACAGTGATCCCTATGGTGATCTTTATGATGACATTGCCCAATTCAAACAGTTGGGGCATGTTATTCTTCTTGGTGATTTCAATGCTCGCACTGCTGTAATGCAAGCCGCTCAACTCATACTTGAGGATGTTCGCGGACCCTTTATGGATGTCGCTAATGATACTGATCTTTTCCACGCTCATCGCCTCGATGCTAACAAACCCGTCTCAACATTTGGAAGGGAGCTCATCCATTTTGTGTGAAGTTTTTGAGATGGTACTTTGTAATGGTTTAGAGCAATGGCCACACTCTAAAGGTATTACATGCACGAGGATAGGCGGTGGTGGTGGTACTAGTGTTGTTGATTATGTCATTTCCTAAGTGCAAGCCTTGGATCTCATTTCAGACTTTTGAATTGGCACAAGGCATAGAGATGAGGAGATAAAATCTGATCACTATCCACTTTATTTGTCATTAAAGTGGCGGCTTCCACCTCTTCAACCCATTGCTATCCGGGCTCTGCGCTCCTCGCATTCGCTTGACTTATTCTAGATCTTTTGAATATGAACAGACATTAGCTCCTGCGCTTGCAGGTATTTTGGATTACCCAACTCTTCAAGAGCGTAATGCAAAGATTTGTCGATGCTTTGCTTACTTCTCACTGTCTCTTGCTTTGGTACACGACTTCGTGGTGTTGCTCATCTTTGGTAGGAAATCCTTTCCTAGAAATGCCCGGTTTGATGAAGACCGCAAAGCGCCTTTAAAAACAATTGCGAACGATAGTTGAGCCGGATATGCGACATAATGCCATTCGTAATTATAAGTCCGTTTTTGAAACGCAAGAAGGCACGCTTTGTTGCCGAGCATCGGCAAATGTTTGAATTATTGCTACGTGAGCCTCGGACCTTTCGGCAAAAATATTATATCGAACACCTCCTACTCTTGGACATATTTCTATGCAGCAATGGGATGAGCGATTGGTCCACTTATATGATCATCCTGGGGTCCTTAATTCCGCGGCCTCCTTTGGTAGGTGATATTCTTCAATTCACAGGGGAAGAAGTCAAAGAAGGACTGCGGCATCTATCTAATGGCAAGTCTCCTGATCTTCAAGGTTTGCAAGTAGAATTGCTTAAATGGGGGGGTCCGCTATTGCTTCCAATCATCACTACTCTTTTAAATCAAGCTTTGCAAGAAGCTTTGCCGTAAACTTGGGTCCGCCAAGAAGGTTGTACCAATTTACAAAGCAGGTGATAAGCATGACCCTTCTAATTATCGCATGATCATGGTAAGTTCCATATTTTCAAAGCTCTTAGCCAGTCTTACTGAGAAGCAGTTGACATCATGGGCGTAACATACCGGGTGTATGCGTCTTTGTAGGACTGTGCGGCTTTTCGTCCATGCCATTCTACAATAGACCATATTTTCACATTGCGTATGCTTATTGAACATAGTCGAAGTCTGAAACAAGACCTCTATATATGCTTTGTGGATTTTACTTACGCTTTTGATACAATTACCACGCGAGCTTCTTTTTGGCGGCTTTTTGCGTGCACTTGGGGTTCCACAAGATCTTGAAAATGCAGTTTATCGGCTCTATGAAAGGGTCTTTGCTAAATTTCCAAGATCGGTACTCAAATCACTAGCAATATTGGAGTTCGCCGGGGGTTGCCCTTTATCTCCTACACTCTTTGGCTTGTACATTGATCAATTGGAAGAATGGCTTGATAATCATGGCGGCGGAGGTCCACATTTGGCACACTATATCATTAGGCAACTTATGTATGCTGATGATGTTTTTCCGCACATACCCATTTGCTAGTATGCAAAGAACATTTACATGCTCGCATAGTTTTTGTGAGCACACATGGGTTTGCGTGTTAATCTCCAAAAGACCAAGCTTTTGGTAGTTCAATCTTTCGTCACAATGTTCCCCTATGCACTATGATAGCCGCTGGGTTGAAGTTGTAGATAGCTACAAGTATCTTGGTGTAGAATGCAAGAAGAACACACTTTGGGAACAATTGTATTACCAAGCGGGTGGTCTTTGGATGGAGAGCACTCTATGCAATACAAAACAATTGTTTTCGCAAGCAGAAATTTATGATTGGCCACGGAAAGCCCACTTGTTTTTGGGCTTTGGTAGAGCCTGTTTTCTTGTATGGTTACGAAGTGTGGGGGCACGCCATTAGTGCTAGTGCTTGGGAGAGCTTGAGCAGGTGCAAAAGTCCTTTCTCACTTACTGACCTCGAAAGTTAAAACAACGGTGCCCTATGCTATTCTTTTACAAGAGAGCGGGTTTTGGCCTCTTCAACATTACGCCATGAAGCGCCATCTCCACTATATCCGCAAGGTGCACCACATGGATGATGTTAGGTATCCCTGTTCTTGCACTTGCCATGGCTGAATCTCCTCGGCGTTTGAAACGATGTTGGAAAGAGCATTGCACTACATGGTTTGCCGTTGGGTCGCGGCAACAGCGATAATCGCCCGATGCTTGCCGGTTCGATCCCGAGCTTTTGGAACAATATCTCAATGGTCATTTTTCTCAAAAGATATGGGGACGCAGATTACTTTGGCCCAAGTGAAAACCGGTCATTATCATGCACACATAAATCCCACCTTGGCACCGGGGCCCCAAGCTTATTTGCTTGCTTCATTGTCCAGAACAAGCTTGTAGCTATTGCATCAATTCGCGACGGGGTCCCACACTGTGCTACGGATTGAGCAGGTAGATGGGAGCGGCCGCGAATTGCCGCGAGAAGCGAGACTATGTGCTGTTGCCGCCATGTGTTGTTGAAGATGAAAGCCATACTCTTCTGAGTTGCCCTGCTTTTGAGATAGTCCGGAATCATTTTTTGACCTTAGCATTCCATTCCATGCTTCCACAACTTCTCAGAGCATCATCTGTGCATGACTTGGCATTATACATACTTGAGGTTCTAGATAAACGTCTGCAATTACTGAGCCCTCAGTAGTCATTATCTCTGCTTATCTAGTATCATCATTACTGCAAAGGTTTTTCCCTTGAAAACCTTTTGAGGCAGGGGTTTTTTAATCCTAGTAGTAATGATTGTACTAGCCCATTGTATGGGTCCCATGACCTATTGGTCTCCGTGGACGTTAAAAAAACTATTCTATTCTATTCTATTCTATTATTAAGGCACCCCAACAATGCAAGTAGAATGGTAGTATAATCTTATATTGCAAATAGCTGCAATTATGTATTCCACAAAAACCTTACCATCACAACCCCAAACCAATTTTCAATATGTGCTCCATTCTGGGAAGGGACTCGCAAAGAATACAAAAACTGGCCTCCTCTCTCAGCAGTTCCATTGACTCTCTTTCTTTGATACCAGGCAGGGGAGGGGCTTCTCCCTGCTTGGTTTGCCAGTTTGACGTCTTCTTCTATGTTGTGACCTGTTCTTCCCCGATCTTGTCCCTTCTTTGGCCATCCTTCAACCTTCGACCTCGATCCCGTTTTGATAAGGAAGTTCTCTTTTTGTCGGGAGCTTTTATCTGTTTTCATGCGAGCCCTTATTTGAGAATGCCATCGATCCGAGCCATCGGATCGAGATTCTCGAATGGGCGAGCATGCATCTGTCCCATGCATGCATGCATTGCATGCATTTTCTAGGGCTCTGGTTCGTTTGGGGATCGCTATTTCTTGCATGTTCTTCATCGACTTCTCATCGGCATTTTCTCCTCTCTCAGCAGTTCCCTTGACTCCCACCCACCCTCCCTCCCTTAATGTGTATATTACTGTAAATGTTGTTTTTTGTCGCGTGGCACGCGTGAACAGCCCCTCGCTTTTTCGAGGTGTAAATATTGTTTTTTGTCGCGTGGCACGCATGACGAGTCCCTCGCTTTTCGAGGGTTTTTCTCTATTGGTTTTTCTGCTGGTGATGTGCAGGTCCAAGGGTGATGCGCGACTTCGATATTCTCTGTGGAGCATGGGTTTTCTTTGTGGGAACGTTTATAGCAGCCCTGCGTTGTCCAAGCCCCTTGCCGAGATTTTATCGCTAGGGTTTTTCCTCGAAAACCCGAAAGGGCGGGGTTTTTTAATCCCGGCGATAAGCTCTCGGCATGTACACTAGCCAACATCTGTAGCACACAATTTTATTTGGGGTCCAGGTGTTATAACTGGATATTCCCTATGTTTTTCATTTTTTGGGTAGCCTGTGATGTGCAGCTACCCATTCTATACCATTGTAGAAAAACTGCTGAGATGAATGAAAAGCCTAGCTAGCTCTACAGCACATGAGGAGGAAAAAAGGAAGGTCTAAATCCCATAAGAGGATAAGACTCCATGAGTCACCCAGTGCAGAAAAAAAGGTCCCATGAAAAGAATCTTGTTCAAGATAACTAAAGAATTGTGAGCAAACTGAAAGACAAGGAACTCAACAGCTTCTATGAGTGATTAATGCCACTGCAATCAATCTGTTGTGGAAACGAGAACAATAAAATGAGTATAAAGGCACAATGCAACACTAGAACGTGTCCAATATAAATCCATGCCATAAAAACTCAATGACTGCCAAATGCATGACGCATAAGGCCAATATATAAAAATGCAAATGATGTAAAAACATAGAAAATAGTCGCAAGAACATGAAAACAAACTAGAATTTGCCAAATAGAACGTGCTTTTGACAAAAAATGCAATACAATCCATTTTGGAAATAATATGAAAAAGTTAAAGGAAAAGGAAATGACAGTGTTAAATGAAATATCATAAGGAAAATAATACCACATGCCTAAAGCCAGGACTAGATGCACCAATATGAATAATACTTTCAAAGAACGAGGAATGAGGTTGAGGTAGAGGTTAAGGAAGGTCAAGAAGGGAAAAAAGATTGAAGTTACATTCTATTCTATTCTATTCTATTCTATTCTATTCGGATCACATCGTGGATCAAGCAAAGAGAGGTTGATGAAAAAACAAAGACGATCGAAGTCCGAGTCTGAAGTCAAAGGTGAGATTAAGGCCAAGGTAAAAGAGGCGATGGGGTCAAATGCCGACGTCAAAGTGGAGTGCAAGGAGGCTAACCCTGCGGCAGAATGAGAAAAAAGGAATAAGTGATGACACAATGCTAATGAACTAAAGCTAAGGTCGAGCAAAAGGGCAAGATGGCTGACAAGGTCGAAAACAGGTAGAAATCAAAGTCGAGGTCAAGGGAAATAGCATTCTGAGCAATGAGATGCGCCTCTGAAACAAATTCTCGAAAGAAATGATTAGTGTGGGCTACAATCCAATGTATAAGAAGGCAATAGAGGGATACACATCCCGAATATCTAATGTAAACGACAAGAATGATGAAAATAATGTGCTAGAGAATAGAATAGAATAAATTTTTAACGTCCACGGGACCAAAATGACAATAGATATATATATTAACCTGCCACAAGGACCAAATGCACCCTACCCTATATGCTAAAAGCAATATATATGTGCAAAAGCATATCGTATGAAAAAACCCTTGAATTATCAAGTTAAACACAGGTGAATGCACCCATAAGTTTAAAAGGCAAATGCTCTCCCAGCATCCTAAAGAAATTCCAAACCAACTGGAATGACACACATCTGGATAAAATTGACTATGTAACAATATGAAGCCTAACAAAGGATCCCTTGGACTGCTACTAACTGAAAGACATTACGGATATAGGTAAAAGAGACCCAAGGTGAGAGAATGGCAAGATGGCGATGCCTGAATGGAGGAGGTCAAAGGAGAAATCCAAGTCAAAGGTAAAAGTTACGGCCAAGGGTAGCGAGGAGAATGAGGTCGAAAGTGCCAAGGTTTGGGTAGGAATAATGAGGTGATCCAATAACCAAGTGATGAAATGGGTAACGCAACAACCACATATTGTTATGTGGAAAATTATATCATGTCAAATCTAGATACAAAATAAGACAACTCATGATAAACATGTAAAGAACTTACTTTTGACAAATAACTGTAACGCATATCTAGAGACGACAAATCCATAACATAACATATCAAGAGGTCGGGAGTACCAGGACAACAACGGAAATGCTTTAAGACTCAAGTATGAAGCAAAATGTCCAACATAAGGTTAGCAAAACAGAACAAGAATTTGCACCAAAATGTAAACCGATACTACACAAATCCACTTCCACATCTAGATGCAAAAAGTGACAATCCAATACATGTATATATGGAAAATTGGTGTAAAAACACACTTGACATAGAGCCAATGGCCATAAACCTATAGAAAATATGTATAAGAAGCATGCCATGCAACATGTGAAAACACCAAATATAGATCACCGAAGAGAAGCAATATTAGACCCAGAATATAGGAAACAAAGAACTAGGCAAGCAACGAACTAAGAAAATATTCAATGAAGGTCATCAAAAGAAAAGAAGGCATGCTCCCCCCTGATAGTCAAAACTCAATGTCCATAAGGCATACGTGTCCACAAAGATAAAAAGTGAAGACAATCAATCCATAATCGACCATATACATATTATATCGATATAGCGTGATCAAAATCACTCTCAGAATAATCAATGTAAGACAAGAAAGGAATTACTCATAATTATGTTACACGTCTATAAGCCAAGGTTAAGGTGAAGACAAAGGTCGGTCAAGGTCAAGATCGACTGCATATAGGGAGATAGCCAGAAATTATCATGTTCTAACAAAAAACAATAGCTCAAAGTTGCAACTTACAACCCATGTCAATAGCAGCAAAATCTGTAACTACAAAAGAACATTAAGGACAAATCATCCAAATGACATAATGAACGCACAATGTATTGTAACTTCCACCAAATGCATCATAAATAACTTTAAGGCTAAGCATTCCTATAGCAAAAGGGAGCTCAAAAAAATACATGTTCCAAATGAAATAAACAAATAATAAATAACCTCATGCGCACCTTCGAGGTTCCCTAATAATGTCAAAAATACCAGCATGTAAAGTGTGCGTGTTCCAGACAGCCCAGGTCGGAATACGAAAAACCCACATAATGTGTCTAGACAAAATGGAATAAGGAAAAATTTGCACCTAACCAACTTTCATGATAAATCCCCTTAAACAATGGTCTAGAAGAACTTGTTAGCTAAGGAAATGGTATATAGCTGCATATGGTTAAGTGGCATATACTAACCCCGAGCCTCAAGCTCAGATCGCCATTAAACCACATTCTCACAGTTAAAATCAGAAGGTCTAACCATAGGTAGATTAGTACTTTTAACATTTGCAAACCCAAAACGCTTTCGCTTGGTGAGGTTGACAATAAGGCAATACAAACTATATACTAGAAAAAAGAAAAAAATAAAAATCAAAATGTTCTTTAAATACAAATATACCACAATAAGTCCAGAGTAACAAACTCGATGCAGTAGCGCAATGGGTGGAGAAATGTAGGGTTTAAATAGAAGATCAAACATGAGAGAAACAAGATGGAATAAACGGGATCAAATCAATATGGGCAGGCATATATTAGAATAGAGGGTTCCAATAAGCAAAAATTGGAATGATGCTATGCCAAGCATGTAAGGAAATGCAAATACAAATCCCCGTAAACAAGGTTCGCCAAAGAAAAATGCAAACGAAGAGGGATATGCGACGAATGAAAGCTCTAAGGTAAATGAACAAAAGGAGAAAGGACAAGCTAGCCAGATCAGGGACATGGAGAAGGGCACAGGCTAAAGATTGGGATGGCAAAGGAGGCTAGAGAAGTGACGTGTAGCAACTTACAAGGGAACTAAAGCACTATAAAGATGTAAAGCCGCAATTAACTTAAAGAGTTGATTTGGAAATTAAAATAAGGTGGTTGACAATAACCTAGGAATTAATTATAAGTTGAAAATTGAGAGATTGAAAAGTTCAAACCTAGAATTTATCTAATATTAAAAATGATAATGGAGGCATAACAAGAGTTCAAACTAGCGTCTTCCAACTAAGGCGGCCAACACCCTGCCCCAAGAGCTATCCGTCCTTTATTGGAAATAAAATTGTTGCATTTCATCATAACACATTTAGAGGAATAAAAAAATCGACCTAGGGAAGCAGCTGCTGGACCTGGAGCTGCAGAGAAAGCGGCGAGCCATCTAGACGCAACGGATATTTTCGCAAGCATCTGAGACGCAAAGGAAAACTGACCGAAATTAACTTAGTGGTTGTCGATCCATGGAAGATCAGAGCATGAAGAAACCAGTCAGGTGAAGAAACCAGAAGAAACTCCTCACATCTGGATAGAAACTGCAAGGCGTGAGGAAAAGCAATGGGATAGAGCCAGGCAGATCGGCTTAGGGAGTGAAGGCAGGAAAAAGATAGAAGGATTCAGAAAAAAAGAAAGAAAGGAGGAGGAGATGGGCGATGGGCACCAACTGGCAATAGAATCGATCATAGACTGTGAGGCTCAGGTCTGTGTGAAATATGTAAGTAAGAGCAAGAATACTCTATGCAACTTACCGGAGCTGTGGATCTAAGATGGTGCGTAGCTGACTCTTTAGAGCCTTACATTCAGCGTCAAACCAGGGGTTTTGAGGGAATTGCGCAGTGTCCCTTCGCGGGGACTTTCTTGCTGCAAAGCATTCACTGGCTGCTGCGAGTAAGGCCTTCACCAATCATTCACACTTATCATGCAATGTATAGACTAGAGTATGAAATAAGACCGTTACATTAATACCGTGGTTTGCTGTAGGTAGATGCTCTGCCCGACTGGATGTGCCGCTCGACTGGATCAGCTTACCTGGGATTGCACCCAATCGGCCATGTTTGGAAGACTTGAAGGTAGTCGGCTTAAGAAGAAGGGCTGAGAGAAAGAAGTAACATGGGGTAGGAAGGCTGCTAAGCAAACCATCAGGATATCGAGATGCTCAGACGTAAGAATGCAAGAAATAACAAGTAAAGGAAATCTGTAATATGAAATCCGGAGGAAGGATGAACCACAAAAACCCTTGAATCTTTCACAAATTCATTCTAACCGAGAAACAATTGTGACACAAACCTAACAGAGAAAAAGGAAAGAATCGAATCCGCCTCATGAAATCTGGCGCATGCATGTCCAGTTCACAAATGCATGCATGCCTATCCAGTTCACAAATGCATGCATGTGACGAATTGTTATCCACTATTAGAAGCTCCTGGAAGCAATATGACCTGCTGTGACAAGAAGCAGATGACAGAGGTAGGTAGAATAGATAAATCTATGGCTGTTGGATCTGAACAACCCCGGCAGAATGTAGAATTTGAATAGTAGAGCTGCATGCAAAAAATCAGCGATGAATATTTATGAAAGGAGAAAGAATTTGGTGCAGCAAAGAGATGTTTGGATCCAGAACTCGGCAAATCATCCCTGCCAAAATCGAACCGTGCTCCCTGCATGACTTAAGAAAATTGAGCGTGGCATTAAGAAGCTGCATGTCATCAGGAATCAGCAATACTCGAATGCTTCAATGCCTGGATCTGCTAGATAAACTAAAACAAGTTAGTGCCATAGAGGAAGAACGAATCAAGCATCCTTCCAAAAAATAAATGTTTTAATCACCAACTGGATTTGGCATGTCCGAATGCTATCTATCTTTGCAACATAAAGTAGAAATTCGCATGCCCACATACTTTTACATAGCTGATGCCGAAACTAGTGACAGATTCAAAAGATCTAAATGCACCCAATGCACAGGAATAAAAAATAAAACCATATCTGGAAGCTCAGAGTATCCTCGAAGAGAGAACCGTGTGGAGCGAAGAAATTCCATAGACGGACAAGGGAAGAGAGGGTAGACAGGAAGGAAAGCAATGGACAAGGAAAGAGATGCTGCTGTGAGAAGACACCGACAACGAGCCACAAGAAGGACGAGCACATATATAGCTGCTCGTCCCATCCCAGAATAACGATCCGAGGGCTCGGATCGATGCCATTAAGTCTATCCCTTATGCGCCGACATATGCTTTCCATTACTTCTATCCATTCGATGTGTTAGGGCTAATTCCCGACGTCTCTAAACCTTAAATCCTTCACATCTATATATCATGAGTACATTTTACAAGTTTTCTACATATTCCATTACATCTACCTATTCCACATGTACATGACTACTGCCCGGCATTGCGGGGCATATGTTTCTAGAGATTCACGTTTAACAACAAATAGACATAAGATGAATCTCTCTCACACGTATCAACATTTGTCACTGTTTCATTAGCTTTGTTGCTTTGAAAGATCATTTCTTTGGGAGGCGTACATGTTTCATATAAGATTAGTTCATAGCGCATTTACACTTAAAAATAAAGTCTGCTCTTATCCTTCATAGGGATGTACATTTCCTATTTCTATTCAACTACAATCATGCAATATGCCTTTCATCCCATTTCACCTACATAGATTCTATAAATTCTATTGTAGCTACAGAGTCTAATACCCTAAACCACTACTACAAAAATAGGCAGAAATGGAACAAAAGTGACATTTATGCTTTGCCTTTTTACGGAGCAGAAACGTCACTTTTGTGCCATTTATGACGTTTGCTCCCCAAATGACATAAAAGCGACATTTATGCTCTGCAAATGGCGGAGCAGAAACGTCACTTTTATGCCATTTCTACCTATTTTTGTAGTGATGAACCCATTCCACACGCTCTCGAGAAATGCCCGGCATCGTCGGGCACACGTTCCTAGTATTCATTTATCTTTTGATCTGTAGAATAAGTTGGATATAAGCTCCTCACTGTATCCTACGAATCTCAATGCAAATATCACACCAGCTGCTGTTGACAAACAACACAATCCTTTTGACTACAAAAAAATCAATCAATGGCTGGAAACACAAGAAAACAAGAAAAATACTTACTGCTTAAACTCCCTAGCCATTTCCACCAAGGTCTTTTACGTCCTTCTTTGAAAGAGATGAAGAGAAACTCTATGAGGCCAGCCATAAAGAACTTCAGCAAAGGTCAAATCTAGGTGACAAAAACAATCCCCTAGGAGATTCATCTATATGTATATTGGCCATGTCATTTCACAATAACCCTAACATTTGGTCCACAGTTGAAAACAACAGTAAAAATAGAACACCGGTTGTTTTTTTGAAGATTACTAAAAAGACTACACATAGTTATATGGAGGTGTGGTTTTTCAAGAATATGTTGTAGTTTTTTTGGGAGCCGTAGTTTTTTTTTTTTATGTTTCTTTTTTAAGGATGTGTTGTTTTCTAAGGAGGTATGGTTTTTTGAAGGGATGTTTTTTTTAAGGTGTTGTTTTTTAAGGTAGTGCTTTTTGCGGTGTGGTTTCTTATGGTTTACAAGCATCCATGTATGACCAAGTTGTCCACATGCCATTGCTGCCACAAAATGGCAGCATAGAACAGCTATATCTATGCTTGACACACTTTGCTAATATTTGAATTCATACATATGTGTGTGAGCTTGTAGAGCATGAAACTTGAAGATATCCGTCACTTGGCAACTTGTAGATGATACTTTGATATGAAGAACCAAAGATCATTAGTTTGGTATCATATAGGTATTTCTTGAAGGACATTTGATCACCTAGGCATCTTGAACATGAAGGCACCTCAAAATTTAATGGTACTTTGCATGATTCAAGCTTTTGGCATGACGTTACTTCTTAAGGCATGATTTGCTATTTCCCAAAGCTCTATTACCATTATGCCACCCAAAAAAATCGTCTCTTATACCTCATTTTCTCTCTTTTCATACATCATTGCCATTTGCCAAGACCAAAGTTGGCAAGACCATTTTTCCTAGCCAAAAGTAGACCATTCATCCAATGTAAAATTGCTAAAGTTCCATCAATTTGGCCATTTCTAAGGTCCAAACCTATCTTCTCTCTCTAAAAAACAAAGATAGAGAGAGAAAGTACACCTTTGACATGATGTTTCTAGAAAAGGCAAAATGTTGGTCTAGAAATCTCAAAATCAAGCACCATTCTGCATACATGTCAAAGTTTCCATTATATCACCTCCACAACATCGCACATCATGAAAAATTTCTAAAGTTCCATCCAATTTGGCCATTTCTAAAGTCCAAAACCATCTTCTCTCTCTAGAATACAAAGGTAGAGAGAGAAAGCACACATTTGACATGACATTTCTAGAAAAGTAAAAAAGTTGGCCAAGTCGCATTTAATTAAAGTGGGTTAAATCTCGAATTTTGGGACTCGGACTGAAAATGGGACTCATACAATAGAAAAAAAAATTCTGAATTGAATGCTTGAATAGAATTACAAAGAACTGGGTAGCTTGTTTTCCTCATAAATTTTACAAACCACTAGTTGAGAAGGGGCCGAGCAAATAGGGAGGGGAGAGGAAGGGGAGGAGGGGGAAGGGCAAAGGGGAGGGGGAGGGGAGGGGCGTGGTCTCAGGGGGGAAGGGGAGGAGGGGGAAGGGCAAAGGGGAGAGAAAGGGCGGGGCATGGGGAAGAGGAGGGGCAAAGGGGGCAAAGGGGGAGGAGGGGAGGGGGTTCCATGGCTAAACAACCATTCAAAAAAATAAAAAGATTAATTAGACAGCTTAAATAATATAATTAATTAACTAATTAATTAGACAATAAATAATTAAACAATTTAGACAATGCTGAGAAATTTTTTCTCGCCTCATGAGGCGAGAATGGGCATGATTCCTCCCTTCTGTGCTCCCCAAGCCTTCAACAGAAGCCCCATGAGCGGATGCCCAAGGTAAGGAACGGGCCCAAATATTTCTTTTGTTGGGCCTTATACACAAAATAAAAAAAAAACTCAAAGGAATTAATCCTTCCCGACTACCGAGTCGAGAAGGCACCTTCCATTTCATGCCCTGCAGAGGAGATGGAGATCTGGCTCATCTTGCTCTTCATTATCACATTCCAAATCTGCATAAACTTTGCTGATCTGATGAGATAGGGCAGTTTGACAATATGCTTTTCTTTATCTTCGCCATTGCAAAATCCATTTTCCGGTGCCAAAAGCTGGAATCTAGCGATGTACAAGACAGGGCATCCTCAACATTCTTCAGCATTCGAAGATTTATTGGTGGAAGGCAGGGCATCTCACCATTCGAAGCAGAGAGCCGATGAAGCCGATCCCTAAAACAAAGAGGGCAAACACCCACCGGTGGCTTTCCAGAAGGATTGAAAAACAGGTCGGTGGCTTCTGCACCGGTGGCTTTGCAGAAGGATCAAAAAACAGAAGCCCAACTCGGGCGCCATAGCCGCATCCAGATGCTTTTCCTTCTTCATTTTGGGTCCTCAATCCAAGAGCTGAAGGGACAAGAATTAAAGCAATTTTGAACTGGGTTCTGCTTCTGCATAGTTATCCCAGTTTCGGCTGACAAAAACACATTCAAAATATATCTAGTACAGAGGAATCAAGGTGCCCTCTATTTCTATTGGGTAAAAGCATGCTACGGTGTACCACTTTTGGAACCCTCAAAAGTACCTACACTGGGTACTTTTAAAACTGGTACTTTCTGGTTTCTCTTTCCATTAAAATCAATAGAAATTTTTTGAATTGAAGGTCAATAATATGTCAATCTATAGTACTAGAGGATAACAATACTATTGGAGACTAAAATAAATGAATTAACTCTCAAACTTATTGTTTATTGTGGCAATTATACAAGTTCCCAGTACCCAGTGTTGGGTACTTTTTTGAGTAGTTTCGCACTCCCTAAAAAGTACTTTAGATGGTACACCCTAGCACGCTTTCACCCATTAGCTCGGGACAGGGGCCAGAAAACGCCCAGAAGCTTCTTTCTTGTGGTCAGAGAAGGGGCTCCGCCATCGGAATAGATTTACAAGTCCTGATTTCCTTAGAAGAATTCATATCCATGTCTTCATTTTTGGGATTATACAAGCTTCCTAAAGAATGAGAGGCCAGAGAATCCACCAGGTTCTTGGGAGCAGTCCATGGCTCTTCTATGCTAGATCCCTGGCAGATCGCTTCTTGGTGCCATTGTGTGCAGAAGGATTTGGCAGAGCAAAGGATTTGGCACAGAGTGATCACAGAGGAGGCCGTAAAAGCATGTCTGCTACTGTCACAGATCAGATGGTAGAAAAAAGGGAAGGGAAAGAAAAATGAAAGAGAAAAGGCTAACCAAGCAATCCATCTCCAGGGACAGCGTAAACCTGACCTACAGGTTCAGCATGCCGATAAATTTTCGAGAGCCCAGCGGAGGGCCTTCCTACTATGTGGAGTATCGTCCACTGCTACAAGGATCACCGTCTCTTCCATCGCCGTAGTATATTTGGATTGGAGCTCTTCTGGAAAAGGGTATTCTGTTAAATAATTTATCTTCCAACATCTTCACTTTATTCTAGGGGAGAGAGGGTTCCATCGGCTGCGCGCTTAGCCTTATATAGCAGCAAACTAAGCATTGGGCAGAGCAAAGGAAGGACAGAAAGAAAAATCCTCCGCTTCTCTCACTTTCTTCAACTCCGGCACCCTTCATCTCATTCTTTTCTTGCTTTGCATCTGCATTTTTTCATTTGCCGGATCTTTATCATCTGCATTCTTTCATCTCCCTCCTTTCTGTCCTTTGCTGTGCCAAATCCTTTGCTCGGCCGGATCGGGGGAGTTTGAGTTTGAAAACTAGACTATGGCTTCGGCTTCAAATAACAAAGAGAAAATAAAAAATTTTGAGCCCTATGTCATAATTTTTTGGATCTCGACTCTCCATAGCTGTGAAGCTTTTGGTTGCTGGTCAATTCCGGTAGGAGCTATGGCTATGGGAGCTTCTTCGGGAAACAAGAAACAAAGTCCAAGTGGTACAAAGGATCTTCGTCTCAAAGGTATGTACCAAATTTTAAAATTCAAGCATGGGCGGGAAAAAAAGGCGGGCTATTAGAAAAAAAGGGGGTAAATTTTAAAATTCAAGCATGGGCGGGAAAAAAAGGCATGGTATTAGAAAACAATGGGGTAAAATAATATGTTGAAAAAGAAAGTGTAAAATCAATGCTAATAATATAGGATTATATTTTGACGTGTCCCCAATTTCTCTTTTTATGTGCGTGCTACTATGTTCACACGTTAAACATTATGTTGCCATGGTGCACGTTTTCTAGGCATATATTCTGATTCTAAGGTAAAAATTTAACTTTGCGAAGATCATGATATATTTTACACCTTGTTTAACCCATTTTGAAGGTTTAAAGACACAAAATGGGGGCAAGTACATATTAATAGGTCTAATGCATATTAATAGATTTAATGCATAGGTTTAATGGGCTCTCATAGGTTATAATGTGCATTATAGCTGCATATGTTGCTATTTACATGTGCATTAGGCATTACTCTTTACATGGCTAAATATGAGCCCAATGGTCCCCTCTTCATATAGCTATATGGTATGGTCCATTAGAAAGGGGGAGGGTCCATTGGATATGTGTCCATTAGATAATACATGGGGAGGGTCTATTTTTCATGGAAAATACGTAGGAAATTTATGGGAGGATGTTTGAAGGCTATTCATTTTCGACCTTCTCGGACTTGTTGTGTTTTTCCCTCTAAATGGCCTTAGACCTGTGTTTTCCATCTTGAAGGGCCTTAGACCTGCGTTTTTTTTTTGAAGGGCCTTAGAACTGCATTTTGCACTTTGAGCTGCCTTTCTCGACTCACGAGTCGAGAAAGGGGCTCAGACCTGTATTTTTCACTTTGAAGGGCCTCAGAACTGCGTTTCGCTCTGAGCTGCCTTTCTCGACTCGCGAGTCGAGAAAGGGCCTCAGACCTGTGTTTTTCACTTTGAAGAACCTCAGAACTGTGTTTTTCACTCTGAGAGAAAGGGCCTCAGACCTATGTTTTTCACTTTGAAGGACCTCAGAACTGCGTTTTTCACTCTGAGAGAGAAAGGGCCTCAGACCCAAAAAATAATCTCTGGCCCTTGAAATTGCCTTTCTGAGCTGCCTTTTTCAACTCGCGAGTCGAGAAAGGCCCTCAAACTTGCATTTTTCGCTTTGAGCTGCCTTTCTCGACTTCGAAGTCGAAGTAGTCGAGAAAGGCTCCCTCGTGCCTTTTATTTTCCAAAAATGGCCCTAAGAAGTGGTTTTTTTTTTTTTTTTTTTTTTTTTTGCCTGTAGCATCACTTGACTAACTTGCTTTTGTCTCTTGCAGTCCTTATCTCGACCAGATAGTACATGCTTGGGAGCAATGAAAAGACCAGTTCATTGAAGAAAGGTGCCGAGAAGAGGATGGTGACATCAGTTGGACATACAAGCACGTGGCCCATAAAGGAACTCCTCATACAAATTTCTATCGTCTGTAAGTTGCTCCGTGACTTGGAGAGAGCTCCATGCGCCCTTTGCACTAGGTGGTTCATGTGTGAAGAGGGTGTAATCATTGTGCCCATACGACCACTATGGTCTCTTCACCCACTGTAATATATATTGTAATGAGCCCATATAAATATAAGGTATCTCAAAACTAGTATTTTTTGTTGATTAAGTAAACAATTTGCTTAATTTTTGTTGGAATTTGTGATCTCTTGTCTACCCACCTAAGAAAATAGAGCCAAAATGTTCAACTAAGAATCTTTTTCAACTAGAACTTTGGTTTCAAGCTGTAATGAAATTCCTATGTTTGCGTTGCATTGTTCTTGTTCTCGACATGCTATCCGAGAAAACTGGAAGAAAAGCTTGGATGCACACTAATAGACAAAAATTCCAATTATGGTCAGTTTTCGGGTCGGGGTGCTTTGTTTTGTGTAAATTAACAGGGTTCCGAAAAAAAGTGGGAATGGAATGAGACCCACTTTAATTAAAATCTTAAAATCAAGCAACATTGTGCATATATGTCAAAGTTTCCTTCTAGTGCAACCTTATCGTCTAATTGCAAACCTTTTCACATTTAACAATTTCAACCATTGAAAAACCATTTTGAAACCATTGGATATTCAACCAATACAGAAAACAGCCACTCAAATATGACAAATTAATTTCCGGCCATGGAAACAACACTATTATATTACAGTGACAAAATATTACATTGACCATATGACATCACACTGCTGCTGACAACATATTAAACACAGTAAACTGACCCACATAACAAAACAGATACAGATACATCACTGAGTACATAATATCAAGGTTTACACTAGATAAGGACACAGAAAGCTTGTAACAGGAGCCAACCCAAATTGAACTGCAGCCACCATAACTCTTCAAGCCTGCATAGTGCCAGGGTGCCTGCCCGCCATGCGATCCAGCGCATTGAGATGGTGCACAAGAATATCCTATAGCAGATTTACATGCCCACGGAAACATCGTCTCCGCCTCAAGGAGATTTTCAAATCCTCCATCTCCAAGCACTCCAAAGCATCTTGAATCCTCTGCAAGTTGTTGCACAGACTCTCCTTCACATCTCTGATTGCCCGTTCACATTGCAGCTTCGCAAATCAAATCCTCAGCGGATTCGCCCTCCGAATCACTATCTATCTATGCTTATGATCTGATGAGGTAACCTATTCTCCCCATCAACATCTACTGGAACCTGATCCACTATCACACCTACAAAACAACAAAACAACAATATGTGCATGTCAATACATCAACGACAAAGATACATGCACTACCTAATCCACATGAACACTCTTGTCGCCTGAATGTAGACGGATGAACTATGGCCAGGGCTCATAACGGGCATAAATAGGGGCATCTGCAGGGGCAGTGTCATCCTTGAAGGCTGCCAATTCATCATCATCATTCGTGTCCTCAAGGTCATTCTGCACTTCATCCCAAATCCGTTTTCTTCTTCTCCTAACACGCTCTACAGGGACAATTCCAGGTGGTGTGCCAAAGGTCACCGAGCACACATCCCTAATAGAAGCACATCCTGGGCTTAATGTCAGCCTCCAGACTGCCTCCACCCGCTGCTGTGATATGAAAGCGCAGCATGCACTGCTCAGAACAAACTTATGTGTTCTTAATATTGCAGTGATAGCCTGCTCCAAAGACGCACTAAGCTGCCTCTTACCATGGTACAGAACAAAATGACAGGCCCTAGCCAATAAGTTCCGGTTGTCCAGGCTCACGCAGGACTTGATGTCACCTGCACCATATAATGCATACAGGTCTTTTCCTCTGGCCATCTGCTCTGCACTCACATTCTTCACATGCTGCCTGAAGTGCATTTTATCAAGATCTTTCAAGCAATACCCGATCATACCTTTGTAGCAGTGCAGCTTTGCATAGAATAATTCCCCTGATAGGCTTGTGGCTATCTCAACCAAGATACTTCTTCAGTCTGAGATTCACCATAGCTGGAGTGCTAAGATTGCTCACTGCAACTCGAAAAACACACTGAATATGCAAGTGGTCTAGCTCGGACCCCTACTCTTGGCTGAGCACACCAGAGATACACTCTTTATCTAAGAAACTGCACACAGAAAGATACAGTCCCTCCCAAACATCGAGCCCACCTACACTTACTGGGACGCTGATGTCAAGAGAGCATGGCTCGTCCACAGCTTCACCACAACTCATCCTGGGCCTCTTGTTCTTTCCTCCCCTGGCCACCACTTGCCAACGGGGGTTTCTTCCCTCTGAAATCCTGTCTACCTGGCCCCTTGTCTTCAAACAAACGCAGGCACTCCACGAATTGCTATGAATTATCCTCAACTGCAAACCCATGTTCTATGCACTCGAAACTCTTTGTCTAGTTCACACAGACCTCGCAGTTCTTGCTAAACGACCTGAACTGCATATTTCTCATGATTTGGAGATCCTTTATGCTTGTAACCTGCAAAATGACCTGCATATTTTGCAATGATGTATAGTTGGAATATGCTTGTGATGAGAATGGAAGTAAGTGCAGAAATAACTTGAAGACTCTTTCATAATTGTTACTTTTGGATAGTACTACCTACTTCATCACAAGCATCAAAAGATTCCCTTAATACATTATTTCATGCTACATGTTCAGACCCATGGAAAGATGACATAAGCATTAACTCCTTTTTGTTCAAGTGACACATTTTTGCTATAACCAGTTAGAACTAGATGTAACAAAATAAAGAATAAATCTCTACCATAGGATCTTGGCGTACTAGAGCAAGAGCCGAGTGCTTAAGAAGTCATTATGTTTGCTATCAGCAAAATATACAACCTGTTTTCTTTATATTCTCCTTCCCAAATCAATAAAATTGTACTAACACAAACCTTCCACTAGCGTGACAAGATTATTTTCGATCACCCAATGCAAAATTGTACCTTTCTACTAGAAAAAAGAGTGGAAAGACAGGATTGGCCAAGTGTAAAAGTACCTCGATAAGGAAAGAAAAGAACTAAGAACATGGAACTGCACCTCTTTTCTAGCACTACCTAGAATTTGCTCCATCTTATGGGCATCCACACCGTTTCAATGTGCATCTGCAAGAAAGCTCCATCTGCACCTCTAGCTTTGAAGAATTGCAGGCATCGCTTACAAATAAACATGCATCATGCTTCATTCGAAGCAAGAGAGCAAAATAACCACGTTAGAGACATTACCATCAAAATGCTAGAAGAAACCGCCCTGATGCCACTTTAAGAAACTATTTTGTGAACCAAAGGATTCTATCCATAACAGCCGAATCCCTTGCTAGCATTAAAATTGAAGTAGAAGGCTTTGAATCTATAGCAGCAGTGCCGGAATAGCTCGGTCCCTCTCTCACTGTTGCCCTAGCCGTTGGCGGAGAAATTTACATTCTCACGTGCCTTCATTTTTTCCTTCACTATTCTTTGCTTCTCACAACTGCACTAACTTCTTATTTTAGTTTCTGCAATCACGCCCAAAAGAAACTTCCGTAGCCAACTCTGTTCTAGTTTGAAGAGCCAAATAAGTAGCTATGAGCCATGTTGGAGGATGTTAACAGTGAGCATTAGAAAATTTAGGTGGAAGATGCCCTATTTTAACAAAATCATCGCTTCCAAATTTTGAAGAAAGCAGAGAACACATGCATACCTACTGTTGTGCAAACACGATGCCGACATCATTTTCTTAAGTGTTTTCTGCAAGGCTCGAACATATTGTAGTGGTCTAGCTATGGCAGACCCTAGACGATTAAATTGTCAGCATGTATCAAGGTCTAATTTAGATAATGTTGGCAGATTGCATTTTAATACCTTAGGAACAGCGGGTGACCTGTGCTTGAGTGTCAATTTACATTGGCTGATATTTTCCCTGGACGAATTTAGCTTCAGGAAGAACTGCTCAAGCCGATCTTCACTTCTTTTTTACGACATATTTGCTCCAGCGATCCACTTCTGCTGCCTCTAGCCACGCCATTGCCATAGCTAGGTATCGGAGGACGAGATTGTCAAACTAAAATATTCGTGGCATCTAAACATGAAATTAGATTGCGGCGTGGAAAAATTAAGGAGGGATTTAAAAAAAAAAAAAAAAAAATCAAAACGCTTTATATATGTAGAGATAAATGGTGCGAGAAAGTTAGACAGTATCCCTAATATATTTTCATGCCCTAATATATTTTCATGCCGCATAATACACAAAAACTCTAGTTGCAAAAACTCTTTGTATGGCTTTAATAAGCCCCTCCCAATACCTTTGTTTTTGCTACTGAAATTTTAGCTACCCAGAAAGGGAACTGAAACGGAAACTTGGACCCAAATTTGGGAACGGGAACGGGAACGGGAACGGATGGGAACGAGAACGTCCAACTTTCGAAGTTTTTAAAAGTGAAAATGGTTTTGGAGTTCCCTTTGCATATAGATTATCATAGAACACTTAGAACAGAAAAATGTGAAATACATAGTGATGGGTGAAAGTAATAGGTAAAACCATCCTTTAACGTTCATCAAGAGTTTGGTTCTCTTTCTCTTTGCTAATCTCAGATATGTTTACACATCATAATGGCCAACTTGTGTTTATTGATGCTCATAATGTTGTGAGATTTGTGACTAAAATGAAAACCTGCTAGACAATCACTATAAATAGTTGTTATTGCAAAAGAGCATATAGTTTTATTATGAGCTTTCAAAGGACATTCAGAAGCTTTCCAAGTTCTCTCAATATTTAGCATATATCTCTAAGCATCAATCGTCCTAATTTTTTTTTCCCTTTATTGTAAGATCATTCTGCTGATTCTTTCATGCCATACTTTGGCATCATTTATTCTTGATCTTGTGAGCATCCAAACATTCAGATAAAAGGGATAGAAAAAGACATGATTGCCTTGTATTGTTTCCTTAATCTGGTTATCATGTATTTGATCTACATATCAATATGATCAGGGTATTTCTCCGAGTAGGATAAAAGCAAACAAAGGGATGAAATGACATGACCAGAAAGGTTTATATATCACTTACTTACAAATCTATTCTTACAAGTTTGCATCAAAAAGCTTACAAGTTTTATGCTTTCCTCTCAAAGATTTCAATGGCACAGAGGGCAGGCTCTAGTAGTCTTCACTGCTCCAGCCAGATAACAGAGCCAGAAGGCAGCTCCTGCAGCAGAGGTCGTAGCAGAGGTCAGAACCGAGCTACTGCAGCAAAGGTGTTTCGTTCGAGAATGAGAGATAAAAGAATGAGGAGTACTCTCTGGATTGCTAAAATGAATTTATCTTCCAAGTTCAGAGTTTGATAGCTGGGCAACAAGCTCCTCTAGTCCAAAAGATATAGTAGGCTCCTTCAACACTTTAGTAGCAGTAGTCCCAATCCGACATCAAGCTAGAGATCCAACACCAAACTGTCAAAAACCACGAACAAGGGGAAAAAATAATTATTTTTTGGTATTTCGACACTTTTTTTGTTTTTTCTTTGTAAATTTAATGCTAAAAAAATTTTGCTACCGGGAACTCAAGTTCCCATTTATGGGAACTTCGTCCGGAACTTAGTTCCCCGTAGCACATGTAGTGGGAAATGGCTAGGAGTTCCCGGAACTATGGACCCTCGGAAACGGAGTTGGGAACGGAACTTGGTTCCCGGTAGCTATGACTGAAATGCATGATATGGTAAACGAGCAACTAGAAATTAATAAAACACAAACTAAGTTCCTAGATAGGCCATTAAAATACGTATTTGATAAATTCAAGTAAAATAAACCGGCCATCAATTTCATCAAGTTTCTTGCACTTTCTACATTGTCTCCGTCATTTTGAAAGCTAAATATCAAAATTGAATTGTAGAAAAAGGGGTTTTTGCTAGATTATCCGCAGAAGAGATGATCTACTGCATAGGAATTGATTTGCACAACCCGAGAATCAAGCATTTTGGATTTTGTGCAAAAAAAATAGACATGTTTTGGCGCCAAAAACAGAGTTTTGGGTTTTTGCAAGGCGTACCCTTCATCCGAAATCAAAAGAAGAGACCGAAAGGCAAGATGCATGATACGATTAGCTAGTCTCCAAAGATCTACTGCAAAAACAATCGTCAAGAAACAAGTCAAGTAAGCAAAAAATCCACCCTTCCGGGCTCTCCACCTAACCGGGTTGTCCTTGAGCAAGAGACTTCCAAAGAAAGACAATAACGCAAGTTAGCCACTACAAATCCTTTGTAGCAAAAACATAAATTTGAGGAATAGGCTAGGCTTAAGATTTGGCTTAGATCTTCAATTGGGATAGAAACAAGCTTCCCCCCCACACGCTTAATAGTTGCCCCCTTATATAACATTCACTTCCTTTATAAAAAGGTAAAGGTATCCTTAATAAGCCTTACTTGAATGACGTCTTTATATTTAGCCCAAGTCCCTTTTTAACATTAAAAAGTACCCCTTTGTGCCCATCGATATAATAGATGCGTATCTTTCTTAGTTATAATAATAGTTTACTATCTTTTCTAAGGTTCTTAGAGTTTATAACTTGTCCTATCTTATCATTCCATATATAAAGCAGTATCATTTTCCTTCTTAAGAAAAATAGGAGGTATTTTTTCTGGGCTGAGAGCAACCTAAGCGCTTGACACGTACATTTTTCTCTCCTTTTCTAAAACCTTAAACGACAAAATATTGGATGGTCGACACGATTCCGTCCAATCTTGGAGATCTCTCACGGTGGCTTTCTTGCTCTGCACGCAATCCCTAGCTATTTGCATGTTCAGCCATAGCCGAAGCCCTTCTCAAGCCGAGGGTATTCCACTTCCCAGATAAACCAAGACAAGAGCCCGTGGGGACCCGGGCCGGAATAGGTCTAGGAAAGGCAAAAATGGGCAAAAAGAATTGACCCCAAAGAGGCTTGGGTGTCGCCAGTTAGAAAAAGTCCGTTTCTGAGAACAGAGCAAACAAGAGGCCGCTTTGTTTAGCGTTCACATAAAGATCGCTGGCATGGTTTACCTCCCATTCCTTCTTCTTTTGCATTTTGTAAGCCTTGTGTGTGCGGCAATCTTTGAGTAACGCAGGTAAAAGATGGGATGCTTCAAGTTTTTGAGCACTACATATGTGCTCGCATGTGCAAAGATCGGCCTGTTTTCGCTTATCTCTTGCTTGAACATGTTTGGGCACAAAAATCCCTGTTTCGCAGACCGAAATCCCCCGATTCTGGCTGCGATATGCTCGTTTTTCCCCAAAAATACTCTTTTTTCCCTTTGATACGATTTGGGAGCACGGGACTCGGGTTATGGCAGCTCTCAAGGGCAAATCCGGATCATCGATGGGCAATTGATTATAGTGCTTGCAAATTTATCAATTTCGCCTGCTATAGGCCCGATTTGCCATGCTCGGATTGTTCGGTTTTGGCGGATAAATCTGCGGCAGCCCGAAGCTAGGAGCCCCTCAATCTTGTCATGGCTTCTCTTCGGTTTCCTTTGAAGGTCCAACATGCTACCCCATTTAACGCATTATTGCACTCCTTTGGCACCATCGGCAGCTTTGGGAGCCGCTCCTTTGCCAGCCGGAAGACGGCCTCATTTTGCATGGCGATCTGTGGGGAAAAGTTCGGGCCGAACATGGAGCGTTTGGTAATACATTTTTATGCATGTATATCTCTCGGAAGATTGATTATGGGGCAAAAGTTGCCGAAGTAATAAAATTTCCTTTCTTTTATCGGGTTATTTAGAGTGATTTGCGAGAACTACTATTATAGTGCTGCAGATGATGAAGCGTCGGATGTACGTCGAGTGCCCCGGCTTTACTAGGAGACCTAGCAAAGGTATGCGTGTGATCAAGATATGTTTGTCTACATAAGCGTCCTTAAGAATATACTATAAAACCAGGTGCATAAGACAGTGTATGCAACATAAGTATGGGTAAAGTCCCACTATAAGAACTTAGGTTTTTATGTCATAGTCTTCATGGCATACCAAAAATATACCCTTTTGGAAACTCAACAACGGATGGTAATATATGTGGTGACTAAGAGTCAAACAGCAAAACAAAATAGAAGCACGAGCAATCTTTTTGAGAAGATAAGATAGGATGCAAAGAAGCTCAAATGTTGATGTCAGAGCATCCCTTGAAGCAGCTAGGATAGCCAACAGATAATCTTCCTAGGATGCCTTTCGTTGGATTTTGAAAAGTTGTTTTAGTTATACTTAATATCTTGAAGGTGATCGCCCTCTTTGCATATTACCCTCCTTGGACTACTGCTTTTTTTGCCCCATTAGATCTAGTGCATCCAAGGCACATCCACAGCACATGGCCCATAGCTATAAAGTTTTTAGTTTATAATGCGCTATAATGCTGCCTTTAAGATATATTCTGTGAAGTACTAAAGGTTGAAAAGATATATTGAGTTAGATGCTTTATGCAGACGCAAACGCCGTATAAGATGTTCCAAAATGTATGTGATCATGGAACAGCAAACTTGCGTGAATTATGCATGTTAAGGCAACGAAGAGTTGGGGATCCGTAGAAGTGGAGAAGAGTTGTTCTTCTTTGAGTGTTTGGTATTTGTGAATGTGCAAGGTAATTTGGCACGACTCAAATGTTTACACCATGCTTGTGTTTTATCTGCTGTCTAGTTCTAAATAGCATGTCCTCTTATTTGTTCTGCATTTGCATCATCTATATGGATTTAAATGCCAGATTGTCAATGTATTTCGAGGAGAAAATGAGCTGGCAGGTCTAGAAACACCAAAGGTGATGGTGATTTCCTACACGATGTTAAATCATCTTTGAGATGATATTCTGTGTAATTGTGTATGAATCTCATGCTCTCAGCAAGACGTCCTCAAAAATGTGAATTGTAACAAATCCTAATATTTTCGTGTTGCATCTGCTTTAGTCAAGGGCTCCTGGAAAGACATTTAAGATGGAAATGCTGGCCATATTTTTCCCCGATATTTTGTGTTGCATCCGCTTTGACTTCTTAGACAAAGGCTTTTGGGAAGATGTAAGTATTGAATTTGCATATGACCAAAAGGTAAATAACGATGTAAATCGGACCAAATGTAGAATCATATTGCATCTGTCATAGGCATGAAAGCTTAGACTCTCAACAGTTGAAGGAGTGGGCATATGATTTAAGATTTCGAGCGGAAATTAATTGTGTGTCCTTTTACACAATATAAGATATTAGAGACTCAAGTCCCCGGATCGGGATGTTTATTATGTTTGTAAGTAGTAGGAGGCATTTCATTTATGGTAGATTTGGAATCCCCCTTTTCGTCACTTTTAAAGCGTTTGATATGTGTCTAGGCTTAATTATATGACGGTCCCCATCTTTCTAGATTTAAGTTAAGTAGGTTGTTTCAGCGTACGCCCGCCATTTCTCGCCAGACACTTTACAATGGGTTCGGGACCCCATTGTCTCCCTTCAACACTTTCGTCCCGAGTAATGGCGGCATTTTCGTGGATAAGGTAGTTCTTCATTATGTGAAGATATTTTCATTTGTTGGTTCTTAGTTGCGATCGAAGGAAGGAAGAATTCTGATGTCCAGGATCGCTTGGCTCTAAGACATGTATGCTTCCTCTTTTGCTTTACATGCAATTCTTCTTTGTGAATATGCTCTTCCCTTTTTTGCTAATTTTGTGTGGTTACTGTGCAAAAATGCACACATTCAGGGCTTAACATTGAACATTTGGCATCGGGCGTTGGGACGATCTTTACCAATCCAGTGAGGTTTTTTCCCACTAAGCATGTTCCCTATTATATGATCTATTATATGATGAGCATGCATATCACCTGTCATTTTTCCAGAAATTTTTTACTCCTGGGATTTTTCTCAAACCAAGCAAAATTGTCGAAATATAAGGGTGTTGAATGCAGGGTTTATGCTTATGTCTTGGTAATGCGGATCATCTGATATTATATAATTAGCTTTGTTAAATGGCAAAGGGATCATTGCAGGTTCTGGCATGATATTGCGTCTTTCGCTGCACCAAGAACAACATTCTGTGTTGCATGTTTTCAAAACATTCTCTGTTACATCTAGGTCTTGGAATTTTCCATGTTTATCTGTTTCAAAGAGACATTTCAATTCTAGTGAAGCAATTTGAGAAAAAAAATTGCTTTGGATTTTGGAGGACTTCAAATTATATACCGGAAGGCGGTCTGTAGCTCTAGCCTGAAAAACAGTGGCATGCATGAAGACTTCTATTATCCTTTGGAATCGTGGATCTTAGTTATCCCTTGGTGAATTTTTCGTATACAGATGTTGTCTAATGGCAGGCTTCTGCCCTTCAATGACAGTTTCAGGTGTCCACACGAGCTATAGCTATTGCCTAGTTCTTTTGTTTAAAGTCTTGCTTGTGAAGTTTTCTGACATTTCTAATTTCTTTCAGTCTTTTTGGAATTAGTGCCTTGCAAAGCAGGTAAGATAGATGGATAGATATTGTTTTAGAGAAGCATGGAATGAAGATGCAAGATGACACAAGAAGACATGCAGTAAATGTTCAAGAATGAAGGCAAAAAAAGTGTGTGCATTCAACTTTTGATGCTTGCAGATTGGAGTTTGTTATACCATCTTATATACCCAAGTTGTATGCTACTGTCAAAAAACAATACAAATGTTAATCTCATCCCTTACTAGACATCAACTTTTTGGTGGCAGTGCACATTTATAAGGATCTAATGTAAATGATTGTTAGGTTCTATAGGAATTTACTCGAGTTTTTACATCGGAACGAGCTGTAGATTTCCATAATGGCATTGAAATATCTCAGACGTTGAAATGGTCAATATGTATCTCAATGTCATTAAAACTTGTGCAAGGCATTGTGATTGCACACAAGTCGTTCATAGGCATTGGCATAAGCATTCCTTGGGGTATGAAAAACTTGCCAAACAACAAGCCATCATCTGCATCTGGTTATCAGGTTTTTTTAACCTTGAAGAAACTTTGGGTGGTGCAAAAAAAGTCACTCCTATTCATGGGTTGAGCAGTGGACTTAGATGCTTCATTCCTAAGGAATACCCCCTCCTGTTTTACAACAACTCTTTGTGGTAGGCAGAAGTCATAGCAGGTATGACTTTCCCTTAAAAAACAAGATGCTTTTTCAGGTCACCCTATGATTATCAAACCATAGGGTTAAAGTCCACGATAGATTAATTGATATCCACAAAATTGTACCCTATGATTGTCAGACCATTGGGTGAAATTAACAATAGAGTCACTTGATATCCACAAAATTGCCTCCCTTGAGACAAAGCATATAGCCCCGCCGAATTAAATTGGTACCAAAATTTTAGCCATTGCACCATTAGATATGCTAACTACCTAACGAATTGCACTTTAACAGGGGCAACCCAAAAACATTCCTTAAGATGCTCAAAACCACCCCCTTAAGAGGGGCAATCCAAAAACCTCCCTCCCTTAAAAGAAGTTCGATGTTTAGATGCAATATCTAGGACCACTTGGGTAGCACCTAGTAATTAAGGCTTTGCTAAATTCTAGGCACGGAAATGAGAACCCAATAATGGGCAAGATTGAGGCTAGGTGCGACTTCCTCCGAAAAAAAAAAAAAAAAAAAAAAAAAAAGCAAAATTGGAGTAGTCATAAGTTAATTGCATTTTGGCGGGTAAGTTCTTCACTCAATAATGGGCTATGGCTCAGATTCTCTCTTCAAGTATTAACTCTATTGGGTAGTCTCTGAATGAATTGGTGCTTCGTAAGAAATTCTTTAGTGCTCTTTGAGCAAGAAAATTTTTAGTGCTCTTTGAGCTGAAGGAGACATGGACAGCAAGGGTATAGTATAAACTCTCATAAGATAAAAACTACAATGATGGGTATGGCGGGCACCAAGCTCATAAAACTAAAACTTTTAACATGAATAAGCAGCCAAATTTTTATCAAGGGAATGCCACAAGAGGATGAGCAGTAGATTCTCAAAACTAATATAGTTTGAGGAACATGCAGATTCAACTCCTGCATGTTCTTTCACATCTCAAGGATGTCCAGAATTGAAATCTATTCAACTTAGCACAAAACTTCTTTTGCAGCGGGTTGGAGAAGAGAAATGTTCGCGGCGGCCGCAAGGCCGCCGCGATAAATTTCTTGTATTAGATAAAAAATATCCACCAATGGTCTAGCTAAAGATAATTGCTAACTTAACTTATTGCATATTCACTAAGATACTTGGGTCCAAGGGTTAACATAAACTTTTACAGCTTTCTTTCTCCTACTCTTGCTCCCGACAACCACTCTCCCGAGTGCCACCATATCAATGCAACAATGGGTATGTGGAGTTTATGCGTAGATCTGCTAGTCCGACATCAGCTCTTCAAGCCGACCAAGTGCCTGTTTCCGCAAAAAAATAATTGATCCGCCCTACTGGCAGACGCCTTGAAGAAATTTGACGGTCAATTTCTTATATAAAGTATTAAGTATGTTTAAGATTTTAAGTATGTTTAAGCATGTTTAACTTAAGATCAAGTATGCTCAAGATTAATATGTCTAAAAGTAGGCTTTGAAATTCTCAATAAAATTTAACCAGAGAATTTGCCGGTAAATGTTATGCTCCTTCGGATTTTGAATATAAGCTAATAATTATTTGCTGTATTTGACATAAACCCTAGAATTTATTTGTGGGCAAATAAAAACTTGAACCAGAAAATAAGGATTGTGACCATAAATTTAGGAGATTTAGGAGACTAACCCCCTGTTTATAAGGATTGTGACCATAAATTTAGGAGACTAACCCCCTGTTCTTCGATGCCTTTGTACATAACATCAAGTTCCTTAAGGTGAACAAGTGGCAACTAAAAGCTTAATGTATGTGCAGATTTCATTCATTTCGTTGACATTAAGAAGTGAACCAAGCATTTCACCCAAGGCTTGAGCGAACAACCTCATATGCCAGAAAACAGGCTGCATTAGCTGGAACGCTACGAGCCATGGCAGGTCCAAAGCCCCTGTAAAGGCCCTTGACTCCTTCAATAGAGTAAACCTTACGGAATGCATCAATGGTGCCACTATACTTGGGACTCCTATAATCATCTATTTGAATCACACTCTTGATGACATCAGTAGGATAAACAGCAAACCAGAATGTAGCACCAGCAATGCCACCAGCAGTGAGGAGAGAGCCTCGACCGAGTTGAGAAGTATCTCGATCTCGAGCGATCAGTTGCTTGACAGCTTCATAGGTGCCAAACATGGCAGCATTGCCAGGGACTTCACGAAGGAGGGTGGGGGTGAGGCCTTTAAAAAGGCCCAAAAGACCCCCTTCAGAGCGGAGGACATGCCTAGCGACATCAATGGGACCGTTATATTTGGTCATGGCAATGGATTGGGCCGGGGCACCAACAGTGGCCAGGATTGGGGTTTCGATGGCCATGGCCAAGGCGCTCTGAGCTTGGAGTCGACACTTGACGAGTTCGGTAGGGCAGGCAACGAAGGAAACTGCAACCCCTGCTCCGGCGCCGCAGATCATCTGCTGGCCTGCGGAAAGGGCCTCTCCTGGATTAGTCCTAAGCAGAGCTTCCATTTGGCCCCTTGCTGTGAACAGAACTGCATTGAACACTGCCACTGTTGCTAACGGAGCTCCCATTCCTTTGTACAGCCCTTGCGGGCCTTCTGCGGCCACGGTTTTCTTCACAGCATCTATTGCTCCCAGATACATTGGCGCTTGCCCTGGTGCTGGTAATGGCTGGCTTTGTAGCTTCACCTTGATCGTGTCAAATGGATGCCCTACTAGCAGCTGCGCTACACCTGCGAGCGTTCCTGAGGTCAGATCCTTTGCCACATCTCCCATTTTTCTCTGTTCTTCTTTCTATCTGATTATGGCTAAGATCTGATTCTGAAAGAAGAAACCTGCAGTTCTTTATTCAGATCTTTCCTTGCTTGTCCCACAACCTCCTATTATCATCCTCACCCAATTCAACATTCTACTTTATTGATTGGCCAAACTCTCCGGATTCAGATCCCCATTCAAGAATTAGAATGTATCCTGCTTCGTTTAAGCAACAACTATATAAGTAACTTGTTTATTCTGATTCTAGGCCACCAGAACCTTACCCTTTGAAGATCTAAAACGGACCTCATAATACTTGAATGCTTAGGGGCCACTTATTCAAGGCGAAAAAAGCTTTGGCCATTCAGCGCACTATTTGCCTACTTCCTGTTGTTGTGGAAGTGGTTGGGCCTTTTATGTCTCTTTGTCCAACAATGCCTAGTAGGTGGGCCATTTTCTAAGTCAGTTTCATGTGAACCACAAAACTAGATATGCTCTTTTTGCAACATAAAAAAATGGGGTAGTCTTAGCTTTTAGCACGAGGACTTGTGTGGATCTGCTTGGAGTCTCAATGATCGTAGATCCGGGCAAAGCATAATGTTCACAAGTCTTAAAAGAACGTATCTTGCACGGAAAAGTTATCTCGTCCATAGCTTATTTTCTTGATTCTCTTCTATGCATAGAGCATTTTATGAATCTTCATATTTAGTTTATGTATTCATAATCTATTTATAGTTGCTGCGAAATGGTTGTACCCATGTTTTGAATGAATGCTACGTCGTCTTTCATTGTCCATCATTTATCACGAATATATTAGCTTATGTTGCTAAAGAGTTATCAGTTCAAAACATTGCCAATTCTTCCATTTCCTTGATCTGAATGCTTTAGGTTAATGGTGCACTACACTGATGGAACAGTATTATTTAAAGGAAATATTGGTAAAGTGAGGAATCGAGTTCTTTTGGTCCAGCCATTATCATGATCCCTTTTATAAATGCAATGTATCTTCTACGCTATCTTGCACTACATGTATTCCACTTCTCTCCCTCAACTTCCATTTCATGGGCTTTTTGGGCTGCCCCTAGGGGGCAAACCCTAGTGGGTTTCTGGCATATTCTAGGTATATGCTAGAATATACCTAGGATATGCCGGTAACTGCTCCAAACCTATTGTTCCCTATTGTTCCCTGTAAACTGGCGGTCACCTGCATTTTGGATCGTGGATGTTCGAACCGGCTAACTGGCAAGGCAGATCGAAGCCCCAATCTTGCATTCCAACAGGCTGACCTGGGATGCCGAGTGCTTGCATGTGATTTTGCATCGGATAAGTTAGAATAGATGAGATTGACCGAGTAGGTTAGCTTAACTGGTGATCGTTGTTCCCATATCATTCACTAGATTCTCAGGAAGAATCATGCAAGAATCATGCAGGAAAGTGGATGGAAAAACTTGGTCTTCTACATCAATTTGGTGTCCATTAGGGTTCGCATTTATGCTGAAAGTTTACGAGCCTTTGCTTGGGTTTTGTGTTTTAGCTCTTCATCACAACTTCATCACAAATTTACCAGTTTTATTCAGAGCTGCATTCAAATGCTGATTTGTGCGAGTTTTAATTCTTCATGTGTGGAATGAGCTTCGCATCCAGGCGCAGAGCTCTATATCCCTCTCAAATGTTGATTCTGGATGTGGGCGAGTTAGAGCTTTAGCCAGTATAATAATGCACTTCAAGGTCATTACAGTAAAAAGTTATTTTTGGGTTGATCTAATCTTTCGATCCATTTCATTGCCGTCCTTTGTTCATTTTTAGGACGACATGGCTAATTGATGGAAGGAGATTGGCATGCAAAGTGAAGAATGCTGCAAAACTTAGGATATGCATATGAAGGCTTTAGATTTCGTGGTAGGTCTAATAGAAGCCACAGATTTAGATTGTTTTGAGGTTGGAAAAAGCTTGACAATAGAGTACCAAAAATTATTTATGTCTTGCAGTTTTAAAAGCTCAACAAGAATTTTAAACTTGACTGATCACTTCTGTTCACAGATAGTGGAAGACTGGCCTGGTGTTCCTGCTGGTGTAAAGTTTGATCCAAGTGACAAGGAACTACTTGAACATCTTACAGCGAAAGTACGAAGCGGTACCCTAAAACCTCATCCATTTATTGAGAATTCATTCATACTTTAAGCTTTCAAGATGGGATCTGCTATACTCACCCCGAGAAGTTGCCAGGTAATTAACTGCCCTTTTTCATGTCAGTAGACTCAAAGAACTATCATTCATACAATTACTTCCTGTTGTGCAACATATTGGCTTCAGGTGTAGTAAATTATGAATCTAGAGCTGGTAGCTTACAGAGGTGTGTGCATATCTGCTATTGCAAGGTTATGGTCATTGTCAATTTGTATATGAAGCTATTTGAACTATGACTTTGTTAGGTATACGCTGTGATGGAATTTTCATCGCCCTGCTAATGCATACACAACTGGTACATGTAAACACCGAAAAATACAAAAGGATAGTGAAAATGCATCTGAAACACGCTGGCATAAAACTGGAAAAACTAGAGTTGTTGTGGAAAATGGGATACAGTATGGGTACAAGAGGATCATGTTGCTTTACACAGGTTTTGCAAAAAAGTGAAGTCTAAGAAAACTTGTTGGGTGATGCATCAATATCACATTGATAAACATGAAGAGGAAGGAGATGGGGAACTGGTTGGATCAAAGATATTTTACCAGACTCAGCTTAAATGGGAAAAGAAAGATGGACCCACCTGAGGAGAACTATGAGCATGCTGAAAACTTCAAATCAACCTATGTGGCAGACATAGTTGCACCGGAACATAGGATCAGAACAGAACGGATCGGAAAAATAAGGAAAAAGCAACGGATTGGACATGCATGCGGATCAGACCCCTTCCGGATCAACTTTTTTTATTTTTGGCCAAAAAAGGAGACGTTTTTACCTTTTTCCAATAATAGATAGTCTGACGTAGTTGTGCTTCTTTCTTTTCACCTGTTCTTCATCCACTGTTAATGAGCCTTGCTGGGATCTTGCAAGAGCATGTGCAATCGTCTGAGTATCTACCAACTCCTCATCCAGTGGTCTGCCTTCTAGTACAACTGCTCCATGTCTATTTAAGTTATATGCCATGTTTTTCTTTGATTGGTTTTTTGCTGCGGTAGGTTCCTTGTTTCCATCCCTAAGGGAGGCCAACAAGTTCTGAATTTTGTATTTAGTACCTAGTATGGTTTCAAAGACTAATAGGCTGCCATGGTATCAGTTTTGGGCTGTTAGTCCTACTGTTCTATGTCAATTTCTGCCTCATATATAACCTTTACTAGTAAATAAATTTTTTTGTTGCGTTAGCGTTCCGATACATGTTCCGTTCCTCTCTTTGTTCCGTTTCGTTCCAGATGCATAGGAACACGTTCCGGTGCAACTATGGTGGCAGATGCAAATAAACCGAGTGCGGAGGAATTGCACTTACATGTTTGCACCATCCACACCCCAAAAGCGTACAAATGCTCAGGTCAACCACATGGAAGGTCCATTGCTACATGAAAATGAAGAGGTCAAGCATAATTAGGTTTGCTTGAATGTGTTTTATAAATTCTGGCACTTTTGCTTATACTTTTATTTTTGTGTCAGCTGCCATTATCAGAAGCCAGGGTTAATCGTGTGGAAGACCCATTGCCACATGAAAATCAAGAAGCCAAGCATACTCAGGTTTGCTTAAATTTTGTATTTTAGAGATTCTGGCACTTTTGCTTATATTTCTATCTTTGTGTCAGTTGCCATTATCAGAAGCCAAGGTCAATCATGTGGAAGGCCCATTGTTACATGAAAATCAAGAAGACGAGCACTATAAATTCTGGCACTTTTGCTTAACTTTTGTGTCAGCTGCCATTATCAGAAGCCAGATGTGATCAGTCAAATGAACTCACAGATGTTGCACTAAAGCAAACTAATGCATTCTCTGCTGAACAAGAGGTACTTGCAAATGGCAGTGGATGCACTAGTAACTTTGAGCCATTCAATGTGAATCCCCAAGATCAAGCTGTATCATTTGACTCACAAGAAATGGCTAATGTGGGACTGTGCACAAATGAATCTCAGCTTGCAGCTGAGGCGAATGCATTCTTATCAATGCATTCTTATCAAGTTCTGACCCTGCAAATAATCTCCAGTTTGATGAAGATATTCGTAATTTTTCTGATGGGCTATTCTGTATCTGTGATGCTTTGGAAGGATATCAGCTCATGAAATGGTGGATATCAGAAATAAATATGAATGGTTTTTCTAAATTCTGCAGAAAATTGTCCGCATTTTGATATCTTTTGAATTGGTGTAGGCACATGCGTATTCATGGTCTATTAGTATATAAGACACTGCTCTGTGAAACGTTGCAGATCTTTCTACAGATGGAAGATGGTGTTGGGTAATGTTTTGGGTGGTCCCAAAAATGACCAGCACTAAGGCAATAAGATGGAATGTGCTTAAGAAGTGGTTGTCTGCAGTTTGCCCTTCTTCTGAGAGCCAGCCAGCCCAAACCCCCAAAGTCAAACAGAATTTTTTTGCTGCAAGTTTGCTGTGCATATAGAAAAGGCCTACGACATGGTCTGCTACATGGTTTGAATGCATTTTATTATATTTAAGTAAGTAAATGCCCCTTTCTAACTGATCTTTGGGTGCTTCAAATGTATCCCAAAACCTTTGGGAGCTTGAACTGACAATAAAGTAAAGGTTTCGATTATTTCTCATGGAGAAGCCATTGATATGTTCTTTGGGTTGGACAACAAGTAAGATTCTATACTGATGTTCATATTCTAGCCTGATTGTTTGTTTGTTGATAACTCCGTTTTGTAGTGCAGGGATGTGTTATCATCCAAGGATAGGGTCTGCGACATTTTTAATTCATTACAAGATTCTCTAGGGGCTTCATATGAGTTGGCAGAACCTGGCCCAGAATGTGGTGGCTTGAGTTGCACGTCAGTAATGCTTCTGTCACCACATGGTGCTGAGTGTCCATTTTCTGGTTTGGAGTCCGTATTACAGTTGGATTTAGATAGTACAACAAAAGTGACAATTGATAACTTGCTAAGCCCTGCACATACGCTGCTCCAGATTCCTTGCAAGGATCGCAAGGGTTTACCATATGATGCTTTGAGTACTTTGAAAAGACTTTAATATGAGGGTGAGCTATGAAACTTTCCCTAGTTTGTCTTGTTACTTTATGGTTTCAAACAAGTTTCGCCAGATCTATTAAGGTGATTTGTTTGTTTAATAAAGCCAGTTGCAGGTAAAGCCATTGTTATATTTTATTCTCAGTACAGGAGAGCGATTTTCTAATTTTCTAAACAAGAGATATATTGTCTTTGCAATGGCTGTACTTCTGTTTATTTTCCTGTTATTTAAGTAATATGAGTAGAGATACTAACTTTTCGGCCTTGCTGAACTGTTTGTGACTTGGATTTTTTGTTTTCAATCAATCGTTATAGTTTTCAAATGGTTTTGCATTTTTACCGAGGGCTTTTATGCTAACTGAGCCATCAATTTCATACTTAGGTTGCATATGGTCGCCTCTCTCTATCTACAGTTGGAACAGGCCGGGGTGAGATTGATCTTTTTATAACACAAGCAGATGGCAGGAAAGCGGTGGATCCAGAAAAACAAAACTTACTTTGTTCATGGATGACAAAAGAAATAGATTGCCCGCTCCGTGTTGTGGTCGTTTATAGGGGGCCTCATCCTAAGCTTCCTGTTGCGACCCCTATAGAATTCTGCGGGAGAGGGCGGCCTCGAGTTTTGTATGATGTATCTTTTGCACTTGAGATGCTTCATATTTGCATTTTTCAGGTGAGATGTTCTTATTAGAGTAAACCTTACGGAATGCATCAATGGTGCCACTATACTTGGGACTCCTATAATCATCTATTTGAATGACACTCTTGATGACATCAGTAGGATAAAGAACGTAGCACCAGCAATGCCACCAGCAGTAAGGAGAGAGCCTCTACCGAGTTGAGAAGTATCTCGATCTCGAGCGATCAATTGCTTAACAGCTTCGTAGGTGCCAAACATGGCAGCATTGCCAGGGACTTCACGAAGGAGGGTGGGGGTGAGGCCTATAAAAAGGCCTAAGGGTGCTTTCCCATGGGCAGAAAACCTCCAGGTTTACTGAAGGTCTGGCCTGCTATTCGGATGTTCCCATGAGGTAAGAACATCCGTGGCTGAGGTTAAGAACCTCATTTGGAAAGTAATCCTGAGGATTACTTTTGGACCTGGATTAGACCTCATCCAGGTCCGTCCGTCCATGGGAAAGCACCCTAAGAGACCCCCTTCAGAGCGAAGGACATGTCTAGCAACATCAATGGGACCGTTATATTTGGTCATGGGAATGGATTGGACCGGGGCACCAAGCGGTGGCCAGGATTGGGGTTTGGCCATGGCCAAGGCACTCTGAGCTTGGAGTCAACACTTGACGAGTTCAGTGTAACGAAGGAAACTGCAACGCCTGCTTCAGCGCCGCAGATCATCTGCTGGCCTGTGGAAAGGGCCTCTCCTGAATTGGTCCTAAGCAGAGCTTCCATTTGGCCCCTTGCTGTGAACAGAACTGCGTTGAACACTGCCACTGTCGCTAGCGGAGCTCCCATTCCTTTGTACAGCCCTTGCGGGCCTTCTGCAGCCACGGTTTTCTTCACCGCATCTATTGCTCCCATATACATTGGCGCTTGCCCTGGTGCTGGTAATGGCTGGCTCTGTAGCTTCACCTTTATCGTGTCAAATGGATGCCCTACTAGCAGCTGCGCTACCCCTGCTAGCGTTCCTGAGGTTAGATCCTTTGCCACATCTCCCATTTTGCTCTCCGTGGATGATAAAAATACCTTCCTTCTCTTCTTCTTTCTGTCTGATTATGACTAAGATCTGATCTGATTCTGAAAGAAGAAACATGCAGTTCTTTATCCAGATCTTTCAGATCTTTCCTTGCTTGTCCCACAACCTCCTATTATCATCCTCGCCCAATTCAACATTCTACTTTATTGATTGGCCACACTCTCTGGATTCAGATCCCCATTCAAGAATTAGAATGTATCCTGCTTCATTTGAGCAACAACTATATAAGTAACTTGTTTATTCTGATTCTAGGCCACCAGAACCTTACCCTTTGAAGATCTAAAACGGACCTCATAATACTTGAATGCTTAGGGGTCACTTATTCAAGGCGAAAAAAGCTTTGGCCATTCAGCGCGCTATTTGCCTACTTCCTCTTGTTGTGGAAGTGGTTGGGCCTTTTATGTATCTTTGTCCAACAATGCCTAGTAGGTGGGCCATTTTATAAGTCAGTTTCATATGAATCACAAAAATAGATATGCTCTTTTTGCGACATCAAAAAATGGGGTAGTCTTAGCTTTTAGCACGAGGACTTGTGTGGATCTGCTTGGAGTCTCAATGATCGTAGATTCGGGCAAAGCATAACACAAGTCTTAAAAGAACGTATCTTGCACGCAAAAGTTTATTTTCTTGATTCTCTTCTATGCACCGGGTATTTTAAGAATCTTCATATTTAGTTTAGGGAAAATTTTAAAAATGCCCTTAAATTTTGGGTTATTTGCAAAAATGCCCCAAGTTTTTCAAAAATTAAACTTTGCCCCTACGTTTTGCCGTAACATACAAGAAATTACAGAAACAACAAGAACGAATGAATTTTGGGGCTTTACATTCCTTGCAACAAGAACACAGCGAACCCTACAACAAGAACACAAAGATCCTGTCTCCACGAGGAACCCTTATCCTTTCTTCAGGTTTTCTAGTAGCTCCTTTAATCTTAGATTGCATTGCAGCAGGCTTTGAGCTTATAGGGTTACTGGAAAATTTGTAGCTTCTAACTTGTACTGCACACCTGTTATTGGAAAATCACATCATGCAACAATCGAAACATATTCCTATTTCTAAAAGCAACAGAGAAACATATTTCTATTAACATGAACTGTTTTGTAAAAATCAACTATGTGAACATGGTCTGTTGCTTGCCAAATTGTCAACAAATATGAATGGACTAGGATCCCTCTCTGTGTCAATATGCTCCATGATTGAATGGTTCTGCATCATTCAATCAATAAACCGTGCCCTTTTCTGTCAACATAAAAAATTTGAATGAAATGTTTTATATTAGCAGAACTATTGAAGATGTTACCTTGCTGACGATGAATATGAGTAGCTCAAAGCCTAAACAGGTTCTCCATACAGGAAAATAGACCCCCTGCTATTGGCTTCAATTGCCATCTGAGATTTAAAAAAAGATTAGATCAAACATGTTGATACAACAGTATATAAACATTATGACAATAACAACATGTACATGGAACATGAACATAACTGCCATGATTTTTTGTAACAACAGTACTTACTTGGAACATGAACATAAATGCCATGACAATAACCTGAGCGCTGATGTATAGCCAGCACTGAGATAATATCAAAACCCTTACATCAATGTGATTAGTTTAAGAACAGGTCCGTATTTTGAGGTCTGCAGGACAGGGAAAAAAAGTGCCATTTTGAGTTATATCATTCCAAAGCTTCATTCCATAATGCACTTAAAGGAAGCAAATCCATGAGTTATTAAATGCTCAAACTAATTTGAAACGAATGTTATAATTTGAAATGAATAGTCTCAAACTACTCCGGGCAAAATGGCACCCTCATAAGCATCACACCATGATTTTAAAGAATAACCCGTGTTAGCAAACTCTTGTGGGTTTTTCTTCAACCATAATATTGCTCCTATTGCATGAGCACAAGGAATTCCCCTATGCTACCAAGAACAACAAGTGCATGTCTGGTTTTCTAAATCCACAACTCGTCTATGCTCCGGTGTGATCACTTCAAATACAATGCCATTTGATGGCATAATTATATACTGCCTGGCACGATTCACTACTTCAGCTATGTGCTTCTCTTCCTCAGGTACCAACCTCAGAGAAGCATTTTGTCATGCATTATACCATTCTCGTCTAGCTTCATTCCCCCTTCTGTGAAACCTGTCCATCAATGCATGCCTAATATCTATAAGCGTTGCAATGATGGATTTTTCTCTTGCATCAAGTAGAAGCGAATTCAGCGATTCTGCTATGTTTGATGTGAGATGGCCAAAACGTTGACCAAGAAAGTATGCAGTAGCCCATGTACTAGGTGGAGCAGCTTGCATTAACCAATCTGTTGCATCATTATTAACTCTTCTCATATTACAAACCTGCTCATCATATTCTGTAACAGTGTTGGCTCTAGCTGTCTCCCAGAAAAAGTGTAGGAACTCTGCATTGTTGCATTTCTTTTTCAAGTTTTCATGCAATAAGCATATGCATTGTTAGGAAAAACAACAAATAGTGCCTCCTGCAATCCCTTATTTCTGTCTGACACAAATGTAAGATTAGGATGTACTTCCAGGCAGGCTCGTAATTGCATCAAAAACTAAGTCCAGTTCTCTGTATTCTCGTTATCAATAACTCCAAATGCAATGGGATAAAGACCACCTGTGGCATCAATTCTTATAACACAAATTAAGTGACCAAGATATTTACCTGTCGAAAAGGTGGCATCCAATCCCAAAAACGGTCTGCAACGCGAAAACCCAGTTAAAATAAGCAACAAACACTCTATAGAAATGCCCATCAATCTCTTCAAGTATTGTTTTACTTCCTGGATTAGTTTCTAATAATTTCTGACAAAACGCACGAAGCTTTCTATATGCTCTCTTGTGATCTCCATTAATTGCGTTCATTGCTATCTCTTTTGCCCTGTAAGCCACATTGTATGTAATAGTTACACCAGCTTCTCTTCGAAAATCATCTATTAGCTCTGCTGGTTTATAATGCGGATGCTCCCTCAACTTCTCTTGATATGTGCTCGCCAACCAGCTTGCAGAATCATCCATGTTGCCTAATTGCTGGACACCACCACAAGTATGTTCTCCTACATCTCGAATCTCACATCTCGGTCCATAACCAATTAAAGAAGAATATAAATGCCATGCACAATCTTATTGTGTGCATTTCACTCTGTATCTTGATTTATCAGACTTAATGACTTTAATTTCAGCGAAAGTTGCAATAGCTTCTGCCCGAACTGCATTTTTTACATCCGCCATTGAATCAAACTGTTTTCCTTTACTCAATTCCATGTTATACAAAGGCAATTCATACAGCATTGAAGACATTCTGACTAGAAGCAAGAAAAGGACGAAAGGAAAAGAAATCACATGCATACATACCTGTTCAATGCAAAACAAATCCTGATGTTTAATGCTAATGTTGTTTGAAGCTGCAAAAACTGTTGATTGAACGGAATTGCTAAAAACATGGACAAAACTGCTGAAGATCTGACTGAAAGATTGATGCCGAAATAAGGTCATATTTGATGCCAAAATGAGGAGAGTTATGCCGAATTCAAGTTTTTCTTTGCCGAAAAGCACTTCCCGCGAACAAAATAGCCGTTCTCATTCTTCTTGTATTTTACGGCAAAAAGTAGGGGCAAAGTTATAATTTTTGAAAAACTTGGGGCATTTTCGCAAATATCCCAAACTATAAGGGTATGTTTAAAATTTTCCCTTTAGTTTATGTTTTATTCATAATCTATTTATAGTTGCTGCGAAATCATATTTTGAATGAATGCTACGCCGTCTTTCATTGTCCATCATTTATCACGAATATATTAGCTTATGTTGCTAAAGAGTTATCAGTTCAAAACATTGCCAATTCTTCCATTTCCTTGATCTGAATGCTTTAGGTTAGTGCTTATGGTGCGCTACACTGGTGGAACAGTATTACTTAAGGAAATACTGGTAAAGTGAGGAATCAAATTCTTTTGATCCAGCCATTATCATGATCCCTTTTATAAATGCAATGTATCTTCTATGTTATCTTGCACTACATGTATTCCCACTTCTCTCCCTCAACTTCCATTTCATGGGCTTTTTCTTTTGGAAGCAACGACAAAATATATTCTTTCTTTGCAGTCTTTCTCAATCAAAGCTAACGTTTCAACAAGCTTTCTTTCATTCCTGCCTAAGTTCAACTCACTTGTTAACTTCCCCACCTGACTAATGTAACCCTAATTTCACTTTCTTCTTATCTCATGTATGTCAAGCAACTCTTTTGCACGCTTCCATTTATGCCATCCTCGTCCTCATTATTGATTCAATCCACTGTGGCTTCATCTCTGTTGACCCATGATTATCCAACAAGTCAAACAATAATCCAATAGCTCATGTCTTTGACATGAATAAAATATTTTGATGTTTTGTACCTTAATTATACTCAATCTAGCATCCTTGTGGGCCAAATTTCCTCCGCTAAATCCTGTTGCATCGTTTTGCATTTTATTTCTTCTCTCCCTCTTTGCACAATGAAAGAGGTATCTTTGTCTCCATATCAAGAATTGGCAACGTTTACTAACACCCATTGACATATATATGTGTATATTAGTTATTTAAGATGGTGCTAAATTGACTTATCATGAAACGTAAGACACCTTGGCAGCAACCTAAATTTAAAATGGGTACATGATCCAAAATCTCAACCACCCAAGCAAACACCAAACCTCCAAGTCACCCCGTTTGCCCTAAGGGCAACCCTTTAACGCAAACATTCAATGCCATGCTCTCTTTAATACCATTAAGTTGATTGTCCTCTGGGCCCCGTCATTTAACATCAAATAACATAGCTCTTTCTTCATTATCTGAATTTATGGAACATGATATCTCATTGGTACCATCCAGCACCTTCAAACCACTTTACATTCTAGACTGTATATTTAGATAAGTTTCAACATGCCTTCACTATTGCAGTTTGACTATCAAGCTCTTCTCATGCTATAGCAAACTTTGAAAGGATTGATCATTACTTCTTTATTTTTTTTATATTGCTCACAACCTCTAACACTGCTATTCTAAACTATAAAGATCATTCATTGTTCTCACTCACCCGCTGTTCTATGTATCCGCTCCTGGATAACTTACTTGGATGTCAAGCCTCAGGTTTTGAACCGGGGGCTACGCACGAAGGTAGTTTGGATACATCATCATACCTTCTCGGAATACCATTTCTTACCATTTTTTGCTGCCGATATCATGTCCAAGTAGGATACAAGGTAGATGGTAATTTTCCTCAACGGTTCTACAAATTACGAAAACCCAGGTGATTCCCTTCCCTTATCCTTCATCCATTTTCACAGCTTCCCCATTCTTGACAGCTGGGCTGGCCATTAGATTGGATGCATAAAAACGATTTGAAAAGGGTAAAATTTCAAAATTTCAAAATTTATAGAATGTGATCTTATTAAGCATTTCCGCTGTAGAACCAATTGCCGGTATGACTAAGACAAGGGACCTTCTAAAGCTAGTGTTCTATCTGATTTATCCTAAATGGGAAAATGATGTTTTAGCAGTACATAGATATGCGTCAATTCTTTTATGTAATTTGTGTAAAGCTCTACTTTCTCATGTATGCAGCCATGCTAGAATGGCTTTACCCAATGCATAGGCTGCATTTAAAAACTTCATAAAGTGCGGCCTGCTTCTGTTTCATCTGGTCTTTTATAGCTGTTTTATTGAGGTAAGAATCTAGCCATTTGGCTTAATGCAACTACTACA
This sequence comes from Isoetes taiwanensis, assembly GCA_021234155.1. Taxonomy (NCBI): domain Eukaryota; kingdom Viridiplantae; phylum Streptophyta; class Lycopodiopsida; order Isoetales; family Isoetaceae; genus Isoetes; species Isoetes taiwanensis. Next base: position 28,526,714 of record JAJEKV010000004.1, read on the forward strand.
ACAAAATAAGTCCAATATAACAGTCAATAGTGTGTTTCTCAAGATAAATATGCTCCATTAGAATCTTAATATGACTAACATACATTTTCTTGAATGGCTGCAATGTTTGGAGCCTCAAAAGAGTTTCACATTTGTGTATAGGCATTATAAAACCCAAGCAGAAATTTCTGTTGCTAGCTCTTCAACACTGCGTAGTTTATGAGAAACAAGCAGGCTACTTTATTACCCTTGGCAAGCCATAGCTTCTAATCTTTGATGTACTAATCTTTGATGTACAACATTGAGACTTGGTTTTCCTCGACTATTTGCACTGAAATACCCTTGGTGCAACTTTATCCTTTTTGAGAATTTCATATTTGGCCAGGCATGGCGACATGGGGTATTTCTCTTGGTAACTAAAAGAAAACACATACTTACTGTAAGCAAGAAAGAGCTCCACATATACTGTTTTATTCAATTTGACACCTTCTTCCTTCATCCTCTTGTCAAACATGAGTGTTGAATGTGCTTGATCACCCATGTACATCAATCCAACAACTGCTCCAAAGATGAATATACGTCCGCCATTGCAAATATCTATAGACAAGCTACAAATCAGTTAAATAAATAGTTTGAATCGAAATTATACCCCCACCTAGAGTACAGAACACAAAACCAAGATCACATTTTTCGCAAGTCGTCCATACCTTGTGCCCCTCTTCTGAGCCACCAACACCGGAGGTTTTCCGATCGCATCCGGTTTGCCAATTTAAAACGGTGCTACATCGCTCGATCTCCAATAGGAGCGATGGGCAGAATGACTGGCTACAACCAGCTTAGGCCAGTCATGTAGAATATCTGCGAATATCCTGGAACATACCTGGCATCATTCTCACATAAGCAAGGGCTTGCCCTTAAGGGCAACCCGAAAAACATTGTCACATGAAATATATTATTGGACCGTCTAACTTCCTCGCACCATTTATCTCTACATATATAAAGGGGTTTAATGTTTTTTTTTTCCTTAATATTTCCGCGCCGCAATCTAATTTCATGTTTAGACGCCATGTATATTTTAGTTTGACAATCTTGTCCTCTGACACCTAGCTATGGCGATGGCAGGCATGCTTGGACTCGGCTCAGGCTCTGGCGCTTTACCCTTTAACGTGGCTAGAGGCAGTAGAAGCAGATCGCTGGAGCAGATATGTCGTAAAAAAGCAGTGAAGATCGGCTTGAAGCAGTTCTTCTTGAAGCTAAATTCGTCCAGGGAAAAAAATCAGCCAATGTAAATTGATATTCAAGTACGGGTCTTGGATCTATCCTCTGTTCTTAAGGTATTAAAATGCAATCTACCTACATTAGCTAAATTAGACCTTGATACGTGCTGACAATTTAATCGTTTAGGGTCTGTTCTGCCATAGCTAGAAGCTCCAATCTGGACCACTAGAATGTGTTTGAGCCATGCAGAAAACACTTACGAAAATGATGTCGGCATTGCGTTTGCACAATAGTAGGTACGCATGTGTTCTCTACTTTCTTCAAAATTTGAAAGGGATGATTTTGTTAAAATAGAGCATTTTCCATCTAAATTTGCAATACTCACTGTTAACATCCCCCAATGGCTCATAGCTACTTCTTTGGCACTTCAAACTAGAACAGAGTTTGTGACATTCCAGGGAAATATATGCCATAAATACGTATATTTTCAGGTCCGTCACTATACAAGTCTGTTTCCATAGCCTTGTATACCATAGGTTAGTGGCATAGGTTGCATGTCTAAGTTATTCATATAACTTAGACACCCTTAGGGTAAGGCCATTTTCCACGTGGCCTTATCCTATTGGGCAACCGCCACATGGCCCTACTTATTGGAGCCATGTGGCATAACATGTGAACCTTAACCTACAAAGGCCTAAACCCTAAGCCTAGGCCTCTTTTCTGGCTCCAACAGCCTGGGAACTTCACGCTCGAAACTCCGTTTCGAGAACTGTTTGCTGTGGCATAGCCTAGCACAGCTGCGCCTGGAGCGTGTGCGCGTCAATAGGAGTGGGAGCTACTTCAACCACCTTGAAGACCATGGAGACGCCGGGAGCAGGAGGGAGTTCCTCAGGAGCAGGTATTTGGGTTAGAGTTCTTTGTAGATCATCTGGAAGTGAGGACTCCAGATGAGTTAGCATTTCGTGTCTCTGGTAAAGCCTTCCTAGAACCCTCAGTCTAGATCTTGAACCCTAATCAATGAACCCTAACTGCAAGTTAGATGTGTATGATTAGGTTTAGATGTTATTCTCATTATTATCATGTATGTGGATATGTGATGTTGGTTGATCATGTTTGCTCCTCTTGTATTGGGAAGGGGACCTAGTAGCCATTACTTAGTGATGCTCCTAGTTTAGACCCTTTAGTTCCTATTATTATGCGGCATGTGCATAGGAACCCACCGGGCTATGGGAGTTATGGTATGACTTAGCACTACATAACGGGGTTAGAGGCGAGACGGAGGAAGGGTCCCTACTGAGCGTGGCTACTGGGGACGCCATAGTGGGCTAGGCTTATGGCCGGTCACTTCGAGTGGGCGGGGCATGGGCCGACAACTCCTGGGGCAATGGTGCCGCTTTGTCTCTTAAGATTTGTGAGGGGACGGCCTGGCTCTTATTTTGGGGGGTTAAGTCGGGGAAGAATCATGTGTCGCCACGATTCTCTAGCCGCCCTTGGAACCTCTAGACCCCGGGAAGGGGAGATGAAACCCTTCCTGCCTCAACGGACCGGGGAGATGCAACCAAGAGTAGTCTCGATGGGTGATGCAATGAGATTGCGTATCCGGAAGGCTAGAGCCATACCGGAGCTCGATCTAGCCCATCTGCAAAGTATGCACAGGAGGGACGGATGGAGTGGTCAACCCTAGCCATTGTCTATAGCCAGCCCCGCCATTGTTATGACTCGGTTTGCTCTATCTTGAGGCCTAGCGATCAGTCTACCACCCCACGTGTCTGAACCTTGGGTAGGAGCTCTCATGTTTTATGGCATATGTTTATCTCTATTGTATCTATGGATGCATGGATGTGCTACCCTTCGAGGTAGTTCGATGCATTGTTATTGCTAGTTCTGACGTTGTTTATGCTTCCCCTGTGATAGGAGCTCATAGGGGAAGGGCGTGCAAGACACCTTCGTGTCCCCTTCCCGCACTAGGGATATCTTGGAGTGCGGAATAGACGGAGGGCCCGTGCGGTCAAAGGACCGAATGGAGGATTTCCTACGGAGTCTACAGTGGGGCACCGTATATTTTGTAGGGAGCGTCACAATGGTATCAGAGCAACGTTCTTGGTTGACCTGAAGAAATAGCAGCCTGTGATATCAGCCCACGTGGCAGCAGATTTGCTGGACAGATGTGGCCCCATCTCCATCAGGTACTGTCGACAAAAAGGCAGGCGGTCTGTAGATCTGGACGCGGAGTTTGCAGCAGAGAAAATCGATTCGGGAGAAGCCGATTCCGATTGAAGCCAATTGCAGACAAGAGGGGACGAACTGAGGAGCCGCGGAGCAAGAAGGGGATTGTAGCCAGAGAAGGGATAATCCGATTGGGTCCGCCCCTTTGGAGAATCCGCAGATTGGGTCCGCCCGCTTAAATTCATCGCCGTTATTACATTAGTATCAGAGCCAACCCATCATGGCCAGCAGACTTGCTCTGACTTATCTCAACAGCACACAAATTTTTGAAGGAGATGAAGCTGGCTTCCAATTGTGGAAGGCCAAAATAACGCAAGCTCTTAAGGTGGACAAATTATGGGAGCTTGTGTCGGAAGGGAAAATCACGCTCAAACCAAGGTGAAGCAAGAGGCATCCAAATTCAAGAAGGAAAAAAGGGAGAAATAGGTGAAGATGAGAGGGAAGAGATTGCAAAGGCAAACATTATGGCTAAGCCGGAGGTGACATAGTGCTTGAAATTCAGCACAAGACCTCCTTTGAGATGTGGCAATACCGCTCAAAAGGTATGAAGAGAAAACTTCATCGCAAATAGAAGTGCCGGAGATGCAAAAGGAATATGCAAGTTCAAAGAAGGAGATGAGATAAGAGATATAATTCGGCGATTCCGCTTGTTGTTTCAATGATCTTGAGGGAGCCAGAGTGAAGTATTGAGCAGCAAAAGGTATTGGCATTTACAAGAGCTTTTCATGATACTCATAAAGAATTAGCTGTGTTAGTTAGGCGTACTGCTCCAACGCTTGATGCAGTTGTAGAGGCAATTAGGACAGAAATTGAACAGGAGAAGATTGCAAAAACAATTTCAAGAGAGAGAGTTGTACGAGAAGAGGAGCATCCCACCACATTGTATGCAGGTGAAAGAGGAAGGGCCGAGGTAGAGGTCGAAAGCAAGAGGACGAAAGCACGCATTCAATGTTATGGCCGTGGAGGAGTTTGGTCATATAAAGGCGCATTGCCCAAATCGAGAAAGGTGGAATCGCGGGATGAGTTCATATGCACGAGGAAGGGGTCGAGGAGGCTCTTTCTTTCATTGCGAATGTAAATAAAGTTGATGATAGCAAAGAAGATCCGCAAAGCGGTGGGGAGCATTGACGGAGGATGAGGTACATAATACTAAATCACATTTGGCATCTAGAAAATACATAGTATCAAATGTTGGTATTAAGAAAGGAATGGATAAAACTGACACCTTGACTATAGATTCGGGAGCTGAAGTCTCCGTAGTAAGCTCACCTAACTGCGTTGAAAAACATTGAGCCAAGCAAGAGTCCAAGAATGGTGCGGATGGGAAATGGCTAATACAAAAGGTCCATGGAAAGGGGGAGTTGCGGTGTATCAAAAGAAGGCAAGGATCCGTTGAGGTTGCCAAATACTTTGTTTTACGGCATGTTGTTTAACTTGGTCTCGTTTGCCAATCTTGTGGACAAAGGTTATGATTTGTTTTTTCATAAGCGTGGTTGCAAGTTTATTAGAGATGGTGTGAAATTATTTGAAGCTGAAAGAAGGGGGAATTTATTTGAATTAGATATCAAAAATATCAATAAAATATCTCCAGTGGATGATTTGCACATTTGGCATTTAAGGCTAGCGCATGTGAATCATGATAGCATTAAAATTGCAAATAGGCACAATCTGTTGGATGATTTGATGTGTGGAGAAGAGGCTTATGATGATGTTTGCGAAGCGTGCATGATGGGTAAACAAAGCAGGTTGCCTTTCAGGAATAAGGGTAAAAGAGCAAATAAAATACTTGATCGAGTGCACTCTGATGTCTGTGGGCCTATGCAAGTCGAAAGTCTTGGTTCAAAGTGTTACTTTGCAACATTCATAGATGATTTTAGTAGGCGAACCAAATATTATTTCTTGCGATCCAAGGATCAAGTGTTTAATGCCTTTAAACTATATGTTGCTGAGGTTGAAAGAGAAAAATCGTCCAAGGTTAAATGTTTGAGATCTGATCTTGGAGGTGAATATAGGTCGTCAGAATTTTGCAAATTCTGTCAAATGTGTGGGATAAAAAGGCAATACACGTGCAGATACACGCCTCAACAGAATGGTGTAGCGGAGCGAAAGAACCGTACTATCATGAATGCTGCAAGGTCCATGCTCAAGCACACAGGCCTATCCAATAGCTTATGGGCAGAAGCAGTAGCAGCTGCTTGTCACATTCAAAATAGACTGCCTAGTATTGCGGTTAAGGGAGGAGTGCCAGAACAATTTTGGACGGGGAAAAGGCAATCAGTAAAACGCTTTAAAGTTTATGGATGCTTAGCCTATATGTTGGTGCCCGAGGAGCTGAGAAGGAAATTAGATGATCGAAGCATATGCACTTTCTTGGTTGGCTATGATGAGGAGACAAATGGCTATAGACTGTACGATCCTAATGCTCGCAAAGTGTATGTCAGTAGAGATGTGATATTCAATGAAAATGTTTTGTACAAGGACAGGAAAAGTTTGAGCAAACAAGAAACAATAGAATGGATGCCAGAGGAGTATTTGGAAGAAAACTCAAGGGTAAAGGAGAAAACTGCGAGTGCCCCAGAGGAAACAGTGGATTTGCCAATAGGTGAAGAAATAGAGCTTGAAACAGATGAGGCCGAACATGATGGAATTATAGATGTAGAACAGGATGTGATGCACGAAACTGATAGTGCACAGCATGGACCAGATGTTGAAATAGAAGAAGTGCACGAAGCCTTGGAGGGGGTGAAGGTGCCGAAACCCGAACATCAAATGGGAGAAAGCGGTGAGGAGGTTGAAAGAAGTACACGAGGAGTCGACGCTAAATCAAGTGGAACGCCTCAAACCGAAGCCATTTGACACCTGGAGACACTTGGCATAAAGGAAGGCAGAACAACGAGGCCACCAAAACCTAAAATCTTATCTTGCACATTGGAACCTAGAACAGTGGAAGAGGCAGTAGCAGGGATAGATGCAAGAAAGTGGAAGGAAGCAATGGAAAATGAGTTAGACTCATTCAAGCAGACAGGAACATATGAACTGGTACCAAGACCAAGCGATAAAAAATGTTGTAGAAAAGAAATGGATATTTAAGATAAAAAGGAAGGCTGATGGATCAATAGAAAGGTACAAAGCACGTTTGGTCGCTAAAGGATATACACAACAAGAGGGGATAGACTATAAAGATACTTTTTCACCCATTGTCAAGATGACCAGTTTGAGAGCTCTTATAGCAATTGCAGTGCAAAATGACATGGAGCTGAATCATATGGACGTCAAAACTGCATTTCTGAACGGAGATCTAGAAGAAGAACTGTACATGGAGCAGCCTCGTGGATACGTAACAAGGTGATAATCTAGTATGCAAATTGAAGAAGGCCATCTATGGACTTAGACAGCATCTAGGCAAAGGGTAACGTATGCATGAATACGTTTTCTAGTTGCCAACGGATTTGTAAAATTAAAAATCAAGGAAATCTCTATATGAGACGAGAAGGAGGTAAGTGCCTGATAATGGCTCTATATGTTGACGATTGTGTCATTGCCAGCAGTGACAAAGCCTTACTGGCCAAATGCAAGTTGTTGTTGAAAGGTCGATTTCAAATGACTGATCTAGGAGAGCTTCAGAAAATGCTAGGTATGGAGGTGCAAAGGGATAGGACACGAGGTATATTGTGTCTTACTCAAGAACAGTACATCAAAAAGATGCTCGCCAAATTTAGAATGATCGATTGCAATGCAGCAAAAACAACATTGGCACCAGGATAGAGAATATCGGGAAAGATGTGTCGAAGAACAGATGCGGAAAGAAAGGAAATGGAAAATAAACCATATAGGTCATTAGTGGGCAGTCTATTGTATGCTGCAAACAGCACAAGGCCAGATATCATGTATGCTGTTAATCTGCTAAGCAGATACTTGAATAATCCTGGCATGTCTAAGTTATTCATATAACTTAGACACCCTTAGGGTAAGGCCATTTTCCACGTGGCCTTATCCTATTGGGCAACCGCCACATGGCCCTACCTTATTGGAGCCATGTGGCATAACATGTGAACCCTAATCTATAAAGGCCTAAACCCTAAACCTAGGCCTCTTTTCTGGCTCCAACAGCCTGGGAACCTTCTTCGCGCTCGAAACTCCGTTTCGAGAACCGTTTGCTGTGGCATAGCCTAGAACAGCAGCCCCTGGAGCGTGTGCGCGTCAATAGGAGTGGGAGCTACTTCAACCACCTTGAAGACCATGGAGACGCCGGGAGCAGGAGGGAGTTCCTCAGGAGCAGGTATTTGGGTTAGAGTTCTTTGTAGATCATCTGGAAGTTAGGACTCCAGATGAGTTAGCATTTCGTGTCTCTAGTAAAGCCTTCCTAGAACCCTCAGTCTAGATCTTGAACCCTAATCAATGAACCCTAACTGTAAGTTAGATGTGTATGATTAGGTTTAGATGTTATTCTCATTATTATCATGTATGTGGATATGTGATGTTGGTTGATCATGTTTGCTCCTCTTGTATTGGGAAGGGGACCTAGTAGCCATTACTTAGTGATGCTCCTAGTTTAGACCCTTTAGTTCCTATTATTATGCGGCATGTGCATAGGAACCCACTGGGCTATGGGAGTTATGGTATGACTTAGCACTACATAACGGGGGTAGAGGCGAGACGGAGGAAGGGTCCCTACTGAGCGTGGCTACTGGGGACCCCATAGCGGGCTAGGCTTATGGCCGGTCACTTCGAGTGGGCGGGGCATGGGTCCGACAACTCCTGTGGCAATGGTGCCGCCTTGTCTCTTAAGAGCTGTAGGGGACGGCCTGGCTCTTATTTTGGGGGGTTAAGTCGGGGAAGAATCATGTGTCGCCACGATTCTCTAGCCGCCCTTGGAACCTCTAGACCCCGGGAAGGGGAGATGAAACCCTTCCTGCCTCAACGGACCGGGGAGATGCAACCAAGAGTCTTGATGGGTGATGCCATGAGATTGCGTATCCGGAAGGCTAGAGCCATACCAGAGCTCGATCTAGCCCATCTGCAAAGTATGCACAGGAGGGACGGATGGAGTGGTCAATCCTAGCCATTGTCTATAGCCAGCCCCGCCATTGTTATGACTCGGTTTGCTCTATCTTGAGGCCTAGCCATCCGTCTACCACCCCACGTGTCTGAACCTTGGGTAGGATCTCTCATGTTTTATGGCATATGTTTATCTCTATTGTATCTATGGATGTATGGATGTGCTACCCTTCGAGGTAGTTCGATGCATTGTTATTGCTAGTTCTGACATTGTTTATGCTTCCCCTGTGATAGGAGCCCATAGGGGAAGGGCGCGCAAGACAACTTCGTGTCCCCTTCCCGCACTAGGGATACCCTGGAGTGCGGGATAGACGGAGGGCCCGTGCGGTCAAAGGACCAGATGGAGGATTTCCTACGGAGTCTACCTACAGTGGGGCGCCGTATATTTTGTAGGGAGCGTCACAATGGTATCAGAGCAATGTTCTTGGTTGACCAAGAGCTAGCACTGACCTAGCTAAGGAATGAAATGAGAATTCCAGTCTTGAACCGCGAAATGTGGGAGACATTTTTTCCCCATTAGCAGGGTCATAATTAGATTAAGTATACTCTAAGTGGTAGAAATAATATAGTCAAAAGAAACCTTCTAGTAAATTGAGCTCAAATTGTTCATGGACCATATTTTTCTGGCGCGAAATGACCAATATTTGGCCCAAAGAGAAATAGGAAAATTTTGATTAAGGAAAGTACCTTAATTAATAACCCATAGTTATAATAAATTTACTCTTAAGGAAAGTAGCCCCTAAATCTTTGGAAGCATTCCTACTCCTTAGAAGTTCCCAAATAGTAGCTTGAACCTCCCTTTTACCCTTGTAAGAGGAATTATAAGCTAATCTCCGAAGCTGCCATAAGAGTGTCCACCGAACGAACAGTCGGCGAGATCGATCCAAAGGAGCCGCGAATAGACATAGTCTATCATTGATAGAGGCAAGATCGCTCGAAGAGGCCACCATCAAGGAAGCTAAATTGTTGGGAGGACCAAACAAGTAGCTAGGAAGGTTGGAAGCTCCAGCTTGCACCGGAACGTTTGAAGCACTCACGGCGGGTGGCGACAAGCAAATTCTTGAGGCTCTTTAGACGAATCGTTTCACTCTTGGAGGAGCCACGACTTAACACTTCAGGTGAATGATCGCAAGGCTCGGGGGAAATTGAGATCGTGGCGTCCACTTTTGGAGGTGAGGAGCAAGTACAAGAGCAACCTCAGCAGTGGGGGCAATCCCAAAACCAAGAAGAGTAGATGTGGAGCAAGCAGTAGGAGCAACCTCGACAACATGAGCAACCTTAACACCAGGAAGAGTAGGTGGCAGCAAGCAGTAGGAGCAACCTCGACGTAGAAGCAACCCCAAAAGCAGGAACATCAGCAAGGGGAGCCATCAATGCAGAAGAAAAGGAAGGAAGAGACGTAGGCAAGGGAGAAGCGAACAAAGAGGCGTGAAGCTAGGAGTAGGGGGAGCGTGGTTGTAAGAGAACCACAACCGGATAGGATGAACTTGAGGAGGAAGGACTACACCAACAAGACGGGAAGAGACAGACTAAAGAAGAAGAGGAGGAGGAGGCCGAAGAACGGACGGAGCATACGCTCGGCAACCATATCCAATGCAGTCCAAGGAGGGCAAGATCAGCGAGAAGCTATTTAAGCTGAAGCAAGATACACGAGAAGAAGAAGGCAGCATACAAGATTTATCTCCGCCGATGGATCCGACATAATTATTGATATTGTAAGTAGAGTGTCAGAGTCTGTCAAAGGTAGCCGACCAGGGTCGAAAAGCAAGCCTCCACCACCTCGACCCGATTCCCCGAAGAAGGTCCGCCATGGGCCAAATTCCAAGCACAGTAGAGCTGCTCGACATATTTGGCATTGCCAACAGTGCATCACTCTGATAATTCAGAAAGCCTCCTTTCGAGTGCCTACATCAAGGGTCTATGTAGAAGTTCAAGATGGACTACGACTACCGAGCCACATCAAGGACGAGCCACATCAAAGCAGAGTGAACTCAACTCTTCGAGGAGGGCAATCTATGCGCAATCCACGCGAAGAGAGTGACTATGATGCCAAGGACCTCCACCTGGCGAGGAGGATCCACAAGGAGAGGCCCTAGAAGCTTCAATTTTTGTACATAGTAAAACTTTATATATATTAAAGCTATCTTTTTCGTGTAAGTCAATTTTTAATATATAAAAATACCCTTCCTCTGTAAATTAATCTCTTAAAAGTGTTTTTGTATAAATTGAATTGTTGTAGAATCTTTTCTATTGTAGTTAGAATGTTCTTAATTGCTAAGTCTATGTAAAACTTTTTTTAGAAAATCGAAAATTGGCCAAAGTCAACCCACTCGGGTCGATTCGCGCGAAAGGCCTCTGCGTCGCGAACGCAGGCCCCTTCCGCACGAATGGACCCGAGTTGCTTGAATTAAGGCCTAATTGCCCAAATTTTGTGTTGAAAGATGTTAAAATGCTTAGAATCTACTTAGAAGTACAGTCTAACACTTAATTTTTGTTAAAAACATCAAAAAGAAGTCAAAATTGGGCCACTCCGGTCGATTCGCGCCAAAGGCCTCTGCGTCGCGAACGCAGGCCCCTTTCGCGCGAATGGACCCGAGTCACCCGAAATTGCACTTTTTCATGTCATTTTAGTATGGAATAAGTTGGTAGATAGCTAAAACAGCAAGAATAAGACAATGTAGCATATTATATTTGTTAGAAAGATTAAATATTGCTTGAGGTGACTCCACTAGGGTCCATTCGCGCCAGAGGGCTATACGTTAGTGGGGTCCATTCGCGCCAGAGGGCTATGCGTCGAGAACGCATACCACATTAGCGCGAATCGACCCGAGTGGTATGAGTTTGAGCAAAAATTTTGCAATTTTGCTTGGGAAAGGTTGTTAGTGCACATTGGCGCGAATCGACCCGAGTGGTATGAGTTTGAGCAAAAAATTTACAATTTTGCTTGGGAAGGGTTCTTAGTGCACATTGGTTCTTAGTGCACATTTTAGCCATCTGCTATGCATTCTAGTGTCTTATAGTACCCAATCCATTTGGACCTCATCTTAAAAAAATTTCCACAATAGTGAGAATTGAACCTCCCACCTACAAGCCTCCCCCTCCCAACACCCAAAACCCTCCCGTGCCAACAACTGAGGCCGGGCATCATTTATGTTTAAATTAAAATCCTTAATTAGATTTAAGCTTTAATCATGTTAGATAATATTAATGGCCAAGACCCTTAGAGTTAGAACCAAGACCCTTAAGCTAGATAGAGAGAGCATCTGCATTGAGCTTAGCTTAGTTGTCGCTCTTATCTCGCTAAGTGTCTTCTTGTCTATGCATAGGTAGTATAATCAAACCTTTTTCTTAGAAACCCAGCTAGTTGCCAAGGCCTTAGAAATTGTTGTCACACGTTGGTATGATAAACCAACACACATTATAGACGCATACCATCAAGTATCTTCTGCCATGCCTTTGTAGCATAGATAATTATCTAGGAATCTATTCTATCTAGGTAATTTAGTCCAACACACCAAAAAAATCCATAGAATAAGTCTCCTTATACCACCCCATAACAGCAAATAAGTACCCTTGTCAGTGCCTACTAAAGTGCCAAATGCCAGGTGGGTCATTTGAGGTAGAGTGGATAAAGGTATAAAAATAGGGTTGTAGAGTAAGTAGACGTAAATAATTGTTGTTGTTGTGGTAGTATTAGTTTCCTCGTGCACTCAGGGCAGTAAAATAAGTCAGGAGAACCTTCGTTACAGATCCTCGACCTCAACAGGGGAGCCACTCGACAATATCAACGGATTGAAAGCAGAGGGCAACCTTATGAAGGAAACTTCAGCAAATCAAAGGCCAAGATGGTGTATAGGGAAGCCCGAACACAAATAATAAAGGGGAGCCTACAGGAAGGACAATTGCAACATCAAGAATAGACACAAGGGTTGCCAAGAGGGCTATGCAAGAGCCAATGGGCATCATGGCACTTACAAAATTGATCACATTAGGGAAGGAACATCTCCTAATTAAGGATATTCTCCAAGTGCCATATTGTCTCAAGGAAGGGCCCGACATCGATGACTAATGTCAAAGCTACGCCACCAACAAATAGACGACTTCATCGACTTGGGACATCAAGAGTCCTAAAGGATGAGGCTGGACATACCTTCTAGGAAGGGCAACTATCGTAGATATACATGCCTATAGTAGTATCATATTTAGACTTCAAGTAAAGATGCTTTGGCTAAGGAGGTATTACAAACCAGCAAGGGTTGGCTGCTCAGCAACAAACTTCTTCCTCATCAGCCCCGATACTTCAAACCAGCTACATCAACCTCGACAGCACCATCTCAAGATCATGACGATCTTCCACCGTAGAGATTGGAGGTCAAACACCATCAAGAAGAGGTAACATGGGGGACCAAATACCAGCATTACTAACTGATCAGTCAAGATTATAGTCCCTGCACATGGATGCAAATAAACTTCTCTCAGGAAGAGAAGTTGCATAGTTAGAAGTGGTAAAACACTCAACATTGTCATCAGCCTTATAACAATAGCATGTGACCACTAAGACGAAGAATCGAATCAACAAAGTCAACACAGCAACATCAATTCAGGAGTTAAGAGAATCATCCACAAATCTCGTAACCTCTAAGGCAGATGAGTCGACATGAAAGATTCTACACAGTGGTGAACATTACCTTCATGCATTTGGGATATGTCACGGGGCCTTATGTCGTCCACTACATCATCAAGTCCACTAATATGGATAACTTTAATGAAGGTAGTCAACATCAACATTAAGGACGAGCAGAGTCAGAATATATTCGACAAACATGAATGATTATACAACAACTCTAAAGAGACTAGATTTTTTCAACAAATTATGGATCATCGCCTTGCTACTCCAACGACTAATGACTACACCAGCTTTAAGCAAGCTAACAGATAGTTGAATCTCTTAGAATTATGGGTGATAAAATCCATGATGGGATTTGGGACAAAATCTCGAGTAGATTTTTGTCATTTCTTTTAGAAAGGAGGGACCCAAGAATTGAGCAAAGCTTCAAGGATTGGGAAGAAACACGTATGGAGTACTAAAACTATATGCATTGCTGACAGATATCTAATATATTGGAATCTCTTCGTGAGCTTGATCACCTCGCTAAGAAGGATTCAATAATAGGATAACCGTCGACCATGTATACGACGAGTACTTCCACAGCTAAGGAATAATCCGACCAAATGAAGGGAAGCAATCTAATAAGTCCAGCCAACTTCTTAGATGGCATCAACTAAAAGTGGGACTAAAAAGTGGGACTATTCCAAGAGAGCAATAATTAAGAAAGGGGAGATCCTAGGGTATAGATTAGATCTAAAACAAGAATAATTATTTAATTATATAGTTTTTTTATGTGTGTCCAAAGGAAATGTCACGCTGACTAAACTTGTGGCCATAGGATTTATGTAAGTAATTCTTTAACTTGTAACTTGCACCTCCTAGATGGCGGACATCTTTAAGAGCAAGACTCTTAAGTCTAAATCTAGGCCAGTAACTATGGCAAGGCCGAGTAATTAGTAGCACCAAAGGAACAAGAGTCAAGTTCGACATCAACCTTAAGCGGAGCAAAGTAGAGCATCGGCACCAACTTATGTACATTGGCAAGTATGACCTCATAATAGGCATGAAATATTAGAGCCGACTAAGGCAATAATTGATTATCATAAGCAAGAGATGTTTATCCCAGCACCAAAGGGCAAGTACCTTATAATTAAAGTTAAGGAAGCAATTTCAATTGCGCAACGCATGTCAGTGAAGCAATTACTTAAGTGCATCATGAGGAATGAGGTCGTACATACTTAAGCTAGAAGTCGTCGACCCCAATCACAAGAGTAAGAAGGAAGACGCTACTTCGAAACAGTTGCCTCAACCAATTTCTAAGTTAATCAAGAAGTCCCATGATATACCTCTGGATGAAATTTGAGAGCTTTTGCCCTATAGAGGCGTAGAGTCTGAAATCACTCTTGCACCAGATGCAGAGCCGATCAGCAAAGCTCTTTATAGAATGACCATTTCCGAGCTAGCAGCCGGCTAGCAGAGCTCAAGAAGCAGTTGTGGGAGTTGATCGACTTGAGGATCCTTTCGACCAGGATGGAAGTCTAGAGATGTATAATCAACCATTGGCAGCTCAACAAGCAAACGACATAATGAATCAGTCCCAAGGAGCAAGATTCTTCTACAAAATTGACTTACGGTCGGGCAATCATCAAATAAAGATGAAGGGGGAAGAATTTATAAGACTCCTTCAGAACACGGTATGGGTACTATGAGTTCACAGTAATGCCCTTGAGTCTATAAAATGCTCCACCGGCTTTTACGCACTTGAGGAATGACATCTTCGAAGATTTGTTGGATGAGTTCGTCATCAATGTTTTTCTTCGACGACATCGCGGATCTTCAAAGAATCAATGGAAGAGCATGCAGGCCATTCGAGAAAAGCCTTGGAGATGCTAAGAAGTCGCCACTTATTGACAAGCTTTTGAAGCATCATTTTGCAATGCCATCTCCACTTCAGCAAGCATATTCGGCAAGAAGATAGAAGAAGCCATCTCCTCTAATATAGAGTTCAAGCCCGGTTCAAGCACATATGGGCTAGTCCTTGCAAGAATGCAAGGACGGAGAAACCTTCAAACATTCCAAAAAGGAAGGCAATCTTTAATATCAAAGAACAACTATGCGTAGTTAAAGCATGGGGAGTAAGGAAAATCTTCCATGACACACATAATAGCCCTATTTCCGGCCATGCAGAATCTACAAAGGCCTACTTCAAGATTAGAAGTAGTTACTTCTGGCCGGGCATGAAGAAACAGATAGTTAGGTATATCCAAGAATGTCAGTTGTGTCAGCAGACAAAGGCAGAACAACTTCGAATTCTAGGAGATTTGGGAACCTTGGGCTGTGCCAGACACCAAGTGGGAAGTCATCAGCATGGTTTTCATAGTGGGCTTCCCAAGGACAACAAGGAGCTTTAATGCTTCGATGGTGGTGGTAGATAAGTTATCAAAAAATGGAATATTCTTGCCACATCGCACCACAGGCATAACTTTGGATCTAGCCGTGTTGTCTACATAAGAGTTTTTTTTAGGCTGCATGGAATGCACAGGGCGATCAGCACCAATAGAGATTCGAAGTTCTTCAGTGCCTTTTAGCAAGACTTCTTCAACACGATCTACACCAACTTGTGGATGAGTTTTGCTTTTCATTCGCAGTCAATGGGCAAATGGAGCGCACCAACAAAATTTTGGAGACACGTTGAGAAACTACGAGTTATATGACACCCTTAGGGTAAGGCCATTTTCCACATGGCCTTATCCTATTGGGCAACCGCCACACGGCCCACCATTTTCCACATGGCCTTATCCTATTGGGCAACCGCCACACGGCCCTACCTTATTGGAGCCATGTGGCATAACATGTGAACCCTAACCTATAAAGGCCGAAACCCTAACCCTAGGCCTCTTTTCTAGCTCCAACAGCCTGGGAACCTTCTTCGCACTCAAAACTCCGTTTCGAGAACCGTTTGCTGTGGCATAGCCTAGCATAGCAGCCCCTGGAGCGTGTGCGCGTCAATAGGAGTGGGAGCTACTTCAACCACCTTGAAGACCATGGAGACGCCGGGAGCAGGAGGGAGTTCCTCAGGAGCAGGTATTTGGGTTAGAGTTCTTTGTAGATCATCTGGAAGTTAGGACTCCAGATGAGTTAGCATTTCATGTCTCTAGTAAAGCCTTCCTAGAACCCTCAGTCTAGATCTTGAACCTTAATCAAGAAACCCTAACTGTAAGTTAGATGTATATGATTAGGTTTAGATGTTATTCTCATTATTATCATGTATGTGGATATGTGATGTTGATTGATCATGTTTGCTCCTCTTGTATTGGGAAGGGGACCTAGTAGCCATTACTTAGTGATGCTCCTAGTTTAGACCCTTTAGTTCCTATTATTATGCAGCCTGTGCATAGGAACCCACCGGGCTATGGGAGCTATGGTATGACTTAGCACTACATAACGGGGCTAGAGGCCAGACGGAGGGAGGGCCCCTGCTGAGCGTGGCTACTGGGGACCCCATAGCGGGCTAGGCTTATGGCCGGTCACTTCGAGTGGGCCGGGCATGGGTCCGAACCTGGGGCAATGGTGCCACCCTGTCTCTTAAGAGCTGCAGGGGACGGCCTGGCTTTTATTTTGGGGGGTTAAGTCGGGGAAGAATCGTGTGTCGACACGATTCTCTAGCCTACGGATGGGGGATTTCCTACGGAGTGTACGGCAGGGCGCCGTATATTTTGTAGGGAGCGTCACAAAGTTGGTACGAAAGGTTCTTTGGGGTGATTGCAGAAACTAAAATAGCAAGTGAGCATGAAAGTTAGTGCTATTGTGAAAAGCAAAGAGTACTGAAGGAAAAAATGAAGGCACAAGAGAATGCAAATTTGTGAGAAGATGAGATCAGGAGATGGAACCGTTTCTTGGCGCCTGCTCTGCCTGCAGCTAGGGCGACCGTGAGATAGGGCCCCTCTCTCCCTATTCCGGCATTGCTGCTATAGATCCAAGGCCTTCTATTTCAATTTTGATTCTAGCAAGTGATTCGGCTATTGTGGAAGGAATCCTTTGGTGCACAAAACGGTTACCTGAAGCGGCATCAGGGCAGTTTTTTCTAGCATTCTGTTGGTAATGTCTCTAACATGGCTGTTTTGCTCTGTTGGTTCGAATGAAGTATGATTCATGTTTGCTTGTAAGCGATGCCTGCAATTCTTTAAAGCCGGAGGTGCAAATGGGCTTTCTTGCAAATGAACAAAAAAGGCGTGGATGCCCATAAGATGGAGCAAATTCTAGGCAGTGCTAGAAAAGATGTGCAGTTCCAGGTTTTTAGTTCTTTTCTTTCCTTATCGAGGTTCTTTTACACTTGGCCAATCCTGTCTTCCCACTTTTTCTTTCTAGCACAAAGGTACAGTTTGTGCATTAATTGATCAGAAAGAATCTTGTCAGGCTAGTGGAAGGTTTGTGTTAGTACAGTTTTATTGATTTGGGATGGAGAATACAAAGAAAATAGGTTGTATGCTTTGATGGCAAATATAATGACTTCTTAAGCATTCAGTTCTTGCTCTGGTACTGTTATGCCTTGATTAGTAGTTTTTTCAAGTTCTCATGCTTGATTGACTTTGGCACTGCTATGCCAAGAACATAACCAAATTCGAGTACTAATATGCTTGATCTTGATTATGCTCCTGCATTATTGTATTTGAGTGAGAGCTTGTTCAAGTTTAAACTTGAGCTTTGATTATGTTGGTACTGGCGAACTGATATGTTGCTAGATCTTATTCAGTAAGGTGAGATATTTCCCTTCTCTTTTCAGTATTACATGAACTTGCATGGCATTCTGCTACATGATTTGATTCATTCAGAGGCCTCTTGGGCTCTTCCTTTGCATCATTAGACACTTTCGGATTACTAGGTGAGGAGATTTATGAGAACTATTCATGACTATCAGCTTTCAGAGCAGTATATGGGCTTCATGTATATCAGCTTGTGGAGCAAACAAATAAGTTTGTGTTTGTAGAGAATGAAGATGTCAAGATTACTCCTGTAGTAATTCTCTATTAACATCAAACATTGTACTTCTTTATTATAACATATAAAAAAAACCTTGTTCCCTCACAAAAAAAAAATTATTTTGTTACATCTAGTTCTAACTAGTTATAGCAAAAATGTGTCACTTGAACAAAAAAGAGTTAATGGCCTATGACATCTTTCCATGGGTCTGATGCTTGTGATGAAGTAGATAGTAGTATCCAAAAATAACAATTATAAAAGAGTCTTCAAGTTATTTCTGCATTTAATTCCATTCTCATCACAAGCATATTCCAACTATACATCATCGAAAAATATGAGGTCATTTTGCAGGTTGCAGTGCATAGAACATGGGTTTGCAGTGCAATGGTATTTTTCTGCCAAATTCTTGATGTATTGAGACTAGATAATGTATCTAATTCATGTAATTATTTCTGGAAAGCTTCTTTCGTCCCGCAAAAGTAGGGAGCTGCTTGATTTCGACCATTAAGAAGTCGACATGTTAACAAGGTATATACTTAGGGATTTTTGTCGATGGATGCGCCATGCCAATGATCTTGCAGCTGCAGAGGACATCATCTCCTCCATTGCCGAACCAACAACACCTTTAGTGTGGAATGGTTTATCAAAGGCTTGGATTCAATTTCCAAAGGCTTGGACTAGCAAGATGGTAAGGTTGATTATGCCGTCGATTCTAAGCATTGACCCAAATCATCTTTTCTCAGATTAGCATTTCATCGTGAAAATTTATGGATTGTTTGACCTTATCAATGCTTTATATGCGAGCAATTAATCTTGATAAAGCTGCAGAATGTAGCTATGGCAAAAAGACACTATGATGCGAAGCGCGTAAGGTCCTCTCCTTTTAGATTGTCGATTTTAGGTGTGGAAATGAGTGGTCTTGTCCTTGGGTGGTGGTAGCCTAGTCAGAGATCTTCTTAGAGTTTCTATCTATCTAGAAACCAAGGCCAATGACTGTGCCATGTCAGTGATCCTCTTGCCACTGCAACTAAATCTAGGGCATTATCTTCACCAATGGCATGAGAACTGATGTTGGGGATTTTTGTGCTAACTAACTACTCTTATCTTGAATTGTGTGGATTTGAAGGTTTGTTTAATAATCATTTGCCCTAATTTTTCCTTTGTGGCAAAAGACAAGAGGAAAAAGAAAAAGGTATGTCTGTTCTCGTTCTACAAATTTACAAATGCTGAAGTGATTGATTGGCATGAAGATTCGGTGAATATTTATTTTCTAAATATTATCGGTTCTGCTGCGGCTGTTAGTCATTTCGTCCTATGACAGATGTACTTCAGAAGCATAATAGAAGGTATGATATGTTACAGACCGTAAGTGACAAAGTAAAGTATTTTCTTAGACCACATTTTGGTGAATCTGGATGCTTCAGAGTACTCAAAAGCAATTGGACTTTGTGCATCTGTCTATATAAAGCCCTGCATTAAATCCTTCAATTACCGATGGTTGCATTTGAAACTAACATAATTAAAAAGATGGGTTGTGAAAGCTACATTTATAGAAGGTGGATTCCTCATTATAAAGAATCCATATGTTGATTGCAAAATGAAGAGTCGACTTAGGATCTTTAAATGGATGTAGAGGTAAGGTTTCATGTTGCTTGATGCATTGAAGGCATCATCATATTAAGAAACTTAAGAAACAGGATGAAAATTCATGCCTATGTAAATGATGTTGAAGATGACGCCGACATTGTCAGAAAGTAATCGCATATATGTATACTGAATGTGGAAGCACGGATTAATCTCTTGAATATTTATCATGCCTTAAAACAAATTGATTTCCTGGTTATGTAGACAACGGAGAGGGGAAAGTGGCTTTGCAATTACATGCCCACATCCAAGGCGTAGATTTCACACCAAACACTCGATCATCATATGTTGCTACACTAAGGGCATGTGATGTATTGGAGAGAAGCAATTAAACAAGAAGGTTATTGGAAAAGGACATATTCTTTCATCCTGCAAACAACAACCATGAGGTAAATATTTCTTGCTTAAAGAGACACCCTTTGGAATCTTTCAAACAAGGAGAAGTAGCCTATGCATAATTACTTTTTGAAGGAATGAAACATCATTGCGTATATGAAGACGTCCACAGGCACATTTCTAGCTACAAGATCATCTTCTTTGGTTCGTTCCCATGAATTGAGACATTTAGCTAGATTTATTCCTTTAAACTAAGACCTTTGTAGAGTAAGTCAAATACTATTGTAACTGAGCACACAAAGCATTTAAAAAGTAAGTCAAATACCATTCTAAATATACACATAGTGCACTTAGATCTGCCTCTCATCTAAACTATAACACAATGCACACAACTAGATCATCTATAACTATTCTACTGCTAGACAAAATTCTAACCAATAAGTGAGTTGGCAAATAAATTTTTTTGTTTGACGCACTTGGGTACATGGCAGGGGGTTGGGAAAGAAAAAATGTTCACGACGGCCAAGGGTTGGGAAAGAGAAATGTATAAATTTCTTGTTTAGTTAATCGTTTTTGCCAATGGCTGCATGAAAGTTCGAAACCCTAAACCTATTTTTTTTTTTTGATTGCTAACATCATCTGCAATCCTTTCCTCATTACAGCTTGCTCAGGAAGCTAAAATCTTGAACGGAAAAAATAAATTATAGGAGTACACAAAGGAAATGGTACAATGCTTTATGATTCTGCATTTTTGCTCAGCAAAGCCTTCAAAGAAGATGAAGGATAAGGTATATCCTCGTGCCAGGCCGGAAGCTTATCACCAGGATGGAACTTCTTCGTCGCGCCTTGTGCATTAACCGCGGATCGCTCGAATGCATCCTCCATCGCCACCATCTCGCGCCATGGCTAATGAAACCGCCTTTGGTGACGGAGATCTCGCCTCCTTTTCACTCGCCAGTCCTCACGCCAGGCTTGATCAAGGAAGCCATAGAGGTAAGAGGAGCCGATCCTCGCCAGAGAATGGAAGCCGCAACATGGTTCCACCAAGTGGTATACCATACACGCTACCACCCTCGTATTTATCCCAACCAGCAACGATCATTCCTGCTTGTAGCATGGACTTATTTTGATAGGAGAGTTCCCGGACAAGTTTTGCAGCTGTCTTCACAGTAGCTGGTTGCCCTAACTGAATCGTATGTTGATGCAAGGAATAGCGCACATAGTCTGACACATCTGCAGCCGAGCCTGACCGACAAATGTAAATATTGTCGCTCAGCTTTGTAATCTTGTCTGATGCACGATTTGCCACGTATATACCTGTGGTGGTACGCGAATCTGCTGCCAAAACTACACCATCTTTATACTGGACTGCCATAATCGTCGTC
Organism: Isoetes taiwanensis; assembly: GCA_021234155.1. Classification (NCBI taxonomy): domain Eukaryota; kingdom Viridiplantae; phylum Streptophyta; class Lycopodiopsida; order Isoetales; family Isoetaceae; genus Isoetes; species Isoetes taiwanensis. The sequence continues at coordinate 28,548,149 of JAJEKV010000004.1, forward strand.
CCCATGCTATGAGGAGCGGACATCCAGCTTAAATCCTCCATGTCTGTTTCAATTCTAGCAGCTTTGCTTTCTTTTTCTGACTTGTTTTGCTGTGTTAAGCAATGCAAATGATGTACAACCGTGATCCAACCCCTATTTTTCCATGAGGCTAAACAAATGTTCAAGCTTTTTACTGTTTTCCGGTGATGACAAACGATGACGAGTCTGAGTCTGGTCGTTGCTTTGAGTTTTTCTTGATCTTATTGGCGATGTTCTATTGTCGAGAAGGATTAGGGTCTCTTGAAGTAGCGAGGGCTGGCTTGCTGGCCACTCAAGTAAATTGAGGCATTTGTCCGAGGAATTTTATATGCACTTAACTTCCTCTCGCCAAGAGCCGAGGCAATCTGGCGGATACACTTGAAAACATAGTAGAGAAGATGGATCCTTTATGGTTATCCCCGCAGTTGTCTATGTCCTCCAAAAGCATTAAGGCCGGTTCTTGTTTATTGAATATAGAATTGTCTTTGAAGAGGCCGCCCATAGAATCCCTCTCTCCCTTGCATTTTGACAACTCCATTACAATGTGCATTTTTGCACTTGTTGCAATAGGTTTTGAAGGTCCATTAGGCGAACACAATCCAACTTTTCATTGACAAAGTCTTCCCTTGGCCAACACTTTTTTGCTACATTGATATTAACTTGTGTTGCCTAAGAACTAAATGCTAAGACACAATAGAAAAACATGGACGGTATTCAAGTGCAAATAGAACACGCTCTTTAATCATTATCAAAGATTCAAAAATCAAAGGTTCTCATTGGAGCTTTTTTTATTCAAAGTTTTCCTTATGATCAATCAAAGTTCAAATAGTCTTTGGGATTGCCACCTTCTGGCCACATGGGGATCACAATATTGTCTACTCCTGATTTGGAATCGAGCTAATTCCATAGCAATCAAATGGATGAACTAATGTTATAGTAGAATGTGCTGCAGCCAGATCCCATAGTGGAATAGAAGGAACGAAGGTGCAGAACCGTAATCTTGTAAGTGCATTCTTTGCAGCTAGAATCTTGTAAGTGCATTCTTTGCAGCTAAAACTACTAAACGTTGTATCATGCAACAGTAAAGCTTGCTAAATGAACTGTTATGTGCCCATATGCAAATGCCCATACTTTTCCATGTTCCTGCTGCAATATGTCTACATAAAAGGGAGATATGCTACGTCCAGCAGTTTAATATTTTGGTCCAATATTAGCTCAGCAATAAAAGGAACACTATATGCTTGAGTAGAAGTGCACTTAATTCAAAACTGGCCTGAGAATGATCTAGATTCTTGATGTGGAAGTTCAAGGGAGTTTCAGACTTGTCATAAGCAGGACCTTCAGTTCCAAATAAAATAGCTGCAACAGTTCCAAATAAGATAGCTGCAAGCTCGGCTGCTGGGTGCCTTTTAATACCATCTCTAAGCTCAATTAGAGTTTCCTTCGCCTCTGATATGCAACCTTTAAAATATGCACTAATATGGAATCTTTAATATGTGAATCTACAAATTATATACAAATTTGCAAAATTGATATGAACAGTAGACTACCCTCGGCCCAAAATAGGACTGGAAGAGTATGCTTTACTTAGTACCATACCATTGGCCCAAAATAGGACTGGAAGAGTATGCTTTATTCAACTTCAGTACCACCACATGATGGAAACTAAGTTGTGACTGCATGCATTGGGATTGGCAGTAAACTGAGGTGAGGCAAGGTTGCTATCTTCGAACCGATGGTTATGTAGAGGAAGAGAAAAGTGGCGAAGAGAAAAGTGGCGATGAATTCAGCGATCTCAGCTCTCCAGAAAGACCAGCAAGGATGGTTATCCATCTAAGACCAGCAAGGATGGTTATCCATTTGGAGCTTGCCATTCTAAAAGGAAAGATCCACAAAATTTCAAGGCATTGATATTAGAAGATCATTTAGTTTTTTGACCAATCTCAAATGTTTATTAGTGTAAAAAAAACCAAAACTACAAGCCTGCACAAAAAAAACCCTATGTTATAAAATTATCCTATATATGTCTATTTTGAATCAAACCGAGCATTAAGCAGCTTAGATCTAGGGTTGGATTGATCCTACGATTTAGATCTATGTTGTGACTCCCCTCAGGCAAAAGAATCTACCCTTCCAGCGAGCATTAGCAAGGCCACCAGAGATGCCCTAGAAGCTAAAGTTCTTAACTATGACAGTCAACGCCTTTTAGCTAGCATTAGCAAGGCCGCCAGAGATGCCCTAGAAGCTAAAGTTTTTAGCTATGACAGTCATCGCCTTTTAGCTATGGTAGTCAACGCCACTTTGCATTCCTGTTGCATTGCTAACAATCTAACTTAGAAATGGCATGGGAGTATTGCAGCAGATTGAAGCATATATACACTTGGGAGAGATCTAGAGAGGGAAAGTGGCCAAAAGTTCTTGAGAGAGCGAGAAAGTGGTCACAAGCTCTAGAGAGCGGAGAAGGCAAGGAACTTGGGAGAGAGAGATTCGATCTTTACTTTGCTCCACAACTCCACTTTGCATCTCTATTGCATTGCTGACAATTTAACTCAGAAATGGCATGGGAGTACTGCAGTGAATTGAAGCATATATACACTTGGGAGAGATCTAGAGAGAGTGAGTGGCCAAAAGATCTTGAGAGAGAGAGAGAGAGGGAGGGAGGGAATTCTCCACAACGCCACTTTGCATCCCTATTGCATTGCTGATAATCTAACTCAGAAATGGCATGGGAGTGTTGCAACGGATTGAAGCATATATACACTGAAGCAGAGAATTTCGAGGCTTCTTAAGTTTGGGCTAACTAGGGTGAATTAGAAGAGAGAGAGTGGAGGAGGGAGGGGGGAGAGAGAGAAGGGAGGCAAGGCATTCGAGAGAGAGTGGAGGCAAGATGCCAAAGAGAGAGTGGAGGCAAGGCTAGCAGGCTAGCCTTCAAATTCAAGCAGTAACAAGGCATTATTGTGCATAAAAAAGGGGTTTTTTTTGGATACTTTAGGAAGGCAAATGCTATATACATATCATATAAACGTGAATTCCCTAGGAGATAGCTTTGGTCTCCATGTTAGTCCTTTTTTTTCCTTCCGAAAGTACAATACATATATTAGATGTAGTCAATCCCATGCAAGGAACTGAAATTAAAGTCTTAATTATTGGTCATATTCTATTCGAACCTATGACTAAGATGGGTCTAAGATTCTATCACTAGAACGTACTCCAACACATGATAAGATCACCCAACCCATTCTATCTATTTGTCGCATTTTCTCTATTAATTACCATTTCAAGTGCATATACAAAGGGAAGGTAGCATACATAAGATAAGATGCTTACAACATGCAAGAAGTGCATTACTCAAATCTAGGTTAAATGTACACATTTGTACACTAGACAGGTAACAATCTTCTGTACAAATCCGCTTCTTTTTTGGCCTTCCTGGTGGTTTACGTGTTGCCGAGGTTTCATATCCACTTCCTCCTCCTCTAACACATCTTCAAAGGGAAAAATGGCACCTGTGTTAGCAAACTCTTGTGGTTTTTTCTTCCACCATAATATTGCTCCTATTGCATGAGCACAAGGAATTCCCTATTGCATGAGCACAAGGAATTCCCCTATGCTGACAAGAACAACAAGTGCATGCCTGGTTTTCTAAATCCACAACTCGTCTATGCTCCGGTGTGATCACTTCAAATACAATGCCATTTGATGGCAAAATTATATACTGCCTGGCACGATTCACTACTTCAGCTATGTGCTTCTCTTCCTCAGGTACCAACCTCAGAGAAGCATTTTGTCATGCATTATACCATTCTCGTCTAGCTTCATTCCCCCTTCTGTGAAACCTGTCCATCAATGCATGCCTAATATCTATAAGCATTGCAATGATGGGTTTTTCTCTTACATCAAGTAGAAGCGAATTCAGTGATTCTGCTATGTTTGATGTGAGATGACCAAAACGTTGGCCAAGAAAGTATGCAGTAGCCCATGTACTAGGTGGAGCAGCTTGCATTAACCAATTTGTTGCATCATTATTAACTCTTCTCATATTACAAACCTGCTCATCATATTCTGTAACAGTGTTGGCTCTAGCTGTCTCCCTGAAAAAGTGTAGGAACTCTGCAATGTTGCATTTCTTTTTCAAGTTGCTTTAAGATGCCTCATGCAATAAGCATATGCATTGTTAGGAAAAACAGCAAATAGTGCCTCCTGCAATCCCTTATTTATGTCTGACACAAATGTAAAATTAGGATGTACTTCCAGGCAGTCTCGTAATTGCATCAAAAACTAAGCCCAGTTCTCTGTATTCTTGTTATCAATAACTCCAAATGCAACGGGATAAAGACCACCTGTAGCATCAATTTTTGTAGCACAAATTAAGTGACCAAGATATTTACCTGTCGAAAAGGTGGCATCCAATCCCAAAAACGGTCTGCAACTCGAAAACCCAGTTAAACATGCACCATAAGCAACAAACCCTCTATAGAAACACCCATCAATCTCTTCAAGTATTGTTTTACTTCCTGGATTAGTTTCTAATAATTTCTGACAAAACGCACGAAGCTTTCTATATGCTCTCTTGTGATCTCCATTAATTGCGTTCATTGCTATCTCTTTTGCCCTGTAAGCCACATTGTATGTAATAGTTACACCAGCTTCTCTTCGAAAATCATCTATTAGCTCTGCTAGTTTATAATGCGGATGTTCCCTAAACTTCTCTTGATATTTCCTGGCCAACCAGCTTGCAGAATCTTCCTTGTTGCCCAATTGCTGGACACCACCACAAGTATGTTCTCCTACATCTCGAATCTCACATCTCGGTCCATAACCAATTAAAGAAGAATATAAATGCCATGCACAATCTTCTTGTGCATTTCACTCTGTATCTTGATTTATCAGATTTAATGACTTTAATTTCAGCGAAAGTTGCAATAGCTTCTGCCCGAACTACATTTTTTACATCCGCCATTGAATCAAACTGTTTTCCTTTACTCAATTCCATGTTATACAAAGGCAATTCATACAGCATTGAAGACATTCTGACTAGAAGCAAGAAAAGGATGAAAGGAAAAGAAATCACATGCATACATACCTGTTCAATGCAAAACAAATCCTGATGTTTAATGCTGATGTTGTTTGAAGCTGCAAAAACTGTTGAAGACTTGAACGGAATTGCTAAAAACATGGACAAAACTGTTGAAAAGATTGATGCCGAAGTAAGGTCATATTTGATGCCAAAATTAGGAGAGCTATGCCGAATTCAAGTTTTTCTTTGCCGAAAAGCACTTCCCGCGAACAAAATAGCCGTTCTCATTCTTCTTGTATTTTACGGCAAAAAGTAGGGGCAAAGTTATAATTTTTGAAAAACTTGGGGCATTTTCGCAAATACCCCAAACTATAAGGGTATGTTTAAAATTTTCCCTTTAGTTTATGTTTTATTCATAATCTATTTATAGTTGCCGCGAAATGGTTGTACCCATATTTTGAATGAATGCTACGCCGTCTTTCATTGTCCATCATTTATCACGAATATATTAGCTTATGTTGCTAAAGAGTTATCAGTTCAAAACATTGCCAATTCGTCCATTTCCTTGATCTGAATGCTTTAGGTTAGTGCTTATGGTGCGCTACACTGGTGGAACAGTATTACTTAAGGAAATACTGGTAAAGTGAGGAATCAAATTCTTTTGATCCAGCCATTATCATGATCCCTTTTATAAATGCAATGTATCTTCTATGTTATCTTGCACTACATGTATTCCCACTTCTCTCCCTCAACTTCCATTTCATGGGCTTTTTCTTTTGGAAGCAAAGACAAAATATATTCTTTTCTTTGCGTCTTTCTCAATCAAAGCTAACGTTTCAACAAGCTTTCTTTCATTCCTGCCTAAGTTCAACTCACTTGTTAACTTCCCCACCTGACTAATGTAACCCTAATTTCACTTTCTTCTTATCTACGCTTCCATTTATGCCATCCTCGCCCTCATTATTGATTCAATCTAGGACATACTTTCGGCCCTTTGTGGTGGCTTCATCTCGTTGACCCATTGACATATATATGTGTATATTAGTTATTTAAGATGGTGCTAAATTGACTTATCATGAAACGTAAGACATCTTGGCAAGAACCTAAATTTAAAATGGGTACATGATCCAAAATCTCAACCACCCAAGCAAACACCAAACCTCCAAGTCACCCGTTTGCCCTAAGGGCAACCCTTTAACGCAAAACATTCAATGCCATGCTCTCTTTAATACCATTAAGTTGATTTGTCCTCGGGCCCTGGCCATTTAACATCAAATAACATAGCTCTTTCTTCATTATCTGAATTTATGGAACATGATATCTCATTGGTACCATCCAAAGACCTTCAAACCACTTTACATTCTAGATCAGATATTTAGATAAGTTTCAACATGCCTTCACTATTGCAGTTTGACTATCAAGCTCTTCTCATGCTATAGCAAACTTTGAAAGGATTGATCATTACTTCTTTATTTTTTTATATTGCTCACAACCTCTAACACTGCTATTCTAAACTATAAAGATCATTGTTCTCACTCACCCGCTGTTCTATGTATCCGCTCCTGGATAACTTACTTGGATGTCAAGCCTCAGTATTTGCAATTAGATTAATACCTTAATGCAAAGGTCTCAAATTTTGGGCTATGCATATTTCTATCTCGGAACTAGCAATTGTTAAACCTGCAGTAACATGTCTATTGAGTGCTTGATTCCAGCACTGCGTTAGGACATTAAACACACCAAAACTATCTAGAATTTTTATAGTAACTGAGGTAAAGCATGTAATCAAACCGAGATAATAAGCAAAAGCAATATCCGACGAAGTTATGAGGAAGACCCCAAGATGCACTAAGCAAAGACTCAATATAAATGATTGACTTGGATTGTCATTTTCCCTTTCTCTATAAGGAAAATCATCTTCAATCTTTGTAATTTCTAACATCATTTGCTGCCCCATATGACAGACTCGAAGAAGCAAGCCCCGACTAACTCCATGCCAAACAAACATGGTAAGGAGGGACGGGGCAGATGTTATTCATCATTGATAATATTCTATATTATTTGTTCTAATTGTAAACCCCCTCCTTTTAAGCGTGCTTGCTTAACCTTCCACAACAATTCCTGGATAGGACGATACTTCACTTGATCTCAGGTTTTGAACCGGGAGCTACGCACGAAGGTAGTTTGGATACATCGTCATACCTTCTCAGAATACCATTTCTTACCAATTTGCTGCCGATATCATGTGCAAGTAGGATACAAGGTAGATGGTAATTTTCCTCAACGGTTCTACAAATTACAAAAACCCAGGCGATTCCCTTCCCTTATCCTTCATCCATTTTCACAGCTTCCCCATTCTTGGTAGCTGCATAAAAACGATTTGAAAAGGGTAAAATTTCAAAATTTCAAAATTTCAAAATTTATAGAATGTGATCTTATTAAGCATTTCCGCTGTAGAACCAATTGCCAGTATGACTAAGACAAGGGACCTTCTAAAGCTAGTGTTCTATCTGATTTATCCTAAATGGAAAAATGATGTTTTAGCAGTACATAGATATGCGTCAATTCTTTTATGTAATTTGTGTAAAGCTCTACTTTCTCATGTATGCAGCCATGCTAGAATGGCTTTACCCAATGCATAGGCTGCCTTTAAAAACTTCATAAAGTGTGGCCTGCTTCTGTTTCATCTGGTCTTTTATAGCTGTTTTATTGAGGTAAGAATCTAGCCATTTGGCTTAATGCAACTACTACAACAAAATAAGTCCAATATAACAGTCAATAGTGTGTTTCTCGAGATAAATAGGCTCCATTAGAATCTTAATATGACTAACATACATTTTCTTGAATGGCTGCAATGTTTGGAGCCTCAAAAGAGTTTCACATTTGTGTATAGGCATTATAAAACCCAAGCAGAGATTTCTGTTGCTAGTTCTTCAACACTACGTAGTTTACGAGAAACAAGCAGACTACTTTGTTACCCTTGGCAAGCCATAGCTTCTAATCTTTGATGTACTTCTTCTTTGATGTACAACATTGAGACTTGGTTTTCCTCGACTATTTGCACTGAAATACCCTTGGTGCAACTTTATCCTTTTTGAGAATTTCATATTTGGCCAGGCATGGCGACATGGGGTATTTCTCTTGGTAACTAAAAGAAAATACATACTTACTGTAAGCAAGAAAGAGCTCCACATATACTGTTTTATTCAATTTGACACCTTCTTCCTTCATCCTCTTGCCAAACATGAGTGTTGAATGTGCTTGATCACCCATGTACATCAATCCAACAACTGCTCCAAAGATGAATATACGTCCGCCATTGCAAATATCTATAGACAAGCTACAAATTAGTTAAATAAATAGTTCGAATCGAAATTATACTCCCACCTAGCAGTACAGAACACAAAACCAAGATCACATTTTTCGCAAGTCGTCCATACCTTGTGCCCCTCTTCTGAGCCACCAACACCGGAGGTTTTCCGATCGCATCCGGTTTGCCAATTTAAAACGGTGCTACATCGCTCGATCTCCAACAGGAGCGATGGGCAGAATGACTGGCTACAACCAGCTTAGGCCAGTCATGTAGGATATCTGCGAATACCCTGGAACATACCTAGCATCATTCTCACATAAGCAAGGGCTTGCCCTTAAGGGCAACCCAAAAAACATTGTCACATGAAACATATTATTGGACCGTCTAACTTCCTCGCACCATTTATCTCTACATATATAAAGCGGTTTAATGTTTTTTTTTTTTCTTTAATATTTCCGCGCCGCAATCTAATTTCATGTTTAGACGCCATGTATATTTTAGTTTGATAATCTTGTCCTCTGACACCTAGCTATGGCGATGGCAGGCATGCTTGGACTCGGCTCAGGCTCTGGCGCTTTACCCTTTGACGTGGCTGGAGGCAGCAGAAGCAGATCGTTGGAGCAGATATGTCGTAAAAAAGCAGTGAAGATCGGCTTGAAGCATTTCTTCTTGAAGCTAAATTCGTCCAGGGAAAAAAAACAGCCAATGCATTGTAAATTGATATTCAAGTACGGATCCTCTATTCTTAAGGTATTAAAATGCAATCTGCCTACATTAGCTAAATTAGATCTTGATACGTGCTGACAATGTAATCGTTTAGGGTCTGTTCTGCCATAGCTAGAAGCTCCAATCTGGACCACTAGAATGTGTTTGAGCCATGCAGAAAACACTTAGGAAAATGATGTCAGCATTGCGTTTGCACAATAGTAGGTACGCATGTGTTCTCTACTTTCTTCAAAATTTGAAAGGGATGATTTTGTTAAAATAGAGCATTTTCCATCTAAATTTGCAATACTCACTGTTAACATCCCCCAATGGCTCATAGCTACTTCTTTGGCTCTTCAAACTAGAACAGAGTTTGTGACATTCCAGGGAAATATATGCCATAAATACGTATATTTTCAGGTCCGTCACTATACAAGTCTGTTTCCATAGCCTTGTATACCATAGGTTAGTGGCATAGGTTGCATGTCTAAGTTATTCATATAACTTAGACACCCTTAGGGTAAGGCCATTTTCCACGTGGCCTTATCCTATTGGGCAACCGCCACATGGCCCTACTTATTGGAGCCATGTGGCATAACATGTGAACCCTAACCTACAAAGGCCTAAACCCTAAGCCTAGGCCTCTTTTCTGGCTCCAACAGCCTGGGAACCTTCTTCGCGCTCGAAACTCCGTTTCAAGAACCGTTTGTTGTGGCATAGCCTAGCACAGCAGCACCTGGAGCGTGTGCGCGTCAATAGGAGTGGGAGCTACTTCAACCACCTTGAAGACCATGGAGACGCCGGGAGCAGGAGGGAGTTCCTCAGGAGCAGGTATTTGGGTTAGAGTTCTTTGTAGATCATCCAGAAGTTAGGACTCCAGATGAGTTAGCATTTCGTGTCTCTAGTAAAGCCTTCTTAGAACCCTCAGTCTAGATCTTGAACCCTAATCAATGAACCCTAACTGCAAGTTAGATGTGTATGATTAGGTTTAGATGTTATTCTCATTATTATCATGTATGTGGATATGTGATGTTGGTTGATCATGTTTGCTCCTCTTGTATTGGGAAGGGGACCTAGTAGCCATTACTTAGTGATGCTCCTAGTTTAGACCCTTTAGTTCCTATTATTATGCGGCATGTGCATAGGAACCCACCGGGCTATGGGAGTTATGGTATGACTTAGCACTACATAAGGGGCTAGAGGCGAGACGGAGGAAGGGTCCCTACTGAGCGTGGCTACTGGGGACGCCATAGTGGGCTAGGCTTATGGCCGGTCACTTCGAGTGGGCGGGGCATGGGCCGACAACTCCTGGGGCAATGGTGCCGCCTTGTCTCTTAAGAGCTGTAGGGGACGGCCTGGCTCTTATTTTGGGGGGTTAAGTCGGGGAAGAATCATGTGTCGCCACGATTCTCTAGCCGCCCTTGGAACCTCTAGACCCCGGGAAGGGGAGATGAAACCCTTCCTGCCTCAACGGACCGGGGAGATGCAACCAAGAGTAGTCTCGATGGCTGATGCCATGAGATTGCGTATCCGGAAGGCTAGAGCCATACCGGAGCTCGATCTAGCCCATCTGCAAAGTATGCACAGGAGGGACGGATGGAGTGGTCAACCCTAGCCATTGTCTATAGCTAGCCCCGCCATTGTTATGACTCGGTTTGCTCTATCTTGAGGCCTAGCCATCAGTCTACCACCCCACGTGTCTGAACCTTGGGTAGGAGCTCTCATGTTTTATGGCATATGTTTATCTCTATTGTATCTATGGATGTATGGATGTGCTACCCTTCGAGGTAGTTCGATGCATTGTTATTGCTAGTTCTGACGTTGTTTATGCTTCCCCTGTGATAGGAGCCCATAGGGGAAGGGCGTGCAAGACACCTTCGTGTCCCCTTCCCGCACTAGGGATACCCTGGAGTGCAGAATAGACGGAAGGCCCGTGCGATCAAAGGACCGGATGGAGGATTTCCTACGGAGTCTACAGTGGGGCACCGTATATTTTGTAGGGAGCGTCACAATGGTATCGGAGCAACGTTCTTGGTTGACCTGAAGAAATAGCAGCCTGTGATATCAGCCCACGTGGCAGCAGATCTGCTGGACAGATGTGGCCCCATCCCCATCAGGTACTGTTGACAAAAAGGCAAGCGGTCTGTAGATCTGGACGCGGAGTTTGCAGCAGAGAAAATCGATTCGGGAGAAGCCGATTCCGATTGAAGCCGATTGAAGACAAGAGGGGACGAATTGAGGAGCCGTGAGCAGTAAGGATTGTAGCTGTAGAAGGGATAATCCGGATTGGGTCTGTCCCTTTGGAGAATCCGGCAGATTGGGTCTGCCCGTTTAAATTACTGTCAGGTTATTACATTAGTATCAGAGCCAACCCATCATGGCCAGCAGACTTGCTCTGACTTATCTCAACAGCACACAAATTTTTGAAGGAGATAAAGCTGGCTTCCAATTGTGGAAGGCCAAAATAACGCAAGCTCTTAAGGTGGACAAATTATGGGAGCTTGTGTCGAAGGGAAAATCTGCTGCTCAAACCAAAAGAGGCATCCAGTTCCGAAGAAGGAAAAAAGGGAGAAATAGGTGAAGATGAGAGGGAAGAGATTGCAAAGGCAATCATTATGGCTAAGCTGGGAGGTGACATAGTGCTTGAAATTCAGCACAAGACCTCCTTTGAGATGTGGCAATACCTGCTCAAAAGGTATGAAGAGAAAACTTCATCGCAAATAGAAGTGCTGGAGATGCAGGTGCGGAATATGCAGTTCAAAGAAGGAGATGAGATAAGAGATATAATTCGGCGATTCCGTTTGTTGTTTCACGATCTTGAGGGAGCCGGAGTGAAATATTCGGAGCAGCAAAAGGTATTGGCATTTACAAGAGCTTTTCATGATACTCATAAAGAATTAGCTGTGTTAGTTAGGCGTACTGCTCCAACGCTTGATGCAGCTGTAGAGGCAATTAGGACAGAAATTGAACAGGAGAAGATTGCAAAAACAATTTCAAGAGAGAGAGTTGTCCGAGAAGAGGAGCATCCCACCACATTGTATGCAGGTGAAAGAGGAAGGCGTCGAGGTAGAGGTCGAGCAAGAGGACGAGCACAGATTCAATGTTATGGCTGTGAGGAGTTTGGTCATATAAAGGCAGATTGCCCAAATCGAGAAAGGTGGAGTCGTGGACAGAGTTCATATGCACGAGGAAGGGTCGAGGAGGCTCTTTTCATTGTAATGTAAATAAAGTTGATGATAGCAAAGAAGATCTGGCAACGGTGGGAGCATTGACAGAGGATAAGGTACATAATACTAAATCACATTTGGCATCTAGAAAATACATAGTATCAAATGTTAGTATTAAGAAAGGAATGGATAAAACTGACACCTTGACTATAGATTCGGGAGCTGAAGTCTCCGTAGTAAGCTCACCTAATCTGTTGAAAAACATTGAGCCAAGCAAGAGTCCAAGAATGGTGCAGATGGGAAATGGCGCAATACAAAAGGTCCATGGAAAGGGGGAGTTGCAGGTATCAAAAGAAGGCAAGGATCTGTTGAGGTTGCCAAATACTTTGTTTGCGCCTGGCATGTTGTTTAACTTGGTCTCAGTTGCCAATCTTGTGGACAAAGGTTATGATTTGTTTTTTCATAAGCGTGGTTGCAAGTTTATTAGAGATGGTGTGAAATTATTTGAAGCTGAAAGAAGGGGGAATTTATTTGAATTAGATATCAAAAATATCAATAAAATATCTCCAGTGGATGATTTGCACATTTGGCATTTAAGGCCAGCGCATGTGAATCATGATAGCATTAAAATTGCAAATAGGCACAATCTGTTGGATGATTTGATGTGTGGAGAAGAGGCTTATGATGATGTTTGCGAAGCGTGCATGATGGGTAAACAAAGCAGGTTGCCTTTCAGGAATAAGGGTAAAAGAGCAAATAAAATACTTGATCTAGTGCACTCTGATGTCTGTGGGCCTATGCAAGTCGAAAGTCTTGGTTCAAAGTGTTACTTTGCAACATTCATAGATGATTTTAGTAGGCGAACCAAATGTTATTTCTTGCGATCCAAGGATCAAGTGTTTAATGCCTTTAAACTATATGTTGCTGAGGTTGAAAGAGAAAAATCGTCCAAGGTTAAATGTTTGAGATCCGATCTTGAGGTGAATATAGGTCGTCAGAATTTTGCAAATTCTGTCAAATGTGTGGGATAAAAAGGCAATACACGTGCAGATACACGCCTCAACAGAATGGTGTAGCGGAGCGAAAGAACCGTACTATCATGAATGCTGCAAGGTCCATGCTCAAGCACGCAGGCCTACCCAATAGCTTATGGGCAGAAGCAGTAGCAGCTGCTTGTCACATTCAAAATAGACTGCCTAGTGTTGCGGTTAAGGGAGGAGTGCCAGAACAATTTTGGACGGGGAAAAGGCAATCAGTAAAACGCTTTAAAGTTTATGGATGCTTAGCCTATATGTTGGTGCCCGAGGAGCTGAGAAGGAAATTAGATGATCGAAGCATATGCACTTTCTTGGTTGGCTATGATGAGGAGACAAATGGCTACAGACTGTACGATCCTAATGCTCGCAAAGTGTATGTCAGTAGAAATGTGATATTCAATGAAAATGTTTTGTACAAGGACAGGAAAAGTCTGAGCAAACAAGAAACAATAGAATGGATGCCAGAGGAGTATTTGGAAGAAAACTCAAGGGTAAAGGAGGAAACTGCGAGTGCCCCAGAGGAAACAGTGGATTTGCCAATAGGTGAAGAAATAGAGCTTGAAACAGATGAGGCCAAACATGATGGAATTATAGATGTAGAACAGGATGTGATGCACGAAACTGATAGTGCACAGCATGGACCAGATGTTGAAATAGAAGAAGTGCACGAAGCCTTGGAGGGTGACAGTGTGCCGGAAACTAAACATCAAATGGGAGAAAGCGGTGAGGAGGTTGAAAGAAGTACACGAGGAGTCAGACGCAGCGAAGTGGAACGTCTCAAATCTGAGCTTTCATTTGACACGGAGACACTTGGCAGAAAGGAAGGCAGAACAACGAGGCCACCAAAACCTAAAATCTTATCTTGCACGTTGGAACCTAGAACAGTGGAAGAGGCAGTAGCAGGGATAGATGCAAGAAAGTGGAAGGAAGTAATGGAAAATGAGTTAGACTCATTCAAGCAGACAGGAACATATGAACTGGTACCAAGACCAGGCGATAAAAATGTTGTAGACAGTAAATGGATATTTAAGACAAAAAGGAAGGCTGATGGATCAATAGAAAGGTACAAAGCATGTTTGGTCGCTAAAGGATATACACAACAAGAGGGGATAGACTATAAAGATACTTTTTCACCCATTGTCAAGATGACCAGTTTGAGAGCTCTTATAGCAATTGCAGTGCAAAATGACATGGAGCTTAATCATATGGACGTCAAAACTGCATTTCTGAACGGAGATCTAGAAGAAGAACTGTACATGGAGCAGCCTCGTGGATACGAACAAGGTGATAATCTAGTATGCAAATTGAAGAAGGCCATCTATGGACTTAGACAGGCATCTAGGCAGTGGTACGTATGCATGAATACGTTTCTAGTTGCCAACGGATTTGTAAAATTAAAAACTGAAGGAAATCTCTATATGAGACAAGAAGGAGGTAAGTGCCTGATAATGGCTCTATATGTTGACGATTGTGTCATTGCCAGCAGTGACAAAGCCTTACTGGCCAAATGCAAGTTGTTGTTGAAAGGTCGATTTCAAATGACTGATCTAGAGAGAGCTTCGAGAAAATGCTAGGTATGGAGGTGCGAAGGGATAGGACACGAGGTATATTGTGTCTTACTCAAGAACAAGACATCAAAAAGATGCTCGCCAAATTTAGAATGATTGATTGCAATGCAAAGAAAAACAACATTGGCACCGTGACGGAGAATATCGGGAAAGATGTGTCCAAGAACGATGCGAAAGAAAGGAAATGGAAAATAAACCATATAGGTCATTAGTGGGGGCGCCTATTGTATGTCGCAAAACAAAGACAAGGCCGATATCATGTATGCCGTTAACTGCTAAGCGTGATACTTGAATAATCCCCGGCAAGGAGCATTGGGCAAAGCAAATAAGAGAGTTCTTAGGTACTTGAAAGGCACCTCGACTCATGGCCTATGCTTCTCCGTGAGGTGCGAGTGAAATAGTTTAGTTGGATATGCAGATGCAGATTGGGGAGGTGATCTTGATGATAGAAAATCAACCTCTGGGTACATTTGCAAACTCGGGAATACGGCAATATCGTGGGCGAGCAAGAAACAAGAGTGTGTAGCAAAGTCAAGTGCAGAAGCAGAATATGTGGCAGTATCTCTGGCAGCTTCAGAGATCATTTGGTTGCGAAGGAGCAAAAATCCAGTTTGCCATTCACGTACCAAGCATATAGAAATACATCATCATTTTATCAGAGATGAGGTAGACAAGGGAGAAATTAACGTGGAATATGTTCCCACAAAATTACAAGAGGCAGATATATTAACGAAGGTCCTTACTGAACCAAAATTAACAGCGGCTAAGGTTCAAGTAGGAATTGTAGATTGCACAGGCTGAGGGGGAGAATGAAGAAATAGTGGCCTGTGATATCAGCCCACGTGGATGTGGTCCCATCCCCATCAGGTACTGTCGACAAAAAGGCAGGCGGTCTGTAGATCTGGACGCAGAGTTTGCAGCAGAGAAAATCGATTCGGGAGAAGCCGATTTCGATTGAAGCCGATTGCAGACAAGAGGGGACGAACTGAGGAGCCGTGAGCAGTAAGGATTGTAGCTGTAGAAGGGAGAATCCGGATTGGGTCTGTCCCTTTGGAGAATCCGGCAGATTGGGTCTGCCCGTTTAAATTACTGTCAGGTTATTACATGACCAAGAGCTAGCACTGACCATATCCCTGAATAGGTAGATTAACTGGCCTAGCTAAGGAATGGAATGAGAATTCCAGTCTTGAACCGCGAAATGTGGGAGAAATTTTTTCCCCATTAGCAGGGTCATAATTAGATTAAGTATACTCTAAGTGGTAGAAATAATATAGTCAAAAGAAACCTTCTAGTAAATTGAGCTCAAATTGTTCATGAACCGTATTTTTCTGGCGCGAAATGACCAATATTTGGCCCAAAGAGAAATAGGAAAATTTTGAGAAATAGTTAAGTGATTAAGGAAAGTACCTTAATTAATAACCCATAGTTATAATAAATTTACTCTTAAGAAAAGTAGCCCCTAAATCTTTGGAAGCATTCCTACTCCTTAGAAGTTCCCAAATAGTAGCTTGAACCTCCCTTTTACCCTTGTAAGACGAATTATAAGCTAATCTACGAAGCTGCCATAAGAGTATCCACCGAACGAACAGTCGGCGAGATCGATCCAAAGGAGCCGCGAATAGACATAATCTATCATTGATAGAGGCAAGATCCTCGAAGAGGCCACCATCAAGGAAGCTAAATTGTTGGGAGGACCAAACAAGTAACTAGGAAGGTTGGAAGCCCCAGCTTGCACCGGAATGTTTGAAGCACTCACGGCGTGTGGCGACAAGCAAATTCTTGAGGCTCTTTAGACGAATCGTTTCACTCTTGGAGGAGCAACGAGTTAACACTTCAGGTGAATGATCGCAAGGCTCGGGGAAAATTGAGATCGTGGCGTCCACTTTTGGAGGTGAGGAGCAAGTACAAGAGCAATCTTGGCAGTGGGGGCAATCCCAAAACCAAGAAGAGTAGATGTGGAGCAAGCAGTAGGAGCAACCTCGGCAACATGAGCAACCTCAACACCAGGAAGAGTAGGTGAGCAACAAGCAGTAGGAGCAACCTCGACGTAGAAGCAACCCCAACAGCAGGATCATCAGCAAGGGGAGCCATCAATGCGGAAGAAAAGGAAGGAAGAGACGTAGGCAAGGGAGAAGTGAACAAAGAGGCGTGAAGCTAGGAGTAGGGGGAGCGTGGTTGTAAGAGAACCACAACCGGACGAAGTGGAGGAGGATGAGCTTGAGGAGGAAGGACTACACCAATAAGAGGGGAAGAAACAGACTAAAGAAGAAGAGGAGGAGGAGGCCGAAGAACAGACGGAGCATACGCTCAGCAACCATATCCAATGCAGTCCAAGGAGGGCAAGATCAGCGAGAAGCTATTTAAGCTGAAGCAAGATACACGAGAAGAAGAAGGCAGCATGCAAGATTTATCTCCACCGATGGATCCGACATAATTATTGATATTGTAAGTAGAGTGTCAGAGTCTGTCAAAGGTAGCCGACCAGGGTCGAAAAGCAAGCCTCCACCACCTCGACTCGATTCCCCGAAGAAGGTCCGCCATGGGCCAAATTCCAAGCACAGTAGAGCTGCTCGACATATTTGGCATTGCCAACAATGCATCAGTCTGATAATTCAGAAAGCCTCCTTTCGAGTGCCTACATCAAGGGTCTATGTAGAAGTTCAAGATGGACTACGACTACCGAGCCACATCAAGGACGAGCCACATCAAAGCAGAGTAAACTCAACTCTTCGAGGAGGGCAATCTATGTGCAATCCACGCGAAGAGGGTGACTATGATGCCAAGGACCTCCACCTGGCGAGGAGGATCCACAAGGAGAGGCCCTAGAAGCTTCAATTTTTGTACATAGTAAAATTTTATATATATTAAAGCTATCTTTTTCGTGTAAGTCAATTTTTAATATATAAAAATACCTTCCTTTGTAAATTAATCTCTTAAAAGTGTTTTTGTATAAATTGAATTGTTGTAGAATCTTTTCTATTGTAGTTAGAATGTTCTTAATTGCTAAGTCTATGTAAAACTTTCTTTAGAAAATCGAAAATTGGCCAAAGTCAACCCACTCGGGTCGATTCGCGCGAAAGGCCTCTGCGTCGCGAACGCAAGGCCCCTTCCGCGCGAATGGACCCGAGTTGCTTGAATTAAGGCATAATTGCCCAAATTTTGTGTTGAAAAATGTTAAAATGCTTAGAATCTACTTAGAAATACAGTCTAACACTTATTTTTTGTTAAAAACATAAAAAAGAAGTCAAAATTGGGCCACTCCGGTCGATTCGCGCCAAAGGCCTCTACGTCGCGAACGCGCCATGGACCCGAGTCACCCGAAATTGCACTTTTTCATGTCATTTTAGTATGGAATAAGTTGGTAGATAGCTAGAACAGCGAGAATAAGACAGTGTAGCATATTATATTTGTTAGAAAGATTAAATATTGCTTGAGGTGACTCCACTAGGGTCCATTCGCGCCAGAGGGCTATGCATTAGTGGGGTCCATTCGTGCCAGAGGGCTATGCGTCGAGAACGCATACCGCATGGGCGCGAATCGACCCGAGTGGTATGAGTTTGAGCAAAAATTTTGCAATTTTGCTCGGGAAAGGTTGTTAGCATCCAATCCCAAAAACGGTCTGCAACTCGAAAACCCAGTTAAACATGCACCATAAGCAACAAACCCTCTATAGAAACACCCATCAATCTCTTCAAGTATTGTTTTACTTCCTGGATTAGTTTCTAATAATTTCTGACAAAACGCACGAAGCTTTCTATATGCTCTCTTGTGATCTCCATTAATTGCGTTCATTGCTATCTCTTTTGCCCTGTAAGCCACATTGTATGTAATAGTTACACCAGCTTCTCTTCGAAAATCATCTATTAGCTCTGCTAGTTTATAATGCGGATGTTCCCTCAACTTCTCTTGATATGTGCTCGCCAACCAGCTTGCAGAATCTTCCTTGTTGCCCAATTGTTGGACACCACCACAAGTATGTTCTCCTACATCTCGAATCTCACATCTCGGTCCATAACCAATTAAAGAAGAATATAAATGCCATGCACAATCTTCTTGTGTGCATTTCACTCTGTATCTTGATTTATCAGATTTAATGACTTTAATTTCAGCGAAAGTTGCAATAGCTTCTGCCCGAACTACATTTTTTACATCCGCCATTGAATCAAACTGTTTTCCTTTACTCAATTCCATGTTATACAAAGGCAATTCATACAGCATTGAAGACATTCTGACTAGAAGCAAGAAAAGGATGAAAGGAAAAGAAATCACATGCATACATACCTGTTCAATGCAAAACAAATCCTGATGTTTAATGCTGATGTTGTTTGAAGCTGCAAAAACTGTTGAAGACTTGAACGGAATTGCTAAAAACATGGACAAAACTGTTGAAGATCTGACTGAAAGATTGATGCCGAAGTAAGGTCATATTTGATGCCAAAATTAGGAGAGCTATGCCGAATTCAAGTTTTTCTTTGCCGAAAAGCATTTCCCGCGAACAAAATAGCCGTTCTCATTCTTCTTGTATTTTACGGTAGGGGCAAAGTTATAATTTTTGAAAAACTTGGGGCATTTTCGCAAATACCCCAAACTATAAGGGTATGTTTAAAATTTTCCCTTTAGTTTATGTTTTATTCATAATCTATTTATAGTTGCTGCGAAATGGTTGTACCCATATTTTGAATGAATGCTACGCCGTCTTTCATTGTCCATCATTTATCACGAATATATTAGCTTATGTTGCTAAAGAGTTATCAGTTCAAAACATTGCCAATTCGTCCATTTCCTTGATCTGAATGCTTTAGGTTAGTGCTTATGGTGCGCTACACTGGTGGAACAATATTACTTAAGGAAATACTGGTAAAGTGAGGAATCAAATTCTTTTGATCCAGCCATTATCATGATCCCTTTTATAAATGCAATGTATCTTCTATGTTATCTTGCACTACATGTATTCCCACTTCTCTCCCTCAACTTCCATTTCATGGGCTTTTTTTTTTGGAAGCAAAGACAAAATATATTCTTTCTTTGCAGTCTTTCTCAATCAAAGCTAACGTTTCAACAAGCTTTCTTTCATTCCTGCCTAAGTTCAACTCACTTGTTAACTTCCCCACCTGACTAATGTAACCCTAATTTCACTTTCTTCTTATCTACGCTTCCATTTATGCCATCCTCGTCCTCATTATTGATTCAATCTAGGACATACTCGGCCACTGTGGCTTCATCTCTGTTGACCCATTGACATATATATGTGTATATTAGTTATTTAAGATGGTGCTAAATTGACTTATCATGAAACGTAAGACATCTTGGCAGCAACCTAAATTTAAAATGGGTACATGATCCAAAATCTCAACCACCCAAGCAAACACCAAACCTCCAAGTCACCCGTTTGCCCTAAGGGCAACCCTTTAACGCAAACATTCAATGCCATGCTCTCTTTAATACCATTAAGTTGATTGTCCTCTGGGCCCCGTCATTTAACATCAAATAACATAGCTCTTTCTTCATTATCTGAATTTATGGAACATGATATCTCATTGATACCATCCAGCACCTTCAAACCACTTTACATTCTAGACTGTATATTTAGATAAGTTTCAACATGCCTTCACTATTGCAGTTTGACTATCAAGCTCTTCTCATGCTATAGCAAACTTTGAAAGGATTGATCATTACTTCTTTTTTTTTTTATATTGCTCACAACCTCTAACACTGCTATTCTAAACTATAAAGATCATTCATTGTTCTCACTCACCCGCTGTTCTATGTATCCGCTCCTGGATAACTTACTTGGATGTCAAGCCTCAGTATTTGCAATTAGATTAATACCTTAATGCAAAGGTCTCAAATTTTGGGCTATGCATATTTCTATCTCGGAACTAGCGATTGTTAAACCGACAGTAATCTATTGAGTGCTTGATTCCAGCACTGCATTAGGACATTAAACACACCAAAACTATCTAGAATTTTTATAGTAATCTGGAGGTAAAGCATGTAATCAAACTGGAGATAATAAGCAAAAGCAATATCTGACGTAAGTTATGAGGAAGACCCCAAGATGCACTAAGCAAAGACTCAATATAAATGATTGACCTGCGGGATTGTCATTTTCCCTTTCTCTATAAGGAAAATCATCTTCAATCTTTGTAATTTCTAGCATCATTTGCTGCCCCATATGACAGGACTCGAAGAAGTAAGCCCCGACTAACTCCATGCCAACAAACATGGTAAGGAGGGACCGGGGCAGATGTTATTCATCATTGATAATATTCTACATTATTTGTTCTAATTGTAAACCCCCTCCTTTTTAAGCAGGCTTGCTTAACCTTCCACAACAATTCCTGGAATTATAGACTATCCACCTGTCTACCACATCATGCAAATTTAATGTGGCATAACCTTTATCGTTGGATTCCCTAATTTCTTTGATGGCCAAGGAAATTAGAAATCATCTAAAAGTTTACCATAGGACGATACTTCACTTGATCTCAGGTTTTGAACCGGGGGCTACGCACGAAGGTAGTTTGGATACATCGTCATACCTTCTCGGAATACCATTTCTTACCATTTTTTGCTGCCGATATCATGTCCAAGTAGGATACAAGGTAGATGGTAATTTTCCTCAACGGTTCTACAAATTATGAAAACCCAGGCGATTCCCTTCCCTTATCCTTCATCCATTTTCACAGCTTCCCCATTCTTAGCAGCTGGGCTGGCCATTAGATTGGATGCATAAAAACGATTTGAAAGGGTAAAATTTCAAAATTTCAAAATTTCAAAATTTATAGAATGTGATCTTATTAAGCATTTCCGCTGTAGAACCAATTGCCAGTATGACTAAGACAAGGGACCTTCTAAAGCTAGTGTTCTATCTGATTTATCCTAAATGGAAAAATGATGTTTTAGCAGTACATAGATATGCGTCAATTCTTTTATGTAATTTGTGTAAAGCTCTACTTTCTCATGTATGCAGCCATGCTAGAATGGCTTTACCCAATGCATAGGCTGCCTTTAAAAACTTCATAAAGTGCGGCCTTACTCGTTTCATCCGGTCTTTTATAAATTTGTTTTATTGAGGTAAGAATCTAGCCATTTGGCTTAATGCAACTACTACAACAAAATAAGTCCAATATAACGGTCTAATAGTGTGTTTCTCGAGATAAATAGGCTCCATTAGAATCTTAATATGACTAACACATTATTTTTCTTGAATGGCTGCAATGTTTGGAGCCTCAAAAGAGTTTCACATTTGTGTATAGACATTATAAAACCCAAGCAGAGATTTCTGTTGCTAGTTCTTCAACACTGCGTAGTTTACGAGAAACAAGCAAACTACTTTGTTACCCTTGGCAAGCCATAGCTTCTAATCTTTGATGTACTTCTTCTTTGATGTACAACATTGAGACTTGGTTTTCCTCGACTATTTGCACTGAAATACCCTTGGTGCAACTTTATCCTTTTTTAGAATTTCATATTTGGCCAGGCATGGCGACATGGGGTATTTCTCTTGGTAACTAAAAGAAAATACATACTTACTGTAAGCAAGAAAGAGCTCCACATATACTGTTTTATTCAATTTGACACCTTCTTCCTTCATCCTCTTGCCAAACATGAGTGTTGAATGTGCTTGATCACCCATGTACATCAATCCAACAACTGCTCCAAAGATGAATATACGTCCGCCATTGCAAATATCTATAGATAAGCTACAAATTAGTTAAATAAATAGTTCGAATCGAAATTATACTCCCACCTAGCAGTACAGAACACAAAACCAAGATCACATTTTTCGCAAGTCGTCCATACCTTGTGCCCCTCTTCTGAGCCACCAACACCGGAGGTTTTCCGATCGCATCCGGTTTGCCAATTTAAAACGGTGCTACATCGCTCGATCTCCAACAGGAGCGATGGACAGAATGACTGGCTACAACCAGCTTAGGCCAGTCATGTAGGATATCTGCGAATACCCTGGAACATACCTAGCATCATTCTCACATAAGCAAGGGCTTGCCCTTAAGGGCAACCCAAAAAACATTGTCACATGAAACATATTATTGGACCGTCTAACTTCCTCGCACCATTTATCTCTACATATATAAAGCGGTTTAATGTTTTTTTTTTCTTTAATATTTCTGCGCCGCAATCTAATTTCATGTTTAGATGCCATGTATATTTTAGTTTGACAATCTTGTCCTCTGACACCTAGCTATGGTGATGGCAGGCATGCTTGGACTCGGCTCAGGCTCTGGCGCTTTACCCTTTGACGTGGCTGGAGGCAGCAGAAGCAGATCGTTGGAGCAGATATGTCGTAAAAAAGCAGTGAAGATCGGCTTGAAGCAGTTCTTCTTGAAGCTAAATTCGTCCAGGGAAAAAAAATCAGCCAATGTAAATTGATATTCAAGTACGGGTCTTGGATCTATCCTCTATTCTTAAGGTATTAAAATGCAATCTGCCTACATTAGCTAAATTAGACCTTGATACGTGCTGACAATTTAATCGTTTAGGGTCTGTTCTGCCATAGCTAGAAGCTCCAATCTGGACCACTAGAATGTGTTTGAGCCATGCAGAAAACACTTAGGAAAATGATGTCGGCATTG
The DNA here is from genome assembly GCA_021234155.1 of Isoetes taiwanensis. Taxonomy (NCBI): domain Eukaryota; kingdom Viridiplantae; phylum Streptophyta; class Lycopodiopsida; order Isoetales; family Isoetaceae; genus Isoetes; species Isoetes taiwanensis. The sequence goes on from JAJEKV010000004.1 coordinate 28,571,571, forward strand.
CGTTTGCACAATAGTAGGTACGCATGTGTTCTCTACTTTCTTCAAAATTTGAAAGGGATGATTTTGTTAAAATAGAGCATTTTCCATCTAAATTTGCAATACTCACTGTTAACATCCCCCAATGGCTCATAGCTACTTCTTTGGCTCTTCAAACTAGAACAGAGTTTGTGACATTCCAGGGAAATATATGCCATAAATACGTATATTTTCAGGTCCGTCACTATACAAGTCTGTTTCCATAGCCTTGTATACCATAGGTTAGTGGCATAGGTTGCATGTCTAAGTTATTCATATAACTTAGACACCCTTAGGGTAAGGCCATTTTCCACGTGGCCTTATCCTATTCGGCAACCGCCACATGGCCCTACTTATTGGAGCCATGTGGCATAACATGTGAACCCTAACCTACAAAGGCCTAAACCCTAAGCCTAGGCCTCTTTTCTGGCTCCAACAGCCTGGGAACCTTCTTCGCGCTCGAAACTCCGTTTCGAGAACCGTTTGCTGTGGCATAGCCTAGCACAAAGAAATACTGGAGCGTCTTGGCGTCAATAGGAGTGGGAGCTACTTCAACCACCTTGAAGACCATGGAGACGCCGGAGCGCAGGAGGGAGTTCTCGGGGAGCGGTATTTGGGTTAGAGTTCTTTGTAGATCATCTGGAAGTTAGGACTCCAGATGAGTTAGCATTTCGTGTCTCTAGTAAAGCCTTCCTAGAACCCTCAGTCTAGATCTTGAACCCTAATCAATGAACCCTAACTGCAAGTTAGATGTGTATGATTAGGTTTAGATGTTATTCTCATTATTATCATGTATGTGGATATGTGATGTTGGTTGATCATGTTTGCTCCTCTTGTATTGGGAAGGGGACCTAGTAGCCATTACTTAGTGATGCTCCTAGTTTAGACCCTTTAGTTCCTATTATTATGCGGCATGTGCATAGGAACCCACCGGGCTATGGGAGTTATGGTATGACTTAGCACTACATAACGGGGCTAGAGGCGAGACAGAGGAAGGGTCCCTACTGAGCGTGGCTACTGGGGACGCCATAGTGGGCTAGGCTTATGGCCGGTCACTTCGAGTGGGCGGGGCATGGGCCGACAACTCCTGGGGCAATGGTGCCGCCTTGTCTCTTAAGAGCTGTAGGGGATGGCTTGGCTCTTATTTTGGGGGGTTAAGTCGGGGAAGAATCATGTGCCGCCACGATTCTCTAGCCGCCCTTGGAACCTCTAGACCCCGGGAAGGGGAGATGAAACCCTTCCTGCCTCAACGGACCGGGGAGATGCAACCAAGAGTAGTCTCGATGGGTGATGCCATGAGATTGCGTATCCGGAAGGCTAGAGCCATACCGGAGCTCGATCTAGCCCATCTGCAAAGTATGCACAGGAGGGACGGATGGAGTGGTCAACCCTAGCCATTGTCTATAGCCAGCCCCGCCATTGTTATAACTCGGTTTGCTCTATCTTGAGGCCTAGCCATCAGTCTACCATCCCACGTGTCTGAACCTTGGGTAGGAGCTCTCATGTTTTATGGCATATGTTTATCTCTATTGTATCTATGGATGTATGGATGTGCTACCCTTCGAGGTAGTTCGATGCATTGTTATTGCTAGTTCTGATGTTGTTTATGCTTCCCATGTGATAGGAGCTCATAGGGGAAGGGTGTGCAAGACACCTTCGTGTCCCCTTCCCGCACTAGGGATACCCTGGAGTGCGGAATAGACGGAGGGCCCGTGCGGTCAAAGGACCGGATGGAGGATTTCCTACGGAGTCTACAATGGGGCACCGTATATTTTGTAGGGAGCGTCACAATGGTATCAGAGCAACGTTCTTGGTTGACCTGAAGAAATAGCAGCCTGTGATATCAGCCCACGTGGCAGCAGATCTGCTGGACAGATGTGGCCCCATCCTCATCAGGTACTGTCGACAAAAAGGCAGGCGGTCTGTAGATCTGGACGCGGAGTTTGCAGCAGAGAAAATCGATTCGGGAGAAGCCGATTCCGATTGAAGCCTATTGCAGACAAGAGGGGACGAATTGAGGTGCCGTGAGCAGTAAGGATTGTAGCTGTAGAAGGGATAATCCGGATTGGGTCTGTCCCTTTGGAGAATCCGGCAGATTGGGTCTGCCCGTTTAAATTACTGTCAGGTTATTACATTAGTATCAGAGCCAACCCATCATGGCCAGCAGACTTGCTCTGACTTATCTCAACAACACACAAATTTTTGAAGGAGATGAAGCTGGCTTCCAATTGTGGAAGGCCAAAATAACGCAAGCTCTTAAGGTGGACAAATTATGGGAGCTTGTGTCGAAGGGAAAATCTGCTGCTCAAACCAAGGTGAAGCAAGAGGCATCCAGTTCCGAAGAAGGAAAAAAGGGAGAAATAGGTGAAGATGAGAGGGAAGAGATTGCAAAGGCAATCATTATGGCTAAGCTGGGAGGTGACATAGTGCTTGAAATTCAGCACAAGACATCCTTTGAGATGTGGCAATACCTGCTCAAAAGGTATGAAGAGAAAACTTCATCGCAAATAGAAGTGCTGGAGATGCAGGTGCGGAATATGCAGTTCAAAGAAGGAGATGAGATAAGAGATATAATTCGGCGATTCCATTTGTTGTTTCACGATCTTGAGGGAGCCGGAGTGAAGTATTCGGAGCAACAAAAGGTATTGGCATTTACAAGAGCTTTTCATGATACTCATAAAGAATTAGCTGTGTTAGTTAGGCGTACTGCTCCAACGCTTGATGCAGCTGTAGAGGCAATTAGGACAGAAATTGAACAGGAGAAGATTGCAAAAACAATTTCAAGAGAGAGAGTTGTCCGAGAAGAGGAGCATCCCACCACATTGTATGCAGGTGAAAGAGGAAGGCGTCGAGGTAGAGGTCGAGCAAGAGGACGAGCACAGATTCAATGTTATGGCTGTGAGGAGTTTGGTCATATAAAGGCAGATTGCCCAAATCGAGAAAGGTGGAGTCGTGGACAGAGTTCATATGCACGAGGAAGGGGTCGAGGAGGCTCTTTCATTGCGAATGTAAATAAAGTTGATGATAGCAAAGAAGATCTGGCAACGGTGGGAGCATTGACAGAGGATGAGGTACATAATACTAAATCACATTTGGCATCTAGAAAATACATAGTATCAAATGTTGGTATTAAGAAAGGAATGGATAAAACTGACACCTTGACTATAGATTCGGGAGCTGAAGTCTCCGTAGGAAGCTCATCTAATCTGTTGAAAAACATTGAGCCAAGCAAGAGTCCAAGAATGGTGCAGATGGGAAATGGCGCAATACAAAAGGTCCATGGAAAGGGGGAGTTGCAGGTATCAAAAGAAGGCAAGGATCTGTTGAGGTTGCCAAATACTTTGTTTGCGCCTGGCATGTTGTTTAACACGATCTCAGTTGCCAATCTTGTGGACAAAGGTTATGATTTGTTTTTTCATAAGCGTGGTTGCAAGTTTATTAGAGATGGTGTGAAATTATTTGAAGCTGAAAGAAGGGGGAATTTATTTGAATTAGATATCAAAAATATCAATAAAATATCTCCAGTGGATGATTTGCACATTTGGCATTTAAGGCTAGCGCATGTGAATCATGATAGCATTAAAATTGCAAATAGGCACAATCTGTTGGATGATTTGATGTGTGGAGAAGAGGCTTATGATGATGTTTGCGAAGCGTGCATGATGGGTAAACAAAGCAGGTTGCCTTTCAGGAATAAGGGTAAAAGAGCAAATAAAATACTTGATCTAGTGCACTCTGATGTCTGTGGGCCTATGCAAGTCGAAAGTCTTGGTTCAAAGTGTTACTTTGCAACATTCATAGATGATTTTAGTAAGCGAACCAAATGTTATTTCTTGCGATCCAAGGATCAAGTGTTTAATGCCTTTAAACTATATGTTGCTGAGGTTGAAAGAGAAAAATCGTCCAAGGTTAAATGTTTGAGATCTGATCTTGGAGGTGAATATAGGTCATCAGAATTTTGCAAATTCTGTCAAATGTGTGGGATAAAAAGGCAATACACGTGCAGATACACGCCTCAACGTAGCGGAGCGAAAGAACCGTACTATCATGAATGCTGCAAGATCCATGCTCAAGCACGCAGGCCTACCCAATAGCTTATGGGCAGAAGCAGTAGCAGCTGCTTGTCACATTCAAAATAGACTGCCTAGTGTTGCAGTTAAGGGAGGAGTGCCAGAACAATTTTGGACGGGGAAAAGGCAATCAGTAAAACGCTTTAAAGTTTATGGATGCTTAGCCTATATGTTGGTGCCCGAGGAGCTGAGAAGGAAATTAGATGATCGAAGCATATGCACTTTCTTGGTTGGCTATGATGAGGAGACAAATGGCTACAGACTGTACGATCCTAATTCTCGCAAAGTGTATGTCAGTAGAGATGTGATATTCAATGAAAATGTTTTGTACAAGGACAGGAAAAGTCTGAGCAAACAAGAAACAATAGAATGGATGCCAGAGGAGTATTTGGAAGAAAACTCAAGGGTAAAGGAGAAAACTGTGAGTGCCCCAGAGGAAACAGTGGATTTGCCAATAGGTGAAGAAATAGAGCTTGAAACAGATGAGGCCGAACATGATGGAATTATAGATGTAGAACAGGATGTGATGCACGAAACTGATAGTGCACAGCATGGACCAGATGTTGAAATAGAAGAAGTGCACGAAGCCTTGGAGGGTGACAGTGTGCCGGAAACTGAACATCAAATGGGAGAAAGCGGTGAGGAGGTTGAAAGAAGTATACGAGGAGTCAGACGCAACGAAGTGGAATGTCTCAAATCCGAGCTTTCATTTGACACGGAGACACTTGGCAGAAAGGAAGGCAGAACAACGAGGCCATCAAGACCTAAAATCTTAGCTTGCACGTTGGAACCTAGAACAGTGGAAGAGGCAGTAGCAGGGATAGATGCAAGAAAGTGGAAGGAAGCAATGGAAAATGAGTTAGGCTCATTCAAGCAGACAGGAACATATGAACTGGTACCAAGACCAAGCGATAAAAATGTTGTAGACAGTAAATGGATATTTAAGATAAAAAGGAAGGCTGATGGATCAATAGAAAGGTACAAAGCACGTTTGGTCGCTAAAGGATACACAACAAGAGGGGATAGACTATAAAGATACTTTTTCACCCATTGTCAAGATGACTAGTTTGAGAGCTCTTATAGCAATTGCAGTGCAAAATGACATGGAGCTGAATCATATGGACGTCAAAACTGCATTTCTGAACGGAGATCTAGAAGAAAAACTGTACATGGAGCCGCCTCGTGGATACGAACAAGGTGATAATCTAGTATGCAAATTGAAGAAGGCCATCTATGGACTTAGACAGGCATCTAGGCAGTGGTACGTATGCATGAATACGTTTCTAGTTGCCAACGGATTTGTAAAATTAAAAACTGAAGGAAATCTCTATATGAGACGAGAAGGAGGTGATCGGGCTTTTGGGTTCTTGGAGCGCCTAGCGCCTAGTTTCTTGGAGAGTCGACAGGGATGCAGGCCCAACAGGGGCACGGATTACGAGGTACAGGGAGCAGACAAGGGGACGGGAATGTGGGGACAGAACAGGGGTCTAACAGAGAGAAGAAGGAGTCAGAAAAAAAGGTGGTCCACAGGAACACCTTGGAATGCGAGCAACAAGGGAAGGAATTTGGGGAAAAGGGAAAAGATCTGCCTCTACAAGGGTGTGAAATCAATCATGGGGTTACAGGGGATGTACGAAGGACTATGAATTTGCTCCAGAAACTGTCAGCTCATAAGCAAAAAGAGATCACAGATCTTTTATTGGGTCTTGTCCATAACGGAAACTCTGATACAGGAAATACCATTACTTTTGGAGATTTCCTAGTGCATATCCCCGCGGAACCAGCGAAAATGGTGGTCACGAGAAGACAAACTGGGATGACAAGAGTGGAAATGCAAAGAAGAAAAGCGTTGTACAACCCATAATCGACAGAGTCAATGAAATGCGTAAGACAAGGAGGACAACATGAATCAGAAGGTGGTTCGAGAACTGAGAGGTAAGAAACCGGTTTTGAATCATGTTTATACAAAAGAAAGGATGCATGCATTTGCTTCTAAAGCTCTCATAGGATGTGTAAGACATGAGGGAGTTCGGTTAGCGGATTTAAAACTGGAATTGATCAAATTGAGCAGAGAGGTTCAAATTTCTCGGATCTATTGGCTTGAATTCCCATATTTTATGGTTGAGTGTTCAAGTGATTTAGCTGCAAGTTTTTTGCTCAAGCAAGGGACGATATTTAAGGCAAACACGCAGTTCTTTTTTCAAAAATGGTCTCCAAGCTTTGATCCTCAGAACCCTACCCATTTTCAACATCCGGCTTGGGCTTCTATGGAAGGCTTAAATCCCATGTATTGGCACGAAGACATTTTCAGACAACTTTTCTCTGGAATGGGAGAATATATTGGGATTCAAACAGTTCACGAAAAAGCCCCGAGAGTATGGGTTCAAATTGATTTACAAAAGGAAGTGCCAACGGAAGTTGAGTATGTCGATGTATTTGGCAACCACAAACAGTTAAAGGTTTCGTGGAATGGACTACCTGCTCCATGTACAGTATGTGGACTTCGATTGCATGGAGGTGGAATTTGCAAAGGCGTCAAGCAGGTCACTTTCAACGAAAAAATAGTACAACAGGAAGGGTGGGTCACCCCTGTTTCCAAAAGGACAAAACAGAGGAAAAATAAAAATGGAAGTAGTAAAAGAATCAAAAAACAGCAAAAAAAAAGAGAACATGAAACAGGGGCAATGAAGACAAATAAGGAATGGATCAGAAAGGATAACCCTGATTCAATTAAGGTTCTCAACAAGCCTCCAGCAATTGAAAATGTCAAAGGGAAGGAAAAAATGGAAGAAATAGAGGTCATGAAGAAGATAAATCCAGCCCAATTTTCCAGAATCAAAGGAATTGTTATTAAAGAACCAGATGAGCCATTTCCTTACTCAGATTCGGATTCAGAGGTGGAATTTGCACATGAAGCATATAAAGGAGAATGTTCTAAATTCTTCCAAGTTTCTCCCCTTCTTGCTCAAAATCTGTTTGCAAATGGAAAAGAAACAGTAACCAAACCAAGGGTGAATGAGATAGAATCTGAAGAAAAGATCCCAGAATCACCAATTCATATGGGTTCTGAGCACAATGAATTCCCTTCTGGAATTAGTCAACAAGAAGAAAATATTGAGGAGGCTCGACTAGCTGAGGAAGATAAGATCCCAACAGCAAAGGCAGACTTTGAAGAACATCTACAGAATGAATTCATCCAAACAGAAGAAGAGATTTGCTGTGATTCAGTCGAAGTGATGACTGTACCAGAGACTCCAGAAATGCAGATCCATCCACAAGGATTTATCCAAACAAAGATAAATGCAGGGGTAATTACAGAAAAGAATATACAGGTGGATGAACAGGTGCTCCAAGTTTTATCTCATAATGTGGAAAATTGTGGGAATATGGTGCTCACTGATCCTGAGGCATCTTTGGCCAACAGGGATCTAGTGATTTCACCAGAACAGAAAGAAAATTTTTATACTCCTATGCCAGGGTCTATGAAGAAAAGAAACAAGAGACATTTTGTTTTCTTTGATGATGGGCCAGCAAAAAATACAAGGAATATTGTCAATGAAGATAATTACTTGGAATCTTAGGGGGATTAAGGGCCCCCTAAAAAGGAAAAGGGCCATTATTGCAATAAGGGAGATGAAAGCAGATATTCTTTTGTTACAAGAACATAGGTTACCAATGTTTGAAGCATCAAACTTAGGGAATTGGATTGATCCTGGGAATAGCTCCATTTGGTCAACAGCCAATGGTACAAAAGGGGGAATCATTACTATTTGGAAAGGAATGACTGCAACAGCAACATATGTACATCCTTCCGCGGATGGTCATGTGTTGTTTCGATACAAAAGAGGGTTCTTTGGGGATCATAAATGTGTATGCTTCAACAGAGAGCCCGGAGAAAGAGAGGAGCAATGGAAAGAAATGACACTTTGGTTGCAAAATCGTAAAAGCCGATGCTTGGATACTTGGTGGTGATTTCAACAACACACCTTGCTGGGAACAAAAACTGGGAAAAAAATTGAACATGTCCAAAAAAGAAAGAATTCAGTGGGAGAAAATGATGGAGATTTTCATATATCAAGCACCCTCTTCTTCTAATGTTTTTTCGTGGAGTAATAAGAGAAAGGAAGGTGACAGAGTGTTCTGCCTCTTAGACAGATTTTACATCACTAATCCAACTCTTGGAACATGGAATGGAGCAAGCAGAGTGTCGATTATGGAAATTCCATATCGACCACTACCCCTCAGTCTTGGAATCCAGAAATAATGAAGTAAATATGAAGGCCAAGTCGACCCCTTTCGTGATTCAACACCTCATACTTGTCTAATAAGAGGTTCTGTGAAGATTTCAAGATTTTCTTTCAATCTCTACCTAAACTTGGAAGAAGTGGAAGCATGAGCAATTTCAGTACCAAGTTCAAGAAGATCAAAGCATGGATTAAAGAGTGGGGAAAAAAATGGGCACAAGGAAGAAGAGAAGAAAAGAAAGTTGTCTATAGAGCTATAAAAGAGGTAAGAGAGAAGCTGTATGAAGATAAGGCAAATTCAGATCTACAACAAAGAAGAGGTCACCTGGAAATAAAAGTTAAGCACATTGAAGAACAGGAAGCAAAGTCAATGGCATTGAGGAGTAAATGCATCTATACAAATTGTATGGATAAAAGTAATAATTCTTTCTTCTTCAGAGCAGCAAAAAACAGGATTGCCAATAATGGAATTCACAAGGTGAAAGATGAGCAACAGAATGACATTGAGGATGTCAAAGGTATCAAAAATTTCTTTTTGCAAAAATATACTGAATTGTTCAAGGAAGAGCAGAGAAATTTGCATAGTGAGGAGGGCTCCTTTCAACAGATCCCTCAATCAATGAATATTGATGAAGAAGGTCTTCTGGAAACCCCTTTAGAAATAGAGATCCTGGAGATTTTGAAGATGATGGATAAGGGGAAGTCTCCAGGCCCGGATGGAATACCACCAGAGTTCTATGTTCATTTCTGGAGCACACTAAAAGAAGATTTCATTACTTTGGTCCAAGGAGCTTGGGAGGCACAACACTTACATCCATCAATTAATGCAGGACTGATAGCTCTCATTCCGAAAACAGATAATCCAAGCAAATTTTGTGAGTGGAGGCCTATTTCACTCACTAACACAACATACAAAATTCTAGCCAAGATTTTGGCAGAAAGGCTTAAAGGGGTGCTTAGCCAAATCATTGATCCAGTTCAGTCAGGGTTTTTGCCAAACAGAAGCATTTTGGATAACTTTGTAGGAGCATATGAAGGACTACATTGGAATAGACTTTCAAAACAGAATTGTATGTTACTCAAATTGGACTTCAGCAGGGCATATGACACAATAAAATGGCCTTTCTTATACAGATCCATGAAAAAACTAGGTTTTTCAGATTCAATGATACGTAAGATCCATGGTTTCAATGTTAAAGCTTGTTCATCTATCATTATCAATGGAAGCCCTACTGAGTTTTTCCCCATTCAAAGAGGTGTAAGGCAAGGATGCCCATTGGCACCTTACCTCTTTCTGATAGTGGCTGAAATGGTCACTAGAGCTGCTCATCATTTACAGGAAACAGGTAGACTGGAAGGTTTGAAGCTTCCTCAGCAAGGAGAGACACTAACTCTAATGCAATATGCAGATGATACATTCTGTTTTCTGCAGAATGATGGAAAGAGTATGAGAAATTTTTTAAACATGTTAGATGGCTTTGGAGAAGCTTCAGGAGTTTTCTTGAATAAGAGTAAGTGTGTGGCTGTGATGGACTCAGACAAACAGGAGATTGAGGGCATACACATCCTTCCAAAAGGAACAGCAACAAAATTGTTGGGTTTACCCTTAGCTTTGGATATGAATATACATGGTCTGTGGGCATCAATTGTGAACAGGATCAAAAAGAAAATGACACAATATCCCAAGACACTGTCACTAGCTGGAAGAATTGAAATTGCAAATAGTGTCATCACGGGTACACATGTATATTTTTCTTCTGTCATTATAGCAGATAAAAACACATACAGACAATTGGAAACTGCAATCAGGTCGTTCATATGGAATAAAGATCATAAAGTGGCATGGCACAATTTGGTGAGACCTAGAAAAGAAGGGGGATTAGGATGTAAAGACATTTTTAAGCGAGCACGCGGTTCTAGTTGCTAAATTAATGTGGAGAGCCATACATAATTCAAGGTCACCAAAGCAATGAAGTTGTTAAGATATTGGATTGAATTATCAAGACCAGTAGGAAAAGGAAACATGCCACATCAACTGCCTGAGTCTGCTTTCATTCAGTTTAATGCCAGCCCTAATACTTCTCCCATAGTCAGAAGACTAATGGATGCTTGGAATGAAGTCTCTTTATTTTTCAGGGAAACAGATGAGAATTTGCAGAACAAGAATTGTCATTTCTTTTGGCATATGGGACTAACCACTCAAAAAGGAAGGTTGCTTGGCTTTGAAATTTCCTCAGAGGTACAAAATATGGAATACAAATTGGTATCGAACTTTAGATGATCTTAGGGACAATGACGGATGGAAAACTTGGCGGGGAAATACGAAAATTATTGGTGGAAAAGGCAATCGATCAAAAAATTTATAATGCAATCATGCAAAGAATGTTGGAAGCGTAAAACTTGAAGGATGAAGATCCGACATGGTTCATTAGAAATAAACCTGGATATAAGGTGTCTAGGATATATCCACTGATGCTAGACAAACCCAAGTTAAAAATTGAAACTAAATGGAATTGTAGGGAAAAGAAAACCATTAAACTGGTTAGAATTGGTTGGAAGTTATCTTTGTCAAAGAAAAATGGTGGTGTTCGGGATGGTTAGTGTTGAATCGAGTTTGTCATGTAATACTAGGGCAGCTAAGTTCAAAGATGTAATTGATGAAACATGCGTCTAGGTCGTGGGGAAGATGAGACACCATTGCACATCTTCCAATGCCCATGGTTATTACCATTCGGAAATGGATTTCTAATATTATAGGAATATCTACGGGGAATTTCTCGCGGGACTTCATGACATTTCTAGAGGAGGAAGATGAATTTATTGCTACTGTCAGAACTATTGCTTTGTGGTGTGTATGGTTACATAGAAATAGGGTGGCCATGCAGCACCATAACCCTTGCCTAAATTGGTTGAAAGGACAGTTTTTAGCCAAGCTAGTAGAGACAGCATTAGCTCACAAAATGGAAAAAGGATTGGAATATGATAAAAAATGGGATACAGTGGGATCATACAAGGGTCTTTTTAACTTTTTTGAGATTCTACTGAAAGAGAGAGAGGGAATGTTGAGAATAGATTTGGACAGGAATACACCTTGGCCTCTCACAGTATCAACATAACTAACCTTATCTATTTTTGTTGCAGCACAACTGAACAGGTTAATTATGCAGGGGTCGGGTCGAGTTTATGACATGGATGCTCAGCTTAACAGATATGAGGTAGCTGATCGCCTAACTTCCTTGAAGTGGCATATGATTCAAGCAAAGGCAGTAAAAAGGATCTTGAAAATTGAGGCTGTTTGGGAGCATAATGGCCTAAAAAACATTTTCAGGAAACTGTATGAGAAAGAACAAGCACAGAGGATTGCTATAGCCATGAGTCTGCTGAACAACACTATGCACACAGTACAAGAATTGGATGATTGGTTGCAGATCTTTGGTACACGGGTCATTGCTGAATTCACTATTGATGACCTCATGCAGGCAGAAATCGACAATATCTAAAAGTATACTGCAGGTTTTCATATCACTCCAGAACAACTACATAGTTTGACTTCATTTCTTTTACTGTTCGCATCTTACTATATAAATTTTGAAATCCTCAAGGCTTATGACCATGAGGTTATTTTGGATATTTAACTTTACCCTCTTAAATTACAATAGAGAGGAAGTATGTTATGACAATAGCTGCTGCTATATAGCCAGCTCCATGTATTTCAGTTTCTGATGAATACAAAAATCTGCCGTTTCTTCAAAAAAAAAAAAAAAAAAAAAGAGACGAGAAGGAGGTAAGTGCCTGATAATGGCTCTATATGTTGACGATTGTGTCATTGCCAGCAGTGACAAAGCCTTACTGGCCAAATGCAAGTTGTTGTTGAAAGGTCGATTTCAAATGACTGATCTAGGAGAGCTTCAGAAAATGCTAGGTATGGAGGTGCGAAGGGATAGGACACGAGGTATATTGTGTCTTACTCAAGAACAGTACATCAAAAAGATGCTCGCCAAATTTAGAATGATTGATTGCAATGCAGCAAAAACAACATTGGCACCAGGACAGAGAATATCGGGAAAGATGTGTCCAAGAACAGATGCGGAAAGAAAGGAAATGGAAAATAAACCATATAGGTCATTAGTGGGCGCCTCTATTGTATGTCGCAAACAAAGACAAGGCCGATATCATGTATCTTTGTTAACCGCTAAGCAGATACTTGAATAATCCTGGCAAGGAGCATTGGGCAGAAATAAGAGAGTTCTTAGGTACTTGAAAGGCACCTCGACTCATGGCCTATGCTTCTCCAGAGGTGCAGGAAATAGTTTAGTTGGATATGCAGATGCAGATTGGGGAGGTGATCTTGATGATAGAAAATCAACCTCTGGGTACATTTGCAAACTCGGGAATACGGCAATATCGTGGGCGAGCAAGAAACAAGAGTGTGTAGCAAAGTCAAGTGCAGAAGCAGAATATGTGGCAGTATCTCTGGCAGCTTCAGAGATCATTTGGTTGCGAAGGAGCAAAAATCCAGTTTGCCATTCACGTACCAAGCATATAGAAATACATCATCATTTTATCAGAGATGAGGTAGACAAGGGAGAAATTAACGTGGAATATGTTCCCACAAAATTACAAGAGGCGAGATATATGTGGCAAGATCTCCGGCGGCCGGAGATCATTTGGTTGCGAAGGAGCAAAAATCTAGTTTGCCATTCACGTACCAAGCATATAGAAATACATCATCATTTTATCAGAGATGAGGTAGACAAGGGAGAAATTAACGTGGAATATGTTCCCACAAAATTACAAGAGGCAGATATATTAACGAAGGTCCTTACTGAACCAAAATTAACAGCGGCTAAGGTTCAAGTAGGAATTGTAGATTGCACAGGCTGAGGGGGAGAATGAAGAAATAGCAGCCTGTGATATCATCAGCCGCGGGCGCCAGATCTGGCCGGGCGATGATGTGGCCCCATCCCCATCGCACCGCCGACAAAAAGGCGGTGGCCTGAGATCCGACGCAGAGTTTGCAGCAGAGAAAATCGATTCGGGAGAAGCCGATTCCGATTGAAGCCGATTGCAGACAAGAGGGGACGAACTGAGGAGCCGTGGAGCGAAGGATTGTAGTCAGAGAAGGGAGAACCGGATTGGGTCCGCCCTTTGAGAATCCGCAGATTGGTCCGCCCGCTTAAATTATCGCCGTTATTACATGACCAAGAGCTAGCACTGACCATATCCCTGAATAGGTAGATTAACTGGCCTAGCTAAGGAATGGAATGAGAATTCCAGTCTTGAACCGCGAAATGTGGGAGAAATTTTTTCCCCATTAGCAGGGTCATAATTAGATTAAGTATACTCTAAGTGGTAGAAATGATATAGTCAAAAGAAACCTTCTAGTAAATTGAGCTCAAATTGTTCATGAACCATATTTTTCTGGCGCGAAATGACCAATATTTGGCCCAAAGAGAAATAGGAAAATTTTGAGAAATAGTTAAGTGATTAAGGAAAGTACCTTAATTAATAACCCATAGTTATAATAAATTTACTCTTAAGAAAAGTAGCCCCTAAATCTTTGGAAGCATTCCTACTCCTTAGAAGTTCCCAAATAGTAGCTTGAACCTCCCTTTTACCCTTGTAAGACGAATTATAAGCTAATCTACGAAGCTGCCATAAGAGTGTCCACCGAACGAACAGTCGGCGAGATCGATCCAAAGGAGCCACGAATAGACATAATCTATCATTAATAGAGGCAAGATCGCTCGAAGAGGCCACCGTCAAGGAAGCTAAATTGTTGGGAGGACCAAACAAGTAACTAGGAAGGTTGGAAGCCCCAGCTTGCACCGGAATGTTTGAAGCACTCACGGCGGGTGGCGACAAGCAAATTCTTGAGGCTCTTTAGACGAATCGTTTCACTCTTGGAGGAGCAATGACTTAACACTTCAGGTGAATGATCGCAAGGCTCGGGGGAAATTGAGATCGTGGCGTCCACTTTTGGAGGTGAGGAGCAAGTACAAGAGCAACCTCGGCAGTGGGGGCAATCCCAAAACCAAGAAGAGTAGATGTGGTGCAAGCAGTAGGAGCAACCTCGGCAACATGAGCAACCTCAACACCAGGAAGAGTAGGTGAGCAGCAAGCAGTAGGAGCAACCTCGACGTAGAAGCAACCCCAACAGCAGGATCATCAGCAAGGGGAGCCATCAATGCGGAAGAAAAGGAAGGAAGAGACGTAGGCAAGGAAGAAGCGAACAAAGAGGCGTGAAGCTAGGAGTAGGGGGAGCGTGGTTGTAAGAGAACCACAACCGGACGAAGTGGAGGAGGATGAGCTTGAGGAGGAAGGACTACACCAATAAGAGGGGAAGAAACAGACTAAAGAAGAAGAGGAGGAGGAGGAGGCCGAAGAACAGACGGAGCATACGCTCGGCAACCATATTCAATGCAGTCCAAGGAGGGCAAGATCAGCGAGAAGCTATTTAAGCTGAAGCAAGATACACGAGAAGAAGAAGGCAGCATGCAAGATTTATCTCCGCCGATGGATCCGACATAATTATTGATATTGTAAGTAGAGTGTCAGAGTCTGTCAAAGGTAGCCGACCAGGGTCGAAAAGCAAGCCTCCACCACCTCGACCCGATTATTCCCCGAAGAAGGTCCGCCATGGGCCAAATTCCAAGCACAGTAGAGCTGCTCGACATATTTGGCATTGCCAACAAGGCATCAGTCTGATAATTCAGAAAGCCTCCTTTCGAGTGCCTACATCAAGGGTCTATGTAGAAGTTCAAGATGGACTACGACTACCGAGCCACATCAAGGACGAGCCACATCAAAGCAGAGTGAACTCAACTCTTCGAGGAGGGCAATCTATGTGCAATCCACGCGAGAGGGTGACTATGATGCCAAGGACCTCCACCTGGCGAGGAGGATCCACAAGGAGAGGCCCTAGAAGCTTCAATTTTTGTACATAGTAAAATTTTATATATATTAAAGCTATCTTTTTCGTGTAAGTCAATTTTTAATATATAAAAATACCTTCCTCTGTAAATTAATCTCTTAAAAGTGTTTTTGTATAAATTGAATTGTTGTAGAATCTTTTCTTAATTGCTAAGTCTATGTAAAACTTTCTTTAGAAAATTGAATATTGGCCAAAGTCGCGAATGCAGGCCCCTTCCGCGCGAATCGACCCGAGTTGCTTGAATTAAGGCATAATTGCCCAAATTTTGTGTTGAAAGATGTTAAAATGCTTAGAATCTACTTAGAAATACAGTCTAACACTTAATTTTTGTTAAAAACATCAAAAAGAAGTCAAAATTGGGCCACTCCGGTCGATTTGCGCCAAAGGCCTCTGCGTCGCGAACGCAGGCCCCTTTCGCGCGAATGGACCTGAGTCACCCAAAATTGCACTTTTTCATGTCATTTTAGTATGGAATAAGTTGGTAGATAGCCAGAACAGCGAGAATAAGACAGTGTAGCATATTATATTTGTTAGAAAGATTAAATATTGCTTGAGGTGACTCCACTAGGGTCCATTCGCGCCAGAGGGCTATGCGTTAGTGGGGTCCATTCGTGCCAGAGGGCTATGCCTCGAGAACGCATACCACATTGGCGCGAATCGACCCGAGTGGTATGAATTTGAGCAAAAATTTTGCAATTTTGCTCGGGAAAGGTTGTTAGTGCACATTGGCGCAAATCGACCCGAGTGGTATGAGTTTGAGCAAAAAGTTTACAATTTTGGTTGGGAAGGGTTCTTAGTGCACATTTTAGCCATCTGCCATGCATTCTAGTGTCTTGTAGTATCCCATTCTAGCTTTTTAATCCATTTGAACCTCATCTTAAAAAAATTCCCACAATAGTGAGAATTGAACCTCCCACCCACAAGGCAACCCCTCTTCCCCCCCTCCCCCAAAACCCTCTCGTGCCAACCACTGAGGGCAGGCATCATTTATGTTTAAATTAAAATCCTTAATTAGATTTAAGCTTTAATCATGTTAGATAATATTAATGGCCAAGACCCTTAGAGTTAGAACCAAGACCCTTAAGCTAGATAGAGACAGCAACTGCATTGATCTTAGCTTAGTTGTCGCTCTTATCTCGCTAAGTGTCTTCTTGTCTATGCATAGGTAGTATAATCAAACCTTTTTCTTAGAAACCCAGCTAGTTGCCAAGGCCTTAGAAATTGTTGTCACACGTTGGTATGATACACCAACACACATTATAGATGCACTACCATCAAGTATCTTCTGCCATGCCTTTGTAGCATAGATAATTATCTAGGAATCTATTCTATCTAGGTAATTTAGTCCAACACACCAAAAAAATCCATAGAATAAGTCTCCTTATACCACCCCATAACAGCAAATAAGTACCCTTCTCAGTGCCTACTAAAGTTCCAAATGCCAGGTGGGTCATTTGAGGTAGAGTAGATAAAGGTATAAAAATAGGGTTGTAGAGTAAGTAGACGTAAATAATTGTTGTTGTTGTGGTAGTATTAGTTTCCTTGTGCACTCAGGGCAGTAAAATAAGTCAGGAGAACCGTCGTTACAGATCCTCGAGCCTCAACAGGAGAGCCACTCGACAATATCAACGAATTGAAAGCAGAGGGCAACCTTATGAAGGAAACTTCAGCAAATCAAAAGCCAAGATGGTGTATAGGGAACCCCGAACACAAATAATAAAGGGGAGCCTACAGGAAGGACAATTGCAACATCAAGAATAGACACAAGGGTTGCCAAGAGGGCTATGCAAGAGCCAATGGGCATCATGGCACTTACAAAATTGATCACATTAGGGAAGGAACATCTCCTAATCAAGGATATTCTCCAAGTGCCATATTGTCTCAAGGAAGGGCCCGACATCGATGACTAATGTTAGAGCTACGCCACCAACAAATAGACGACTTCATCGACTTGGGACATCAAGAGTCCTAAAGGATGAGGCTGGACATACCTCCTAGGAAGGGCAACTATCGTAGATATACGTGCCTATAGTAGTATCATATTTAGACTTCAAGTAAAGATGCTTTGGCTAAGGAGGTATTACAAACCAGCAAGGGTGGGCTGCTCAGGAATAGGAATATGGCGAGACTGCAACAAGCCCCGATACTTCAGATCAGCTACATCAACCTCGACAGCACCATCTCAAGATCATGACGATCTTCCACCTTAGAGATTGGAGGTCAAACACCATCAAGAAGAGGTAACATGGGGGACCAAATACCAACATTACTAACTGATCAGTCAAGATTATAGTCCCTGCACATGGATGCAAATAAACTTCTCTCAGGAAGAGAAGTTGCACAGTTAGAAGTGGTAAAACACTCAACATTGTCACTAAGACGACAGACGAAGAATCGAATCAACAAAGTCAACACAGCAACATCAATTCAGGAGTTAGGAGAATCATCCACAAATCTCGTAACCTCTAAGGCAGATGAGTCGACATGAAAGATTCTACACAGTGGTGAACATTACCTTCAAGCATTTGGGATATGTCACGGGGCCTTATGTCGTCCACTACATCATAAAGTCCACTAATATGGATAACTTTAATGAAGGTAGTCAACATCAACATTAAGGACGAGCAGAGTCAGAATATATTCGACAAACATGAATGATTATACAACAACTCTAAAGAGACTAGATTTTTTCAACAAATTATGGATCATCGCCTTGCTACTCCAACGACTAATGACTACACCAGCTTTAAGCAAGCTAGAGGATCTAACAGATAGTTGAATCTCTTAGAATTATGGGTGATAAAATCCACGATGGGATTTGGGATGAAATTTCGAGTAGATTTTTGTCATTTCTTTTAGAAAGAAGGGACCCAAGAATTGAGCAAAGCTTCAAGGATTGGGAAAAAACACGTATGGAGTACTAAAACTATATACATTACTGACAGATATCTAACATATTGGAATCTCTTCGTGAGCTTGATCACCTCGCTAAGAAGGATTCAATAATAGGATAACCGTCGATCATGTATATGACGCTAAGGAATAATCCGACCAAATGAAGGGAAGCAATCTAATAAGTCCAGCCAACTTCTTAGATGGCATCAACTCAAAAGTGGGACTATTTCAAGAGAGCAATAATTAAGAAAGGGGAGATCCTAGAGTATAGATTAGATCTAAAACAAGAATAATTATTTAATTATATAGTTTTTTTATGTGTGTCCAAAAGGAAATGTCACGCTGACTAAACTTGTGGCCATAGGTCTTTAACTTGTAACTTGCACCTCCTAGATGGCGGACGTCTTTAAGAGCAAGACTCTTAAGTCTAAATCTAGGCCAGTAACTATGGCAAGGCCGAGTAATTAGCAGCACCAAAGGAACAAGAGTCAAGTTCGACATCAACCTTAAGCGGAGCAAAGTAGAGTATCGGCACCAACTTATGTACATTGGCAAGTATGACCTCATAATAGGCATGGAATATTAGAGCCGACTAAGGCAATAATTGATTATCGTAAGCAAGAGATGTTTATCCCAACACCAAAGGGCAAGTACCTTATAATTAAAGTTAAGGAAGCAATTTCAATTGCGCAACGCATGTCAGTGAAGCAATTACTTAAGTGCATCATGAGGAATGAGGTCGTACATACTTAAGCTACAAGTCGTCGACCCCAATCACAAGAGTAAGAAGGAAGACGCTACTTCGAAACAGTTGCCTCGACCAATTTCTAAGTTAATCAAGAAGTCCCATGATATACCTCTGGATGAAATTTGAGAGCTTTTACCCTATAGAGGCATAGAGTCTGAAATCACTCTTGCACCAGATGCAGAGCCGATCAACAAAGCTCTTTATAGAATGACCATTTCCGAGCTAGCAAAGCTCAAGAAGCAGTTGTGGGAGTTGATCGACTTGAGGATCCTTTCGACCAGGATGGAAGTCTAGAGATGTATAATCAACCATTGGCAGCTCAACAAGCAAACGACATAATGAATCAGTCCCAAGGAGCAAGATTCTTCTACAAAATTGACTTACAGTCAGGCAATCATCAAATAAAGATGAAGGGGGAAGAATTTATAAGACTCCTTCAAAACACGGTATGGGTACTATGAGTTCACAGTAATGCCCCTGAGTCTATAAAATGCTCCACCGGCTTTTACGCACTTGAGGAACGACATCTTCGAAGATTTGTTGGATGAGTTCGTCATCAATGTTTTTCTTCAACGACATCGTGAACTTCAGCAATTAATGGAAGAGCATGCAGGCCATTTGAGAAAAGCCTTGGAGATGCTAAGAAGTCGCCACTTATTGACAAGTTTTTGAAGCATCATTTTGCAATGCCATCTCCACTTCGGCAAGCATATTCGGCAAGAAGATAGAAGAAGCCATCTCCTCTAATATAGAGTTCAAGCACATATGGGCTAGTCCTTGCAAGAGCGCAAGGACGGATTTAGAAAGAGAAACCTTCAAACATTCCAAAAAGGAAGGCAATCTTTAATATCAAAGAACAACTATGCGTAGTTAAAGCATGGGGAGTAAGGAAAATCTTCCATGACACACATAATAGCCCTATTTCCGGCCATGCATAATCTATAAAGGGCTACTTCAAGATTAGAAGTAGTTACTTCTGGCCGGACATGAAGAAACAGATAGTTAGGTATATCCAAGAATGTCAGTTGTGTCAGCAGACAAAGGCAGAACAACTTCGAATTCTAGGAGATTTGGGAACCTTGGGCAAAGGCTGCGGACACCAAGTGGGAAGTCATCAGCATGGTTTTCATAGTGGGCTTCCGAAGGACAACAAGGAGCTTTAATGCTTCGATGGTGGTGGTAGATAAGTTATCAAAAAATGTCACATTCTTGCCATACCGCACCACAGGCATAACTTTGGATCCAGCCGTGTTGTCTACATAAGAGTTTTTTTCAGGCTGCATGGAATGCACAGGGCGATCAGCACCAATAGAGATTCGAAGTTCTTCAGTGCCTTTTAGCAAGACTTCTTCAACACGATCTACACCAACTTGTGGATGAGTTTTGCTTTTCATTCGCAGTCAATGGGCAAATGGAGCGCACCAACAAAATTTTGGAGACACGTTGAGAAACTACGTTCATATAACTTAGACACCCTTAGGGTAAGGCCATTTTCCACATGGCCTTATCCTATTGGGCAATCGCCACACGGCCCTACCTTATTGGAGCCATGTGGCATAACATGTGAACCCTAACCTATAAAGGCCGAAACCCTAATCCTAGGCCTCTTTTCTGGCTCCAACAGCCTGGGAACCTTCTTCGCACTCAAACTCCGTTTCGAGAACCGTTTGCTGTGGCATAGCCTAGCATAGCAGCCCCTGGAGCGTGTCGTCAATAGGAGTGGGAGCTACTTCAACCACCTTGAAGACCATGGAGACGGCGGGAGCAGGAGGGAGTTCCTCAGGAGCAGGTATTTGGGTTAGAGTTCTTTGTAGATCATCTGAAAATTAGGACTCCAGATGAGTTAGCATTTCATGTCTCTAGTAAAACCTTCCTAGAACCCTCAGTCTAGATCTTGAACCCTAGTCAATAAACCCTAACTGTAAGTTAGATGTATATGATTAGATTTAGATGTTATTCTCATTGTTATCATGTATGTGGATATGTGATGTTGGTTGATCATGTTTGCTCCTCTTGTATTGGGAAGGGGACCTAGTAGCCATTACTTAGTGATGCTCCTAGTTTAGACCCTTTAGTTCCTATTATTATGCAGCCTGTGCATAGGAACCCACCGGGCTATGGGAGCTATGGTATGACTTAGCACTACATAACGGGGCTAGAGGCGAGATGGAGGGAGGGCCCCTGCTGAGCGTGGCTGCTGGGGACCCCATAGCGGGCTAGGCTTATGGCCGGTCACTTCGAGTGGGCCGAGCATGGGTCCGACAACTCCTGAGGCAATGGTGCCTCCCTGTCTCTTAAGAGCTGCAGGGGACGGCCTGGCTCTTATTTTGAGGGGTTAAGTCGGGGAAGAATCGTGTGTCGCCACGATTCTCTAGCCTACGTATGGGGGATTTTCTACGGAGTGTACGGCAGGGCCCGTATATTTTGTAGGGAGCGTCACAAAGTTGGTACGAAAGATTCTTTGGGGGTGATTACAGAAACTAAAATAGCAAGTGAGCATGAAAGTTAATGCTATTGTGAAAAGCAAAGAATACTGAAGGAAAAAATGAAGGCACAAGAGAATGCAAATTTGTGAGAAGATGAGATCAGGAGATGGAACCGTTTCTTGGCGCCTGCTTCTCTGCCTGCAGCTAGGGCGACCGTGAGATAGGGATTGCCCCTCTCTCCCTATTCCGGCACTGTTGCTATAGATCCAAGGCCTTCTATTTCAATTTTGATTCTAGCAAGTGATTCGGCTATTGTGGAAGGAATCCTTTGGTGCACAAAACAGTTACCTGAAGCGGCATCAGGGCAGTTTTTTCTAGCATTCTGTTGGTAATGTCTCTAACATGGCTGTTTTGCTCTCTTGGTTCGAATGAAGCATGATTCATGTTTGCTTGTAAGCAATGCCTGCAATTCTTTAAAGCTGGAGGTGCAAATGGGCTTTCTTGCAAATGAATAAAAAGGGCGTGGATGCCCATAAGATGGAGCAAATTCTAGGCAGTGCTAGAAAAGAGGTGCAGTTCCAGGTTTTTAGTTCTTTTCTTTCCTTATCGAGGTTCTTTACTTGGCCAATCCTGTCTTCCCACTTTTTCTTTCTAGCACAAAGGTACAGTTTGTGCATTGGTTGATTAGAAATTATCTTGTCAGGCTAGTGGAAGGTTTGTGTTAGTACAGTTTTATTGATTTGGGATGGAGAATACAAAGAAAATAGGTTGTATGCTTTGATGGCAAACATAATGACTTCTTAAGCACTCAGTTCTTGCTCTGGTACTGTTATGCCTTGAGTAGTAGTTTTTTCAAGTTCTCATGCTTGATTGACTTTGGCACTGCTATGCCAAGAACCTCATAACCAAATTCGAGTACTAATATGCTTGATCTTGATTATGCTCCTGCATTATTATGTTTGAGTGAGAGTTTGTTCAAGTTTAAACTTGAACTTTGATTATGTTGGTACTGGCGAACTGATATGATGCTAGATCTTATTCAGTAAGGTGAGATATTTCCCTTCTCTTTTCAGTATTAGATGAACTTGCATGGCATTTTGCTACATGATTTGATTCATTCAGAGGCCTCTTGGGCTCTTCCTTTGCATCATTAAACACTTTCGGATTACTAGGTGAGGAGATTTATAAGAACTATTCATAACTATCAGCTTTCAGAGCAGTATATGGGCTTCATGTATATCAGCTTGTGGAGCAAACAAATAAGTTTGTGTTTGTAGAGAATGAAGATGTCAAGATTACTCCTGTAGTAATTCTCTATTAACATCAAACATTGTACTTCTTTATTATAACATATAAAAAAAACCTTGTTCCCTCACAAAAAAAAAAAAAAAAAAAGTTCTGAGTTAAATCTGTCAAAAACTCCTAGTTTATCTGAATAAGAATTACATGTGGAAGGAATGAGTTATTGGCCTCAGTAAAAGTGAATTATAAACAGATAAACGCTCTATCTGCATGTTGTGGGTGTTAATAAGTTCTCTTTTTTCTTTTCTCTGATCCAAATGTATCATGATAAACATGTTACAAAGCAAGAATATACAAAATAAAATAATATGGAAACTGGAGTTGAAGATCTGGTAAATATTTATTCTTTATTTTGTTACATCTAGTTCTAACTAGTTATAGCAAAAATGTGTCACTTGAACAAAAAAGAGTTAATGGCCTATGACATCTTTCCATGGGTCTGATGCTTGTGATGAAGTAGATAGTAGTATCCAAAAATAACAATTATGAAAGAGTCTTCAAGTTATTTCTGCATTTAATTCCATTCTCATCACAAGCATATTCCAACTATACATCATCGAAAAATATGCAGGTCATTTTGCAGGTTGCAGTGCATAGAACATGGGTTTGCAGTGCAATGGTATTTTTCTGCCAAATTCTTGATGTATTGAGACTAGATAATATATCTAATTCATGTAATTATTTCTGGAAAGCTTCTTTCGTCCCGCAAAAGTAGGGGGCTGCTTGATTTCGACCATTACGAAGTCAACATGTTAACAAGGTATATACTTAGGGATTTTTGTCGATGGATGCGCCATGCCAATGATCTTGCAGCTGCAGAGGACATCATCTCCTCCATTGCCGAACCAACAACACCTTTAGTGTGGAATGGTTTATCAAAGGCTTGGATTCAATTTCCAAAGGCTTGGACTAGCAAGATGGTAAGGAGCAGTTATGCGTCTGATACTCGGAAGCATTGACCCAAATCATCTTTTCTGTATTAGCATTTACTGTGAAAATTTATGGATTGCTTGACCTTATCAATGCTTTATATGCAAGCAATTAATCTTGATAAAGCTGCAGAATGTAGCTGCAGTGGCACAAGACACTATGATGCAGAAAGGCAGAAGGTCCTCTCCTTTTAGATTGTCGATTTCAGGTGTGGAAATGAGTGATCTTGTCCTTGGGTGGTGGTAGCCTAGTCAGAGATCTTCTTAGAGTTTCCATCTATCTAGAAACCAAGGCCAATGACTGCGCCATGTCAGTGATCCTCTTGCCACTGCAACTAAATCTAGGGCATTATCTTCACGAATGGCATGAGAACTGATGTTGGGGATTTTTGTGCTAACTAACTACTCTTAGCTTGAATTGTGTGGATTTGAAGGTTTGTTTAATAATCATTTGCCCTAATTTTTCCTTTGTGGCAAAAGACAAGAGGAAAAAGAAAAAGGTATGTCTGTTCTCGTTCTACAAATTTACAAATGCTGAAGTGATTGATTGGCATGAAGATTCGGTGAATATTTATTTTCTGAATATTATCGGTTCTGCTGCGGCTGTTAGTCATTTCGTCCTATGACAGATGTACTTCAGAAGCATAATAGAAGGTATGATATGTTACAGACCATAAGTGACAAAGTAAAGTATTTTCTTAGACCACATTTTGGTGAATCTGGATGCTTCAGAGTACTCAAAAGCAATTGGACTGTGTGCATCTGTCTATATAAAGCCCTGCATTAAATCCTTCAATTACCGATGGTTGCATTTGAAACTAACATAATTAAAAAGATGGGTTGTGAAAGCTACATTTATAGAAGGTGGATTCCTCATTATAAAGAATCCATATGTTGATTGCAAAATGAAGAGTCGTACTTCAGATGCGAAATGGACAGGTAGAGGTAAGGTTTCATGTTGCTTGATGCATTGAAGGCATCATCATATTAAGAAACTTAAGAACAGGGATGAAAATTCATGCCTATGTAAATGATGTTGAAGATGACGCTGACATTGTTGTAGCACTGCATATATGTATAATGTGGAAGCACGGATTAATCTCTTGAATATTTATCATGCCTTAAAACAAATTGATTTCTTGGTTATGTAGACAACGGAGAGGGGAAAGTGGCTTTGCAATTACATGCCCACATCCAAGGCGTAGATTTCACACCAAACACTCGATCATCATATGTTGCTACACTAGGGCATGTGATGTATTGGAGAGAAGCAATTAAACAAGAAGGTTATTGGAAAAGGACATATTCTTTCATCCTGCAAACAACAACCATGAGGTAAATATTTCTTGCTTAAAGAGACACCCTTTGGAATCTTTCAAACAAGGAGAAGTAGCCTATGCATAATTACTTTTTGAAGGTGCGTATATGAAGACGTCCACAGGCACATTTCTAGCTACAAGATCATCTTCTTTGGTTCGTTCCCATGAATTGAGACATTTAGCTAGATTTATTCTTTTAAACTAAGACCTTTGTAGAGTAAGTCAAATACTATTGTAACTGAGCACACAAAGCATTTAAAAAGTAAGTCAAATACCATTCTAAATATACACATAGTGCACTTAGATCTGCCTCTCATCTAAACTACACAACTAGATCATCTATAACTATTCTACTGCTAGACAAAATTCTAACCAATAAGTGAGTTGGTAGAAGGACATGGCACTGCAAATAAATTTTTTTGTTTGACGCACTTGGGTACATGGCAGGGGGTTGGGAAAGAAAAAATGTTCACGACGGCCAAGGGTTGGGAAAGAGAAATGTATAAATTTCTTGTTTAGTTAATCGTTTTTGCCAATGGCTGCATGAAAGTTCGAAACCCTAAACCTATTTTTTTTTTTTTGATTGCTAACATCATCTGCAATCCTTTCCTCATTACAGCTTGCTCAGGAAGCTAAAATCTTGAACGGAAAAAATAAATTATAGGAGTACACAAAGGAAATGGTACAATGCTTTATGATTCTGCATTTTTGCTCAGCAAAGCCTTCAAAGAAGATGAAGGATAAGGTATATCCTCGTGCCAGGCCGGAAGCTTATCACCGGGATGGAACTTCTTCGTCGCGCCTTTGTGCATTAACCGGATCGCTCGAATGCATCCTCCATCGCCACCATCTCGTGCCATGGCTAATGAAACCGCCTTTGGTGACTAGATCCTCTCGCCTCCTTTTCACTCAGTCCTCACGCCAGCTTGATCAAGGAAGCCATAGAGGTAAGAGGAGCCGGATCCTCGCTTGTAGAGAATGGAAGCCGCAACATGGTTCCACCAAGTGGTATACCATACACGCTACCACCCTCGTGATTTATCCCAACCAAAGAACGCATCATTCCCGCTTGTAGCATGGACTTATTTTGATAGGAGAGTTCGGGACAAGTTTTGCGTATTTGTCTTCACAAGAGCTGGTTGCCCTAAGCGAATCGTATGTTGATGCAAGGAATAGCGCACATAGTCCGACACATCTCGGTAGCCGAGCCCCGACCGACAAATGTAAATATTGTCGCCGCCTTTGTAATCTTGTTCCGATGCACGATTTGCCACGATATACTGCGTGGTGGTACGCGAATCTGGCCGCCAAAACTACACCATCTTTATATTGGATCGCCATAATCGTCGTCCCCATGCTATGAGGAGCGGACATCCAGCTTAAATCCTCCATGTCTGTTTCAATTCTAGGGCACGAAATGCCTAGTGGTTTACACGTGTAACAGGACAGAGGGTTTCGCAACTACTTCTAGGGCACGAAATGTCTAGTGGATGTTCTTGAATTTAAGAATGAGTTATATTTACAAGAAATTTATCGCGGCGGCCAAGGCCGCCGCGAACATTTCTTTAGCTCCAACGTGTGCACTTAGATTCGCTACTAACGTCCAATATTTGCGAGAGAGGAAAAAAAGCTTTAATCACGCAAATCCCCCTCCTGGAAATGCAATTGGGAGAGAAAAAAACAGCTCTAATAAACTTTCAAAAGGCGTTTTGAAGTATCGATATTCCCAACCATACAAAATATTACAAACTGTCCATCAATTGGAAATTCAAAAATGAATAAAATGACTTTGCTCATGCAGTTTAAGGAAAATGCTTATTTTTACAACATACAAAATATTACAAACCAACCATCAATTGGAAATTGAAAAATGAATAAAATGATTTTGTTCATGTAGTTTAAAGAAAATGCTTATTTTTGGACCAATGGGGTAAAGGACCCTTGCACAGATATTTGAAAATCCTAGAAGAAACTATTATCGATTAATTCAGACGACGTCAGTGAAAAAATCAGCCAATATTATTATTAACCAAAGTTTCAATATAATTACATCCAGTAGTCCGTCCAGATCTTTTCTTCTCCTCTTCAATAACACACAAGACAGTATGCCCCAAATCTTTTCTTCTCCTCTTCAATAACACACAAGATAGTATGCTCGAGACAATCAGCAAAAACAGGAAATTGCAAGTGTCAAAGTATGGCAAAAGATGATAAGGCTGTAGAATTTGTTCCTCAATCTTAACTAATTATTGCAGGTCAATAAATTATATAAGGCAACTAGCAACATATAATATTGTCACCACACAAATAAGTTGCATTTTATTGTATAGGACCAGCCCTACATATGATTTCTTCGAAAGCATAATTAGAGTGCATGTTCAACCAAATGCGGCAACTTGAAAATGTGCTAGATCAGAATGCACTAAGAAGACTAGAAATACTCAGTGAATGAAAGGGGATGCGAGTAAGGAGAAAACCAGAATTACGCACAAAATGCAAAAAACCAAGACTAAGATTTGTTTTTGTCAGTACTCTGCAAAAAACACGCAAACTAAATAACATACCCTTTTTTTTTTTGGCCTAAACTGCCCTGGCTGTTATAATGACACGTAGAGTACTGAAACTCTAATCACAATGCTAGATGCTCTTGCTTGTCATTTGCACCCTAAAAATATAGATCAGGATGAAATTATCACAGAAATACAATGTTCCATCTTAAATGGATGCATCAATAATCAATTTCATGTACAAACAGTTCTTTAAATGTATATTCGGCAATATATTTCATGTAGTAATATATATATTTCATGTATATATTTGTTTTTTGTATGTGCAAGAGCCGCCTTCAAGCAAACAGAGAAACATCCATATTTTACTATCATAAAATAGTAAGCAACTTTATGGCATTTTAGAAGAACTTAAGCATTCTAGCTCAGGCAGGCAGATTTAAGCATTCTAAAGAAGATAAAGGGAAATATCAAGCGGTTATTACTTGATATTTAGTAAGTCTACAACATGAGTAACATTTTCATGAACCCAAGCTTCAACAAAACTCAGAATTGCCGCAAAAGGTTTATGGACCAGGAGAAAAATGATCTAATATACTTAACATCTAGTATACTTAATACCTTACATGCTCAACATAAATCTTTGTATGTGCAATGTAATGTAATCGATAAAAAATAAGTCATGGGGATGAAGCTAGACCATAAGCCCGCTCAAAAATGCCATCGAGAAAATGATCTCAATAGGCAAATGCACCGTAACTAAAAAGAAAAATGACATAGTATATGAAAGAGCCAATAAAATAAGAAAAACAAGCACTTTTATCTTCGTGATGTAATCTTACTTGTAACGATCACAAAAGTGTTGAGCCAGTTCCCAAACACACTTCCACTTACCACAACCTTTGCACCAGAGTCTGCCACAGACTTAATAATGAATTCTTCAATTTTGGCTTCTTCACTTTTAGCATAATTCTCTAGCTGCATTGCAATGAAAATTAATGAACCGATAATCGAACCGGGATCGCCAAGAGCATGTGGATGAACCACAATGAGTAAAAGACATGGTCGCCTCAGACTTTGAATTAAGAAATATCTTTGGGCAGACCTGAATGCTGCCTCAGAAGAAAAGAATCCTAAAACCAACATGCATTTCCAATAAACAACTGTTATTTTATATATTAGACTATATGTTCCTTAACTATGTATTTTCATACGCGACTGCAACTGCGCAAATCTATAACCATTGTTAATACCAGCTAGAAACTTCAGCTAGAAACTTCATACTATTATCAAGGACCACTTAGTTTTTCTGTTAGAAAATATGACAGGACGGGTTTGACCTAAGAATCAAAATAGTCCAGCATTATAAATCTTATATAAATGTGAAAAACCACAGAACGGGTTTGATCTAAGAATCAATACTCCCATGTCCCATCTGAAGAATTCACAATAAGGGAAATTAAATTTGTGGCATACCACAAGTTCAAAAGTGCACACATTTGAACTTCATCAACCAAGGAATTTTGACAGAGGCAGATTGCAAGTGCTTGTTCATGGCCAAGGCAAGATCTTACCTATTAAAAGCAGAAAATATTGGTGACCATAAAGAAGACATCTTTGCCTTGTGCAATTGCATGAAATATCTTTTCGTACTTCATTTGTGTCTGTGCAAAGCAACAAATTAACACCAATGGCTGCCCTTTCTTTTACTGCCAGAACTAAGCCTAACAGGGACGATTTGGTATGAGCAGGGCTCTGCAAGGGCAGAATAAAATGGGTGAAAAAGATCAACTGACTAAATGTTACCTGCTACTATCTGGAATACTCGGCTTTGGAAAACATCTTCCGGCAACATTTGGCTTATATAGGCAGCAAGCAGATTACCGGACCGCTATGTCGGTGAATCTTTGTTCATCGATTTTGCCACCTGGGGCTTGAAACCGCAGATCCGACCACGCTTGAACGCATGTTGAAGCAGAGAAGCGGATAAGGATAAAAACGTGGCTTCCTCTGCTATTTTTCTCCTAAAAAAATTCCTCCCTATTTTTTTCCCCACCCAGGAATCTGGGAATCGAATCTTGGTGTGTCTCGATTATATATGTGTAGATAGGGCGATTCAACCTTTTTCCGGATCTTCCCTTTAATGTTCATAACTAAAAGGTATGAAATCACAGGAATCGGCCGAAAATATCCAAGATCCAGCCTTTTCCAGGGTCGGATCGACCCTTTTCCCTCAGATCCCTAAACCCTAGAAGCGAGACGAGCGCTAAACATGGATGTATAAAGGTGCAAACGGGAGAGCTCCTTCTCACGCTCTTCTTCGAGCAAGAGGTAACTTAGGTTTAGAGCTTCAGTTTGTTTTTTGCTTTGCTTTCTTTTTCCGACTTGTTTTGCTGTGTTGAGCAATGCAAATGATGTACAACTCCTATTTTTCCATGAGGCTAAACAAATGTTCGAGCTTTTTACTGTTTTCCGGTGATGACAAACGATGACGAGTCTGAGTCTGGTCGTTGCTTTGAGTTTTTCTTGATCTTATTGGCGATGTTCTATTGTCGAGAAGGATTAGGGTCTCTTGAAGTAGCGAGGCTGGCTTGCTGGCCACTCTGAAGTAAATTGAGGCATTTGTCTGAGGAATTTTATATGCACTTAACTTCCTCTGGCCAAGAGCTGAGGCACTGGCAGATACACTTGAAAACATAGTAGAGAAGATGGATCCTTTATGGTTATCCCTGCAGTTGTCTATGTCTGAAAAGCATTAAGGCCAGTTCTTGTTTATTGAATATAGAATTGTCTTTGAAGAGGCCGGCCCATAGAATCCCTCTCTCCCTTGCATTTTGACAACTCCATTACAATGTCTGTTTTTGCACTTGTTGCAATAGGTTTTGAAGGTCCATTAGGCAGAACACAATCCAACTTTTCATTGACAAAGTCTTCCCTTGGCCAACACTTTTTGCTACATTGATATTAACTTGTGTTGCCTAAGAACTAAATGCTAAGACACAATAGAAAAACATGGACGGTATTCAAGTGCAAATAGAACCTGCTCTTTAATCATTATCAAAGATTCAAAAAATCAAAGGTTCTGTTGGAGCTTTTTTTAATTCAAAGTTTTCCTTATGATCAATCAAAGTTCAAATAGTCTTTGGGATTGCCACCTTCTGGCCACATGGGGATCACAATATTGTCTACTCCTGATTTGGAATCGAGCTAATTCCATAGCAATCAAATGGATGTGCTAATGTTATAGTAGAATGTGCTGCAGCCAGATCCCATAGTGGAATAGAAGGAACGAAGGTGCAGAACCGTAGAATCTTGTAAGTGCATTCTTTGCAGCTAGAATCTTGTAAGTGCATTCTTTGCAGCTAAAACTACTAAACGTTGTATCATGCAACAGTAAAGCTTGCTAAATGAACTGTTATGTGCCCATATGCAAATGCCCATACTTTTCGATGTTCCTGCTGCAATATGTCTACATAAAAGTGCACAATATTTTATTAGCATTGGAGATATGCTACGTCCAGCAGTTTAATATTTTTGTCCAATATTAGCTCAGCAATAAAAGGAACACTATATGCTTGAGTAGAAGTGCACTTAATTCAAAACTGGCCTGAGAATGATCTAGATTCTTGATGTGGAAGTTCAAGGGAGTTTCAGACTTGTCATAAGCAGGACCTTCAGTTCCAAATAAGATAGCTGCAAGCTCGGCTGCTGGGTGCCTTTTAATACCATCTCTAAGCTCAATTAGAGTTTCCTTCGCCTCTGATATGTAACCTTTAAAATATGCACTAATATGGAATCTTTAATATGTGAATCTACAAATCCTATTGTTTAAATTCGGGTTTTCCGACTGGTGGAAAACTTTTTTATTTTTTTTTCAGGCAGATGGTATGCCTATATTTGCTATGATTTTATTTCATTTCGACTGTTCCAAAAATATTTTCGATTTCCAAAAATCGAAATGTCCATCGAGAGTGTTTATTTGCTTCACAAAATTTCCCATTTCAAGACTGTGCTTGCTTGCCAATTGTCCAAAATTTGGCAAATCGAGCGGTGGGGAGCGCATCGTGGACTCTATGTGTATGTTGAAGAGATAGGAAGGAAAGCTCAATTTATGATCGGTTAGTTGCGGGGGTTCGAGTCGGGTTTCGGATGCGATCCCGATGGTTTTGTACTGAAAGCGGCCAGGGTTTCTGTGAGCCACTGGAATTGGTTGCCCCTGTCACATCGGCAGTTTACTTAAGAATTTCGATTGTGCTTGGGTATTGCCTGCGGTTGCGCTTTGCCAGTAGATTTGTGGTGCATGGCTAAAGAACCGCAACTGTGGAGCTATTTTTTCTGGAGCATATTGTGCAATGTAAGCGCTCTGTATGTCATATTGTAAAGGGGGATTCTAAGGTCATGGTTTTCCAGTAGTTTGCACATCGGATGTGATGCCAGCTGATGGAAGGACAAATGCCAAAGAAGAAAGATGATGCTTTAGGGTCTGATCTTGGCTACTGAAGTAATACCTCTGGATATTTCATTCACTTTGTGGTTTTAATTGCAGGTGTTCCTGATGTCATGTTAAATTGTGCCAAGGATAATAGACAGAGCTCGGAGGGGGATTGTATTTCCGCGTGGTGATTAGGGTAGAGTTACAGAGCTGGCACTCCAGCAAGAATTCGAGCCCGTTATGGTTGGGGTTTTATTTTTGCTCTTTTCGTCCATGCTTGAAATGATTGAGTTTATAGTGGTTTGCTATGCCGATTCTCTTCATAATGACATCGTTTAACAGAATTTTGTTGAAAGTCAGTTATGGTTGAGGATTTTCGTGCAGAGCCTCTTTGTGTACTTCGGCAGATATGCAGTAATTGAATCTTGGGTTGTTTATGCAGACCTCCAATGGTAATCTGGCATCTTTATCTTTGTGCATCTGGATTTATCGAGACCATAAATTCTAGCTCCGAATCATCAAGTCGATACATCATAAGGCCTAAACTAAGATTAAGGTAAGAATTCAAACACATAGAACCAACCTAATATGTAAAAATAGGTGATTAAGGTATATGCTTTGCTTTTTGCAGGTAGATTTATTCTGGCACGTTGAAGCTTGGAACTGGCATCAAAAAGCTATATGCATGCCCTCCCCTGTATGATCCCAAACTTTGTGCATGGTTGTAATTGTCATCTTTCCATTTCTGCATGCTTATGAGGAGCAGCTAATGCAAATTTTATGGATGCAACAATCATCATCCTTGAAGTCACTATTAAAATGAGATCTGACCAGGTAAATGTTCATATAAACTTTTCATAATTTGAGGATTTATTCATAATAAATAGAACCTTGAACTCCATGCTAACTTTTTATTTTTGCGGAAGTCAAATACTATTTGTTCCCTTTGACCTATTTTGAGTTGATTTTCAAACGCATCAACATATGGGAGTCTTCCTTCAAATCAAGCAATAGATATTTCGTCCTATCTGTGTTGATGGCAATGCTCCTTTGAGTTGTGTGTCCAATCATACCTTCCTAATTTATTCTTGGCCTTGGATCTGATATTGCATATCAACTTGCATATGGCATCATGGATTACTGGAATAGTTATATCATCCTCTGGCTATTTGCAGATACAAACATGAAAGGGAAGTTATCGAACGGGTCTGAGTCTAACAGTTTTCATTTTCAGGTATGGTCTACAAACATCTAGATCATCTCAGTTTCAGGTTTTGAATAGATCCATAGTTGGTTATACATTGTTTGCAGTAACAAAATTCTGTTATCACATGATATTTTAACGACATTCTTTTGTGGAGATCCAAATTATTTCATATCTTATTTGTAGGTTTGAGAGAGTTGATTTAATATATTCTCGCTTGCTTCTATCATGCAGGCTCCAAGTTGTTCCAGGAAATGCAGAGCATGTTGCAATCTAACATAAACATGTCAACTGTTGCTGGTGCAAACGGAGGTCAAACAGGACTTTGCCATCCCCAAAGAAATGCAAACGAAGTGTATACAAAACATAGATTCATCCTTTTAACCTCATTGTTAATAGTGTAAGCTGATGTTCTGAGTAATGGTGGTCCTAGAAGAAAACATTCAAATGTAAAGTCTTGCAGCTTCCCAACCTCCACATGCACCATGTGCAATGTGATTTCTGCTATAATAAAGATATTCTTATTCAAGGTTCTTGAAAATCCAATGTACAATCCTCAAGCCTTTTGCACATGGCTATGAGGATAGCTCTGCCATTTTCTCAGCCAATTTGTTAGCCAATTTGTTACAACTGTCTTCTTAGTTTTCCATCAGACTTAAGGTTTGTTACAATTGTCCTCTTAGTTTTGCATCAGGCTTAACCTTTTTCTGTTCTCACCCTTAACCTTGCTTTAAGGGCTAAGTGCCACGTGCTTACATTGCTTACGATCAAGTGACCAGAAACGTTCTGACTAGAAACGTTTTTGGCTCAAAATGTGAGCCACGAAGGAATGCAATGAGGTACAAAATGATTTTAACGACTCCAAATTGCAACAATTGCAAATGTTCTTTATCCAAAGTGCTCCAGATTCATTTTATGCTAATGTTCTTATGGAACTTGATGCTAATGTTCCTATGAAACGACCATTTCAAATTACAAGTGCATGTTTGAGTTTTCTTATTGGAGTTTGATGTTTACCACAACAGCAACAGTGCAAAGCTTGGCCTGGTTCCTCTTCCAAGTTTTCTATTTCATTTGTTGTTTCTAGGATATAATAAAAGTTTTAAAAGACTACAAATTACACCAATGTACCCAATAGACTAACCACAAGAACCTTCAATTAACCACAAGCATTTTCGTTTAATTTTTGATGTATCGACAAAGTTCGTCTTCATGGAAGGGAGTATTAGTTCTATTAGTTTAAAGGCCATTAATGTACAAGGTATACACGATTACGTTTGATAGAGTATATTATATGTAAGTGTGGCTGTAACTTGGAACTAGACAACGTTTCCATTTTGGAAAATGAAAATCTTCTAAGTGGTTATATTACCAAAATCACTCCATGATCAAATGCTATTTAGGCCATCTACAATGCAATTCTTATTCCACATTGTCTACATGGCTTACATATGTGGCAATGTCAGAATTTGTTTTTAAAGGCAAGAAAAAATCCTTCTAACTTTACCATTCAAAGTAGTTGTATACTTTAAGATTAAATACAACACTTACATCTACCTCATACGTGGCTCAGGATAGAAAGGAGCTATAACCAATTGGACCTCCCAAAATCTTAGATACGATAAACAAGCTCAATATGAGGGAGAGATGCGCGAGAAACTTGAAGCCAAAAAGGAGGAAAAAGGAAAAAGCTCAAGAGAACGTTGATGACCAAAGAAGGGAGAAGAGATGAAATGAATAGCACATGTGAGGATGGACCTGTCCCCATCCAAGGAATGTTCACAGTAGAACCGTGGCATTAGAGCAGCTTTTTAATTCCACTATATGCCTCTTGAATCTATTCTATACTACTCATTCTAGAACTATAGCATCTCATTAGGTGGTGATCTTGCTGTTGTGGCATAGTTTAACTTGGACTTTGCAATATATAATTAATAATTATAATTATGCAGAAAGAATATTGGGCTATGTACACTGTCTAAATTTCAAATTGCTGTTTTATGAGCCATAGAATGGTAATAGAGAAAGATAGCATCAAAGGGCTCATCAAGGCCTTATACGACAACAATGTTCTATGACTTAGTCTATTATTTAGCATTATGAAATTGTTTTTTGCATATGCATTTCCTTAGTGAATTTCATATATAAAAAACAACTTAAGGAGAAGGAACAACTACAACTTTCTTTACTGGTTTTGTTATCGCAATTTTAAATGGTCGTTTTGAGAAGTCCATCAGAATATTGATATGAAACAAGTGACATATTATTTGGACACCAACTTTCGGTCTCCACTTTGTTCAGTCTGACTTGCAACACCTATTTTGCCTTGAATTAACATAAATTTGTACTTATGCCCGGCAACGCCGGGCATCCGTTACTAGTTATATACAAATTTGCAAAATTGATATGAACAGTAGACTACCCTCGGCCCAAAATAGGACTGGAAGAGTATGCTTTACTTAGTACCATACCATCGGCCCAAAATAGGACTGGAAGAGTATGCTTTATTCAACTTCAGTACCACCACATGATGGAAACTAAGTTGTGATTGCATGCATTGGGATTGGCAGTAAACTGAGGTGAGGCAAGGTTGCTATCTTCGAACCGATGGTTATGTAGAGGAAGAGAAAAGTGGCGATGAATTCAGCGATCTCAGCTCTCCAGAAAGACCAGCAAGGATGGTTATCCATCTAAGACCAGCAAGGATGGTTATCCATTTGGAGCTTGCCATTCTAAAAGGAAAGATCCACGAAATTTCAAGGCATTGATATTAGAAGATCATGTTAAAATGAGTTTTTTGACCAATCTCAAATGTTTATTAGTGTAAAAAAAACCAAAACTACAAGCCCGCACAAAAAAAACCCTATGTTATAAAATTATCCTATCCTATATATGTCTATTTTGAATCAAACCGAGCATTAAGCAGCTTAGATCTAGGGTTGGATTGATCCTACGATTTAGATCTATGTTGTGACTCCCCTCAGGCAAAAAAATCTAGCCTTCCAGCGAGCATTAGCAAGGCCGCCAGAGATGCCCTAGAAGCTAAAGTTCTTAACTATGACAGTCAACGCCTTTTAGCTAGCATTAGCAAGGCCGCCAGAGATGCCCTAGAAGCTAAAGTTTTTAGCTATGACAGTCATCGCCTTTTAGCTATGGAAGTCAACGCCACTTTGCATTCCTGTTGCATTGCTAACAATCTAACTTAGAAATGGCATGGGAGTATTGCAGCAGATTGAAGCATATATTGGGAGAGATCTAGAGAGGGAAAATTAGAAATCGGACGATACTTCACTTGATCTCAGGTTTTGAACCGGGGGCTACGCACGAAGGTAGTTTGGATACATCGTCATACCTTCTCGGAATACCATTTCTTACCATTTTTTGCTGCCGATATCATGTCCAAGTAGGATACAAGGTAGATGGTAATTTTCCTCAACGGTTCTACAAATTACGAAAACCCAGGTGATTCCCTTCCCTTATCCTTCATCCATTTTCACAGCTTCCCCATTCTTGGCAGCTGGGCTGGCCATTAGATTGGATGCATAAAAACGATTTGAAAAGGGTAAAATTTCAAAATTTCAAAATTTATAGAATGTGATCTTATTAAGCATTTCCGCTGTAGAACCAATTGCCAGTATGACTAAGACAAGGGACCTTCTAAAGCTAGTGTTCTATCTGATTTATCCTAAATGGAAAAATGAGGTTTTAGCAGTACATAGATATGCGTCAATTCTTTTATGTAATTTGTGTAAAGCTCTACTTTCTCATGTATGCAGCCATGCTAGAATGGCTTTACCCAATGCATAGGCTGCCTTTAAAAACTTCATAAAGTGCGGCCTGCTTCTGTTTCATCTGGTCTTTTATAGCTGTTTTATTGAGGTAAGAATCTAGCCATTTGGCTTAATGCAACTACTACAACAAAATAAGTCCAATATAAGAGTCAATAGTGTGTTTCTCGAGATAAATAGGCTCCATTAGAATCTTAATATGACTAACATACATTTTCTTGAATGGCTGCAATGTTTGGAGCCTCAAAAGAGTTTCACATTTGTGTATAGGCATTATAAAACCCAAGCAGAGATTTCTGTTGCTAGTTCTTCAACACTGCGTAGTTTACGAGAAACAAGCAGACTACTTTGTTACCCTTGGCAAGCCATAGCTTCTAATCTTTGATGTACTTCTTCTTTGATGTACAACATTGAGACTTGGTTTTCCTCGACTATTTGCACTGAAATACCCTTGGTGCAACTTTATCCTTTTTGAGAATTTCATATTTGGCCAGGCATGGCGACATGGGATATTTCTCTTGGTAACTAAAAGAAAACACATACTTACTGTAAGCAAGAAAGAGCTCCACATATACTGTTTTATTCAATTTGACACCTTCTTCCTTCATCCTCTTGCCAAACATGAGTGTTGAATGTGCTTGATCACCTATGTACATCAATCCAACAACTGCTCCAAAGATGAATATACGTCCGCCATTGCAAATATCTATAGACAAGCTACAAATTAGTTAAATAAATAGTTCGAATCGAAATTATACTCCCACCTAGCAGTACAGAACACAAAACCAAGATCACATTTTTCGCAAGTCGTCCATACCTTGTGCCCCTCTTCTGAGCCACCAACACCGGAGGTTTTCCAATTGCATCCGGTTTGCCAATTTAAAACGGTGCTACATCGCTCGATCTCCAACAGGAGAGATGGGCAGAATGACTGGCTACAACCAGCTTAGGCCAGTCATGTAGGATATCTGCGAATACCCTGGAACATACCTAGCATCATTCTCACATAAGCAAGGGCTTGCCCTTAAGGGCAACCCAAAAAACATTGTCACATGAAACATATTATTGGACCGTCTAACTTCCTCGCACCATTTATCTTTACATATATAAAGTGTTTTTTTTTTCCTTAATATTTCTGCGCCGCAATCTAATTTCATGTTTAGACGCCATGTATATTTTAGTTTGACAACCTTGTCCTCTGACACCTAGCTATGGCGATGGCAGGCATGCTTGGACTCGGCTCAGGCTCTGGCCCTTTACCCTTTGACGTGGCTGGAGGCAGCAGAAGCAGATCGTTGAAGCAGATATGTCGTAAAAAAGCAGTGAAGATCAGCTTGAAGCAGTTCTTCTTGAAGCTAAATTCGTCCAGGGAAAAAAATCAGCCAATGTAAATTGATATTCAAGTACGGGTCTTGGATCTATCCTCTATTCTTAAGGTATTAAAATGCAATCAGCCTACATTAGCTAAATTAGACCTTGATACGTGCTGACAATTTAATCGTTTAGGGTCTGTTCTGCCATAGCTAGAAGCTCCAATCTGGACCACTAGAATGTGTTTGAGCCATGCAGAAAACACTTAGGAAAATGATGTCGGCATTGCGTTTGCACAATAGTAGGTACGCATGTGTTCTCTACTTTCTTCAAAATTTGAAAGGGATGATTTTGTTAAAATAGAGCATTTTCCATCTAAATTTGCAATACTCACTGTTAACATCCCCCAATGGCTCATAGCTACTTCTTTGGCTCTTCAAACTAGAACAGAGTTTGTGACATTCCAGGGAAATATATGCCATAAATACGTATATTTTCAGGTCCGTCACTATACAAGTCTGTTTCCATAGCCTTGTATACCATAGGTTAGTGGCATAGGTTAAGTTATTCATATAACTTAGACACCCTTAGGGTAAGGCCATTTTCCACGTGGCCTTATCCTATTGGGCAACCGCCACATGGCCCTACTTATTGGAGCCATGTGGCATAACATGTGAACCTTAACCTACAAAGGCCTAAACCCTAAGCCTAGGCCTCTTTTCTGGCTCCAACAGCCTGGGAACCTTCTTCGCGCTCGAAACTCCGTTTCGAGAACCGTTTGCTGTGGCATAGCCTAGCACAGCAGCGCCTGGAGCGTGTGCGCGTCAATAGGAGTGGGAGCTACTTCAACCACCTTGAAGACCATGGAGACGCCGGGAGCAGGAGGGAGTTCCTCAGGAGCAGGTATTTGGGTTAGAGTTCTTTGTAGATCATCTGGAAGTTAGGACTCCAGATGAGTTAGCATTTCGTGTCTCTAGTAAAGCCTTCCTAGAACCCTCAGTCTAGATCTTGAACCCTAATCAATGAACCCTAACTGCAAGTTAGATGTGTATGATTAGGTTTAGATGTTATTCTCATTATTATCATGTATGTGGATATGTGATGTTGGTTGATCATGTTTGCTCCTCTTGTATTGGGAAGGGGACCTAGTAGCCATTACTTAGTGATGCTCCTAGTTTAGACCCTTTAGTTCCTATTATTATGCGGCATGTGCATAGGAACCCACCGGGCTATGGGAGTTATGGTATGACTTAGCACTACATAACGGGGCTAGAGGCGAGACGGAGGAAGGGTCCCTACTGAGTGTGGCTACTGGGGACGCCATAGCGGGCTAGGCTTATGGCCGGTCACTTCGAGTGGGCGGGGCATGGGTCCGACAACTCCTGGGGCAATGGTGCCGTCTTGTCTCTTAAGAGCTGTAGGGGATGGCCTGGCTCTTATTTTGGGGGGTTAAGTCGGGGAAGAATCATGTGTCGCCACGATTCTCTAGCCGCCCTTGGAACCTCTAGACCCCAGGAAGGGGAGATGAAACCCTTCCTGCCTCAACGGACTGGGGAGATGCAACCAAGAGGAAGGTTAGAGCCATACTGGAGCTCGATCTAGCCCATCTGCAAAGTATGCACAGGAGGGACGGATGGAGTGGCAACCCTAGCCATTGTCTATAGCCAGCCCCGCCATTGTTATGACTCGGTTTGCTCTATCTTGAGGCCTAGCCATCAGTCTACCACCCCACGTGTCTGAACCTTGGGTAGGAGCTCTCATGTTTTATGGCATATGTTTATCTCTATTGTATCTATGGATGTATGGATGTGCTACCCTTCGAGGTAGTTCGATGCATTGTTATTGCTTGTTTATGCTTTCCCTGTGATAGGAGCCCATAGGGGAAGGGCGTGCAAGACACCTTCGTGTCCCCTTCCCGCACTAGGGATACCCTGGAGTGCGGAATAGACGGAGGACCCGTGCGGTCAAAGGACCGGATGGAGGATTTCCTACGGAGTCTACAATGGGGCACCGTATATTTTGTAGGGAGCGTCACAATGGTATCAGAGCAATGTTCTTGGTTGACCTGAAGAAATAGCAGCCTGTGATATCAGCCCACGTGGCAGCAGATCTGCTGGACAGATGTGGCCCCATCCCCATCAGGTACTGTCGACAAAAAGGCAGGCAGTCTGTAGATCTGGACGCGGAGTTTGCAGCAGAGAAAATCGATTCGGGAGAAGCCGATTCCGATTGAAGCCGATTGCAGACAAGAGGGGACGAACTGAGGAGCCGTGAGAAGTAAGGATTGTAGCTGTAGAAGGGATAATC
This sequence comes from Isoetes taiwanensis, assembly GCA_021234155.1. Taxonomy (NCBI): domain Eukaryota; kingdom Viridiplantae; phylum Streptophyta; class Lycopodiopsida; order Isoetales; family Isoetaceae; genus Isoetes; species Isoetes taiwanensis. Next base: position 28,612,002 of record JAJEKV010000004.1, read on the forward strand.
CGGATTGGGTCTGTCCCTTTGGAGAATCCGGCAGATTGGGTCTGCCCGTTTAAATTACTGTCAGGTTATTACATTGGTATCAGAGCCAACCCATCATGGCCAGCAGACTTGCTCTGACTTATCTCAACAGCACACAAATTTTTGAAGGAGATGAAGCTGGCTTCCAATTGTGGAAGGCCAAAATAACGCAAGCTCTTAAGGTGGACAAATTATGGGAGCTTGTGTCGAAGGGAAAATCTGCTACTCAAACCAAGGTGAAGCAAGAGGCATCCAGTTCCGAAGAAGGAAAAAAGGGAGAAATAGGTGAAGATGAGAGGGAAGAGATTGCAAAGGCAATCATTATGGCTAAGCTGGGAGGTGACATAGTGCTTGAAATTCAGCACAAGACCTCCTTTGAGATGTGGCAATACCTGCTCAAAAGGTATGAAGAGAAAACTTCATCGCAAATAGAAGTGCTGTTGATGCAGGTGCGGAATATGCAGTTCAAAGAAGGAGATGAGATAAGAGATATAATTCGGCGATTCCGTTTGTTGTTTCACGATCTTGAGGGAGCCGGAGTGAAGTATTCGGAGCAGCAAAAGGTATTGGCATTTACAAGAGCTTTTCATGATACTCATAAAGAATTAGCTGTGTTAGTTAGGCGTACTGCTCCAATGCTTGATGCAGCTGTAGAGGCAATTAGGACGGAAATTGAACAGGAGAAGATTGCAAAAACAATTTCAAGAGAGAGAGTTGTCCGAGAAGAGGAGCATCCCACCACATTGTATGCAGGTGAAAGAGGAAGGCGTCGAGGTAGAGGTCGAGCAAGAGGACGAGCACAGATTCAATGTTATGGCTGTGAGGAGTTTGGTCATATAAAGGCAGATTGCCCAAATCGAGAAAGGTGGAGTTGTGGACAGAGTTCATATGCACGAGGAAGGGGTCGAGGAGGCTCTTTCATTGCGAATGTAAATAAAGTTGATGATAGCAAAGAAGATCTGGCAACGGTGGGAGCATTGACGGAGGATGAGGTACATAATACTAAATCACATTTGGCATCTAGAAAATACATAGTATCAAATGTTGGTATTAAGAAAGGAATGGATAAAACTGACACCTTGACTATAGATTCGGGAGCTGAAGTCTCCGTAGTAAGCTCACCTAATCTGTTGAAAAACATTGAGCCAAGCAAGAGTCCAAGAATGGTGCAGATGGGAAATGGCGCAATACAAAAGGTCCATGGAAAGGGGGAGTTGCAGGTATCAAAAGAAGGCAAGGATCTGTTGAGGTTGCCAAATACTTTGTTTGCGCCTGGCATGTTGTTTAACTTGGTCTCAGTTGCCAATCTTGTGGACAAAGGTTATGATTTGTTTTTTCATAAGCGTGGTTGCAAGTTTATTAGAGATGGTGTGAAATTATTTGAAGCTGAAAGAAGGGGGAATTTATTTGAATTAGATATCAAAAATATCAATAAAATATCTCCAGTGGATGATTTGCACATTTGGCATTTAAGGCCAGCGCATGTGAATCATGATAGCATTAAAATTGCAAATAGGCACAATCTGTTGGATGATTTGATGTGTGGAGAAGAGGCTTATGATGATGTTTGCGAAGCGTGCATGATGGGTAAACAAAGCAGGTTGCCTTTCAGGAATAAGGGTAAAAGAGCAAATAAAATACTTGATCTAGTGCACTCTGATGTCTGTGGGCCTATGCAAGTCGAAAGTCTTGGTTCAAAGTGTTACTTTGCAACATTCATAGATGATTTTAGTAGGCGAACCAAATGTTATTTCTTGCGATCCAAGGATCAAGTGTTTAATGCCTTTAAACTATATGTTGCTGAGGTTGAAAGAGAAAAATCGTCCAAGGTTAAATGTTTGAGATCTGATCTTGGAGGTGAATATAGGCCGTCAGAATTTTGCAAATTCTGTCAAATGTGTGGGATAAAAAGGCAATACACGTGCAGATACACGCCTCAACAGAATGGTGTAGCGGAGCGAAAGAACCGTACTATCATGAATGCTGCAAGGTCCATGCTCAAGCACGCAGGCCTACCCAATAGCTTATGGGCAGAAGCAGTAGCAGCTGCTTGTCACATTCAAAATAGACTGCCTAGTGTGGCGGTTAAGGGAGGAGTGCCAGAACAATTTTGGACGGGGAAAAGGCAATCAGTAAAACGCTTTAAAGTTTATGGATGCTTAGCCTATATGTTGGTGCCCAAGGAGCTGAGAAGAAAATTAGATGATCGAAGCATATGCACTTTCTTGGTTGGCTATGATGAGGAGACAAATGGTTACAGACTGTACGATCCTAATGCTCGCAAAGTGTATGTCAGTAGAGATGTGATATTCAATGAAAATGTTTTGTACAAGGACAGGAAAAGTCTGAGCAAACAAGAAACAATAGAATGGATGCCAAAGGAGTATTTGGAAGAAAACTCAAGGGTAAAGGAGGAAACTGCGAGTGCCCCAGAGGAAACAGTGGATTTGCCAATAGGTGAAGAAATAGAGCTTGAAACAGATGAGGCTGAACATGATGGAATTATAGATGTAGAACAGGATGTGATGCACGAAACTGATAGTGCACAGCATGGACCAGATGTTGAAATAGAAGAAGTGCACGAAGCCTTGGAGGGTGACAGTGTGCCGGAAACTGAACATCAAATGGGAGAAAGCGGTGAGGAGGTTGAAAGAAGTACACGAGGAGTCAGACGCAGCGAAGTGGAACGTCTCAAATCCGAGCTTTCATTTGACACGGAGACACTTGGCAGAAAGGAAGGCAGAACAACGAGGCCACCAAAACCTAAAATCTTATCTTGCACATTGGAACCTAGAACAGTGGAAGAGGCAGTAGCAGGGATAGATGCAAGAAAGTGGAAGGAAGCAATGGAAAATGAGTTAGACTCATTCAAGCAGACAGGAACATATGAACTGGTACCAAGACCAAGCGATAAAAATGTTGTAGACAGTAAATGGATATTTAAGATAAAAAGGAAGGCTGATGGATCAATAGAAAGGTACAAAGCACGTTTGGTCGCTAAAGGATATACACAACAAGAGGGGATAGATTTTCACCCATTGTCAAGATGACCAGTTTGAGAGCTCTTATAGCAATTGCAGTGCAAAATGACATGGAGCTGAATCATATGGACGTCAAAACTGCATTTCTGAACGGAGATCTAGAAGAAGAACTGTACATGGAGCAGCCTCGTGGATACGAACAAGGTGATAATCTAGTATGCAAATTGAAGAAGGCCATCTATGGACTTAGACAGGCATCTAGGCAGTGGTACGTATGCATGAATACGTTTCTAGTTGCCAACGGATTTGTAAAATTAAAAACTGAAGGAAATCTCTATATGAGACGAGAAGGAGGTAAGTGCCTGATAATGGCTCTATATGTTGACGATTGTGTCATTGCCAGCAGTGACAAAGCCTTACTGGCCAAATGCAAGTTGTTGTTGAAAGGTCGATTTCAAATGACTGATCTAGGAGAGCTTCAGAAAATGCTAGGTATGGAGGTGCGAAGGGATAGGACACGAGGTATATTGTCTCTTACTCAAGAACAGTACATCAAAAAGATGCTCGCCAAATTTAGAATGATCGATTGCAATGCAGCAAAAACAACATTGGCATCAGGACAGAGAATATCGGGAAAGATGTGTCCAAGAACAGATGCGGAAAGAAAGGAAATGGAAAATAAACCATATAGGTCATTAGTGGGCAGTCTATTGTATGCTGCAAACAGCACAAGGCCAGATATCATGTATGCTGTTAATCTGCTAAGCAGATACTTGAATAATCCTGGCAAGGAGCATTGGGCAGCAGCGAAGAGAGTTCTTAGGTACTTGAAAGGCACCTCGACTCATGGCCTATGCTTCTCCAGAGGTGCAGGAAATAGTTTAGTTGGATATGCAGATGCAGATTGGGGAGATGATCTTGATGATAGAAAATCAACCTTTGGGTACATTTGCAAACTCGGGAATACGGCAATATCATGGGCGAGCAAGAAACAAGAGTGTATAGCAAAGTCAAGTGCAGAAGCAGAATATGTGGCAGTATCTCTGGCAGCTTTGGAGATCATTTGGTTGCGAAGAATGCTTAAGGAGTTAGGAAGGTCTTGCGCAGGTGCCACACCGATTGGGATAGCAATGAGCAAAAATCCAGTTTGCCATTCACGTACCAAGCATATAGAAATACATCATCATTTTATCAGAGATGAGGTAGACAAGGGAGAAATTAACGTGGAATATGTTCCCACAAAATTACAAGAGGCAGATATATTAACGAAGGTCCTTACTGAACCAAAATTAACAGCGGCTAAGGTTCAAGTAGGAATTGTAGATTGCACAGGCTGAGGGGGAGAATGAACAAATAGCAGCCTGTGATATCAGCCCACGTGGCAGCAGATCTCCTGGACAGATGTGGCCCCATCCCCATCAGGTACTGTCGACAAAAAGGCAGGCGGTCTGTAGATCTGGACGCGGAGTTTGCAGCAGAGAAAATCGATTCGGGAGAAGCCGATTCCGATTGAAGCCGATTGCAGACAAGAGGGGACGAACTGAGGAGCCGTGAGCAGTAAGGATTGTAGCTGTAGAAGGGAGAATCCGGATTGGGTCTGTCCCTTTGGAGAATCCGGCAGATTGGGTCTGCCTGTTTAAATTACTGTCAAGTTATTACATGACCAAGAGCTAGCACTGACCATATCCCTGGTAGAAATAATATAGTCAAAAGAAACCTTCTAGTAAATTGAGCTCAAATTGTTCATGAACCATATTGTTCTGGCGCGAAATGACCAATATTTGGCCCAAAGAGAAATAGGAAAATTTTGAGAAATAGTTAAGTGATTAAGGAAAGTACCTTAATTAATAACCCATAGTTATAATAAATTTACTCTTAAGAAAAGTAGCCCCTAAATCTTTGGAAGCATTCCTACTCCTTAGAAGTTCCCAAATAGTAGCTTGAACCTCCCTTTTACCCTTGTAAGACGAATTATAAGCTAATTTCCGAAGCTGCCATAAGAGTGTCCACCGAACGAACTGTCGGCGAGATCGATCCAAAGGAGCCACGAATAGACATAATCTATCATTGATAGAGGCAAGATCACTCGAAGAGGCCACCATCAAGAAAGCTAAATTGTTGGGAGGACCAAACAAGTAGCTAGGAAGGTTGGAAGCCCCAGCTTGCACCGGAACGTTTGAAGCACTCACGGCGGGTGGCGACAAGCAAATTCTTGAGGTTCTTTAGATGAATCGTTTCACTCTTGGAGGAGCAACGACTTAACACTTCAAGTGAATGATCGCAAGGCTCGTGGGAAATTGAGATCGTGGCGTCCATTTTTGGAGGTGAGGAGCAAGTACAAGAGCAACCTCGGCAGTGGGGGCAATCCCAAAACCAAGAAGAGTAGATGTGGAGCAAGCAGTAGGAGCAACCTCGGCAACATGAGCAACCTCAACACCAGGAAGAGTAGGCGAGCAGCAAGCAGTAGGAGCAACCTCGACGTAGAAGCAACCACAACTAGCAGGATCATCAGCAAGGGGAGCCATCAATGCAGAAGAAAAGGAAGGAAGAGACGTAGGCAAGGGAGAAGCGAACAAAGAGGCGTGAAGCTAGGAGTAGGGGAAGAAAACCACAACCGGACGAAGTGGAGGAGGATGAGCTTGAGGAGGAAGGACTACACCAATAAGAGGGGAAGAAACAGACTAAAGAAGAAGAGGAGGAGGAGGAGGCCGAAGAACAGACGGAGCATACGCTCGACAACCATATCCAATGCAGTCCAAGGAGGGCAAGATCAGCGAGAAGCTATTTAAGCTGAAGCAAGATACACGAGAAGAAGAAGGCAGCATGCAAGATTTATCTCCGTCGATGGATCCGACATAATTATTGATATTGTAAGTAGAGTGTCAGAGTCTGTCAAAGGTAGCGACCATGGTCGAAAAGCAAGCCTCCACCACCTCGACCCAATTCCCCGAAGAAGGTCCGCCATGGGCCAAATTCCAAGCACAGTAGAGCTGCTCGACATATTTGGCATTGCCAACAATGCATCACCGATAATCGTAAAGCCTCCTTCGAAAGTGCCTACATCAAGGGTCTATGTAGAAGTTCAAGATGGACTACGACTACCGAGCCACATCAAGGACGAGCCACATCAAAGCAGAGTGAACTCAACTCTTCGAGGAGAGCAATCTATGTGCAATCCACGCGAAGAGGGTGACTATGATGCCAAGGACCTCCAGCTGGCGAGGAGGATCCACCAGGAGAGGCCCTAGAAGCTTCAATTTTTGTACATAGTAAAATTTTATATATATTAAAGCTATCTTTTTCATGTAAGTCAATTTTTAATATATAAAAATACCTTCCTCTGTAAATTAGTCTCTTAAAAGTGTTTTTGTATAAATTGAATTGTTGTAGAATCTTTTCTATTATAGTTAGAATGTTCTTAATTGCTAAGTCTATGTAAAACTTTCTTTAGAAAATCGAAAATTGGCCAAAGTCAACCCACTCGGGTTGATTCGCGCGAAAGGCCTCTGCGTTGCGAACGCAGGCCCCTTCCGCGTGAATGGACCCGATTTGCTTGAATTAAGGCATAATTACCCAAATTTTGTGTTGAAAGATGTTAAAATGCTTAGAATCTACTTAGAAATACAGTCTAACACTTATTTTTTTGTTAAAAACATAAAAAAGAAGTCAAAATTAATACTCGGCCGATTCGCTGGCAAAGGCCTCTGCGTCACGAACGCAGGCCCCTTTCGCGCGAATGGACCCGAGTCACCCGAAATTGCACTTTTTCATGTCATTTTAGTATGGAATAAGTTGGTAGATAGCTAGAACAACGAGAATAAGACAGTGTAGCATATTATATTTGTTAGAAAGATTAAATATTGCTTGAGGTGACTCCACTAGGGTCCATTCGCGCCAGAGGGCTATGCGTTAGTGGGGTCCATTCGTGCCAGAGGGCTATGCGTCGAGAACGCATACCACATTGGCGCGAATCGACCCGAGTGGTATGAGTTTGAGCAAAAATTTTGTAATTTTGCTCGGGAAAGGTTGTTAGTGCACATTGGCGCGAATCGACCCGAGTGGTATGAGTTTGAGCAAAAATTTTACAATTTTGGTTGGGAAGGGTTCTTAGTGCACATTTTAGCCATCTGCCATGCATTCTAGTGTCTTGTAGTACCCCGTTCTAGCTTTTTAATCCATTTGAACCTCATCTTAAAGAAATTCCCATTGAACCTCCCACCCACAAGGCAACCCCTCCCCCACACACACACAAAACCCTCTCGTGCCAACCACTGAGGGCAGGCATCATTTATGTTTAAATTAAAGTCCTTAATTAGATTTAAGCTTTAATCATGTTAGATAATATTAATGGCCAAGACCCTTAGAGTTAGAACCAAGACCCTTAAGCTAGATAGAGACAAAAGATTGCATTGATCTTAGCTTAGTTGTCGCTTGTCTTCTTGTCTATGCATAGGTAGTATAATCAAATCTTTTTCTTAGAAACCCAGCTAGTTGCCAAGGCCTTAGAAATTGTTGTCACACGTTGGTATGATACACCAACACACATTATAGACGCACTACCATCAAGTATCTTCTGCCATGCCTTTGTAGCATAGATAATTATCTAGGAATCTATTCTATCTAGGTAATTTAGTCCAACACACCAAAAAAATCCATAGAATAAGTCTCCTTATACCACCCCATAACAGCAAATAAGTACCCTTCTAAGTGCCTACTAAAGTTCCAAATGCCAGGTGGGTCATTTGAGGTAGAGTAGATAAAGGTATAAAAATAGGGTTGTAGAGTAAGTAGACGTAAATAATTGTTGTTGTTGTGGTAGTATTAGTTTTCCTTGTGCACTTTCGGGCAGATAAAATAAGTCGAGAACTGTAATTTACAGATCCTCGAGCCTCAACAGGGGAGCCACTCGACAATATCAACGAATTGAAAGCAACCTTATGAAGGAAACTTCAGCAAATCAAAGGCCAAGATGGTGTATAGGGAAGCACGAACACAAATAATAAAGGGAGCCTACGGGGAAGGACAATTGCAACATCAAGAATAGACACAAGGGTTGCCAAGAGGGCTATACAAGAGCCAATGGGCATCATGGCACTTACAAAATTGATCACATTAGGGAAGGAACATCTCCTAATCAAGGATATTCTCCAAGTGCCATATTGTCTCAAGGAAGGGCCCGACATCGATGACTAATGTTAGAGCTACGCCACCAACAAATAGACGACTTCATTGACTTGGGACATCAAGAGTCCTAAAGGATGAGGTTGGACATACCTCCTAGGAAGGGCAACTATCGTAGATATACATGCCTATAGTAGTATCATATTTAGACTTCAAGTAAAGATGCTTTGGCTAAGGAGGTATTACAAACCAGCAAGGGTGGGCTGCTCAGGAATAGGAATATGGCGAGACTGCAACAAACTTCTTCCTCATCAGCCCCGATACTTCAGATCAGCTACATCAACCTCGACAGCACCATCTCAAGATCATGACGATCTTCCACCTTAGAGATTGGAGGTCAAACACCATCAAGAAGAGGTAACATGGGGGACCAAATACCAGCATTACTAACTGATCAGTCAAGATTATAGTCCCTGCACATGGATGCAAATAAACTTCTCTCAGGAAGAGAAGTTGCACAGTTAGAAGTGGTAAAACACTCAACATTGTCACTAAGACGACTAAGACGAAGAATCGAATCAACAAAGTCAACACAGCAACATCAATTCAGGAGTTAGGAGAATCATCCACAAATCTCGTAACCTCTAAGGCAGATGAGTCGACATGAAAGATTCTACACAGTGGTGAACATTACCTTCAAGCATTTGGGATATGTCACGGGGCCTTATGTCGTCCCATCATCAAGTCCACTAATATGGATAACTTTAATGAAGGTAGTCAACATCAACATTAAGGACGAGCAGAGTCAACAACTCTAAAGAGACTAGATTTTTTCAACAAATTATGGATCATTTATGGGTGATAAAATCCATGATGGGATTTGGGATGAAATTTCGAGTAGATTTTTGTCATTTCTTTTAGAAAGAAGGGACCCAAGAATTGAGCAAAGCTTCAAGGATTGGGAAAAAACACGTATGGAGTACTAAAACTATATACATTACTGACAGATATCTAACATATTGGAATCTCTTCGTGAGCTTGATCACCTCGCTAAGAAGGATTCAATAATAGGATAACCGTCGACCATGTATACGACGAGTACTTCCACAGCTAAGGAATAATCCGACCAAATGAAGGGAAGCAATCTAATAAGTCCAGCCAACTTCTTAGATGGCATCAACTCAAAAGTGGGACTATTTCAAGAGAGCAATAATTAAGAAAGGGGAGATCCTAGAGTATAGATTAGATCTAAAACAAGAATAATTATTTAATTATTTGAGAGCTCTTATAGCAATTGCAGTGCAAAATGACATGGAGCTGAATCATATGGACGTCAAAACTGCATTTCTGAACGGAGATCTAGAAGAAGAACTGTACATGGAGCAGCCTCGTGGATACGAACAAGGTGATAATCTAGTATGCAAATTGAAGAAGGCCATCTATGGACTTAGACAGGCATCTAGGCAGTGGTACGTATGCATGAATACGTTTCTAGTTGCCAACGGATTTGTAAAATTAAAAACTGAAGGAAATCTCTATATGAGACGAGAAGGAGGTAAGTGCCTGATAATGGCTCTATATGTTGACGATTGTGTCATTGCCAGCAGTGACAAAGCCTTACTGGCCAAATGCAAGTTGTTGTTGAAAGGTCGATTTCAAATGACTGATCTAGGAGAGCTTCAGAAAATGCTAGGTATGGAGGTGCGAAGGGATAGGACACGAGGTATATTGTCTCTTACTCAAGAACAGTACATCAAAAAGATGCTCGCCAAATTTAGAATGATCGATTGCAATGCAGCAAAAACAACATTGGCACCAGGACAGAGAATATCGGGAAAGATGTGTCCAAGAACAGATGCGGAAAGAAAGGAAATGGAAAATAAACCATATAGGTCATTAGTGGGCAGTCTATTGTATGCTGCAAACAGCACAAGGCCAGATATCATGTATGCTGTTAATCTGCTAAGCAGATACTTGAATAATCCTGGCAAGGAGCATTGGGCAGCAGCGAAGAGAGTTCTTAGGTACTTGAAAGGCACCTCGACTCATGGCCTATGGTTCTCCAGAGGTGCAGGAAATAGTTTAGTTGGATATGCAGATGCAGATTGGGGAGATGATCTTGATGATAGAAAATCAACCTTTGGGTACATTTGCAAACTCGGGAATACGGCAATATCATGGGCGAGCAAGAAACAAGAGTGTATAGCAAAGTCAAGTGCAGAAGCAGAATATGTGGCAGTATCTCTGGCAGCTTTGGAGATCATTTGGTTGCGAAGAATGCTTAAGGAGTTAGGAAGGTCTTGCGCAGGTGCCACACCGATTTATTGTGATAACAAAAGCGGGATAGCAATGAGCAAAAATCCAGTTTGCCATTCACGTACCAAGCATATAGAAATACATCATCATTTTATCAGAGATGAGGTAGACAAGGGAGAAATTAACGTGGAATATGTTCCCACAAAATTACAAGAGGCAGATATATTAATTTAAGGTCCCATCAACCAAAATTAACAGCGGCTAAGGTTCAAGTAGGAATTGTAGATTGCACAGGCTGAGGGGGAGAATGAAGAAATAGCAGCCTGTGATATCAGCCCACGTGGCAGCAGATCTCCTGGACAGATGTGGCCCCATCCCCATCGCAATCGGCCGAAAAAAAAGGCAAAGCGGTCAGAGATCCGGACGCTGAGTTTGCAAAGCAGAGAAAATCGATTCCGAGAAGCCGATTCCGATTGAAGCCGATTGCAGACAAGAGGGGACGAACTGAGGAGCCGTGAGCAGTAAGGATTGTAGCTGTAGAAGGGAGAATCCGGATTGGGTCTGTCCCTTTGGAGAATCCGGCAGATTGGGTCTGCCCGTTTAAATTACTGTCAAGTTATTATATGACCAAGAGCTAGCACTGACCATATCCCTGAATAGGTAGATTAACTGGCCTAGCTAAGGAATGGAATGAGAATTCCAGTCTTGAACCGCGAAATGTGGGAGAAATTTTTTTCCCATTAGCAGGGTCATAATTAGATTAAGTATACTCTAAGTGGTAGAAATAATATAGTCAAAAGAAACCTTCTGGTAAATTGAGCTCAAATTGTTCATGAACCATATTGTTCTGGCGCGAAATGACCAATATTTGGCCCAAAGAGAAATAGGAAAATTTTGAGAAATAGTTAAGTGATTAAGGAAAGTACCTTAATTAATAACCCATAGTTATAATAAATTTACTCTTAAGAAAAGTAGCCCCTAAATCTTTGGAAGCATTCCTACTCCTTAGAAGTTCCCAAATAGTAGCTTGAACCTCCCTTTTACCCTTGTAAGACGAATTATAAGCTAATCTACGAAGCTGCCATAAGAGTGTCCACCGAACGAACAGTCGGCGAGATCGATCCAAAGGAGCCGCGAATAGACATAATCTATCATTGATAGAGGCAAGATCACTCGTTGAGGCCACCATCAAGAAAGCTAAATTGTTGGGAGGACCAAACAAGTAGCTAGGAAGGTTGGAAGCCCCAGCTTTCACCGGAACGTTTGAAGCACTCACGGCGGGTGGCGACAAGCAAATTCTTGAGGCTCTTTAGACGAATCGTTTCACTCTTGGAGGAGCAACGACTTAACACTTCAGGTGAATGATCGCAAGGCTCGTGGGAAATTGAGATCGTGGCGTCCATTTTTGGAGGTGAGGAGCAAGTACAAGAGCAACCTCGGCAGTGGGGGCAATCCCAAAACCAAGAAGAGTAGATGTGGAGCAAGCAGTAGGAGCAACCTCGGCAACATGAGCAACCTCAACACCAGGAAGAGTAGGCGAAAAAGAAGCAAGAGGGAGCAACCCGACGTAGAAGCAACCACAACAGCAGGATCATCAGCAAGGGGAGCCATCAATGCAGAAGAAAAGGAAGGAAGAGACGTAGGCAAGGGAGAAGCGAACAAAGAGGCGTGAAGCTAGGAGTAGGGGAAGAAAACCACAACCGGACGAAGTGGAGGAGGATGAGCTTGAGGAGGAAGGACTACACCAATAAGAGGGGAAGAAACAGACTAAAGAAGAAGAGGAGGAGGAGGAGGCCGAAGAACAGACGGAGCATACGCTCGACAACCATATCCAATGCAGTCCAAGGAGGGCAAGATCAGCGAGAAGCTATTTAAGCTGAAGCAAGATACACGAGAAGAAGAAGGCAGCATGCAAGATTTATCTCCGTCGATGGATCCGACATAATTATTGATATTGTAAGTAGAGTGTCAGAGTCTGTCAAAGGTAGCCGACCATGGTCGAAAAGCAAGCCTCCACCACCTCGACCCGATTCCCCGAAGAAGGTCCGCCATGGGCCAAATTCCAAGCACAGTAGAGCTGCTCGACATATTTGGCATTGCCAACAATGCATCAGTCTGATAATTCAGAAAGCCTCCTTTCGAGTGCCTACATCAAGGGTCTATGTAGAAGTTCAAGATGGACTACGACTACCGAGCCACATCAAGGACGAGCCACATCAAAGCAGAGTGAACTTAACTCTTCGAGGAGAGCAATCTATGTGCAATCCACGCGAAGAGGGTGACTATGATGCCAAGGACCTCCAGCTGGCGAGGAGGATCCACCAGGAGAGGCCCTAGAAGCTTCAATTTTTGTACATAGTAAAATTTTATATATATTAAAGCTATCTTTTTCATGTAAGTCAATTTTTAATATATAAAAATACCTTCCTCTGTAAATTAGTCTCTTAAAAGTGTTTTTGTATAAATTGAATTGTTGTAGAATCTTTTCTATTATAGTTAGAATGTTCTTAATTGCTAAGTCTATGTAAAACTTTCTTTAGAAAATCGAAAATTGGCCAAAGTCAACCCACTCGGGTCGATTCGCGCGAAAGGCCTCTGCGTCGCGAACGCAGGCCCCTTCCGCGCGAATGGACCCGAGTTGCTTGAATTAAGGCATAATTGCCCAAATTTTGTGTTGAAAGATGTTAAAATGCTTAGAATCTACTTAAAAATACAGTCTAACACTTATTTTTTTGTTAAAAACATCAAAAAGAAGTCAAAATTGGGCCACTCCGGTCGATTCGCGCCAAAGGCCTCTGCGTCACGAACGCAGGCCCCTTTCGCACGAATGGACCCGAGTCACCCGAAATTGCACTTTTTCATGTCATTTTAGTATGGAATAAGTTGGTAGATAGCTAGAACAACGAGAATAAGACAGTGTAGCATATTATATTTGTTAGAAAGATTAAATATTGCTTGAGGTGACTCCACTAGGGTCCATTCGCGCCAGAGGGCTATGCGTTAGTGGGGTCCATTCGTGCCAGAGGGCTATGCGTCGAGAACGCATACCACATTGGCGCGAATCGACCCGAGTGGTATGAGTTTGAGCAAAAATTTTGTAATTTTGCTCGGGAAAGGTTGTTAGTGCACATTTGCGCGAATCGACCCGAGTGGTATGAGTTTGAGCAAAAATTTTACAATTTTGGTTGGGAAGGGTTCTTAGTGCACATTTTAGCCATCTGCCATGCATTCTAGTGTCTTGTAGTACCCCTTTCTAGCTTTTTAATCCATTTGAACCTCATCTTAAAGAAATTCCCATTGAACCTCCCACCCACAAGGCAACCCCTCTCTCCCCCCACACACACAAAACCCTCTCGTACAAACCGAGGGGGTGCATCATTTATGTTTAAATTAAAGTCCTTAATTAGATTTAAGCTTTAATCATGTTAGATAATATTAATGGCCAAGACCCTTAGAGTTAGAACCAAGACCCTTAAGCTAGATAGAGACAGCATTTGCATTGATCTTAGCTTAGTTGTCGCTTGTCTTCTTGTCTATGCATAGGTAGTATAATCAAACCTTTTTCTTAGAAACCCAGCTAGTTGCCAAGGCCTTAGAAATTGTTGTCACACGTTGGTATGATACACCAACACACATTATAGACGCACTACCATCAAGTATCTTCTGCCATGCCTTTGTAGCATAGATAATTATCTAGGAATCTATTCTATCTAGGTAATTTAGTCCAACACACCAAAAAAATCCATAGAATAAGTCTCCTTATACCACCCCATAACAGCAAATAAGTACCCTTCTAAGTGCCTACTAAAGTTCCAAATGCCAGGTGGGTCATTTGAGGTAGAGTAGATAAAGGTATAAAAATAGGGTTGTAGAGTAAGTAGACGTAAATAATTGTTGTTGTTGTGGTAGTATTAGTTTCCTTGTGCACTCAGGGCAGTAAAATAAGTCAGGAGAACCGTCGTTACAGATCCTCGAGCCTCAACAGGGGAGCCACTCGACAATATCAACGAATTGAAAGCAACCTTATGAAGGAAACTTCAGCAAATCAAAGGCCAAGATGGTGTATAGGGAAGCCCGAACACAAATAATAAAGGGGAGCCTACAGGAAGGACAATTGCAACATCAAGAATAGACACAAGGGTTGCCAAGAGGGCTATACAAGAGCCAATGGGCATCATGGCACTTACAAAATTGATCACATTAGGGAAGGAACATCTCCTAATCAAGGATATTCTCCAAGTGCCATATTGTCTCAAGGAAGGGCCCGACATCGATGACTAATGTTAGAGCTACGCCACCAACAAATAGACGACTTCATTGACTTGGGACATCAAGAGTCCTAAAGGATGAGGTTGGACATACCTCCTAGGAAGGGCAACTATCGTAGATATACATGCCTATAGTAGTATCATATTTAGACTTCAAGTAAAGATGCTTTGGCTAAGGAGGTATTACAAACCAGCAAGGGTGGGCTGCTCAGGAATAGGAATATGGCGAGACTGCAACAAACTTCTTCCTCATCAGCCCCGGTACTTCAGATCAGCTACATCAACCTCGACAGCACCATCTCAAGATCATGACGATCTTCCACCTTAGAGATTGGAGGTCAAACACCATCAAGAAGAGGTAACATGGGGGACCAAATACCAGCATTACTAACTGATCAGTCAAGATTATAGTCCCTGCACATGGATGCAAATAAACTTCTCTCAGAAAGAGAAGTTGCACAGTTAGAAGTGGTAAAACACTCAACATTGTCACTAAGACGACTAAGACGAAGAATCGAATCAACAAAGTCAACACAGCAACATCAATTCAGGAGTTAGGAGAATCATCCACAAATCTCGTAACCTCTAAGGCAGATGAGTCGACATGAAAGATTCTACACAGTGGTGAACATTACCTTCAAGCATTTGGGATATGTCACGGGGCCTTATGTCGTCCACTACATCATCAAGTCCACTAATATGGATAACTTTAATGAAGGTAGTCAACATCAACATTAAGGACGAGCAGAGTCAACAACTCTAAAGAGACTAGATTTTTTCAACAAATTATGGATCATTTATGGGTGATAAAATCCATGATGGGATTTGGGATGAAATTTCGAGTAGATTTTTGTCATTTCTTTTAGAAAGAAGGGACCCAAGAATTGAGCAAAGCTTCAAGGATTGGGAAAAAACACGTATGGAGTACTAAAACTATATACATTACTGACAGATATCTAACATATTGGAATCTCTTCGTGAGCTTGATCACCTCGCTAAGAAGGATTCAATAATAGGATAACCGTCGACCATGTATACGACGAGTACTTCCACAGCTAAGGAATAATCCGACCAAATGAAGGGAAGCAATCTAATAAGTCCAGCCAACTTCTTAGATGGCATCAACTCAAAAGTGGGACTATTTCAAGAGAGCAATAATTAAGAAAGGGGAGATCCTAGAGTATAGATTAGATCTAAAACAAGAATAATTATTTAATTATATAGTTTTTCTATATGTGTCCAAAGGAAATGTCACACTGACTAAACTTGTGGCCATAGGATTTATGTAAGTAATTCTTTAACTTGTAACTTGCACCTCCTAGATGGCGGACATCTTTAAGAGCAAGACTCTTAAGTCTAAATCTAGGCCAGTAACTATGGCAAGGCCGAGTAATTAGCAGCACCAAAGGAACAAGAGTCAAGTTCGACATCAACCTTAAGCGGAGCAAAGTAGAGTATCGGCACCAATTATGTACATTGGCAAGTATGACCTCATAATAGGCATGGAATATTAGAGCCGACTAAGGCAATAATTGATTATCATAAGCAAGAGATGTTTATCCCAGCACCAAAGGGCAAGTACCTTATAATTAAAGTTAAGGAAGCAATTTCAATTGCGCAATGCATGTCAGTGAAGCAATTACGTAAGTGCATCATGAGGAATGAGGTCGTACATACTTAAGCTACAAGTCGTCAACCCCAATCACAAGAGTAAGAAGGAAGACGCTACTTTGAAACAGTTGCCTCGACCAATTTCTAAGTTAATCAAGAAGTCCCATAATATACCTCTGGATGAAATTTGAGAGCTTTTGCCCTATAGAGGCGTAGAGTCTGAAATCACTCTTGCACCAGATGCAGAGCCGATCAGCAAAGCTCTTTATAGAATGACCATTTCCGAGCTAGCAAAGCTCAAGAAGCAGTTGTGGGAGTTGATCGACTTGAGGATCCTTTCGACCAGGATGGAAGTCTAGAGATGTATAATCAACCATTGGCAGCTCAACAAGCAAACGACATAATGAATCAGTCCCAAGGAGCAAGATTCTTCTACAAAATTGACTTACGGTCGGGCAATCATCAAATAAAGATGAAGGGGGAAGAATTTATAAGACTCCTTCATAA
This sequence comes from Isoetes taiwanensis, assembly GCA_021234155.1. Taxonomy (NCBI): domain Eukaryota; kingdom Viridiplantae; phylum Streptophyta; class Lycopodiopsida; order Isoetales; family Isoetaceae; genus Isoetes; species Isoetes taiwanensis. The sequence continues at coordinate 28,628,764 of JAJEKV010000004.1, forward strand.
CACGGTATGGGTACTATGAGTTCACAGTAATGCCCCTGAGTCTATAAAATGCTCCACCGGCTTTTACGCACTTGAGGAACGACATCTTCGAAGATTTGTTGGATGAGTTCGTCATCAATGTTTTTCTTCGACGACATCGTGATCTTCAGCAATCAATGGAAGAGCATGCAGGCCATTCGAGAAAAGCCTTGGAGATGCTAAGAAGTCGCCACTTATTGACAAGCTTTTGAAGCATCATTTTGCAATGCCATCTCCACTTCGGCAAGCATATTCGGCAAGAAGATAGAAGAAGCCATCTCCTCTAATATAGAGTTCAAGCACATATGGGCTAGTCCTTGCAAGAGCGCAAGGACGGATTAAGAAAGAGAAACCTTCAAACATTCCAAAAAGGAAGGCAACCTTTAATATCAAAGAACAACTATGCGTAGTTAAAGCATGGGGAGTAAGGAAAATCTTCCATGACACACATAATAGCCCTATTTCCGGCCATGCAGAATCTATAAAGGCCTACTTCAAGATTAGAAGTAGTTACTTCTGGCCGGACATGAAGAAACAGATAGTTAGGTATATCCAAGAATGTCAGTTGTGTCAGCAGACAAAGGCAGAACAACTTCGAATTCTAGGAGATTTGGGAACCTTGGGCAGTGCCAGACACCAAGTGGGAAGTCATCAGCATGGTTTTCATAGTGGGCTTCCCAAGGACAACAAGGAGCTTTAATGCTTCGATGGTGGTGGTAGATAAGTTATCAAAAAATGGCACATTCTTGCCATACCGCACCACAGGCATAACTTTGGATCCAGCCGTGTTGTCTACATAAGAGTTTTTTTTAGGCTGCATGGAATGCACAGGGCGATCAACACCAATAGATATTCGAAGTTCTTCAGTGCCTTTTAGCAAGACTTCTTCAACACGATCTACACCAACTTGTAGATGAGTTTTGCTTTTCATTCGCAGTCAATGGGCAAATGGAGCGCACCAACAAAATTTTGGAGATACGTTGAGAAACTACGTTCATATAACTTAGACACCCTTAGGGTAAGGCCATTTTCTACATGGCCTTATCCTATTGGGCAACCGCCACACGACCCTACCTTATTGGAGCCATGTGGCATAACATGTGAACCCTAACCTATAAAGGCCGAAACCCTAACCCTAGGCCTCTTTTCTGGCTCCAACAGCCTGGGAACCTTCTTCGCACTCAAAACTCCGTTTCGAGAACCGTTTGCTGTGGCATAGCCTAGCATAGCAGCCCCTGGAGCGTGTGCGAGTCAATAGGAGTGGGAGTTACTTCAACCACCTTGAAGACCATGGAGACGCCGGGAGCAGGAGGGAGTTCCTCAGGAGCAGGTATTTGGGTTAGAGTTCTTTGTAGATCATCTGAAAGTTAGGACTCCAGATGAGTTAGCATTTCATGTCTCTAGTAAAGCCTTCCTAGAACCCTCAGTCTAGATCTTGAACCCTAGTCAATAAACCCTAACTGTAAGTTAGATGTATATGATTAGATTTAGATGTTATTCTCATTATTATCATGTATGTGGATATGTGATGTTGGTTGATCATGTTTGCTCCTCTTGTATTGGGAAGGGGACCTAGTAGCCATTACTTAGTGATGCTCCTAGTTTAGACCCTTTAGTTCCTATTATTATGCAGCCTGTGCATAGGAACCCACCGGGCTATGGGAGCTATGGTATGACTTAGCACTACATAACGGGGCTAGAGGCGAGATGGAGGGAGGGCCCCTGCTGAGCGTGGCTGCTGGGGACCCCATACCGGGCTAGGCTTATGGCCGGTCACTTCGAGTGGGCCGGGCATGGGTCCGACAACTCCTGGGGCAATGATGCCCCCCTGTCTCTTAAGAGCTGCAGGGGACGGCCTGGCTCTTATTTTGAGGGGTTAAGTCGGGGAAGAATCGTGTGTCGCCACGATTCTCTAGCCTACGTATGGGGGATTTCCTACGGAGTGTACGGCAGGGCCCGTGATTGCAGAAACTAAAATAGCAAGTGAGCATGAAAGTTAATGCTATTGTGAAAAGCAAAGAATACTGAAGGAAAAAATGAAGGCACAAGAGAATGCAAATTTGTGAGAAGATGAGATCAGGAGATGGAACCGTTTCTTGGCGCCTGCTTCTCTGCCTACAGCTAGGACGACCGTGAGATAGGGATTGCCCCTCTCTCCCTATTCCGGCACTGTTGCTATAGATCCAAGGCCTTCTATTTCAATTTTGATTCTAGCAAGTGATTCGGCTATTATGGAAGGAATCCTTTGGTGCACAAAACGGTTACATGAAGCGGCATCAGGGCAGTTTTTTCTAGCATTCTGTTGGTAATGTCTCTAACATGGCTGTTTTGCTCTCTTGGTTCGAATGAAGCATGATTCATGTTTGCTTGTAAGCAATGCCTGCAATTCTTTAAAGCTGGAGGTGCAAATGGGCTTTCTTGCAAATGAATAAAAAAGGCGTGGATGCCCATAAGATGGAGCAAATTCTAGGCAGTGCTAGAAAAGAGGTGCAGTTCCAGGTTTTTAGTTCTTTTCTTTCCTTATCGAGGTTCTTTTACACTTGGCCAATCCTGTCTTCCCACTTTTTCTTTCTAGCACAAAGGTACAGTTTGTGCATTGGTTGATCAGAAAGAATCTTGTCAGGCTAGTGGAAGGTTTGTGTTAGTACAGTTTTATTGATTTGGTATGGAGAATACAAAGAAAATAGGTTGTATGCTTTGATGGCAAACATAATGACTTCTTAAGCACTCAGTACTTGCTCTGGTACTGTTATGCCTTGAGTAGTAGTTTTTTCAAGTTCTCATGCTTGATTGACTTTGGCACTGCTATGCCAAGAACCTCATAACCAAATTCGAGTACTAATATGCTTAATCTTGATTATGCTCCTGCATTATTATGTTTGAGTGAGAGTTTGTTCAAGTTTAAACTTGAGCTTTGATTATGTTGGTACTGACGAACTGATATGATGCTAGATCTTATTCAGTAAGGTGAGATATTTTCCTTCTCTTTTCAGTATTACATGAACTTGCATGGCATTCTGCTACATGATTTGATTCATTCAGAGGCCTCTTGGGCTCTTCCTTTGCATCATTAGACACTTTCGGATTACTAGGTGAGGAGATTTATGAGAACTATTCATGACTATCAGCTTTCGGAGCAGTATATGGGCTTCATGTATATCAGCTTGTGGAGCAAACAAATAAGTTTGTGTTTGTAGAGAATGAAGATGTCAAGATTACTCCTGTAGTAATTCTCTATTAACATCAAACATTGGACCCCTTCAAGAGTGATAATACTATTGCGCCAGAAATTATTAACTTGAAGCACAACAATCAGCCTACTGTCAAACACACCAGAGGTATTTCTCTTGATCCTGCCATGCAATTATCTACGGTAAGATTTCTACGTAACAATTATGATGTATGGCCGAATAGGGAACAAAAGGGTGTATACCTAATACTTATGTAAAAACAGTTGTATGAATTAAAAAAGATATACATAGCAAGTTAGCGGAAGTACGAACGAAAGAAAGAAAAGTCATATGAAAAGGGAGTGGACGAATAAATAAATAAATAATATATGGTATGAGTGTGTAAATATGATATATATGATGTGCATAAGTAAGTAGAGATGTAGAGATATATAGGTAGAGATGTATGTAATAGGAACACAGATATACAGTTGTACAGAAACGATCTGGTAAACAGTAAAAGGAAAAGATGGTGCAAATAAGGAAAGGCCAAGGGATGGGACAGAGAGACGGAAGTCTTCGCCATCTGCCAGGACAGAGTGGGGTAATTAGCCCACCGACTGGTGCCTTCCACTAAATTACATACACTAACCTATCCGGCACTGGAGATACAAACAACTACAAAGGAAGGACGAAAAGGAAACGAATAAACAAGGGAACCAGGAGTGGATGGTGCAAATAGGGGGAGGCAAAGATATGGGACAGAGAGACGGACGTCTCCGCCATACACCAGGACAGAGTGGGAAATTAGCCCACCGGCTGGTGCCTACTACTAAGCAACAGACACCAACTTCTCCGGCCCCATAAAATGAAAATGAAAGTGGAAAAATGGAGGTTGCCAAGTACGGGATAGTGGGAGACGACTCCCCAACCGTACACCAAGACAGTGAGGATCTAATCCTCCGATTGGTGCACCAAAGTAAAAAAAATCCACTATCAAAAGGATACTACAAGAAACAAAAATACCGCATGTAACTACGCAAACCATGAAAGGCCATGGAATTAAGCAGGAATCGGAGTCCCAAAAAATACCGATAGTAATGGGCGGACGCAAGCAGCCGTTAATAATATCTTGGATGGGGAAAATTTGAAATTTGAAATTCAAACCCCGAAAGGCTGTGGAGGGAAACGCCCGAACGGATAAATGAGGGAATACAATATAGCAAGCATACGGGAGAGAAGCAAGATACACAGAAGAGAGCAAACGGCGGGAAAGGAATTCGGCGAAGCGGTATAGTCAAAACAACGGATGGAGGAATGGCTAGCCAAACAGGAACGGGGGGAGCCAGCAGGGAGGAACTCAAACAAGATCTGCAAGACTTCCTGGGACAGATGGACGTAAGATTGGAGACCAGGGTACCGAGGATGGAAGCGCTCAACACACTTCATGAGGCAAAAGAAAACAAAGAAGCGATAGGGAAAGTGGAGGATCTAAAAAGTGTGTGTGGTGGAAGAGACGGAGGTAGAAATCCGGAAGAGGATGGATGAGGTGGAGAAAGAGAAAGCGGAAATCATACAAAGGTTGGTAACACTAGAAAAGAAACAAATAGATCTAGATGCGTGGCAGAGTTTTGATAGGATAAAACCTCACATACTGGAATTCAAGGAACAGGAAAGGATAAAGCATGATATAAGATTGATAGGGGTAGCCGAAAGGCCTAACGAAGACACGTTTCGTGTCACTGCAGAAATAATGGAGAATGTTTTCCAGGAGCACAGGAATGTGATAGTGAAAGCAGTTAGGCGGGGCATGGAGAGGAGCGAGACACATAAATGTGACTATGAGGGACATGGCAGCCAAGGAAAGAATCATCCACGCTTGAGGGTTCAAACTCAGGAACGGACTCAAAGTACAAGAAGCTCTGACCGCCATGCAAAGACGGGGCTACACGAGGAACCGCAAAAGTCGAGAACCGAAGCGGGCGGGAGTGCAGGCTGGGGTGAAAAATGGGAAACTCTACCTCAAAAGAGGCCGAGAGAACACACCACAAGAACTGGAAGGCAACGCAGAGGGATGTGATGGACCCACAAGATCTGAGGGAAGATGGGAATCGCGAATTGGAAGTAACGAAGGGCGAGGGGACAAAGAGAACAGATAAGGGAAAAAGTACCATTTGGGCCAATGGACCGGAAAGCTTGATGCAAGATCCTAACCCGCATTAACGCCTAGGATGGGGAAGCGGAAAAGAGGCCGTAAGAGACCTAGACCAAAACATAACCCCGGCAAGAGAGACAGGGGGGGACCAGGGAGCAAGAACGAGGGGACAAAAAGAAAGGACACCGAACGAGATCATCGTGGGAGGCAGGGGTACAGAAAAAGGAAGGAAGAAATAGCGATTTGGTACTGGAACTGCACGGGATATCCTTGGGATGACTGGGGAGCTTTACACACGCAAAGAAGGGACAAGGATATCATATGCCTAGTAGAAACGTGGGAGCACAGCACAAAGAGGCTACCAGACGAACCAGGATACACACTATTCACATGTTGAAAAGAACTACAAAGTAGGAAGAGGAAGCGCAGGGCTAGCCTGCTACATTAGGAATAGCATTGCCAAAAGAGCGTGTATTTTAGAAACTGACATTAATAAAAGGTACATGCTTATAAATATTGTAATGCTTGACTACAGAAATTTATATTTGTTAATAGTGTATTACCCACCTCAATGTGACAAACTGGAACTGCTAAGCATGGGAGAGATCGTCATGAAACACAGAGATAAGGGACCGTTGATCATAGTAGGAGATATCAATGCAAGGACGGGGCAGAAAAAAGTAATGTAAAGCGAGTGGATAGACAAGGAGAGTGGACAGTGGACACATACCGGAAGGGGGGAAGAATGGAAAAGGAACACGGCAGACGAAATGGAGGTGACGGCGAGAGGAGAAACACTGATAGAGGTATGTACAACCACAGATACAGTTATATGCAATGGCCTAAGAAGATGGGAAACCTCGGGCCAGTTCACAAGTACAAATGCTCACGGGAGCAGTATAGTAGACTATGTGATAGCAAATGAGGAAGCAATAAGGGAAATCGGAAAGATGGAGTTAGGAGAATGGCCGGTAGGGGGAATGGAGGGTCACAGACCCATCATACTCAAGATAAATGCGACAAGGGATAGGACAGAAGACAGGCAAAGAAGAGGTAAACAGACCAAATTGACAGTCAAATTCAGAGAAAACAGAGCGGGAGCATTCATAAACACGGTAAAAAAGAAAATGAGAGATAAAGAATGGGGAGAGGAAATGAAGGACAGAGGGAATGACATCAATGACATCTTGGAAGAGGCAGCAAAAACAGCATTCGGGAGAAAAGAAAGAGGAAGAAGGGCTATAGCTTTTCTCAGTGTGGTTTGACGAGGCATGCATGGAACAAAGAAGAAAAGTCAAACAGGCAAAAGGAACTGAGACATACCAAGAGGAACGGAACAAATATGTGAAGATACTGAAAAGAAAGAAAGTTCAGGACCTGAAAAACCACCAATGGGGACTAGCCGAAGACTTGAAAAAACGGCCTAAGGAATTCTGGAACAATATGAAAAAAGGCTCAAAAAGAAAGTGTACAAAGAAGGGGAGAAGAGGGGAGGAATGGAAATAGAAATAGACTGGACAAGATATCTGGAACGTCTATACAAAACAGGGGCTGCACCAATACTGGCTCCAGAAGGTAGACACAAACCTTCCTTCTCCAAGGAAGAGGTGACATGGGCACTGAACAAGATGGCAAACAATAAGGCACCGGATACGTATGGGCTACTTGTGGAGATGTTGAAATGCGTAGGAACACAGATAGTAGGGATAATAACAGAAATATTCAATGAGGTAGTACACTCAGATCTACCAGAAAGATGGCAGTTTAATAAAGTAATTCCGCTACATAAAGGAGGAAACAAAGAAGAACCAAGTAATTACAGGACCATCATGGTCAGTTCAGTATTCACGAAATGGTTCGGGAAAACATTGGATCAGAAATTGAAAATCTGGGCAGAAACAGGGAAACTCAGAGCACAGGGGCAGGCTGGTTTTCGGCCAGAGTACTCGACTACGGACCATCTGGTGACTCTAAGGATAATAATAGAACAGGCAAAGGAGAATAACAAGAAGATCATATGCTGCTTCGTGGACTTTAAAAAAGCCTTCGACACAGTACCCAGAGACAAACTCCTGGGTAAAAGCATGTTAGGGTGTACCACTTTTGGAACCTGCAAAAGTACATACACTAGGTACTTTAGAACTGGGTACTTTCTCATTTTTCTTTTCATTAAAACTAGTACAAAAGTTCAAAATAAAAGTCAAGGACATGTTAATATTCAAAGTTAGGATAAACATAATGCTATCGAAGACCAAAATATATATAAAAGTTTTAAAATGTACCTTTTATTGACATATTACACAGGTACCCAGTACCCAGTCCTGGGTACCTTTTTAGGTACTTTTTTAGTCACTAAATAATACTTTTTAAGGGACACCCTAACATGCTTTTACCCTCCTACTCAGACTAATAAGACTAAGAGCACCAGAAGGGTTAGTAGGATCAATTGCAAGGCTATACCAAAAGGTATATGCCAGGATAGAGGGGGGATGGTAAGCCATAGACTGCGACACAGGAGTAAAGCAAGGATGTCCACTATCACCCACACTTTTTGGGATATACATAGATGCGCTACAGGAATTTTTCAAGGAAAGAGAGGGAGATAGGGAAGCACCAATGATAGGGAGAACAAAAATCCCAATAATGCTATATGCGGATGATTTAGGTATGATGGCGACCAAAGCCAAAGGAATGCACAGAATGCTAGAGATACTAGAAGAGTTCTGCGTGGAGACAGGATTGACAGTCAACCTGAGCAAAACAAAAATAGTGACCTTCGGTACAAAGACAAAACACAAGCCCTTTAAATACAAGGGAGAAGAGCTAGAGGAAACCACAGGGTACAGGTACTTGGGATATGATACACATGGTGGGGGGAAGTGGTCAAAAGGGGCAGACAACAGATTCCAAGCGGCAATAGGCAATTATTACATCATGATGAACTATTGCAACAACAACATGATCACCAACTGGGAAATCAAAACATACCTATTTAGCACAATAGTAGCATCAACACAGCTGTACGGATGTGAAACGTGGGGGCCAAGTCTATCAGAGAAGAAATGGGAAAAACAGGAAGGCATACTGAGGCAATGGCACGGACAGGAATTCCAGATTAAGATAGAGAAGTCATTAGCAACAATCATATATGAAACAGGGGAAAAACCAATGGAAGTTAGAGCATGGGAAAGAACAATCAGGTACCTAATAAAAGATAACAGTTATGGGAAAGAAGACAAACTATCGTCACTGGCAATAGATGAATCAGCAAAGCAACACATAGTAATAGGCAAGGGATGGTTTCATGAAGTGGCGAAGTGGACAGCAAGCATGGGGATGCAACTAAGCCATATTATACAGGCGGATGGATGGGACGAAGAATGGGCGAGCAGGGCAATGAGAAGCTGGCTAACGCGACACACAGGGCCTAAAACAGACTGGCTATTGGGAGCCTTTAATCCAGGGGGACAAATAGGACATATCACATACAAAAGCAACATGTTGAGTAGGAGCAACAGAGGGACGCTGGCTAGATTCAGAATGGGGAGCCACGACCTCCGAATTGAGAAAGATAGATGGAGAAAAATAGATAGAGCAGAACGAATATGTCGACTATGTGATTCAGGAAAAATAGAAGACGAAGCACATATGGTCAAGGAATGTCCGGTCTACACAGACATAAGGTCCAAATTTAACAAGGTCAGGTGGGATCTCCCACTCCCAGCACTGATGGACAAAGAAGAGACAATCACAGATGTAGCGAAAGATATAAAAGAGATGACAAAGACACCGGGGGGTGCACAAAGAGAGAGGGCTAATACTCTGAGAAGCACTAATGAGGCGAATCAGAGGGGCCCACAAAGTACAGTTCAAAACTGTTCATAACGATGCATTGTGTATGGCCAAGAAGCCAGCTATAAGCACGATGCAGGTATTATAAAGAAAAAGAGAAGCCCGCTAGATGGCTACATAAACCTATGCGTCTGTTTGCTGGCAGCACCCTTTTGGGAGCTCGCAGGATGCTACACAAGTCCGGGGGCCTCACGGCCTGAGGGACGTTAATGTATATTCTATTCTATTCTATTCTATTCTATTCTATAACATATAAAAAAAACCTTGTTCCCTCACAAAAAAATAAAATAAAAAAAAAATAAATGTTCTGAGTTAAATCTGTCAAAAACTCCTAGTTTATCTGAATAAGAATTACATGTGGAAGGAATGGGTTATTGGCCTCAGTAAAAGTGAATTATAAACAGATAAACGCTCTATCTGCATGTTGTGGGTGTTAATAAGTTCTCTTTTTTCTTTCTCTGATCCAAATGTATCATGATAAACATGTTACAAAGCAAGAATATACAAAATAAAATAATATGGAAACTGGAGTTGAAGATCTGGTAAATATTTATTCTTTATTTTGTTACATCTAGTTCTAACTAGTTATAGCAAAAATGTGTCACTTGAACAAAAAAGAGTTAATGGCCTATGACATCTTTCCATGGGTCTGATGCTTGTGATGAAGTAGATAGTAGTATCCAAAAATAACAATTATGAAAGAGTCTTCAAGTTATTTCTGCATTTAATTCCATTCTCATCACAAGCATATTCCAACTATACATCATCGAAAAATATGCAGGTCATTTTGCAGGTTGCAGTGCATAGAACATGGGTTTGCAGTGCAATGGTATTTTTCTACCAAATTCTTGATGTATTGAGACTAGATAATATATCTAATTCATGTAATTATTTCTGAAAAGCTTCTTTCGTCCCGCAAAAGTAGGGGGCTGCTTGATTTCGACCATTAAGAAGTCAACATGTTAACAAGGTATATACTTAGGGATTTTTGTCGATGGATGCGCCATGCCAATGATCTTGCAGCTGCAGAGGACATCATCTCCTCCATTGCCGAACCAACAACACCTTTAGTGTGGAATGGTTTATCAAAGGCTTGGATTCAATTTCCAAAGGCTTGGACTAGCAAGATGGTAAGGAGCAGTTATGCGTCTGATACTCGGAAGCATTGACCCAAATCATCTTTTCTATATTAGCATTTACTGTGAAAATTTATGGATTGCTTGACCTTATCAATGCTTTATATGCGAGCAAATAATCTTGATAAAGCTGCAGAATATAGCTGCAGTGGCACAAGACACTATGATGCAGAAAGGCAGAAGGTCCTCTCCTTTTAGATGGTCGATTTCAGGTGTGGAAATGAGTGATCTTGTCCTTGGGTGGTGGTAGCCTAGTCAGAGATCTTCTTAGAGTTTCCATCTATCTAGAAACCAAGGCCAATGACTGCGCCATGTCAGTGATCCTCTTGCCAATGCAACTAAATCTAGGGCATTATCTTCACCAATGGCATGAGAACTGATGTTGGGGATTTTTGCGCTAACTAACTACTCTTAGCTTGAATTGTGTGGATTTGAATGTTTGTTTAATAAGCATTTGCCCTAATTTTTCCTTTGTGGCAAAAGACAAGAGGAAAAGGAAAAAGGTATGTCTGTTCTCATTCTACGAATTTACAAATGCTGAAGTGATTGATTGGCATGAAGATTCGGTGAATATTTATTTTCTGAATATTATCGGTTCTGCTGCGGGCTGTTAGTCATTTCGTCCTGTGACAGATGTACTTCAGAAGCATAATAAAAGCTATGATATGTTACAGAGCATAAGTGACAAAGTAAAGTATTTTCTTAGACCACATTTTGGTGAATCTGGATGCTTCAGAGTACTCAAAAGCAATTGGACTTTGTGCATCTGTCTATATAAAGCCCTGCATTAAATCCTTCAATTACCGATGGTTGCATTTGAAACGAACATAATTAAAAGGATGGGTTGTGAAAGCTACATTTATAGAAGGTGGATTCCTCATTACAAAGAATCCATATGTTGGTTGCAAAATGAAGAGTCGTACTTCAGATGCGAAATGGACATAGAGGTAAGGTTTCATGTTGCTTGATGCATTGAAGGCATCATCATATTAAGAAACTTAAAAAACAGGGATGAAAATTCATGCCTATGTAAATGATGTTAAAGATGACGCTGACATTGTTGTAGCACTGCATATATGTATACTGAATGTGGAAGCACGGATTAATCTCTTGAATATTTATCATGCCTTAAAACAAATTGATTTCTTGGCTATGTAGACAACGGAGAGGGGAAAGTGGCTTTGCAATTACATGCCCACATCCAAGGCGTAGATTTCACACCAAACACTCGATCATCATATGTTGCTACACTAAGGGCATGTGATGTATTGGAGAGAAGCAATTAAACAAGAAGGTTTTTGGAAAAGGACATATTCTTTCATCCTGCAAACAACAACCATGAGGTAAATATTTCTTGCTTAAAGAGACACCCTTTGGAATCTTTCAAACAAGGAGAAGTAGCCTATGCATAATTACTTTTTGAAGGAATGAAACATCATTGCGTATATGAAGATGTCCACAGGCATATTTCTAGCTACAAGATCATCTTCTTTGGTTCGTTCCCATGAATTGAGACATTTAGCTAGATTTATTCCTTTAAACTAAGACCTTTGTAGAGTAAGTCAAATACTATTGTAACTGAGCACACAAAGCATTTAAAAAGTAAGTCAAATACCATTCTAAATATACACATAGTGCACTTAGATCTGCCTCTCATCTAAACTATAACACAACGCACACAACTAGATCATCTATAACTATTCTACTGCTAGACAAAATTCTAACCAATAAGTGAGTTGGTAGAAGGACATGGCACTGCAAATAATTTTTTTTGTTTGACGCACTTGGGTACATGGCAGGGGGTTGGGAAAGAAAAAATGTTCACGACGGCCAAGGGTTGGGAAAGAGAAATGTATAAATTTCTTGTTTAGTTAATCGTTTTTGCCAATGGCTGCATGAAAGTTCGAAACCCTAAACCTAATTTTTTTTTTTGATTGCTAACATCATCTGCAATCCTTTCCTCATTACAGCTTGCTCAGGAAGCTAAAATCTTAAACGGAAAAAATAAATTATAGGAGTACACAAAGGAAATGGTACAATGCTCTATGATTCTGCATTTTTGCTCAGCAAAGCCTTCAAAGAAGATGAAGGATAAGGTATATCCTCGTGCCAGGCCGGAAGCTTATCACCAGGATGGAACTTCTTCGTCGCGCCTTGTGCATTAACCGTGACTGTTCGAATGCATCCTCCACTGCCACCATCTCGTGCCATGGCTAATGAAACTGCCTTGGTGACGAGATCCTCTGCCTCCTTTTCACTCAGGTCCTCACGCCAGGCTTGATCAAGGAAGCCATAGAGGTAAGAGGAGCCAGATCCTCATGTAGAGAATGGAAGCTGCAACATGGTTCCACCAAGTGGTATACCATACACGCTACCACCCTCGTATTTATCCCAACCAGCAACGATCATTCCTGCTTGTAGCATGGACTTATTTTGATAGGAGAGTTCCCGGACAAGTTTTGCAGCTGTCTTCACAGTAGCTGGTTGCCCTAACTGAATCGTATGTTGATGCAAGGAATAGCGCACATAGTCTGACACATCTGCAGCCGAGCCTGACCGACAAATGTAAATATTGTCGCTCAGCTTTGTAATCTTGTCTGATGCACGATTTGCCACGTATATACCTGTGGTGGTACGCGAATCTGCTGCCAAAACTACACCATCTTTATACTGGACTGCCATAATCGTCGTCCCCATGCTATGAGGAGCGGACATCCAGCTTAAATCCTCCATGTCTGTTTCAATTCTAGGGCACGAAATGCCTAGTGGTTTACACGTGTAACAGGACAGAGGGTTTCGCAACTACTTCTAGGGCACGAAATGTCTAGTGGATGTTCTTGAATGAAAGAATGAGTTATATTTATAGGGCGATTCAACCTTTTTCCGGATCTTCCCTTTAATGTTCATCAACCAAGGAATTTTGACAGAGGCAGATTGCAAGTGCACACATTTGAACTTCATCAACCAAGGAATTTTGACAGAGGCAGATTGCAAGTGCTTGTTCATGGCCAAGGCAAGATCTTACCTATTAAAAGCAGAAAATATTGGTGACCATAAAGAAGACATCTTTGCCTTGTGCAATTGCATGAAATATCTTTTCGTACTTCATTTGTGTCTGTGCAAAGCAGCAAATTAACACCAATGGCTGCCCTTTCTTTTACTGCCAGAACTAAGCCTAACAGGGACGATTTGGTATGAGCAGGGCTCTGCAAGGGCGGAATAAAGTGGGTGAAAAAGATCAACTGACTAAATGTTACCTGCTACTATCTGGAATCCTCGGCTTTGGAAAACATCTTCCGGCAACATTTGGCTTATATAGGCAGCAAGCAGATTACCGGACCGCTATGTCGGTGAATCTTTGTTCATCGATTTTGCCACCTGGGGCTTGAAACCGCAGATCCGACCACGCTTGAACGCATGTTGAAGCAGAGAAGCGGATAAGGATAAAAACGTGGCTTCCTCTGCTATTTTTCTCCAAAAAAAATTCCTCCCTATTTTTTCCCCCACCCAGGAATCTGGGAATTGAATCTTGGTGTGTCTCGATTATATATGTGTAGATAGGGCGATTCAACCTTTTTCCGGATCTTCCCTTTAATGTTCATAACTAAAAGGTATGAAATCACAGGAATCGGCCGAAAATATCCAAGATCCAGCCTTTTCCAGTGGTCGGATCGACCCTTTTCCCTCAGATCCCTAAACCCTAGAAGCTTGAGACGAAGCTTAAACATGGATGTATAAAGGTGCAAGCGGAGAGCTCCTTCTCACGCTCTTCTTCGAGCAAGAGGTAACTTAGGTTTAGAGCTTCGGTTTGTTTTTGCTTTGCTTTCTTTTTCCGACTTGTTTTTCTTTGTGTTGAGCAATGCAAATGATGTACAACTCCTATTTTTCCATGAGGCTAAACAAATGTTCGAGCTTTTTATTTTTTTTCGGTGATGACAAACGATGACGAAGTCCGGAGTCGGGTCGTTGCTTTGAGTTTTTCTTGATCTTATTGGCGATGTTCTATTGTCGAGAAGGATTAGGGTCTCTTGAAGTAGCGAGGCTGGCTTGCTGGCCACTCTGAAGTAAATTGAGGCATTTGTCCGAGGAATTTTATATGCACTTAACTTCCCTCCGCCAAGAGCTGAGGCAATTTGGCAGATACACTTGAAAACATAGTAGAGAAGATGGATCCTTTATGGTTATCCCTGCAGTTGTCTATGTCTGAAAAGCATTAAGGCCAGTTCTTGTTTATTGAATATAGAATTGTCTTTGAAGAGGCCGGCCCATAGAATCCCTCTCTCCCTTGCATTTTGACAACTCCATTACAATGTCTGTTTTTGCACTTGTTGCAATAGGTTTTGAAGGTCCATTAGGCAGAACACAATCCAACTTTTCATTGACAAAGTCTTCCCTTGGCCAACACTTTTTGCTACATTGATATTAACTTGTGTTGCCTAAGAACTAAATGCTAAGACACAATAGAAAAACATGGACGGTATTCAAGTGCAAATAGAACCTGCTCTTTAATCATTATCAAAGATTCAAAAAATCAAAGGTTCTGTTGGAGCTTTTTTTTATTCAAAGTTTTCCTTATGATCAATCAAAGTTCAAATAGTCTTTGGGATTGCCACCTTCTGGCCACATGGGGATCACAATATAGACAGAAAACCATTGTCTACTCCTGATTTGGAATCGAGCTAATTCCATAGCAATCAAATGGATGTGCTAATGTTATAGTAGAATGTGCTGCAGCCAGATCCCATAGTGGAATAGAAGGAACGAAGGTGCAGAACCGTAGAATCTTGTAAGTGCATTCTTTGCAGCTAAAAGTACTAAACGTTGCATCATGCAACAGTAAAGCTTAGTAAAGCTTGCTAAATGAACTGTTATGTGCCCATATGCAAATGCCCATACTTTTCCATGTTCCTGCTGCAATATGTCTACATAAAAGTTCACAATATTTTATTAGCATTGGAGATATGCTACGTCCAGCAGTTTAATATTTTTGTCCAATATTAGCTCAGCAATAAAAGGAACACTATATGCTTGAGTAGAAGTGCACTTAATTCAAAACTGGCCTGAGAATGATCTAGATTCTTGATGTGGAAGTTCAAGGGAGTTTCAAGACCTTCAGTTCCAAGTAAGATAGCTGCAAGCTCGGCTGCTGGGTGCCTTTTAATACCATCTCTAAGCTCAATTAGAGTTTCCTTCGCCTCTGATATGTAACCTTTAAAATATGCACTAATATGTAATCTTTAATATGTGAATCTACAAATTATATACAAATTTGCAAAATTGATATTAACAGTAGACTACCCTCGGCCCAAAATAGGACTGGAAGAGTATGCTTTACTTAGTACCATACCATCGGCCCAAAATAGGACTGGAAGAGTATGCTTTATTCAACTTCAGTACCACGATGGCCCAAAATAGGACTGGAAGAGTATGCTTTATTCAACTTCAGTACCACCACATGATGGAAACTAAGTTGTGACTGCATGCATTGGGATTGGCAGTAAACTGAGGTGACGCAAGGTTGCTATCTTCGAACCGATGGTTATGTAGAGGAAGAGAAAAGTGGCGATGAATTCAGCGATCTCAGCTCTCCAGAAAGACCAGCAAGGATGGTTATCCATCTAAGACCAGCAAGGATGGTTATCCATTTGGAGCTTGCCATTCTAAAAGGAAAGATCCACAAAATTTCAAGGCATTGATATTAGAAGATCATGTTAAAATGAGTTTTTCGACCAATCTCAAATGTTTATTAGTGTAAAAAAAACCAAAACTACAAGCCTGCACAAAAAAAACCCTATGTTATAAAATTATCCTATATGTCTATTTTGAATCAAACCGAGGATTAAGCAGCTTAGATCTAGGGTTGGATTGATCCTACGATTTAGATCTATGTTGTGACTCCCCTCAGGCAAAAAAATCTAGCCTTCCAGCGAGCATTAGCAAGGCCGCCAGAGATGCCCTAGAAGCTAAAGTCGAGCATTAGCAAGGCCGCCAGAGATGCCCTAGAAGCTAAAGTTTTTAACTATGACAGTCAACGCCTTTTAGCTAGCATTAGCAAGGCCGCCAGAGATGCCCTAGAAGCTAAAGTTTTTAGCTATGACAGTCATTGCCTTTTAGCTATGGCAGTCAACGCCACTTTGCATTCCTGTTCCATTGCTAACAATCTAACTTAGAAATGGCATGGGAGTATTGCAGCAGATTGAAGCATATATGCACTTGGGAGAGATCTAGAGAGGGAAAGTGGCCAAAAGTTCTTGAGAGAGCGAGAGAGTGGTCACAAGCTCTAGAGAGCGGAGGAGGCAAGGAACCTGGGAGAGAGAGATTCGATCTTTACTTTGCTCCACAACTCCACTTTGCATCTCTATTGCATTGCTGACAATTTAACTCAGAAATGGCATGGGAGTACTGCAGTGAATTGAAGCATATATACACTTGGGAGAGATCTAGAGAGAGTGAGTGGCCAAAAGATCTTGAGAGAGAGAGGGGGGAGGGAGGGAGGGAGGGAGGGGGAGAGAGAGAGAGAAGGAATTCTCCACAACGCCACTTTGCATCCCTATTGCATTGCTGATAATCTAACTCAGAAATGGCATGGGAGTGTTGCAACAGATTGAAGCATATATACACTGAAGCGGAGAATTTCGAGGCTTCTTAAGTTTGGGCTAACTAGAGTGAATTAGAAGAGAGAGAGTGGAGGAGGGAGGGGGGAGAGAGAGAAGGGAGGCAAGGCACTCGAGAGAGAGTGGAGGCAAGATGCCAAAGAGAGAGTGGAGGCAAGGCTAGCAGGCTAGCCTTCAAATTCAAGCAGTAACAAGGCATTATTGTGCATAAAAAAGGGGTTTTTTTTTGGATACTTTAGGAAGGCAAATGCTATATACATATCATATAAACGTGAATTCCCTAGGAGATAGCTTTGGTCTCCATGTTAGTCCTTTTTTTTGCTTCGGAAAGTACAATACATATATTAGATGTAGTCAATCCCATGCAAGGAACTGAAATTAAAGTCTGGTCATATTCGAACCTATGACTAAGATGGGTCTAAGATTCTATCACTAGAATGCACTCCAACACATGATAAGATCACCCAACCCATTCTATCTATTTGTCGCATTTTCTCTATTAATTACCATTTCAAGTGCATATACAAAGGGAAGGTAGCATACATAAGATAAGATGCTTACAACATGCAAGAAGTGCATTACTCAAATCTAGGTTAAATGTACACATTTGTACACTAGACAGGTAACATCATGCATTAAAGTATTTGGCAATAATATATAATTATTAGGCTTGCTTATAATATACAATATAGAACTCAAGACAGGCTAGAAGACACCATATCCCTTGTTTTTTGTAGTCTGAGTCAAGAATTTTCACATAATCTTGAATAATCAAGGGGAATCTTTATAAAATCTTGATTGGATGACTTTCAATTTGACTTCTAGTCGAATTTGTACAACTCCTCATAGTACAATTACTTGTTTCTAATCATGTATGTACTCATAACTCGATTAACGATATATTATGCGTAAATACAACATATAGAATCCAACCAGAAGAAGTCTAAAAAGATTTCAAATATGCACTATGGCAATGGAACCCAGACACATTCATTCGGCATGCTATATGATCGCATCCTCATCTAGATGACAAAATAAGAAAAAGGCCACATGGACCTAATTTCCATCTCTTCCTATCAATATCAGTAACTAGATGTAGAAGCTTGGCACTGGTATAGAAGATTAGGTTAAAATAAGTTTTTCGATGGAGCTTAAAAGTTTTTTGTTGTAAAAAAAAACTTTTGTCTTGCACTAAAAAAATCCTATATATTATAAAATTATCATGTATGTCTATTTTGAATCGACCTCTAGATCAGGCGTCTTAGATCTAGGGCTGGATTGATCTGACGGTTTAGATCTATGTTGTGACTCTAGCCTTCTGGTGAGCATCAGGGCTGCCAGAGATGCTCTAGAAGCTAAAGCTTTTAGCTATGGTAGTAGCCAGTTGTGGCTTGGCCCTAACATGTCTTCTTTACTTTGCTCCACAATGCCACTTTGCATCCCTATTGCATTGCTAACAATCCAACTTAGAAATGACATGGGAGTGTTGTAGGAGATTGAAGGATATATATACTTGGGAGAGATCTAGAGAGAGAAAGAGGCCAAAAGATATTGGGAGAGAGAGAAAGTGGTTACAAACTCCAGAGAGTGGAGGAGGCAAGGAACTAGGGAGAGAGAGATTGGATCTTTACTTTGCTCCACAATGCCTCTTTGCATCCTTGTTGCATGCTGACAATCTAACTCAGAAATAACATGGGAGTGTTGCAGCGGATTGAAGCATATATTCACTTGGGAGAGATCTAGAGAGAGAAAGTGGCCAAAAGATTTTTTTTTTTTTGAGAGAGAAATGGAATGGAATGGAATGTATTACGTCTGTGGAGGCCTCTCAGGCCTATAGATGAAGATTTGTGCGTGCATGCGTGCGTGCGTGCGTGTGTGTGTGAGAGAGAGAGGTCACAAGCTCCAGAGAGCAGAGGAGGCAAGGGACTAGGGAGAGAGAGATTGGATCTTTACTTTGCTCCACAATGCCACTTTGCATCCCTGTTGCATTGCTGACAATATAACTCAGAAATGACATGGGAGTGTTGCAGCGGATTGAAGCATATATACACTGAAGCAAGGAATCTCGAGGCTTCTTGAGCTTGGGCTAACTGGGGTTGAACTAGAAGAGAGAGAGGGGGAAGAGAGAGGGGAGGCAAGGCACTCGAGAAAGAGTGGAGGCAAGACGCTAGAGAGAGAGTGGAGGCAAGGCCAGCCTCTCTCAATGGTTTACATCCTTGCAAAGGTAAACATTGGAATGAAAATATCAGAGCAGAGATCTATCTTGGTTTTTCAATGTCTTAGGAGCCTTTTACCGATAGCTTAGATGGCCATCCTAGGTAGCTTTAAGGAATGCATTACAATACAAAATAAGGTAGATATATTGAAGAAGAGGTGTTGTCATGTTCGCCAAAGATGAGGACCTGTTTGCCACACCTTGTCAATTAGTTTCCCTTTTTGCAATATGAGCTTTCCTTCTTGCAGTATCCATGGGCTCCATGTAGAGCGTCGTGTAAGCAGATAGAGTGAATTCATTATTGGCTGATCTAAGGCAGTAGCTAAAACACATCAATCAGCAATGCGTGATACAAGATATCAAGCCAAGGTGGCAGATGATGTTAAGTTTCAACTAAATTTGTGACATTTTTTACAATATAGCAGGCAACTCAGAGACGCAAGATTTGGCAGATGAGCATATGAATAGGGCTAAACGTTCAAATGAAAGGGTATCTAAGTCAGATATGGCCAATGGAGTGGGCCAAGGAGAAGAGATCTACACTAGATGGCCAATGGGGTGGACATATATATGGTGTAAGATAAGAGGGGGTAACAAGCAGAGTGTGAAGCATAAATTGATGTCTGTGTTAGAAATGGGCAAAGGTGGGTCATGGAGGAGAAAAACTGAATTAAAATATACACATTTGAAAAATGGCCAATGGGTGGAGGCTCGTATTTGGTTCAAAAATAAGTGTTGGGCGCTAAAAAATAAGCTTGAAAAATAGCCAATGGAGTTGGGCCCATGTGGTGTTGGGGGATAACTCTGACAAGCACAGTCAAAAAGTCGCCCATTGTAGGGCGTGAGCACTATTTAATCGGGGCTTCGCTCCACTTTCCCAAGGATCTGCCATGGCCGCCAGCGCCAAGCTCTTAGCCTCTTTCATACTCGCATTTTGCTTATTCGACCTGCCCGCCTTGGCTCAGCTTCAATACGATTACTATGCAAAATCTTGCCCCTCTTTGGAGAAAATTGTTCGGGATGAATCTTACCGGCTTTACAACATCCATGGAAATTATGCCACTTCAGCTTACCGAAATATTTTCCATGACTGTGCTACTGGGGTTAGCATTCAACACCCTTTTTTCATTAACTGTTTTTCAATTTGTAAAAACCATTCTTGAGTGCTTTATACTGATATGCATGTCTGTTGCCTATTCTCAATGCATGTTGGAAGTTCCTTATGTTCCATCTTAATACCTAACAAGGAAAAGAGAAGGCAATTCCACAAGGGGTCAAAATGCATAAGCTTTTTCATCTTATAGCCTAGAAATGTATGGACAAGAACTGATCACATATGCATGCTTTGTTTGCTGCAGCATTATGAGAAAAAATGTGATGGTTCTATCCTTTTGCGCGGCGCGGGCTCCGAATTGGATTCTGCAAGAAATATTGGCTTAAGAAACCTCAAGTGGTTTGATGTGCTGA
This sequence comes from Isoetes taiwanensis, assembly GCA_021234155.1. Classification (NCBI taxonomy): domain Eukaryota; kingdom Viridiplantae; phylum Streptophyta; class Lycopodiopsida; order Isoetales; family Isoetaceae; genus Isoetes; species Isoetes taiwanensis. Next base: position 28,649,391 of record JAJEKV010000004.1, read on the forward strand.
AGGAAAAGGTAGAGGCTGCATGCCCTGGTGTGGTGTCATGTGCAGATCTGGTGGTTCTGACAGGCAGGGATAGCATTGCCATTGTAAGTCCAATTTCTACTGGCTGGTCTACTTCATTTTGTTTCACATGGTCCTTTGATACCTTCAAATTTGTGGCTTCTGTAGCTTGGAGAGGGTGCTTTTGAGTTTTTCCCTGTAAAATTAGGCAGGTTGGACAGTAGAGTGAGCTTGAAATCTGAAGCTGATGTGCAACTTCCTTCCAAAGATGACTCTGTAGATGAAGTTTTGGCCAGATTTCAAGAGCTTGGTATTGACACTGAGCATACAGTGGCATTGTTAGGTATGTATTCCTTCATTTTTATTTTCACTTTTAAATTTATTTATATTTGCATTTTTTTTGTTACTATTTTATTTTATTTTATTTTGTTTTCCACTCTTTGCTTTTGTTTTGATCTTTTGTAACGTAAAAATATGGCCTATGGTGACAAACTTTGGACTATTGACCATGTTCTTAGGTGGTCACTCGGTAGGCCGCGCGCATTGTGAGAGCATCACTCCAAGACTATACCCCAATATTGACACAACTATAAACACTGAGTATGCCTCATATCTCCTAATGAGATGCCCAACCAATTACACGGACTATACCAAGCCAAAATATGCCAGATTTGATGAACTGAGCCCCATGGGTCTCGATAATAATTACTATAAAAACACCATGAATGGAAAGACCCTACTCAAGATTGACCAACGTTTATACGAGGATTCAAGAACAAAGCCTTTTGTGGAGAAGTTTTCTAAAGATAATGCGTACTTTGCTAAGGTGTTCACAGAAGCTATTCAAACATTGACAGAATACAATGCATTCACTGGGCCTGAAGGTGAGATTCGTAAAGATTGCAGATGGATCAATTGAGGTTTGTGTGTTTGGCCTTAAATGGCCTAAGGTCTATCAAGAAGCTTGATTACGTTGTCCATATATCAAGATAAATAAATAAAAAAAGTGCCTGATTACAATGTCCATAATAAAATAAAATAATCTGTTGTGAAAAAGCATTTCTTCATGTACGTGAGATCTAATATTTCTCTATGATTATCTACTATCTATAGTAGTATAAGGACAAACAATGTGTGATACCTATTGGATGGATGCAATTGTGCTCAAATATAGATTGCGCCCGATATGCTTGTAACCTATACTCCACTTGTCAACCTTATTAAACACAAAGATGGCGTGTCAACCTTATTAAACACGAACTTAAAGATGGTATTATTTGCAAACCACGATAAGACGATGATGATGGAAGTTTAATGTTCACAATAAGAGAGATAAAGATGATGATAATGAAAGTTTAATATCCACGATAAAAGAGATGATGGGGTAGATTAACGCCCTGGTCAGAGGGCCTGGGCGTTATCTTCCTTAACACCCTGCTCCGAGGGTGTTATGAGCCTTCGTGATAACGCCCTAGGGCGTTATGAGCCTTTATGATAACGCCCTAGGGCATTATGACTGTTTTAGTCATAAAAAACCCAAGGAGCAGGGTGTTAAGGTATTTTAACATCTACGATAAAAGAGATAAAGGGAGACCTAAAGAGAGGTTAGTTACAACTTTGTTCGTTATGAGCCTTTATGATAACGCCCTAGGGCATTATGACTGTTTTAGTCATAAAAACCCAAGGAGCAGGGTGTTAAGGTATTTTAACATCTACGATAAAAGAGATAAAGGGAGACCTAAAGAGAGGTTAGTTACAACTTTGTCTCCGCAACAATTAATGCTTTGCTGTGTGGCAGACCTTGGCACATGGCATGACTTCTTTTAAAGAATGTTACTATTTTTATTTTTATTTTTTTGCAAGACATATCATGACTTCTTTTAAAGAATGTTACTATTTTTATTTTTATTTTTTTGCAAGACATATCTCCACTCATAACAAAACAATACATGCAACCAAACTTTATGTGATATAACAATGGCTACACATCAATTCTGGAGGTGCAGGGGTAAATCACACAACAAAGCAATATCTTACCACTTTAGACATCCCATGTTCTGGTCATCCGTTGCTAATACGTGCTTCCCAAGCTTAGATCTTAGGGAAACCAAGATCTGAAAATTATGCATGTATTTCCTAGGAGAAAACTCTTAACCTTATTCGTTTCCAAACAATCCATTATATCCTGCTTTACATACATGTATCTTCAATGTCCTCAATGAAGAGCCCTAATGTAATGTCCTTAAATTCAAACCCTTCTAGCACTCTAGTGTTACTGAATTTTGTTTTTGACGGATGGACGAATTGTATTGTATCTTCTCGGTTTTTGCGTTACATTCTAACCATTTTACCTAACATTAAATCCAAAACTATAACTAAACTCTCTTTATGGTTCAAACAATCACCTTTCAAGAAGCATTCCATGGAGGAATCCTACTAGAGAGGAATCCCCGCCGACATCTCTGCGCTTCGTGTGTTGGCAGAGTTTCCTCCCCAGAATGCATCTTAAAACGCGATTCATGCCATTCACTTTACAAAGAAAAGCACCCCATGCACTAAACCTTATTAGCTTTTTGGCAAAGAAAAACACCTGATGCAATTAAACGTTATTAGTTTTCCTTCCTTTTTATGCGACAAAGACTTTGAGGACTTTCATTACCACCCACGCACCAACAACTACTAAATAGTGAATGATGTGACATAAATTTTTTTACTGAATCAAGAACCTCTTTCAAAGTGGCTCCACTATTGGATTACGACATTAGCTAGTTGCCTAGCATATCTTTCTTTAGATAGGGACATGGCAAAAGAAATATTGTCTTATTAGAAAACAAGGAAATTCGAGCATTAAAAAGCAATGACTAATTAAAGTAGATATATCTTCTTCACGAAGTGCTCAGTTTTGCACGCATGCAGATGCATGTCATTTGTGGACTTTTAAGTACAAGCCATCATTAATTTCCAATGGTGGATTGTGGGTTATTGTGAAAATTAAAGCCATGTGAAATTCTTCTCCTAAGCAAATACTATCGATAATCATTAAATTGTAGTTATCTTATAGCTTCGTCAAGGACGTTTATTAACTTGGAGCCTACCAACAATGCTTTGTGCTTTTTAGTTTATACGAGAGGAAGAAGAAGCTAAAGTTACGTGGAATATAAGAGAGGAGGATGAATATATACAGTACCGTGAATGAAACTAAAACATGTATTCAGTTTGTAAGATCGTGGAATGCATCATATGGCATAAGCTTTGTGGTTATTTAATTCTCTAAATGTATAGTATGAGATATCATCGTCCTCGAGGATACATAGAAGACACATTTGAGTATTTACCATTTCTTTTTGAAAGATGGGATATTGAAGTCATTGTTGAATATCTGAATTACTAGAATAATGGTTATCAGTGGTTGAAATTAAAACTTGATAACATTATTACTGAACTAGAAACTAAGACATTGTTCTTAGGTTCAAGTTCATGAGCATCAAATGACCCCCCATCGAAAAAGGAGGACACCGATAAAGAACCCAGCGACCAAATGGATCTGATCCAAATAGTCCGTTCCTTGACTAGTGAATTACAGGTAGCCAGAGAAGAGATAAGATCAATGAAGGAAGATATGAAATACATAAGAGATGAAGTAAAAAAATCTGAAAAAGGGTGTGAATGATGTCAAGAGCATTGTAGAGGATAGCTAGGACAGCCAAGGAAGTGATGGCGGTTACAAAGAACCAAATCAAGAGCAGATGGTGGCTCAGATCACCTCTAATATTCAAACACAAGTGCAGAATCTCTTTGCACAAGAGCAGGAACGAATTACAGAGATTGAGGATCAGATTACAAGAGCTCAAAATCTGGTAGTAATAAAAGCATATTCAATAAAACTTGGACTGAGGGATATATCATTTTAAGATTATATGTCATATTTAATTCTTCTTGATTCTTATAGTTTTTAAAAGTTCTAATTATATAACTTTATCCAGTTATATAATTCTAGCTATAGAAACATAAAATTACCTTCTAAACTAATTTTCACGTGAATCTATTTAGAATTAGACATTTCAAGAATATAAAATTTTAATTTTCAGTAATTTCTTAATAAATTTAAAATTTGACAATTGGGATAAATTGTAAATGAAATATGATGGTTCGATAAGTGATTGACTTAAAATTTTATGAGAATTTCACAATTTACAAACTCTTAATACTTTAAAAAAAGTGTTAGATCAAAATTAATTAAAAGATAAAGTTTATGTTTTAGTGACAAATATTGAGTAGTTTATTATTGATGAAATAAATATATATTGAAAATTAATTAAAAATAAAATATTCAAATTTTTTTAATTAAAACATAAATATAATTATTTGATTCATTTCATCTAAACTTTCTTTAAACATTTAAAAACTAGCAAAAGAGCACGCCGGAAGTTGTAGAAAATAAAGGTGCAGACAAATTAGGGCACGGTAATTGGATACCAAAAGATATTTGAATTGTCTTTTATGTTTTTTTTTTCAAACCATTTGAAAGCCTAACTAGGGCAAAATCGTATTGTAATAAATTTGAAACTTAATTAGGGCAAAATTGTATTATAATTTATTGTCCATGATAGAAATAACATATCTTGTTTGGATAGTTTAGATGGTGTCCCTGCATTTAAGGTACCAGTATTTCCTAGTTTTGGAAGGGCAGGATATGAGGTTGTTGTAGCCTTCTTTTGGTTCTGTTATAATGGTTTATGTAATGTCTTTCGATTTCATTTGCCTGTTTCTTGCATTTAGTTTCTTCTAAGAGGTCGATGTTGAAGTTTTTTTTCCGTATGGTTTGTGCTTGTCGGCATCTGCTGCCATTTTGAGATTTGGTTTTGTTTCGTGCTATTTGTACCTGATTGATACACAAGGCCCCCAAAAAAAAATCATTACCAGTTTTTCAAAACTATTTTTACATGAAACCACTAGAATAAAGTGATATCACTAAGTGGGTTAATATGTTGAATAACCACTGTTAGTTACATAATGTGGTTCTTACTTATGGTTTATTATTCTAGTTTATCACCATTATTCACCTTAATGGTTCTTTATAGTAGTTTGTTTGTTTGGTTAATAATAGTGCTTTATTATTGTGTTTTACAAATGCGGTACATTTAATACCATAGACCATAAACCATTAGCGAAATATGTCTAATTGAATGTGCAATCTAGTGTGGTTTCCAAAATAAGTTGTCTATATCTTTTCATATGAATCAATGCTCTCCCATGTGATAAAATATGCCAATTTCTTTAATAAAATATTATAGGCTAAGCGGTAATGGTTTTGTCAACAAGGTAGTAAGGGCTTTCATCTTTGTATTAGGACGAATCAATACTGCTTTGGACAATGTAATTACTATTGGTTTACCAAATATAAGAAGGCATACTCAATTTAAAAACCATTGCCAGTTTGAATGCATACTTATTACGAGTTTTTCCATCAAACATTTAATGTTTTGTTATAAGGATTGGTATTAGTTTCTATAATAAAAAGACATAATCCATATACAAGTCTATCCAGTGTATTGATGCAAGCTTTTATATCAAAACATCAAATGTTTTTTTAATTAAAGCAGCATATGTGTCTAAAACATTATGATTGGTGCCTAGGGATTTGAACCCTAGTATTTCCATTTTCCCAGACACATTTTTTGGATAGCATAAGAATAAGAAACACCTTGGAGTGTTTCTTTGAAGTTGACATCTTCATTCTCAAGAGATAATCTATCTGGAACAATGCTCTGTAGCTTCAACATCTAAAGTTGTCATTGTGTATACTTAAATTCAATCTTGCAACAAAGTCCAAAAAAGATTCAGCAATATGAACGGCCATCAACAGAAAAATGATCAAGGAAAATTGTAGAGGTCATTTTACCTTGTGAATCAGCAATAACTTCCTTAATATCAGCATTTTTGTCATCTCCATACAAAGCAGAAATGGGTCTCAAATATTCCACTCTCTTGGTGAGATCTATTCGAGAATTCGAATCTTCATGGAAGGACTGTGTTACTTTGGTTGCTGGATTACTGATACTATATTCTGCATTTGTTATTGTATCCTTGCAATCTTGAACATTATCAGTCTGCAAAATGAATGCTACTTCGCTGAAATTAAATCAGAGCTAAAACACATTAAAGAATATGCTTACATTTACAACGTTAATATGAATCTCATTGTCACTTTCAGATACTTGACGAACATAAGTTCGTTGACTAAAATGTCTTGCAGATCGAATGTGACTGTGCACAATTAAAGCATGACTTTCTTGTTAACTCATCTGGACGACATCTTGGACCCATCGTTCCTAATGTTGCCAGTCATTCTCTATTTCTTTCTGGAACTGTCCCTCTTGCTCTTCTTGAAATAAGAGGAAAGAACAACGCAGCACAATTCTCGGTGGTCTTGCAGCTGCACAATCAACAATTTTCCAGATTCAAGTCTTGCCTCCAATCCACAATCTGCAAAGTTCATACTTTTTGAGTTTCCTTCGATGCATAATTTGCAAGTTTCAAAGTTGAGATTGTTGCTGACCTTCTTGTTGAATCTGTCGTGAAGAAGGTCCCTCTCTTCCTAAGATTTCAAGAAATGACTTCGACCTTTCCTGTATAATGGTCTGGGATGCACTTTTATTCCCCCATATTTTTCTTAAAACCTGTTCCATGCCCACATTTTTCTTTTCCTTTAACATTTTTCCAGTTTCATCAACATTAGCAGAGGGCTGAATTTGAAATGTAGTAACTTTTTAGAATGCCACACATGCTTACCCTTATTAATATCATCCTCTACTTGGCAGTCCTTGGCCTCTTGCTTGTCCTCTTGATTGTCCAGAAACCTGCTTATACCTACTTATACTGCAGTTGAGCTGAGAATGGCAATTGTAAAATGTTTAGCAATTTCAACATCTACGTTTCTCAACTGCCATTATAACTTTGTGAATCTCTGTGTGTAGCAGAACATAGAGCAGAAAAACAATATATTAAAATAGCAAACACAGAAACTCATCATGGATATAAAAGCCCAGGGGATGTTTTGGATGTGTAGACCCTGTTCCAGTATTATGTCACTTTGGGCAGTAAGAACATTGTGAGGCTCAATTCTTGAGGCCATCTGAAAGCAGAAAATAGAAGGTTATTAAGCTTGAAGTTAGAAAGCAATAAAAGTCTCGTGCATAGAATAAGCAAGGCCCTTAACACAATGCTGCTAGTATGGATAGTATGAGAGCTGCTAGGATTGTGAATCTAAAATGGACTTGAGAAAGGCCATTCACATTATCTCCCTACAACCGCCACAACTAAAGACTGTAATGTTCTGGAAAATAGTTTTATGTCATGAGATCCGATTAGAATGGCATATGAAGTCTCACTTTGTGAAAAAATCAAACAATATGATATATAACCTTTTCAAAAATCTGAAGGATCAGTGATTAGATGCTCATTGCATCCTTCTGTGAGCAAATTCTCTGGGAAATCTATAAAATCGTACTACTGTGGCCCATTTGAAACGAAGATGCTCCAAGCTAATGCCGATGTAGAATAAACAAGCATGAATGCTTACCTAAAATCATCTTAAGAATAGTAGAAATCGAGTTAACATCTCCACCAGCCGCATCTGCAATGTTAAATGGTCTTTCCTGACCGGCCGACTTCCTCTGTCTGCCCTAATTTTTCCCTCTCATCTCTTCTTCAACTGTGGCCTTTGATTCGATCCACCTCCGCTAAGAATAGAATAGAATAGAATAGTCTAAGAAACGGTCTTTCCTGACCGGCTGACTCCTTTTTTTGTCTGCCCTAATTTTTTTCCCTCATCTATGGCCTTCGATCCATCTCCACCAAGACATAATCTTGGCCTCAGCTTCTTCGGCTCCTTACCTAGGCCTAAAGGGAATATGGAATTAATTTTTTTGCACCCATTGCATGTTGATTTTGCCACTCCGACATCGTCTCCTATTACATATGTAAAGCAGTTTGCAAATTTTCATTTTTGTTCTTGTCGCTTCAAAAATTTTCTACACTGCAATCTTCTCACGTGGTGTGAGAAGATTGCGGCGTAGAAAAATTACGAAAATCTCTTCTGGCAAACGTCGATGCCTGAGAGTGGCTGCATTCAATGGGCAGCTCCTCTGCTACTGTGGCTGCAAGAGCTATAGTGGATCCTCCCTCCCGCCCTCCCCACTGTAAATATAAGATTGTTCACTGATCTGGAGTGCCTTTATTCATGCAAGGTAAAGCAAGGCTCAGGTGTATCTCAATTTTTATTTCTGTGGGTTTTGCCCATTGTGAGCGGATGCCTATAGAGCTATTGATTATTAGTAAATACTATGGTACTGTTTGTCTGCCTGTTATAAGCTGGGTACCACAAGTTGAACGTCGGCGGTAACGATCCTCAATGCAAAGGCATGGAACCCCAGGCCCAAGGTCTGGATATGGCGGAACGAAGTTTTACTTCCCATGTTGGTGATGAGCAGCTAGACCTTGTGGAGTATGGTGATCATGATGAGGCGACCAAACGCCTCAAAGTAGTACAAGAGAGATGATTTTGTACTATGTATGGGTGGTTTTGCCTAGGGGTTCTTTTCCATAGTCCCATACTACAGTATCTATGATGTATCTTGATCTCTATTCTTGAATATAGTCGTTCGTCCTTCAACAAAAATAAAAAAAGAATCTCACTTTTTTTCTAGAAGAAAGGATTAAATCCCAAGGTCTAGCTATGGCGGATTGCTGGAGAAGGCTATCCACAACAAAAGAAAAATGGACTCAAATAGAAAAGGTACCAAACTTTTCACCAATTTAGTAGTGATATTGGATCCACTGTTCACCGATTTAGCAGTGATATCAAGTTGATGTATCTCCAAGTCTTACTTTTGAAGAAATTATGTTGACACTATCTGCATATATTTTCATGCGATTTCAATGTCACATGGCCAAGTACGTTTACTATACATGCTAGGAATATGATAAATCCAACTTCCAATTTTCAAGATGAAATAAATTGGGTTTAGATGCCCTTAGTCTCTAGGCATTTCACACGAAAATACCTTTAAAAGGTTGACAATTCGAAAAGATGTCTTAGTTTTGAAACATGGCTTGTTTCTTAGTTTTGAAATGGCATTTGTTATGCACACAAGGGCCTTTTTCACTTTGATTCCAAAGGGTCTATGCTTTGGCTAAGGACATCTTTCACATTGTTTCTGAATGGTCTTTTGTAATGGGTAACATTGGGTTTGTCACCTTTTCAAATGCTAATGGGTGTGTTTTTGCTTGACATATGCAAAAAAGCATGTGGGCGACACCCATGCTGAAAAACTGCTTTTCGAACTTCATTAACAGACGTCACGCCCGTCCTCGACCGTCACAGAATTTTCGCCCTTCATTCGGCCGTCATGCAAAATTCCTGAGCGGGAGGGAGATTCTTTTCTTGGATCGTTTAGGCGCCGGAGCTGAATTTTGGAATTCGAAATAGGAAATGGCGGTGTTGTGTCATTGTTCTTGCAAAATTTTTTGCAATTCATTCATCTGTCCACTATGGACTGGAATTCCGCCTTCCTGTCTTCTTTGGCCAAGAACCGAGTGCAATTTGATCCTGGCACAATTCTATCCCTGGTAGAGGTATGCCATAAGCTTATCACCGTTTTGATGGCTTTGTGGACACTTAATTTTTAAATTGTGCCTTGATAGGAGAAGACGAACCTGCTGCTGTCCAAGATGAAACAAGAACAGAGGATATTCTACATGAAAACAGATATGAAGGTATGTTGTTAGTGCTTGTTTAGTGCTGTAATAACCAGTGAATTTTGAAATGATATTGAATGTAAAAACTTCATCTAAGGTGGTGGATGTTTCTGTGAAGAAGCACATGCTGAAGTTGTGCTGAATGACACAAATGCAGATGTAGAGGATCCAGGTAATTCAGGATTTATTATATTGTTGTTTGTTTGTGTAAAAAGAAACTTCATGACTAACCTTAGTTCTTGATTTATCTTTCCAGAAATTGGTGGTGAATTTTGTTATGAAGAAACACAAACTGATTTTATGGCAGAGACTTCACATGGTGAATTACAGCAAAATGAGACACAAGCTCCAATGGATATTGAAGGTATGTCAAGTTGTATCTCCAGTTGTTTTTTATGAATCCTTTACAAATTAACTTTTGTTAGCTTCTTTAGGTGTTCTTTTTAGGAAGAAGAGAGCTGAACAAAGAAGAAAAGAAAGATAAAGACAGAGAGAAAGGGAGGCTGCAGCTGATGAACAAGCCAAGCTGAATGGTGATTTCACCAAAAAAAAAAAAAAAAAGAAAAGATTGTCAAAGAATATTGGCAAACTTGTTAATAATATTTGTAGGAATGCTAGTGAAAAAGATAGGGAAGATATTCTAAGGGGTGCAGCCAAATGGTTGCCTGGTCTAGGTGTTCAAACCACCAAAGAATTCAAAACAATGAAAGCTATAGTGGACAACTTGAAGGATTCATTTGCAGCCCACAAATATGCAAAGGATCTGAGATGCATGGAGAGCAAGAAGTGCTGCCATGGCTTACTCTGTCAATGCTGACACAAATAGAAGGGCCTTTGCAAAGCAACTAAACCTGAATAGAAGAATTGTCTCTGTTGCTGTTAAGAGAAGACTTGCTGCTGAACATGGGGAAGGACCATGGTCAATGTTCAAGAAAAGCACTCGAAGTGACAAGCTTTCTTATGATCAGAGGAAACTTGTGGTTGACTTTTGGAGGAATAACACCAGAGTATCACCTTGCAAAAAACATGTGGTGAAGATCAGACTAGGCAAAGGAGTGAACATAATGCATCCCTTGCATTTTCTAGAGGAAACTCAAGTAAGTGTTTCTATATAGTGATTTTTGTTGGCCTTTTAAATTCTTTTTATAACTTGTGAATTTGCACTTGCAGGTTACTTTCTATAAACGTTTTACTGCTGAATATCCCAAGTTTGACTTGTCTTTTTCGATGTTTCATGCTCTGAAACCACCATATGTAAGGAAGGTCAGGGATAGAGAAACTTGCTGTTGTGTGTATCACATGAAAACAGATTTCATTAGGCAAGCAATAAATAAGGTTAGGCATGATGAGAAATTACATGGAGCTAGCTGCAAGTGCACTTGTGTGGTTTGTGGCCCTGGGCCAACTTGCATGGCAAATAAATGTACATACTCTTCTACCAGTGAGCTTTGGAAATCACTGGTTTGTCCAAGGGATGATGAAATAGAGGAGTGGCATGCACATGACTGTTTGACTCTCAAGTGCAAGAATTGTGGACCTGCCAAGTTACCAACCTGCCCAAATGAATTGAAATACATTCCAGGACACAACATTGAATGGAAGACCTATGACAAGGTTAGAATTCAGCTTTATTTTATCCCAAGTTATATCACATTGATCTGTCATTACCATTGCAGGTACTTGAACCCATTGGAGAACCTGTGCCTGATGGCAAGGGAGGGTACAAGATTTCTACTAAACCAGTTACCAAACTGGTTTACAAATGCACAACTGCTGTAGAGATTATCCAGGAAGCCAAGAGTGTCTTAAAAGAGTTTATACCACATAATTATGAAGGAAGATGGCAGGCCAAACAATTCAGGGAGTGTTTGGCAACATTTCCAAAGGACACCATAGTTTCTGTCATAGATTTTGCTGAGAATTATACTTTTAAGATTCAGCAAGAGATACAGAGTCTACACTGGAAGAATGATCAATGCACAATTTTAGTGCATATTACATACAGACATGCAACATTGTCAGATGATCCAAGTTTGGATGAAAATGAGAGAAGAATTATAAAAGAGACTCATTTCTACATATCAGATGACAGGGACCATGATACCTTGTTTGTGCAGTATTGTTTGAACAAGCATCATGTATTTTACAACAAACAGGCAAGAAAAGTATAATGCAGACACATCATGTGGTCTGATGGTTGCTCATCTCAGTTCAAAGGAGCGAGGAACTTTTATTTCCTTGGTAGGAACTACCATACCAATGGCATTCCAATAAATTGGAATTACTTTTGCCTCCTATCATGGCAAAGGTAACTACATTCTTTGTCAATGGATTTATAGTTTTAATTTGTTTTTTTTTTTTTTTTTTTTTTTGACTAATAATAGAACAGTGAACATGATGGTCTTTGGAGCTGTCATTAAACGAGCTCTTACACATGAGATGTTGAAAAGAGGATCAATTACCACTTTCGTAAAATGCACATGATGCAAGAGTTTTTTTCCGGGTCAAGCATTTCGGGGACAACTCCACAATCGAGGGCAAAAAGACAGTTCGTGTATCTTTGAAATATCGCTTTTCTTGTTAGTGTGTGCTGAAATATCGCTTTGTTGAATGTTATTGTGTGTTGAAAATCTTGGTTTCTTTCCTAAACAGGTTTTTTTCGGGAAATTGGAGTAGACGAGGTTGATAGGTCGAAGGTATGATTGTGCTACACTTTCGGTTCAAGCAAGTTCCATTCCATCGTGCCAATTCAAGCTCTGAGATCCTACACAAGTTGCTCATATGGACTACGCTTGTTTCGTCATAATTGTTGGTTAGGCAAACATGCCAAGTGCCCTAACAAAGGTAGAATAGGCACATGGCAATACTCGAAGCTAAGACCGTGTCTTGGATTATGTGGAAGATGTTGTGGATGGCCCCGCTTTTTGAAGGTGATCCTCAATGGAAGTCTGATATTCTTGCAGTTGGAGATAATTTTTCTGTAGTTGCAGAGCCAGACAACAAAGAGAATGTGGACTTCTATGTGCTGAAGTGCACAAAGGTGAAACATGTGGTGGAGAAGGCATTCAAAGATCCATGGGGCCAAAAGTTTGCCAGAAATGAGGTAGTTGTCACTGGTTTATTCTACAAGTTCTTAGGGGGCAGCAGATATGAGTTACTGGTAAATGAACCAGAGTGTAATGTTTATAGTCATTTGGTTACTTCTCTTTGTTTTGAGTTGACCAAGATTAGTGGTAACTGTTTTGATCTGCCAGAAGATACACATAACCAAATATTGGACAGCTTGCCACAAAACAGTGCATTGATAGCTCAAAACTCAGATGAACCTGCATCAAGTGAGCTGAATTTAACAAAAAGAACAGGAAACTCGGGGAAAAAGAAGAGAACAGCCTAATTCTTTTAAATTGTACATTGTATACCATTCTATGATTGTAATCATTGTTACAAACTATTGTATTGAAATTTTAACCATTGTATTGTATGGTCATTGATTTGTAATGAAATTCTAACCAATTCATTGTAATGAATTGGAATATAAATTGGAATTGTGTTTGAATTTAGTTTGAATTGAATTTGATTGTCAATTGAATTGGAAATGTCTTTGATTTGTGTGTGAATTGAAAATGAATTTGAAGTATGTTTGCATTGAAATTTGTATGACTTATACTTCTAACTTTCATACATAAGATATTCATAACAAAAGTGTATTTAAAAAGCTGATGTGAGTCAAATGCACATGAGTAAATGATACATATGTTGAAATGTTGCTTACCTTTCATTTTTGGAGACAAATCATGCACTGCAAAATAGTGCTGGACAAGTTCATCTACAACACCATCTGCAGCAAAAAAATCTGCAGCAAAAAAAATCTTAAGTAATTGTACTCAAATACCTGTAATTGTTAATTTTTTTACCTGCTGCTTTACTGCCTATCTGAGGACTATCTTCACGAGCTAAGTGAGAAAACTTCATTGGACTAACCTTGTCCACATCAATTGGATCTGCAAGGAATAAACAAACTTCAAGCAAGCTTTAACTAACTTGAGAAAATACTGAATAAGTACCTAGATCTATGGGTTTTTGACCACATGACTTAGTGGCACTCCTTGTTATTCTTTTCTTTACCACTCTGACAGGCTGAAAATCTGAACTTGGTGGATCATTATACATAGAGGTGCTCGAGCTAGTTTCTTCTCTGAATCTCTTCTTGGGTGTCACCTCCTTCTGCTTTTTTCCAGTCTTGCTGGTTTTTTCTACTTCTTCTGCTGGTTTTTTCTACTTCTTCTGTTTCTGTTTCTTCACTTGATTCTTCTTCATCTGAACCTGGTGGCTTGAGTTCCTTGAAACCAAGTTCATCAAGAATACTTGGAGGAACCTCAACATCACAGCCAGATGCAATGCAATGCATGCCTTCCAGCACAACACTGAAACATATTACATGGTAAATATGACCACATGAATTAAGCTTAACATGCAATTCATATTCCTCTGAAAACAGAAGGCCACAGCCCTCACATGTGGTTGCCCCTATGGACATTGGGAAATTATAAGTTCCCATTCCCAGTTTTGGGAGATTCTTCTTGGATTTCTCATTTTGATGCAAGTGAGCCACATGCTTGCACTTGGCATGCCAGAACTTCATGTTAGTTTCATAATTTTCAATATCAGAATTGAGAATAGAAATTTCTTTCTTTAGTTGCTGCAAACCTGAAGTGTTCACCTTCGACATCTGCTTGTCTAGAAAAGCTTGGAGAGCTTGCTCATCCCTTTGCAACGTTTGTATTCCATCTTCCTCATCAGGATTGAACAGCTGCAAATCCATCCACATCTGCCTCTTCTCCTTTATCTCGTCTTCTAGATCCTTGAAGTTTGCATTGGAGTTGCTGATGGAACCTTCCATTCTCAATAGGTCGGCCTGTTTCTGCACCAATTCCTTCTTGCTGTCCTCATACATATGGGAAAGTGACCTCATGTGATTCAGCAGTGCAGTGGTGTTCTTCTCGAAAGCATTCACATGTTCTTTGTTCGGTGAGCTTGACCAATCCGTAAGCATCCGGCTGCAAGACTTGCCCAATTAACCTTAAACTGCGTCGATTCTCGCAATGCCTTTGCAAAGATGTGACCGTGCAAAAGCCCTTGCAAAAGGGTTCTCAATTCATTATTTGGAAGCGGTTTTCGATAAACTCTCTCTATCAAATCGAGAGTCTTGTCTTGAACTCGGGGCTTGATTAACTTGATGTGTATCTTGCCGGTTTTGGGCATAGGTTTTTCCTGCACGCAAAAAATCAGCACTTGGAACATCCGCCCATTTGGTACTTCTTGGATTCTTTCCCTCCATCGAAAGTTTCCGATTCTTTGCAAACTCAATGGGTGTTCTTGCAAAAAGTAACTCCCCGCAAAACCGAAGTTCTTAGTTTGGTCCCTTAAAAAAAATTAGAAATGCAAGGGGAGCTTGTTACCTCGCCGGAATTGGTTTTGGTCGCCATGCTTCAAGCTGCGGAATTCAGATCAAAAAACAGAGTTTTGTAAACTCAAAACATGAATTATTTCCAAATTCATTGAAGATACTGCACTGATGGGTCGGACGATTCCGGAAATCATTAATTTCAGCAGCCCGAGGAGAATTAATCACTGATTCATCATGGATTCAGCACTGCTGCAGAAAGTTCGCGCCCATAAACTTTCCCCATTTGGTGGCCTTCTCCGCCACACGCCTCTTCAACTTTATGGGCGACGGCTCGTCAAGTTCTTTGCCATCACACACGGACCGCTTCGTAAAAAAAAACGAAAATAAAGTGCTAAAAAACTTCTTGACGGGCGGAAAATGGCACATATCAAGCATAAACACACCCTAATAAAGCCATTCTAAGCCAATGTAGCCCACAAGTCTTTTTTAGAAATTGGGGTTTGTCATACCACAAGGACGTCCTTCACATTACTTCTCAATGGTCTATGTTCCTCCCAATGGTTGTTGTTCATGTGTTGTTAAGGCAGAACCTGTATTGTAATTCTTTTATCCTTAATAACAGGACGCCTTTCAATAAAAAAGATGCAACACTAGTGATCCAGAGGCACATATATGGAAACCATGGTGAAACTGTTAAGAGGGCTACAATTTAAGCTTGTTCTGAACTGGAAATTTCTTATAGAAGGGGATTGTTTATGTCATTTGCATTGTTTGAAGGATATAAATTGATCTGATGTTGTTCATTCGCATTGTTTGAATGTTATAAATTGATCTGATGTTGTTGATACACCATGATAATGAATCATTAGTGGTTACCACCATATTGTCATGCATGGTTCTTGAACACAATGCATTAATTTAAAAATCATTCCATTACTCTTCAACAATTCCTAAAAGACCATAACTAGTTTTCAAAAACCACTAGTAATTTTAATGTGTATTGAAATAGTCTCATAAACTACAACTAGTTTTAGCAAACCACTATCTTATTAGTAACTGACATTAATAACCATGTTGTGAACCACTATTCATTTTGACAAACCATTATAGCACGTGGTTTTCTTCTATCGAATAAATTGTTGTATAAAAAACCATGTCTATCATGGTTTTTAGATTATCTGGTACTACTTTTATATGGCAGTTCATTTTTGGGCGCCTTGTGATAGGTTTGTTGTTTGTTCTACGTATTTCTTGTTGTTCTTATTGCACGTTAGGCAATATATCTATATCGTAGGTTTTATTTTACCTGCGCCATTGTTAGTTATGAGAGAATTGTTTTGACGTGTAAATATTTTCGTTTTTTCCTTTTTCTTTAGTTTTAATTTTGGTGTGCTTATAGCTATTATAATAGGATTTGAGGTTAAGATCAAAATTGTACTATATTACGTTGAACAGTTTAGCATTTTGAATAGTTTAGCATGTGAAAAATATCAAAGTGAAGTTTATAAGGCTATTTTGCTACATATTCTAAACGAGGTGCACCTTGGACTACCACAGTCGTCGGATTCGTCGATCCTACGACCCAGATCGTATGTTGGGACCTGTTAGCACCTCTCGTTTCGCTTATACTTATTTATGATTGGAGGCGCCTATGATTTTGAAATATGAAATACGATTTCGCCTAAGGTTTTGAGGGAATATTGAACCTCTATACGGATTTACCTAAGATTTTAGAGTATGAAATACGAGGGCTCGAACCTCTACCAAAATAACTCAATGTCCTAATAAGACTACTTTAACCAATATACCCAGTAAGCTAATGTGATTGTTTTTTAATCTTGAATCTATGCTTTTTTTTTATAAGAACCCACTCAATTGTTTTAGGGATATATGGTCTATGGTTTCAGGAATTATTATTTTTTATATCCATATGAAATCCCCCTGGAACCCCCTGTTATTTTGCTACTTATTTGTGAAGTTTATGTCTCAAGCTTGATTGTGCTAAATGGTAAAGCACGATTTTTATCCCCTGAATTGGCAACTAGGAAATGAATAGAGGAAAATATCTAGCATTATAACAAGGGTGTTTTTTTTGTGATTTTATATGCTTTTTGGCATGGTTTTCATATGATTTCATGGGCGTATTGCACGAGGCATACTAATCAGTATATCTAGAGTGCGCACTGGATTCTCATATTTGAATGGCATTTTATCTATGGTTTTGCAATGGTTTTGCCTTGCATGTTTTTATTTCTTAAAAAATTAATTAATTTAATTTCATAAACGCCATGCAAGCAACGAGGCATTCAACTTTAGGGTTCGGGGACTAAAGGGACTTTAGGTTTAATTTGTATTATCAGGAAGACCGTGATTTCCAATGGAGGATTGATCTGGTTAGGGTCGTCAGATTGCAGGAGTCATGGATTTAAGACAAGAGCTTTACCGTTATTGAGTTATACAGGAGAGATACATGGTGCTTGGTAATTTACACTAAATTTAAACTTGGATAGCTTGGATATGACTAGCAACCAATTATATGTAGAAATCGGCAGCCAGCATCAACATTTTATTAAGTTTCGTGCTTACAGAACAGATGCCGCACATGTCGGCCATTTTCCTTCCGGCTTACAGTCAAGCCACATTTTCATTCAATCTGTTACGTTACCTATCGGCTGTTTTTAGCAAGTCACATGTCTGGCTTCCACGGTTTTCCTTCCATGGTTTCCCTTCCAGGGTTTTCTGATTGCCATTGCTTGCCAATCTTCATATATCAGGAGGCCAGGTTGTTGGTTGGGGATTTGAGAAGTCTGCAAAGACAACGACATATTCAAGAGTCATTACTAGCTCTGGAGATTTTAATTCTGGGAACTCCACAGAGGTATGCATTTGTTTGCTTTTCCACTTTGAGCAATGAAAAATTATAGAAGATGCTTACAGTTTTATGGGCAGTTTATATCAGATGCAAGAATGCAGGGGCTTTGTTTGTGGAAGAAACTTCTTCCAAGGGTTTGGCAGAAACGAAGTGGAAAAAAGGCTGGATGTCTTAGGTTAGATGCCCTAGCAGATTTGCAGAAGTTGTGTTACAACTTCGCAGGTTCCAGCTCTGCAGTTATTGTTCTTCTTAGTCCATGGCATGCTGATTTATATTGTTCTCCAGCTATGCTGATTTATCTCTGCGCAAAGACAAGTTTGGTGGTAGCAATGGTAGCTCCGTCTTAGCTCCATAGTTTGTACAAACTCTTTTATTCTCCTATTTTCTTTTTCTTTCTTTTTGCAGAACCCTTTCTGTAAATATACAAAATAAATCTCAACAATGAGTGGCCAATTCACTAGAGTTGTAGGCAAAAATACGAAGGATATGCAGCATGGCCTCTATGTGTAACCAAGGATTGAACAATCTATCTCTATCAGTTGGTTATGGGCCACAGAAACAGACTGCTATTCCATCTGCATCTATGATTCTAAAGTTTGTGTTGGTCTAATTGCGATGTCAAATATATTGTTGTGTGCTTCTTATTTGATTGTTTTCGATTGTTTCCTGGCTCATTTGTCCATCAGTTACATTATAGATGAGTGTATGAATTCAATACTGCGAAGCAAATCAGATTACTCCAATGGGCTATGCTGCAAATATTCTTCTTAAAGATGCAAGCAAAACTATGCATTCCCTCATATACGTTTCTTGCACTGCTTCTCTCCTACAGGTCCATTTTCATATCGGTGCAAGCAGCAGAAAAGCAGTTGAAGATACATGTAAAACTGAAAGGAACAAGAATCTTTTTTTAAGACGTATTTCAAAAGCCACAGGGTTCACATATATATATAAAGAGGAATTGCTATCCCTTTTGCATAAGCATCTAGCAGTTTCGTGATACCTTGTAGATATGCGCAAGAACATGCAGATACAGCATGCAATCTGGATAATGATATGCTGTATTTGATGGATACAATGAATGTATTAGCACGTTATATTATCCTCTTAAAGTCGTCTTAAAGTCGGCTTTCTCAAGTATTGCATTTTATATGGTATTGCATTTTATATGGGTGGACTTGAGTTAACTCCCATCATTCTTATGGCCATACTGAAGTTTTAATGGAAGTCAATGAAGCGAAGATGAGCACTTTTTGCATTTCCAATACAGTCTTATAGAACATATACTTTTATTCGCATTTGCAGGCTTCTACCTTTATGTAGAAGGTGCTATGGGTATTTGAGATGGATCTTTACGTCCGTAACGATTTTCATTTTGGCATAAATTGAACTCTATGACGTACTACTTATAAGAACAATGCCATTTCTTTCCACATGAAAGAGCTTGCCACTGTTGAAGCGATACATATTGTGCTCCTGCCAGCTTTTAGAATGATGTTCATCAAAGATTATATTATTCCGTTTGGCAATGCTTAATAGCAAAGCATTGCACGCACATGTGAAAGCACCTTGTAAGGTCACAGAACCTTTTATATTAACTATGTTCTTTACTTTCTTTTATAAATTAAGATTGTATATTTGATTCGGAAATTTGAATGGTTTTCCATGATCAAGGTGTAGGCCAAATTGTAGATAATCTTTGCTACAATTCTCGAGGCCCTGAAGGGGCCAAAAAAATTTAGATTCAACACAAACAATTACATTTAACACTTTAAAATTAAATTTCCCCTTAAACCCCCTTTGGTTTGAGTGCATATTCACACAGGGGGTGACGTAGGGCAGCGAGAGCCCCTAAAATTATGTTTTGCATGTACAAAATCAACACCATGTGGTATATTACCTCAAATCTTATAGTATTTTGCAAATCTTGTTACACAGTATAGCAAATTTTGTACATGCATACCCCACAAACGAGGAACTTTATGTACGGTGTAGATTATAGAATGACTTCATTTCTATAATTTATACATTCATGATTTGTTCAACTACGACATCAAAGATTCTTAGGCCATCAAAGTTTAACTATGTTTTCTTCTTTCAGGACCCGAATGTTGTTTTATATTGTTATGTTTTCTTCTCTTATGGCCCGAAGGGCCGAAAAATTTTTTTTTCTTATATACATATAACAACCACCACATAAATACCATTAACATTAATGAGCACAAACCATTACATTTAAGATGTTAAAATTAAAATCCCCCTTAGACCCCCTTTGGTTTGGGTGCATATTCACACGGGGTCACTCCGGCAACGAGAGCTCCGGATGGGCATATATGCCTTATATTCCTTGATGTGGACCGTAGATAGCGTTCCTCGTTTGTGGGGTATCCTTGTATGAATTTTTGTATACTGTATACTTAGGTGTGCAAAATACTATAAGATTTCAGTTAATGTACTATAAGGTGTGAATTTGATCGTGTATAATATAATTTAAGGGCTCTCATTTGCCCTACGTGACCCCAGGTGTGAATATGCACCCAAACCAAAGGGGGTCTAAGGGGATTTTAATTTTAACATCTTAAATGTAATGGTTTGTGCTCATTAATGTTAATGGTATTTATGTGGTGGTTGTTATATGTATATAAGAAAAAATTTTTTCATAGGCCCTTAGGGCCATAAGAGAAGAAAACATAACAATATAAAACAACATTGGTCTGAAAAGAAGAAAACATAGTTAAACTTTGATGGCCTAAGAATCTTTGATGTCGTAGTTGAACAAATCATGAATGTATAAATTATAGAAATGAAGTCATTGCATGGAACTCGAAACCCAATTTATGCAACATCAATATGAAATATGAGCTACAATGTAACAAAATGTTTAAGGAGGAAAACATTGGCAAGTGTTTAACCATGAAGAAATACCACAAGTTTGATCCTAAGCATATGTTCAGTCCATAGTTGTGATTCTTTTGAGCATGCACTCCCAAATCATGTCTTAATTTCTGCCTTCTCACTTTCCTGCATTATTTCTTGGATCCATAGAAATTCTAGCGGCTGTATTATGACTATTACACATTATCCACAAAATCCACTGGCCTATGGCAAAGATGGTCTCAACCTGAGCCTTGCACCTGAAGCTTGCATCGAACCTTGCATCATCCCCGTTTGGTGCTTCAAATTTGTACCGAAAGTTTGTGCTACACAATTTTTAGCCAGAGAGAACGGATATCGCGTGCTTGGAGTCTTTGCACGCCCTCACGCTACATGCAAATTTAAATCAGATGGTACCAACAAAATTAAAGCCATTTTTAGTGTGTTACTGGTGGGTAACACTCTTGCAACCAACGGCTGAGATTTGATCTCAGCCTTTAAACTTGAGGGCCAGGTTGTTAAGGAGATGGAAGAGCATGGTATGCCTCATGAGGATTGCCATAGCATGAAGAAACAGGAGGCCAAGGTGTTGGTTATATTGGTGGCCTCATATAAGAATAATTTCACGCCTTCTTACATTTCTTTGCTTGAGCCAATCCCCATATACACATAAAACCTATATCTTGATTATATAGATTTGATCATTAGCTGGAAAAACTAATCCTCAATAATGCGACTTTTGTGCCAAAAATGCAAAGCAGATTCGAAAGGCCTTTTGCCCCTGTTTTTATTGACCTGAGCCTGTCACCAACAAGTATATTGACATGCCGAAATGCAGGCCCAGGGCTTTTTGGGCGCCTAAATAACCAAATCTGCAACTAAGCATATCCGACATGCTTGTTTTCTCATGGCATAAACGATCAGCTTGTTTGTGGCAATTGTAGGTGTGATGTTTGCCTGCACAATAAGAATATATTATACACATTGTTTCTGCTGTGTTTTATAATATCTAGCATTATGTTACAGTACAGTAGGAAGAAGAGATTTGAAAAACGAAATGGATGCTAGACCTAAGCTGTTCCTGGATTAAAATACAAAAACGACTTGCCTGGGATGCCTAGAAACTGGATACAAAGGGTTTCTCAGTAAAGACCTTCAGATCGGGGCGTTTTTGCTGCCATTACTGCCACTTGCTTTGGTGTTGCCTGTTGCCATTAAACAGATGACAAATCCGGAACCCTAAGTTGAAGGCTCACTGGAATACCTGGTTCGAAATTGCTAAATTGGTTCAGAGTGAGCTGGAAGGATTTGCGCAGGAGCTGCCTTCCATGGAAAAAAACCCTTAGAAACTTGGGAGAAACTTGTTTGCGAGCTCTGGAGGCAGCCGAGAACAAGATATTGGGGCCCTTATCTACATCCGTGAGAAAAATCCAAGTTTTGGAGCAGCCGAAGTGTACCCTAACTTAACCTGCATCACGATTCTTGAAGAGCACAAGGCAGCAAAGGAAAGCACAGAAACCCTAAATACAAGGGTTCGATGCGTGCATGCCCAATTCGAGCTCTTCTTAAAAAAACCTAATAAAAAAAACATTATAACTTTAATCGTGACCATACGATGCTGCTTCTCAAAAAAAATGAATGGCCAAGATAAGCGGCACTCTAGAAATACTGTTCAGTACACCTGGATGAATACGGCAATAAAATCATAGGAAAACCTTTGTGAATATCGTACAAAAACACAAAAAAGACCCCCTGTGATTATGCTAGATATTGCCTATCCAACAGCTCTCGATGCCCGGAGTCATGCCCCGTGTGAATATGCACCCAAACTAAAGGGGGTTTAAGGGGGGATTTAATTTTAAAGTGTTAAATGTAATGGTTTGTGTTGAAAAAGAGTTAAAGAAAATTATAATCTGAGTTTGATCTCTCTATCTACACATGGTGCAAAATATTAAGAGGTAGGTTGAGAGAAACGAAATCTTATAGGTATAATAAAGATACAAAACTATGATCCATCTTAAGAACAATAACCTGAGCTTGAAAGAGATAGAAGTGGTCGCGGCTCTGTAGTGGTGCAAGGATTCGAGTGAGAACAATGGCTACGCCTTTTACATGATGGTCAGCTAATAGAGATTGATGGTGATCAGTCCTTTACGTGGTGTAATGGTTGGATAGGAGCTGGCAGAGCTTATGCAAGGCATGATAGAGGATACTTTAATACTTGTGCAACTGCTCGGCTAGCGGATTTTCGTCGCTCAAATCTTCTGGATAGCTCCGTGTCTGATCATAATCCACAACTTCTTTAAGCTTAATTGCAAGTACTTGGAGGATGATGAGTTCAAACTTGGTTGTAGTCGGGCTTGGTCTTGGGCCTTCTCACCTCGTAGGGGCATGTCTGGGGTTGTCGCATCGTTGTCTGCAGTGAAGTCATTTGCAAAAGAATATGGGAGAGTCAGAGCTGCTGAAGCTAGGGGACTATTGACTGCATTGTACCAGGAATTAGAAGTACTCCGCGCTCGTGGCCATACTAGTGGAGTCAGAGAAAAGGAGTTATTATCTCAGATCAAGGCTATGGAAACTGTAAAAGTTACTGAAGCCAAAGTGAAGGCAGGGTTGCAGTGGTTCAAGGACGGAGATAGATGTACCCGGTTCTTTTTTGCGGCTGCCAGAAGAAGGAAACTCGCCACTTCTATACATTCTTTGGTGTTGCCAGATGGCGCTCTTATCTCCGATCCGGTAAATCTTAAGCAGTATCTTCATCATCACTTTTCTTCATTCTTTGCACGACACCCATTGCCCTTTCAGAAGGACATGCAATTGGCCATGTTGATTAAGGTGTGTCGCATTGTTTCTGAAGAGCAGAGGTTGCTTCTTGAGTCTACTATCGTGAAGGAGGACTTAAAAGCAGTTGTGGCTCTCTTGAAAAGGGACAAATACCCGGGTCTTGATGGCTTTCCTATTGAATTCTTTCAGAAGTGCTGGGACTGGTTGGAGGATGACATATCTGATGCCTTTTATGAGTTTCAGAGATTTAGGAGCCTTGATAAGATTTTGAATACAGGTTGTATCTCTCTCATTGCAAAGAGCAAGGAACCCAAGACTATTTCTGATTGGCGACCTATTACATTGCTTTCCTCTGTGTACAAGATCTTTGCTAAGACATTGGCAGAAAGAGTCCGAGACATCTTGGCTGACACTATCTCGTCAACACAATCTGGCTTTCTCCCTCGTCGTTGTATTCTCAACAACGTGGCTGCTGCATATGAAGGAATATATTGGGCCCGGTTACAGGGTCATAGAGCAGTGTATCTTAAGCTTGATTTTGCTAAAGCTTACGATAGTGTTGATTGGGGTTTCTTGGAGAAGTGTCTTCTTGCACTTGGGTTTGGGGAGTCATTCACAAGAAATGTCATGAAGCTCCATACATCAGACAGATCTACTGTCCTTTTCCAGGACGAGCCATCAGATATTTTTGTAGTGGGTAGAGAAATTCGGCAAGATTGTCCCTTAGCACCCTTGCTTTTCACAATTATGGCAGAAGTATTATCCCAGCTCTTCTCCATGGCGTTATTCAAGGCCTCCCAATGGACGATGGTTCTCAAGAGATATGTAACCAATATGCCGATGACACTTTTTAATTCCTAATTGCCGAGGCTGAGAATCTTCGTAATACTAAACTATTATTAGACACATTCTCCTTAGCATCATGAGTTCTTGTAGGGTGGCAAAAATGTACAGCTTTGTGGACGTTGGACAGTCCCATTCCTCCCTGTATTTTGGACTATCCATGGAAGATTCTTCTGCATGGCAATACCACAAAGTTGCTTGGTATCCCAGTTGGAATTCACGTCTCTGCTTCAGATGCTTGGGATGAAATCATTAGTGGGTTGCAAAAGCACTTGTTTTGGAGGAATACAGCTAAACTGGACCTCTAATATCAAAGATTCAGATAGGATATTCGATCCGTGTGGGATCTTATGCATGGAATAAAATAACGGCTAAGGTTAGCCAAATGGCTATTTTGTAGCAGTTTTGCCAAGAAAAACGGCTAAAGTAAATGGAAAAAATGCCAAAAAAAAAGAAAATTTTAGCCCAATTTTTTTGCCGCCCAAGTGAGTTTTTAGGTTGAATAGCCAAACCTTTACCTCCAGACATATCCATCAGGACATCGATTAGCTAAACCTAAGATAGTGTGGTCTTGGAAAAATAGATAGATTAGCCTGAAATTCAACACCAATGTATGTACTAACTTTAAGAAATTTCAAATAGGGTTTCTATTTTTCTTTTTCTTTTTTCACTTTCTTTCTTGTTCCGAGTACAAAGTTAAAGCATTAGAGGAAAAGGAACAATGTAGTCCTGTTTGTGTCTTATTTACAATAAATTCAATGTCTTTGCCAAAATGTTTGAATTTTTTAAATTTTTATAGCGTGATGGCTAATATTTGCCTTTCCATTTTGTGAAAGTCTAGCCAAAAGCAAGAAACTGTGATGGAGAAAAACCATTTAGTTTAGCCAAGTGTTAGAAACTTATGGCCACAATTTGAAGATAGTTTAGCTAAACCTATCTTGGCTACACTAAAATATAGGAGTAGTAATTTATTCCATGATCTTATGTGCTTAATTTTCTATTTGATCCATGAGGGATCTATATGCTGTAATACTTCCATCTGATGAATAAAATATCTTCTTTCCTTCAAAAAAAAAAAAGAAAAAAAAAAGAATATAGCTAAACTGTCCATGCCCAGTAGAATCACTGTGGCTAAAGGTGTTCTTAGTAATACTCATGTCTACATGGCATCTGCTCTATTAGCTCCGCAGTGTAAGATGGAGGAGATTGTGCGTATCGTCAGAAATTTTAAGGTGATGATATCAAAGTTCATTTGGAGGATTTTCATTGGTAAGGATGATTCTCCTGGCCTGAGGTTGTTGGTGCAGTCGATTCAGCATTGTCTCCCATTTCATAAGGCCACCATTAAGCCCCTCCTTCCTTGGGCTTTGCTTTATCATATGCATCCGTATCCTAATGCTTCTCCCTTTCTAAAGAGGTTGCTTGTTGCTTGGGATACTGTCAGGTCTCTTTTCCATATTAATCCTGAGGCATGTCTTCAGTTGTCCACTCCATGCTGGTGGATTCCTTTGCAGGACACTCCAGAGAACGTGCCTCTAAGTGTGGTTGTTCATTCAAAGACACAACGACGATGGGTAGCAGGTGGTATCAGCATTATTGCAGCTTGGTATGAGTCTGGTCATTTCATATCATGGGAAGCATTTAGAACAAAGTTCTTGTTGTACAGATGGGACAGAGTAATCTGGAATCATATTGCTGCATTGTTGCCACAGGATTCTGGTCCACAGATTGAGGTAGTCGTATGGGATTGCCATCAGGATATCCAGCCAGGGCGGTTTGTGTCTTCTGTGTATAAATTGCTTTTGCATTCTGAAATCCTGCCTCCATCTAATAGGTGGCATCTTCAGGTCCCTCAGCCACAATAGAAAAGTGTTTGGATATGGGTATGGGATAAGCTGCTTCATCCCAAAGTAGTATTTTTGTGGTGGCAAGTGATCCATAGATGCCTCAGAGTCAACAGGTTAGTCCATAAAATGGATAATCGGATTTCAGAGCTCTGTCCTTTATGCCAGCAAAGGGTTGAGAGTATTGAGCATTGTTTTTTCTTGTGTGAGCGGCTTCGACAGGCATGGTCTTGGTTGTTGACCCTATTTGGCACGTCTCGATCTAGCCAGCAAATTTTGCTTGCTATCTATCCTGATGCTTAGCCCAAACTACGGAAACGAGCTTTTCATCTCGCATGTGGCTGGCTTTTATGGTCAATTTGGAAAAGAAGGAGGTTGTTTATCTTTAAGGGCGTAGATACTGCAGATGAGAGTGTTCTTCAGTGGGCGCAAAATAAAATTGTTATGGCTTACAATTGTTCTTCTCTTGATCAAGAGAAGAAAGTACTAATCTGGCATACTTACCTTCAAATTCATTCTTTTGCATAAGCAGGTGGTTGTGCTCAGTTGGATCGGTTCGGTTTGTCCATTATAATCCTGTCTTTGCTTTTTATGTTGCTCTGGTTTTTAGTTGGTGAATAAAGCTTGTCGTCCTTCAAAAAAAAAAAACAATAACCTGAGCTATTGGAACCTCGTTCAAAATAGAGCTTTTAGCAGCATTTGTTGATGCTCCCGACAAAGCAAGATATTTGATTTTTAAAGACAGCAAGGAAAAGAATAGGTACCAGTTGTAATGATAATATGAGAATAGAGGTTAATGTCCTCAACTAGATCTTTAGCAGTAGAACCAGATGAGAAGCCAGAAAGTGCGATAAATAGCCAAGAAGGCACAAACATTTCTAAACTACTACCACCTGCTCATGCTAATGGATATACAAGGTTGCAACTTCAACAAAGATGTGAAGGTAGCCAAGGTAAATGCAATATAACTTTCAATGATCTTTGAGATTTTATGATATAGAACTCTGCCATCCTCCTCGGGTTTTTGTCTTCTTACAAAGAGTTGTCTAATACGAACACAATAACAATATGAAATAAGATCTATATTCATGCATTTTCTGGTTTTAATATGATATACGGTCATAATATAGAGCTATAATTTTTGTATCCTACCGTCAAAAGTAATGTTATTGTTGTTTATGAACCAGGGCGGCACAATTCTATGCATATATAAACAATGTACAAAAACGAAATTGATGAAGGCTAACAAATACATAGATCTCATTGCCTCTGAAGCAGAAAGGAATATCTCACAAGCAGACTTATTCCCCTTTCATGATATGCCACGAAACAGAGTCTTCTTCGTGATGTTGGCTCTGAAAGACAATGTGTGTAGAAATAAAAAATCTGAAGATAACAAAGCCTCCTCCTGATGTACAAAAGAATCAAGTTCGGCACCTCCAGGCAAAATGTTCCATGGCGAATGCTAGACAATTCGCGGAGTACATCTATCAGCAGAATCATGCTCCATGCATGGTTAAGGGAGTGTACTTCTGCCTCAGAAACCAGAATATCCTAGTTATTTTCAGTAACAATACTAATGCAAATCTAGCTCCAAAACCAAATCAATGCAAACATATATAAAGCCCTGTTGAAACTAAGAGCAAAAATCCGAGCCTTTGCTCACAATATCAGGGCCTTTGTTCACAATTAAGAGTTTTGGAAAGTGCCTAATGTGTTAATAGTGCTTGCATCGTCTAGATATATTGGATTAGACTAGCAAGATTCCCCTTAGATCCTCTTAAGTTTCCCTAAGATTTTGCAAAAATTCCCTTACGCAGGATTGCCTAGACTCCCTTAATGTTCCTCCAAATTTTCCAAGTCGTTTGTTATTGCAAGATTTGTCGAGATTCTATGAAGGTTCCCTTAGATACCCAATAGTTCATCTTGTATCCAATTTAAGCTTAGAAACTTGGGAAATTTAAAAGTCAAGGTATCAAGTTCTAATGTTGAGACTAGCCTACAAATTTATGATTTCACATTGAACTCTCCATGGTATCTGTTAGATTCCCTCATGGCATCTTAGCTAAGGTCATTTAAGATTTTATGAAGATTCCTAAAGATTCTCATTTTCCTCAATGTTGCTCAAAATTTTCCTAGATAATGCATGGGCGTAAATATATTGCATATTGCATGTCTAAAATCTGGAAGTCCAAGATTTCATTAATATTTCCCAACATTATCAACACTCATGAAAATATGCACTTTGTATAGAGTGCAGTTCAACCTCTAGGAGATTTGTGACGTGTGAAATTGGTAAATCTGTTTGCATCATTACAAATTTCAAAGCCAAGTAGATGATGAAATTTACATTGCAATTGGTTGTATGTTAACCTTAACCTTCATTTGCGCCATATTATCACTAGAACCAATTGTTATCACACTGCTTTTAAACTTGAATATGATAGCAATCGAAGGATATTTGCTGGCATTTTCAACAAACATCAGATTTTTATGTAGTCAAGGTCCGTTTTCAACTATTGCAATGTAAAAGTGCAGAGTTGAGGTAAAGGGGCCATCAAAATAGATAGATGTTTCAAAACAAAAACTAATGAAATCATGAAAATGTTCTGCTCTGTAGCCAATGTCCTGCTTTATCTATGAGCACTGAGAAGAACATTCCATTGCAGAGAAATACATGAGGTTCCTTAAGTTAAGCTTATCTTCAGAAGCCCAAAATTGTGATCCCCGAGCTTTGAAACAGAGTAAGGGACGTGACTCACATGGATGCATATATCGTGCATGCATCGGATGGCTACTATTCGTATGACACAAACCTGAGTGCTGTAATTGATAAGCCATATATGCATAGGTATGGCCCAACAACCTCATTCGCTTTCTGTAACATAAGGATTATTCATATTACCTGTTCATGATACTGCAACACTGGTCCTTAGCAGGGTTCAAGAATATATTGCCTGTGATGTCCCCTACTTCTTATACGATACACACATCGTATCAGAAGACGGAGCATTCCCCCTGACAGCCAAACTGGCAGGGGCCATCCACCTGACACCACTCCCAGTGGAATGAGCCAGCAAGGGAAGAGTGGATGTGTCATTCACCCGTCTCCCTTCGGGTCGACCTATCTGCAGAAGCGTGAATAAACATGAGCACATCATAACAATATATCAATACAATCACCTCGAAGGGTGAATACACCATAAACATCACATATACAACAACATCAACATGAACAATAGCAACAATGGAGTCCTACCCAGGGCTCGGACTCAAAGGGGTTGGACTGATGGCTTGGGCCTCCAGAAGTCATTGCAGACAGAATTTATGGCAATAGATTTGGCTGGCGTAAGAACATAGCTGAGGGTAGTCCACACCATCCGCCCCTCCCGTGCACACTTTGCAGAGTAGGTTGAAAAGTATTGGGACCGGGCCGTAGCCTGCCGGGTACGTAGCCAAGAGGGCTACTACTGGGTTGCATCTCCCCAGCCCCGATGAGGCAGGAGGAGAGTCACCTCTCCTCCAGGGGCATGCATGCCCATCACAGGTGGCTAGAGGGCCACTGCCCTTATTCGACTTAACCTCATGGAAGGCGACGCATCGCCCCAAAGGTGTCGAGCTCATGCCTTGCCCACACACAGTGGCAAGCCATTAAGCCTAGCTCACTAAGGTTCCTAGTAGGCTTTACACACCAGAGGAACTCTTCTGTGATGGGACACGTCCCCCTTTTTCATCGGCTTAGCCCCTCCACCCACAACCAGGCGGGCTCATTGTGCACAGGCCGCATGTAACTGGGAACTAGTAGGCTACCTAGAATCTACCCCCCTTCCCAATACATGGAGGTCACAGAGTGAAATACCAGCATCATCACAGAACTGAAATGAATAACATCTAATCTATCAACATCTAGAGTTAGGTTCCTTTGTTAGGGCTTATGATCTCGGGATCTATAAGGACTCTACAACTGGACTAACATGCTAAACTAGCTTATTGCCTAGCCAAAAGGCGGCTTTGCACTACAGAATGACTGATTACCTGGTCCTCGACCTGCTCCAGATCCTCGGAATGCATCCATGCCTCTGATCTTGCTGCTCCAGTTTGATGCATTGTCTATAATGATTTGAATATTCTTTTCGACCCACAACTTTTAATGACTGCCTTCGTTTTCTCGTAAGTCTAAGACATTGACAAACTTCCGTTCTTGGTCTCCACGGACTTAAAAAATGCCTCATCTCCAGGATAGACAATCATATAGTTAATAAGGTGACCAAAGTCGCTCCAGCTATCGGTCACCAAAGTTGTTGATTGCACTTCGATCACACGAGCCAGCTTGATATTTACCTTTTCAATCATCTTTTTGTGTATGTCATCGACCATTTTATTGTTTGCATGCTTGTAAGAATACAACCTAAATAAAGATCCCATCTTAGCATCCTCTTGAAATGCCTCCTTTATTGCTTTATGCTCTAATAAATGTGGAGACAACCCAGCATACAGAAACGTTTTGACAACTTTTTATTGAGCCCTGCAAAGCTGCCTTGTGGTGAGTCATTGGTCAACTCTCCTTGTTTGCTTCGACTGGCAACTCCATTGTTTCAGCCATCAGTTGTTGCCCTGTAGTACAAGTACCTAATCCAATTGCACCAACCCACCCTCAGATAAAAATACTAGGGGCGTTGTCAGCATTCATCATGTTCTTGCTCATCCCATACAGTAGCCCCATTGTCCCTCCCATACCCACCCACTTTCCACCTTTCTTGTACTTGTGTTCTTCTGTTGACGAGAAGTCGTTCTAACCTTCTCAACTACATCTTCATGAACTTGTTTCGGGCCTGACATTGTGCTATCCCATCAAATTTGTCACTTTTCTCTGCCCCTCCCGAAATATGGGCACAGATTCGAGTAGCGCTTCCACTCCTTTAAACATGTTTCTAGAACTTACATGACCACGCTCCGTTAGCCAACCTATCCATATGGTTCCACTTGATCCTGGGTTTTCTACCTCCACGATGACTCTCCTTGATTTTGACATGATTTTTGCTAGTTGCAGTTACTCCTACTATACAACAAGTAGAAGCACCACTTGTATCAACCATTGTAAAATTTCTGTTCAATCAACCTTTGGGGTGGGGTTAATAAGATATAGTCAACTAGGTGCTAGTGTGTATAAGACGAGGAGCAACTCACTTACATATGTCACATTGCCTCTAATCGAAACCAGTAAATTATGACTAGCAATTTAGCGCCACTTTAACTAGCAAAGGAGCAAGCCTCACTTTGTTACGTGTATAAGCAAAGGAGCCGTTCACTCGCATATGCCACACTGCCCTAATCAAAGCTAGTGAATTATGAATAGTGATCCCAGGGCCGCTATAGCTAGCGAAGGAGCAAACTCACTTTGCTAAATATTGGCGTTAGGTTCACAAACTCAATGACGACAGCGAAGGAAGACTGTTTCCCAGGAGTTGTGAACTGCACTTGGTAGTCGACACTTTGAGTGCAGGATATCAATCTGAATGAACTTATCATATAGTAATTTTGTGGTGCAGCATGGTTTCTTGAATGCTGAATCTTGCAGCAACAATTCAAATGCGGACGCAACCTGCACGTCACGGGTCCTCGTGGAAGTAAAAACAACGACACAGCCGCATATCCTCAACTACACGTTCGAGTTATATTAATTGCATCCACAAAAAGATTACATGCGACCGTAATATGGAGTGCTAAAATTCTCGGGCTTGTTTTCATCCCCATAGATGCAGTGTTGCGTCCACAAAAATTTCTTGCCATCCGCTAACATTCAGTACGCAGCCGCCGATATTAGGCTGCCGCATATTAGTTTTTCCATGGTCGCATTACACTTTCGGTGTCCGCAAAGTGGGGCACTGCGGTCGCGTCTGCAACACTACTTAATGTCTGCGAGGTGGCAGATCGCTGACGTCGCATTTATACGTGAACGCGCTCTGGATCTGCGCGGCCACGACATTTTACAATGACTTCTTGTCGACCATTTTTCTTTTTTCACATATAGAATACGTATTTTTGCAACAAATAGAAAGTTTCATATGTTTTCTACTTTTTTCCGTATTTTACGTATGCAACTTCGACCCTATCTTTAATCCAATTGATAGAATCTTGGTAATTGTCAAAAGCAAATATGATACTCTAACAATCTCGATCCAATATTTGCAAACCAACAGAAGGAAAATAACACAAACAAAAAAATCAAACGTGAATCCAAATAACATAAAAAAGTGTAGAGAGTTTATCTCTAGAATCTGAGTATGTTAAAACATCAAGTAAAAAAGACACATCATAATTTTCACGATATAAAAAATGCTATCGTACATAACTAAAACACAGCTTACGCCTAATGCAAGGCGGCCCTTAACATGTCTGCTATTCAAAGTTTATGCAGGCACTGCAAAAACAAGATAGTGGTCTAACCATCAGTAAGGTTGGGTCCTCCGGACTTATGGAAGATACACAGTGCCAGCTTTGGACACCAGGAAGGGGTTGCACATCAAATGGCTTTGACCTGTCAATCTCAGCCTCCTTCACTTCCCAATACACTCTACGAACTTGAGATTTCTTATTTCTCAAAACAACACAGGCATCATGAGCACCCTTTATTTCAATCCCATGCTCTCTTCTTTGCTCACTGGCCAAGAGTTGCTTGGCCTTGGCAGCCTCTCCATCATGTTCCCCCTTCCCATGCCCTGATCCAAAGAAATTCCATTGTACACTAATGCCATCGCGACAATGGTACCGCATATGAAGTAGAATGATCTTCGGATTTGAACCGAAAGCAAGCACAACCATCGACCACCACGAGATGATACCGCATGTGAGATCCTCCATTCTCTTTCAACCGAAGATGAAGTTGAAATGCATCTTTGTACAAAATGTGTGTCATGACTTCTATCATCGAAACATATAAGTGAACAGTCTTACGCAACTTAGCATTTACCTTGAAGAGAGTGATGTGTACCAAAATAGTGATCTGGCCTGCATTCCAATGTTCAGACTGCACTTCTTTGAAGGGCTGCAATGTGTAATTTTCTGCAAAATCTACTACTGATATCACAGAATCATCTCTTAGACTCTGAATGCTTCTCCTAAATTCCTTGCTCTGCCAATGAGCTGCAAAGTTGTGATGCACAAACTTTTTCATGTGATCAAACATGGCAGATAGCATGAAAGGAGCATCTGTTTGCTTCTCCACCAATCTTAGTCTTCTAGAAGTGCCCTTCCTTGACTTCTCGTCCATATAACATGAAAGCACGCCATTTAACATCATCTTCATTATTTCGGTCGGTCTCTTTTGGACATAAGGGAATCTTTTGCTTACCACATTTTTCACAATCCCCCCTTATGCACTTCAGATTGTGCCACTCTTCCCTTTCCTCTTTTTGGCAAACCATTTCTCTCCAAAGAGTGCTAACATTACAAAATGCAAGCTTTTGTGCCTGACAAACCCCATCATGTGTACCAACAGCACATACATCACAATTGCAACTGCAATTTATGTGAAACTTCAGCCTCATAGAGTTGAAAGCTTTTCTAAAATTCTCTGCTTGTTCATGCTTGACACAACAGCAAGTGTTTCTCTCCTTCAATTTCCTTATGCAACTTGGTTTCAGGTATTCGAACATTTTAATACCAACATCTGCATCTGGATTCTCCTCCACAAAGTGCTGCACATTGCAAAAGAAAATAGGTAAGTTGGAGAAGACTGTGCATTGAATACCTTACATATCCAGTACATAAGTAAGAAATACTATGTATACCAGTACATATCAGTTGTACATGTAAAAAGATTTGATTGAATCTATACATATTCAGTACATATGTACAGTAGATTATGTATAGTATCAATTTATAGCACATTTAATTGTACATCCTTACACTATGTACATATATATCACATAATATACATGAAATACTTCCAAGAGCAAGTAGATGACCCCATAAACCTCATTTACATGTATAATACATTAAGCAAAACAGACCGAAAAGGCTACATCAAAGCAAGTAAATTAAGATTGGCAAAGGAGTTCACTTCTGGTACATTTAATCTTACATCCTTACACTATGTACATATATATCGCATAATATACATGAAATACTTCCAAGAGCAAGTAGATGATCCCATAAACCTCATTTACATGTATAATACAGTAAGCAAAATAGACCGAAAAGGCTACATCAAAGCAAGTAAACTAAGATTGGTAGAGGAGTTCACATATGTGCATGAAAATGTACATGAAAACTAAAAAGAAACTGAAATGTAATAGTTTCTTTGACAAAAGCTTTAATACCTGAGGAATGTCAAGATACTGGATTGCCTCGCTTGGACACAAGTTTATCGGTGTTCTTCAGAGCAGCTAGGCAGCAGCGATATGCAGCATCTATGGTGTCCGTTGCCTTGCCTGATGGCCGGACTTTGGAGGATCCCGCTGATTTGCAGAGGTATGTGCATGCTCATTTCTCAGGGTTTTTCACACAGCGCACTCTTCCTTATGAGCAGGAGATGCAGGAGCTTGTTTTGGGGGCTGTTAAGCCATCTATTCTGCCTCACCAGCGTGAGAGCTTGGAGCAGGAGCTCTCCAGAGAGGATTAGCGGAGGCATGTATGTGCATGGCCAAGGATAAATGTCCTGGGCTAGATGGCATCCCTGTGGAGTTCTTTCAGACTTATTGGGAGTGGGCTGGTGAGTCTGTGTACCAGGTGTATCTTGAGTTGCTGCAGTATGGATAGGATCTTGAATACCGCATGCATTTCCTTGATTCCTAAGGTTAAGCAGCCTTCTGCTATTAATGATTGGAGGCCTATCTCCTTGTTGTCCTCTGTGTATAAGATTATTGCGAAAGCCCTGGCAGAGAAGTTGAAGCCGGTGTTGACTTCTTCCATTAGTAAGATGCAGTCTGGGTTTGTCCCTGGGAGGAACATTTTGACTACTATTGCCGCAGCTTATGAGGGCTTTTATTGGGCCAGGAGAACAGGTCAAGGCATTGCCTATCTTAAGCTTGACTTTGCCAAAGCTTACGATAGTGTCCGTTGGGAGTTCTTGTCTGCCATGATGTTAGCGTTGGGCTGTGGTCCACGCTTTACAGAGACAGTCATGAAGCTGCATAGGTTAGCACGGGCTACGGTGATGTGCCAGGGTGAACCCTCCCCCTTTTTCTCCTTAGGCCGTTTTTGTTTACGATTGTGGCGAGGGCACTGTCTCAGTTGTTTTTTACTGCAGTGGAGGAGGTGGTGGTGGATGGGCTTCGGATGCAGGATGGTAGCCAACAGATTATTAACCAGTTTGCCGATGACACTTTCCTCTTCTTGGTGGCAGAAGAGAGGAATTTGCGGAATGTGAAGGGTTTGCTGGATACTTTCTCCTTGGCCTCAGGCATTCTTCTGAATTGGCGTAAGTGCTCCGCATTATGGGCCCAGCTGACTCCGCCTCCCCCTTGTTTGGCTCTATTCCCTTGGAAGGTGCTTCCAGATAATGTGTGTACTAAGCTATTGGGTATTCCCTTTGGAGGAGATGTTTCCATGGAGAGGGTGTGGGATGCGATTTTGCAGGGGTTGCAGAAACACCTCAATTGGTGGAAGGGTAGCAAATTGTCCATAGCAGGTAGGATCACTATTGCCAAGTCAGTACTTTGTAGCACTCATGTGTATACAGCATCTGCGATGTTAGCTCCTGAGGGTAAGATACAGGCTTTGGATAAGATTGTTCGAAATTTTGTGTGGGGCGGGGATGATGAAGGGGCGGTTGTTAAAGTGGCTTGGTGGAAATGTCTCCGCCCCCGGGAGGATGGCGGCTTGGCCATTCTGGATTTGGCACTGCATAGTAAGGTGTTGGTCTCCAAGTTTGTTTGGAGCATTCTGCAGGATGGAGCATCTTCTCCTGGTGCGGCGCTGTTGTTGCAGTCTCTTCGCCATTGTGTGGCATTTGGGAAGCCGTCTGTGCATGTGGAGTTGCCCTGGGCACTGTTGTATGGTCTCCGGCCTTTCCCACATGCATCCCCTTTTCTCACGGGGGTGTTGCGGGCTTGGGATCATGTGCGTGTGCTCTTCCAGCTAGATTATGCCTCAGTTTATCACCACTCTTCTCCTTTCTTGTGGGTTCCTCTACCCCCTGCGCACTTGCCCTTGGCTGCCACTGTGCATGCTCGGACGCAGGCCCGTTGGAGGCGAGCTGCTGTGCTCACCTTGGAGGATTGGTATTGGGGTGGTCAGCTAGCTTCGTGGGAGTTCTTTCAAGCTCGCTTTCGCTTGAGGGGCAGTGACAGGGCTATCTGGGAACAAGTGGCGGGGAGTATTCCGCTACACATACCTATAGTCCCTCAGGATGATGTGGTGGTGCAGGTTTGGAAGGTTCATCCGGATGTTGTGTCTTCTTGTTTTGTGCGGTCTTGTTACCAGGTGCTGGCTATTCATGACACACTACCCCCTTCAGGCACGTGGTCTCTGCAGCTTTCGGGTTCTCGATGGCGCTCGGTTTGGACGTGGACATGGAGAACAAGGTGACCTAGCAAACGCACTAATGACCTGTGGTGCAATTGCAGATTCCTTTTTCAAAAACACGTAAATTCTGCATTTTAGCCAGTTTTAAAAAAAAAACAAGCCCAAAAAACGCAGTGAGCCTAAAAAAAGTCCACATTTCGAAGACAAGCAGGTTTTCTTGGTTTTGGACAAAGTAAGAAACACACTTTTTGGAGCACCAAAATGCAACTGAAAAGAGAAAAGCCTATGCGCACATAGACAAGATAGTCCTTATTAAATTATAATTTATTTAAAAAACACAGTGAGCCTAAAGAAATCCACATTTCGAAGACAAGCAGGTTTTCTTGTTTTTAGACAAAGTAAAAGACAAACTTTTTAGACCAACAAAATGCAACTGAAAAGAGAAAAGCCTATGCGCGCATAGACATGACAGTCATTAATGGAATATATTACATTTAAAATAGGGCACATAGAATAAAATGTTTAATTTTTTGCACAGAATTTTTAAATATCTAAAGGAACATCCTTTGCAGGTATTTCCTCATCTGATTCAGAACCTTGGGGAGACTTAGGATTAGTAGCTTGTAGTTTTTCCTCAGACTCAGCCGAACTTTTATCCTCTGTGACCTTAAGTGGATCTTCGACGGGAATCAATTCAACATAGTCAGCTTGATCGTCAGTGTTCCCGATAAGAGGAGGCACA
Organism: Isoetes taiwanensis; assembly: GCA_021234155.1. Lineage (NCBI taxonomy): Eukaryota > Viridiplantae > Streptophyta > Lycopodiopsida > Isoetales > Isoetaceae > Isoetes > Isoetes taiwanensis. Next base: position 28,686,980 of record JAJEKV010000004.1, read on the forward strand.
GGCTCTGAACAGGAGAAGGCCGGAACACCATCCTTATCCTTGATCCCAAGTTCCTGTTTTTCGTCTGGCAAGCTGTGTAAGGAACTGACTCGTCGACGTCAATGGCTACGCAGTTGCGTCCCTTCTGTAGTGCACAAGCCAACGTGGTGCCAGATCCTGAAAAGGCGTCAACGACCCAATCTCCAGGTTGCGAGAACATCTCCAGAAGCGTGCTAATTAGTCTCTGAGGCTTCTGGTAGGGATTGATAATGCGTCCCTGGTGAACTGGGTCTGTAAGGTTTTGTAAGACTGCTGGGCATTGAAAAGCATTGCGAAAATCCATGCCAGTAGTATTATAGTGCATTTGGCTTCTCTGAGCCTATGTGAATCTGCTCCCACACGTTGACAAGTCTAGCACCACCACCTCCCCTAATATTCGTCTTTAACCTGCAAAGAAAGGAATCACTTTTGTATTCGCTATGCCCGCATGGAGAAAACAACTAGACACTTACCATATGGCAGCCTCGTAACCAGCCTTGCAGTGGGTCTTCATAGCCGCTTGCACCATACCGGCCTGGTTAGTGGAGTGGAAGACGACAATCCTCCAGAGCGGAGCAGTGTTCATCTTAACAAACCTCCCCAAAAAAGAATCAAACTCGGCGTACGTAAATGGTGAGTCATCACCACAGCTGTCAGGCAACTTAAACCCGTAAGGTATGTCAGCTATGCACAAGGAATAGTTGCCAGGTCTCAAAGTGTGGTCAAGTTTGACACAATTCCCACGATACACCTGATAAAGACAATTTTGGCCAAACATATCAAATCTTTCAAACTCCGAAGGCACCAAACTCTGCTCAGCTTCTTGAGACTTTTTCAGCTTTGACCGCTCCTCCTTAGCTAGCCGGACCATGTTTAAAAATCCAGGTGGCATGGGGTCTTTCTTTTTCTGAAAGCCGAAAAAATTTGTAAGAAACAAAACGACAGCTCCCTCACTCCTGTGCTATACGCGCATAGCATGGGAGTGAGGGACCTGTGATAGTGCTATGCGTGCATAGCACTACCACAAGGTCCCTTAATCACATGCTATGCGCGCATAGCACAGGTACAAAAATGAATACCTTAACTCAAGCAGCAAGAAGGAGAAACAAATGACATACCCAGTTGGTAAAGTTGGTGGCATATTGGTTTATTTTTTCGTCTGAGGACCACGTGGGGTATAATTCCCGCACCTTCTCCCAGTTGTCGCAGTTGAGGTGAACCATTAACTGTTGCTGACAGAGTACACAATCTTTTTGGCTGCAAACGTTCCAAGAGGTTAATAACAAACATTGGAAAAAATGTGAGTGTGTAATGTAGGCTTACTGCTTAAATTCTCTCTGTATCTCTTCCAGAGTGAACTGTTTATCAACAACCTTTTGCAGGACCTCACAAACTTTGTCAACATTTTTTAGGCCTTGCATTTCACGCCAGGCCATTATGCCCATATCCTTTTGCTTTGCGGGATCATTTTTTTTCCTCTTGGAATCCGTTGATTTGCCTTTAGTTTTTAAAGTGCCCTCAGAGAACATGTCAAAAATTTTTTCTTGTAGCTCCCAGACCTAACATAGAAAACAACAAGCATGTTAAAATAATATTTAAGAGCCATGCGGGCATAGCCAAAGGCGAAGGTCGAGAGAAAATACTTACACGTCCATGCCGGAAAGCTAACTGAAAATAATTATCATATTTTATAAGAGATGCTCTGGCATCTGAGGTGGAGTAAGTTAGGCAGCATTCAGTAGCGCACTGTTCTTTTAAGGCCAGGTACAGAGCCTGGTCTTCCTTAATATCTTTCTCACCTTGGTGCTCTGAACGGAAGAGTTCATATTCCTTGTGCATGAATTTAATTTTATCTGTGAAGCTCATACTCATCCGATACTCATTGTTCATGTTGTGGCTCATTGCAAACAGCTTTGCCTCTGAGTCAGTGACACCCACGTAAACAAAGGCAAAGATTTGTGAGAAGCAGTGCTCCTTTGTTTCCTTGTATAGCTGTCTTCTTGCCTTGAAACTGTGGGTGCCCCCTAAAACATAGTATCTGTAGTTCTCGTCCTCTTCCTTAACGAACAGCTCCTTATCATTGCACTGGGCAGGATCAACTATACAAATATGAGGAGTTGTTTCTGCATTCGGCCTGTCTCTTATTCTTTCTTTCGGTCTGCGGTTAAGTGGCCCTTTGAATTTTTCGGACCTGGGTTGTCTTACACCTTGCTCATCCTTAGGTGCAAGCTTTACGATCTGAGAGAGATGCATGATGCCGGGCACGCGACATCTCAGCTCGATTTCCTCGAGCTTCTTACTTGCCATATCCTTCTCCTTGCTTGCTATCTTCGTGCCCGGTCCTGACGGCAAAGCTTGCTTAAGGGCCTTCCTGGCAGCTTTTGAGAGCGGAGGTGATGTGGTTGTAACCAGGCCAGCCTTGTAGTAATTTCTTTTACCTTTTTTTTTAGGTGGCTCCTCCTCTTCCTCCTCTACATCCTCCTCTTCGATTTCCTCTACTTCTTCCTCCTCTTCCTCATCTTCGACCACTTGCAAAGTGGCTCCCCGTTAACTTTGGAAAGGGTAAGTTTTGGGAGCAGAGGGCATTGCATCTTTCAATAATTTAGGAACAGAGGCACTAGAAGTTAAAATAGGATCCTTGCACAATAGCAGGTCCTTCAAAATGGTGACAAGATCCCGCAAAGAAACATTCCATTAGCAAGAAGAACATTAAAGTTTCTCAAGCTATGCAAGATAGACAATACTTACAATTTTTGCTTTCATTCGGCCCGAATGTAACCCCTGCATGTCCGGGGAGACGACGGTGAGCTTAAAGAAATGGGGATCCACCGAGTAAACATGTTGAGACCCCTTTAGTCGATGTGGTGCGGTTAATATGAAACATACCGAAAGAGTTTCCAGATCTATTAACCCGCCACATCTCTTGAAGCTGTCCAAGTCTTTGGGTTCTTTACCAAACCGTCACAAATGTACAGATACAAAAATGGGCGTTCACAGTGCTCACCAGTTCCTCTTACAAGTAGCCTTCGCTGGTCCTTACAGAAATAGGAACCGCCCTCGCTGATCATGAAAGGTGTAGGTGCATCATCCTTGGTTGATTCTTATCCTTTGTCGGCTTCCTCTTCTTGGCAGCCTTGTGGGAGGAGTTCGCCCAGGATTTTTCTTGGTTCTACAAGACGGAAAAAAACATATTAAAAGACAGCTAGAAAATGCACAAGCAGATCTAACATTGGAAAGGCCTATGCGCGCATAGACAACCGCAAGTAAAAAACATTATGCCTATGCGCGCATAGACAATGGCAGGATAAAAGGTAAATGCCTATGCGCGCATAGACAAGGGATGCTAAAAATGTTGGTGCCTATGCGCCATAGACAGACAATACAAGAAGAGAAAAACAATATGCCCGCGGCGCAAGAAAACAATAATAAGAAAAAAGACAGAATGCCTATGCGTGCATAGACAATAAAAGAAAAAAACACTAAATGCTACTGCCCAAGAAGAAATTCGGCAAACAAGATGTCCAAAAAGCTAAAAATCAACTATCTTTGACACTAACCAAAAGTCCCTAAACGGGCAACATTTGGTATAAAATTTCTAACAAGTACTGTAAACTGCTACTGGTTGAGATGTTTACGTACCTTCCACCTGACATGTTTGGCGACGCTATGCAGAAGTCTATGGAGATGCTACAGTTCGAAACGGAAGAGCAAAATTCTAGGCGAGGTCGAGCGCCTTGGAGTATCGTCTGTATGTGCAAATGCCTCCATATGTTTTCGTATTTATATTGTGTTACGTACTTTGCTTTTCGTCTATGAATTTTTGCATACACATCTAGTTTTGATTGCAGGCATTGGCTTGTGGAGATAATGTCTAGTATTTTGTAATGTTTCTTGGTTGTGTGGCATCTACTTTTCGTATTGAAGTATGCGCACATAGACATATGTTTTCCCTGTCTATGCGCGCATGGGCAACTAGTGTATATGACGATTGTAACTGCTTTTCTATGCGCGCATGGGCATGTAGACTTGCAGGTTTGAAGGGAGAGGGTTTAATGGCTGAAACAAGTCACTCTTCCTTGTGCAGCAATGGAGAGCGACGTCGAAGACGTTTTTACTTCAACTCCTCCTGTTAATGTGGCAATATTGACTCGTGTTCGTTACAACACACCCACACCAGTAGGTGACGATGAAGAAGACTTCGATACGCTTCTCCCGGATGCTACCTCCTCCACACCGTCTCCCTCCCCTTTACACCTACTGCGTGTGTCTACCTCTTTTCAAACTCCATCTCCAAAACACGTTTTACAGCATTCGTCCGTTTTTAAAACACTCTCCCCCCCCGCCACAATCACGAAGTATCTTCTCCTCTTCCCCTACTCAACGTACTCACTCTATTTTTGATACTCCTTCACCTCTCCAGGAACTACACGAATCATTGCAATATATTGTAGATTCTACGGAGGGAGTGTTAGTAGCGTCTCTTTGGCCCTTCTCTAACGTAAAGGGCTTCGAGGAAGACCTTCAAGTTACGAAAAGAAAGTCGAGAACATTATTTGTCGACAGACTGCACTTCCGTTGAGGGCTTACAAGGTTGATGATCCCGTGTTTGAAGACGCAGATTCGCACTCTCGAAAGACCTACCACGAACATTAATCGCCGAATAAAAGTCCCGCAAATTAAAAACCCATACAAAGAAGGCTAAAAGATTTAAGAGGGATCCCACAGTAAAAGCTTTTAGAACTGTTATGCGCGAGCGATTGGTGGGACTGTCTTACATGAGAAAGCCGAGGAGACCGAATTGTCGAGAAAAAATGCTTACGTGCCTTTACATTTTCGCCTTTAAGGCACATAAGACAACGGTTACATCCTCAGATATCATCCGACAGACAAGATACTAAGAAGGAAGTCTACAAAGATGTACAAGGATCTTTTCTAGAGTTCAAGTCAGAAGTTCATATCCTATTCCTACTTCTTGAGGTTGTGGAAGCAAGAATTTAATCTTGTTAGGATTCCGAACAGATTTTCGGTGTGTACTAGCTGCTCCACATTAAAGGAAAAACGATCAATGGCAAAGGATATTCTAGAAAAAAGTACGTCCCTTTCGTCTAATCCCTTCTCGGTAGCACGGCTAGAGACATTGTCTTATGCGGGCATAGCACGGCTATTTAGTCTTGAGTTTGTCTATGTGCGCATAGCAGGTCTTTTTAATCTTGTAGTACAGCAAGTCTCTTCAATCTTGTAGCTTAAGCCCTTCCCCACAGTAGCTCGCCTATCTGCGGCAAGATAGCACGTCTACAAAAGCTTTTGCAGTTCTGTGGAGCCCATGTTGCTTCAAAGGTAATCGACAAGCTTTGCCTATCTTGGCCTTATAGCACGGCTACAAAAGCTTAGCTGCAGTTCTGTGGAGCCTTACTATTGCTTCAAGGTACTGACTAATGTCCTTAATTGCAGATCAGATAACTCAAGAGTTGCAAGTTCACAGAGAGGCTCAAGCCTTGGAGAGAAAGAAGCTAGCAAAACATAGAAAGAAATCTTTGGAGAGGCCACTCGAATATATGTCTGTGGTGGTAGACGGCATGGATCAAAAGAAGACGTCACTTCCCCATTTTGTAAATGTTCCAAAGGATTTAGATGAATCCAATTTTTTGAGGCTTCATTTGGTTGGGGCGATGATCTTTCATGGTGTTGTACAGTGCAGAGTATTTTTGACCTATCCAAATATACACAGCGATCCTAACCTCACGGTGACAATACTAAATAAGATTTTGCTGGCAAAGGAGAAGCTGCCTCCAGTGTTGTACATACAGTTAGACAATACTACTAGAGAAAACAAAAACCAAGTTTTATTTGCTTATTGCGCAATGCTGGTCGAGCTGGGTATCTTTCGAAAGGTCAAGGTTGGTTTCTTACTTGTGGGCCACACCCATGATCAGATAGACCAAATGTTCAGCAGATTTTCTGTGCGGTTGCGAAGGAAAAAAGCATTTTGTCTACACTCCTTGTGCAGTGTGATTGAGCAAGCTTACAATCCAACTCCAGTTGTCGAAGTGCTTAGCGAGACTTTTGATTTTCGTGAGTTTGTTTTCCAGCGTCATGGTGATACAGGTCCTGCTATCCATAAGTTGAATAATTTGACATTTCAACATCATGTAAAAAAATTTCTCAAGGACGGTAAAGCACAACTTCAAGGGAAGTACTTTGTCACCTCCCAAACTTGGCAGCCTGAGGCAGGCCTACAATATTTAAAATATGTTCCTGAAACTAAGGTAATGAGAAGGGCTATTCAGCAGCCACTGAAAAGTGCCATAGACTACACAGAAAAGAACAAGGACAAAAATCCCTTCGTCTTACTGACCAGCATGGAGAAAAGTATAAGGTCAGGTTTTAAGTACTTCAGTGAGGAGGACAAAGGCTGGTGGGAGAATTTCTTTTCAATAATGCAGGATGTAACTAAATCCCTCAACAGCATCTCCCTGGAAGTTGCTTTTTGTTGGCCTGGTACCAGTGCTCGAATTTGACGGCCCGCCCTTAATTTTCTAGGGACGGGCAAAATAATTTTCAAGCCTTTCAAATGCAATAAAAAAATTTAAGATGACAGAAACCAGTTTTTTTCCTCAGAGAACATAGATGGATAGAAAGAAGGCTACTCAAGTGGCATTCTCTCCTTTGTTTCGCTTCATACCAGTCCTTGTAATATGCTTGCCAATCTATGCTTTGAAAAGGTTCATTCCACAATGATACACACATTGTGGCATCAAGTGTTTCTAAGTTCATGCTCGATCTTATAGCATTCTTAATAGCATTTTGACGGAGAAACCTCTCTCACAAGACAATATTGCCATAATTTCATCAATGCTAGAAACTTTCCCACCAATTGTCACATGTTCCATTTTCATCTTTACAAATAGTCCAAGCCATCACCATCCCTTTGTTCTTGGCAGCCCTGAAAAGTGTCTCAACAAAATCCTCCCTCTCATTCAACATCTAGCCATGCCTACTTTTGAAGCAAACTTGGCAAGCAATTTTTCCAACCATTCTTTAGTCTTGTCATCCCTTACAACGTCATCCACAGCATATGCAGATGGATTGAAGAACTTCATGGCATTAAATATCTTACTCACATCTTCAAACCTCCTAGCAAGTGCATCCAATACAGCATGCAAGATATTTCTAAGTCAATGGTTCATTGGTTTCTAAAATGTATATTTTAAATTCGTTTAGAAAATGGGATAATAATCTATTTCAATATAAATTATAGAATTTATATATAGATATAGACCAGACTAGAAAAAATGACGGGCATTTCTCTGTTCCTAGCCTTTCAAATGACAAGTATGTCTTGTAGTTGTCATTCCGTATGACGGGCAATTGCCCAAGTGCTGCCCTTCATTTGCCATACAAAAAAATTTTCCACCTGTTTTGACGGGCAAAAATCCAAAAAACAGGCGTGAAAGCCGTCAAATTCGAGCCCTGCCTGGTACTCAGGTTCATCCCCTTGTTGAGGCAGACCAAGGAATTTCAAAGGGTTCCGTGTTCTGCAGTACTGAAGTCAACAAGGAACCTGATCGTGTAATGTACCTCGGAAGTAGACGTGCCTTGAAAAAGAACCAAGGCCAAACTCCAGAAAAACTAGCAGATTTGAGTAAGGGGATGCTTATAGCTGTACCTTCGACTGACGATGACGAAGAGCGTCCTTTCTGGATTGCGCGGGTTAAAGACATTGTACTCAAAGACAATCTCCCTTCAGTAGTGAAAGTTCACTGGTACCAAACTAAGGATACAGATCCTTTTGTTGGTCGGTATGATCCTGTGATAATTCCTTTCAAGAAGGGCCGGAAAACGATGAATAAGAATCACATGGACAATCTGGACCTGAACGAAACTCAAGTGCTGGCTTATGATTTCACACTCAAGGTTGATAACAGGCTACGGCGCACAACGGTTAATCCATCAAGTCTTTTCGCGGAAGATAGTTTGACGAAGCTTCTCAGGATGAGGACAGTGTTCCAGGGTTAGCTCTTCGACCACTTCAAGCGACAATGAGGAGAGTGGCAACGAGGACAGTGGTGACGAGTCTGAAGGATTTGACGAGTATAACGACATTCCTAATCCTGCTCTTCTCAAAGGCCGTAAACTTCTTGTATAATGTAAATGTGGGCACATCGTTACCTCCTAGTTTTGGCTAGAGTTTTTTGTACATGTTGAAGGCCTTTGCCAAGCTCGCATAGCTTCTTCCAAGTTTATCCATGTTTTTTCATGTCTTGTATAAGCGCCAAATGCTATCAGACATGTTAGTTAGGTCTTCTATGTTTTTCTGTTGCCTATGCGCGCATAGCACCTTGTGGTTCATCTTGAGTAATAACAAATAGATACGCCTAGATTTGCCAATCTTGCTTTCATTTCTTGTGAAGATTTTAATGGTTCTTTAATTTTGCTAGTTTTCTTGTATTTCCAAGATTTTCCTAAAAGGTGACTCCAATTTTACAGCTTGTTTGAGTGTCTAGAATTCACAAAACAACAAACGTTTTCTAATTTTGGACCAAAAAAGGGGTGTCGCAAATCAAAATTGAGAGCTGTTTTTTCAATTGACCCCCCAAAAGTGGCAATTTTTAGGTTTTTTTTAGGGAATCTTTGAAAGATTCCTTTTTGTGGTGCAAACGCAGGTCATTAGTGTATTTGCTAGGTCACCTTGTTGGAGCTCACTTCTCCCACCAAAGGTTAGGGTGCTTCTGTGGCAGGTGGTGCACCGATGTATTAGGGTGAATGCCCTTGTGAGTCAGTTTAGGCTGGATGTGAGCCCTCTCTGCCCTTGTTGTGGCCTTCATTGTGAGACTGTGGAGCATTGTCTGGTTTTATGCCCTCACTTGCAGGCTGCCTGGGATTGGGTTAGGGCTCTGTTTCAGGTGAGATTGACTAGCCAGCAGTTGCTGCTTCATGTGTATCCTGCTGCTTGGCCGCTCTTGCGGCAGCAACCTTGCATCTGTGCGTGGCTTGGCTGGTGTGGCTGATTTGGAAGCGGCGGCGGTTGTGGATCTTTCAGGGGATTCAGCAGCCTGTAGCCTTTCTGATTCCTCGACTCAGGTACAAGCTATTTCAAAGCTTTCTGGTGTTCCCGGGATTAGTAGAGCGGAAGTTTGCCATTTGGCGGGACTTCTTGGGTGTTGTAGATGGTGATGGTCGGTTTGTACATCAGTAGAGTTGCAGTTTTTCTGTGAGTTTATTGTGGAGTGTCGAGGTATCGCTGTCTTTTTGGGGCAGTTCTCCTTCCTCCTCACTTGCTTTGTAACATTACCATTCTTTTGATATAATGATGACACAGTTCTTCAAAAAAAAAAAAAAAAAAAAAAAAAAAACATCAAGAATCAAACTAGCAAAAAGCACACCAAAAGGCTTTGACAAGGTAAAATTTGTTAGGTTTATGGTAGATGCTGGCTTTTCAACATCCAATGCCATAAATTGTAAACATTAGGATCTGCTCGGTTGGTGGTGAGTTGCGTGAATAATAGGAACAGAAATGCACAGTTGCATACAAGAAGTTGACTTCCGCCTACAAGGTTTCTTTAGGCTTGAATACGAGCCAAGCATGAACATAATGTGTTTGTTCCCACGGTGCAACATCATATTTTTTTTATCTTGTATATATAGCATGGGCTTCAGCAATGCTGGAGCTATGACCAGATATTCGAGCTATGATCAAAGGATTCAAACTTCTATTGGGTCTTATTAATGTTCTGGATGCTTAACCACATGATTCAAGCTATGACCAAAGGATTCAAACTTCCATTGGGTCTTATTAATGTTCTGGATGCTTAACCACATGATTCAAGCTATGACCAAAGGATTCATACTTCCATTGGGTTCTATTTTTTACCAAACTTCCATTCGGTGTATTAATGTTTCGAAGGCTTGACCCCATGATTCATGCTATAACCAAAGGATTTTTTTTTTATTTTTTTTTTTTTTTTTTTTTTTTGAAAGTAAGAGTCGGTTTTGTCATTAATTATAAAATCTCAAATACATTGCAAAGTATGCTTTTATAGGTAAGCATACCAAAATGTGTATCAGAACCAGCAAATAACAACAGGACACAGAAGATAAGGTCTGAAGTCAAACAAAGATGAGCAGCAACAATTAAGAAGATAAGCTGAAGTCCAGGTTCTTGCAGAACAATAACACTATGTAGATTCCACAATGGAGAGCAGAATTTTTGGAGTTTGCAAGAAGATAGAAAACCTGCCAAAATTGTAATCCACCAAAAAAGTAAGCCAGAACTAAATTAAATAAGAGCAAGGACATGTTTCTTCGATGGTAGGTCAAAAGCATAGTAGAATCAGGATTGAGATGAGAAGACAGAGTTGTAGTAGGCGTTGAAGGCATCTGTGGAGCCGAAAAAGTATTGGTTGGGTGCCCAATTGTTGTGGTAGAATAGACGGAACATATCTCTACCCTCCAGAAGGGTCAGCAATGATCCATAAAGATCAGCCAATAATCTATGATTATAGTACATTGTTCTGTACCTTGTCAGCTGAGCTTCTGTAAGGATAAAGTTGTTGATTGACAGAAAATTCCATAGGCAATGGATTTGGACAACCTCTCTGCAAAAAATACTTGCCCACAAATCTTCACTTTCCTTCAGATGTCTCATATGGCCTCTCTTCATAAGAAATGATTCCATGGAACTAGCAATATCATTCTTCATAACCTGATCTTGAGCTGTCTGGCTAAATGGAGAGTGACTGTTGTCGAATTTGTTTCTTCCTTCTCCACGCAGGAATTCAAGATACTCTAGGATCATCAGAAAGCAACAAGTTAGAATCCACAACATTTAAGCTTGAAGCAAATAAATTATAATGACCCCTATACTGTCCGAAAGCCTCCCATTTCCTGTCAAAGTTTAGCTCCAAATTTCTTTTTATGAGCAGTTGCAATAGTCTCAAAATAAAACTGAAAGTGCATCTTTATCCAGAAGTTGGATGGATTCTTATGACCATATAACACTCGGTTTCTTGCTTTCCAAATGTTCCATAGAGCAATGTATATAATAGAGTTGACAAATTTATCATCTTGTTGCATAAGGGACAGAAGATCCCCATTAATTACAATGCCAAATTTAGCAGCAAACCAAGTCCAAAAATCATCCAATTTGGTACAGAAGAAAATATGACACATATCCTCAAGTCTGTTACAAGCCAAAGGACAATTTGGTGAGATGTTAGGATTTCTTTTAGACACAGAGACCAAGTTGTTCAGACTGCCATTAGCAAGGAGCCAGATGAAGTAAGAAATTTTCGGGGGACAATAGGAATTCCAAACATTATCGAAAAGACTCTTAAGCTGCTCATGAGTAATGGACCATTTCAGGATGGCTTTACAGTCATCTATGTTAGAGGACATAGCATTATACACATTCTTCACTTTGTAGACCCCTTTCCCATTTATAGACCAATCATTTCCCTCTGAATTGAGAGCTAAGTTTGAGAGAAAAGGTTTGATGAGAGAATAAATTTTCTTATCAGATGAAGTGCCCTTAATAATACCTTTCAATCTAGTCCAATAGATGACTCTCCCATCAATAAAGAGATCTTTAAGGTAAATTAAACCAGCCTCATGCCATTTCTTATAGATTCTAGGGTGTTTGATAGCAAGAACTGGAGAATTTAGCTCAGTCAATAGAGGGTTCCAGAAAATTGGAGCTTCAACATGAAGCTTATCTCTAGAAATGAATTGGAAATTAGGAGAGATAGCATTCCAAGCCTTGATGAGATTACTCATGAGAGGAGAGATATTAGAAGCTGGTTTCAACTGATTGAAAGCAGAGTGAGGAAGCAAGTGTTGGATAGAGGGATGCCCATAAGGATGACTCAGAGTAATCCAATATCTGATGAAATAGCAAGCAGGAGAAAGATTTCCATGAATTCCAAATAAATTTTCCAGTAAGAGATTGAGCTTGTCTGAACAGATTCTTGCAGCCTAAACCACCAGAAGATTTTGGCTTGCATATAGAATTCCAGTTAACCAAATGGCCTCCTTTCCAAATGAAGTTTCTAAGAATTTTTTCAAGCTCCAAATAAACACATTTGGGAGCTACTAAGGCTGTGGAAAAGTACACATGAGAGCTAGCAAGAACAGCATTAGCAATAATAGATCTGCCAGCAAGAGAGAGATAATTCCTGTAATTATTCAACTTCTTTTTTATTCTTTGGAGAATAGGGTCCCAAAGACCTTTGATGCTATGATTCATAGAGAGAGGCATACCCAATAGTTTAGTTGCCTGATTGGAGGGAAGAACATTAATGCCAGCTAGGATTGGAGTATTGACATCCCCAATAATCATACTCTTGCTCAAGTTTAAATGAATGCCAGAGGCAGCAGAAAATTGACTGAGAATCTTGAGGAATAGATTAATGTTTGGTAAATCAGCATCAAGGAATGAGAAGGTGTCATCAGCATATTGGAGAATGGTAATGCTATCATCAGAATTTGGAAGTTTTAAGCCTTTTATTTGAGCAGTATTCTGATAATGCATAATGATTTTGGTTAGAAGTTCAGCAGCTACTAGAAATAAATAAGGTGCAAGAGGACAGCCCTGTCTAACCCCACAAGAGAGAGGAAAGAATCCTGAAGGGACACCATTGATAAGAACAGCTGAATTCGATCTAGCATTTAAGCCATGAATTAGATTAATAAGCTTGGGAGGGAATCCAATTTTGGACATGGCAAAATCTAAGAAATCCCATCTCACAGAATCAAAAGCTCTCTTGAAGTCCAGCTTAAGAAGAATGCAGTTTTGATTAGAGATATTATTCCAATGCAAACCTTCCATAGCAGCCACATAATTATCCAAAATATATCTATTAGGAAGGAAAGCAGATTGATTTGGACTAATATTTCTTTGAAGAAAGCTTTTAACTCTTAAGGCAATGATCTTGGCACAAAGCTTATAGGTAGTGTTTGTGAGGGAGATGGGTCTCCAATCTTGAAACTTCAAAGGATGATCAACCTTAGGTATCAAAGATATAACGCCACTGGAAATTGAAGGGTGAAGATGATTAGAATTCCAGAAGACATGAACTAAGGAGATCAAATCATTTTTAAGAATATCCCAGAATTTGATATAAAATTCTGCTGGAAGACCATCAGGTCGAGGAGATTTAACATTGCTGAATGATTTAAGAGTATCAAAGATCTCAATGTGAGAAGGAATGGCAGTAAGAGACTCATCCATGATTTCAAGAGGATCAGGTAAAATATTATTCACAGTGGAAATAAAGTCATTAGCTTCCGAAATCTCACTGGGGTGAATTGGCTTGCCTTTAAAAAGGTCCATGTATCTACTCTTGAAGAAATTTGCAATCTCAAAATGAGAATTCTACTTGTTATCTTGATCATCAATAGTTTCAGCAATGGAATTTAAGGACCCTACTCTTAGCTACCCTGAAAAAGAATTTAGAGGAGTCAGAGTCCATGTCATTAGTATATTTGATCTTACATCTAATAGCAGAACCTTTTGCTTCCATCTCTTCAATATTTTTAATTCTCCTTTCTAGAATTTCTTCCCCCACTTGGAGATTAGAATTGGATGGATCATTTTGAAGTAAGGATCTAATGTCTTTCATATACATTAGAAGCTGGTTCTTTTCTTTACTGCACTGCTCATGAATAAGTTTAGACCAGTTCTTGATCCATCTTTTGATTTCCTTGATTTTGGAGTAAAAATATTTCATATAAGGCATATGATTTTCAGCAAACCTATTAGAGAGCTCTTCATAGAAAGTTTTGAATTGGGAGCAGAAATTTTCATTCTCAAGAAGAGAAGAATTGAATTTATAAGGAGAGCTCCCTTCCCTTTGGATCCTAATAACATGAGAGGTATGAAGGAACTGAGGTTGGTGGTCAGAAATAGAAGTACCTTCATCACTTGTAACATAGTTGTTGTCCCAAAAGGCTGCAGAGGGATTGGAAACATAAAATCTATCAAGAGTACAATAAACCCTTGCTCTATCTTTTTGTTTGTTTGACTAAGTATAGGTAGCAGTAGAGGAGGGGATGTAGATCAAATTATTATCAGAAATAAGAGAGTCCCAGTTCTCTTTTTCAGTTTTAGACATATTAATTTTATTTCCCAGTTTAAGGTCCCAAGAGGGGGTATTGTTGAAATCTCCAGCAATGATCCAATTGTCCAAAGTTTGAGAATCCAACCAACTATTAATTTCATCCCAAATTGGTTCTCTATCTTTGGGAGAAGTTGGAGCATATACATTAATAATGCCAAAAGTAGAATTAGAGACTGAGCAGATCATGGCTTGCCAAGCTCTAGAAGGACTGTTATATAATAGCCAAACCACCACTAGCTCCAGAGGAGTTAATCCAAATAGAGGAAGAAGAAGGGTAAATCCAATCTCCTAAATTGTTGCATTCAAAGGAGGGAAGTTTAAGTTCTTGCAGAAGAATGATATCTGCATTGTATAACCTGATTTGAGCAATAGCCCTTCTCCTCTTCAAAGGGCCTTTAATACCTTTAAGATTCTAGGAAAGAATCTTCATGACAAAGAGAAAATATGAAAAGGATGATTTATAGTCTAGTCTTTTTTTATCTTTTCTTACTTCTGGTATTCTGAGCAGGAGTTTTATTAAGGCCAGACAAGACTAAACCCAATTTATTCCCATCCTTTTTAACAGATTTTTTCATTGGCTGAATCTTCTCAGTCTTAGGGTCAATGCTGATATTTTCATTTAAATATTCCTCTTTATCCCAATTCTCCTTGTCACTCCCATATCCTTCACTATCACTACATTCAGAGCATCCTCCAGGAAAAAACTGAAACATAGGGTTTATATTAATATTTAAAGGAGCAGAAGCGAGAACTTGCCTGGTATTTCCTTTTTCTTGAAGCTCCACAATTTGAGTAGGTATTTCTTCAGGTGTGTCAGGAACAAAATCAGGGAGAATCTCGGGAACATTCTCAGAATCATTTCCAATCTTACCCATTGCAATTCCTTCTTCATGTGAAGATTGTGAGATATGATTTTCCAGAGAGGCCATCTGATCAGCAAACTTATTGGACATTTTTGGAGGGCTGCTAGAATATTCAACCACTGGGGAGTCAAGGTCAATTAGGGAAGGCAAATCAACAAGGTTTGTATCAGCAGATTGAGTATGGATATCTGGAGTGGCCATGGTGTGAACAGATGAAGGACAAATTTGGGTGAAAACACATATTTTGCTCTTATTTAATTCAGAATCTAGATTACCATTAAGGTCAGATAATACCTGAAAAGGATTTGGACTGTTGACTTGGAAGTTGAACTGTTGCTGTGTTGACTCATGAGTCAAGTCTGCAGAGATTTGACTAGAGCTCTTAGTCAAATGAGAGTCCATTTTAGACTCATTTAATTTTTTGTCCTGCTGATTCAAGTTTGCTGACACAGATATTTTAACATGTGAGTTCACCTGAGAGGAATTCAGCTGAAACTTAGCTTTGTCTCGAGATTTCATATTTAATGACCCACTCTTACTATTGTTTTTTATAGGATAATCCATAAGATTGTAAGAGCATTGGCCTTTTTCAAGGTTCTTGGCCTCTTCAATTATTTCACTCAGAGTGAAATTTAATTTATCAGTAGCCTGAGAAGCTTTTCCAGTCATAATCCCTTTGACTAGGACCTTTGGTTCACCAATTGCTAAGGGACGATTATGTTTTGTAGAGATTGGCAATTCATCTTCACAAAGTTTGCCTTTGTCTCTCATCTCATCTCTTATAGCCTTATGTTTCTGGATTCTCTTGTAGCTTCCATTTACTTTTGTCCATTTGAATCTGTCACTTTCTGGCAGCCTTTGAAAATGAGTATCTTTATCAATGTTTTCCTTTGTAATATTGCTTTTTCCAAACTGATCCATTTGATTATCCCCTGTATTTTGCTGATTAGAAACCTTATCTGGAGCCTGATTTTCTTGTTGTAATCTATTCACTTGAGAGATCTCTGTCTCTGTTGAAGACTCGCAGTCAGAGTACCAGAAATGCCTATGAGAGCATTTCTGACATCGTGAGGGCAATCCTGATCATCTAAGAGTTGTCTCATTTACCTTTGTTTGCAACGAATAGAAGGTAAATCAACTTCTAGAGCTAAGGGACACGTGTCCCAGGCAGTTAGCAACTGCCAGCCCCTCGCTCTATTTGTAGTTTGACTTACATAGTTCTCCCATCAGCGCTGTTGTGTGCATCTCCGCTCTAGAGTCTTTACGAGGCCTCTTCCAATCGGTCCTCTTGAGTTCTTCTGGGGCCTCTTCAAATCGGTCCTTTTGGGGATAGGTTCCCTTTCCTATTGCATTCATTCCAGCGACGTTTTCTTCTCACAAGTTGTCTTCAAATCGGTCCTCTTGAATTCTGCTGAAGCCTCTTCAAATCGGTCCTTTTGGGGATAGGTTTCCCTCTCCTATTACATCCATTCCATCGACGTTTTCTTCTCACACCTTTGGTTGTTGCTCCATTCTCTGCCATCGTTTCTTTCTCTCACATCTTAGGGAGCCCTTTGGTTGCAAGAAATGGCGCCTCGGAGTGATTCTGGTAGACTAGGCAAGCGGCCTGCCGTTCATGGGTTTGCTTCCTCATCTGCAGCAGTTAACGGTGCATCGGGAGAGCCTCCATCTGATTTACAGGCCCCGGCATGGGCTCAGGAAATTATGAAATTGGCCTCTGATAGAGCGGACCAATTGTCTTCTTTGGAGGCAAGGATCGTGTCTCAATTACAGTCGCAGCCTAAGACAGAGGATTTAGCAGCACTTGAGTCCAAGATTGCAGCATTGCAGGAGGAGATAGAGCGCAAGAGCAAGAAGTCGAGAACTCCAATGCTCAAATATCCTAGCAATATCAAGCTGTGGGACAGTTTCAACAACATTGAGGATGCTTTTTCTAATTTGGAGAGCCAACTCCGTTTGTCCAAGACCCTGGATCCGATAGCCAAGGCGAAAATTGAGGTATGTCTGCTGTTTCTGAACAAAAGAATTTAATTTGGATAAGGGATAGGGAGGGCCCGGCTGTTGCAGAATGTTATGAGTTTGGCGATCTTAATCCGGGTGATGGCGATAAGAAACTTAGGGAAGCTAGAAGGTTGGCTATGGAGTTGAAGGGTTCTTCCCAAACTAAAAGATTTGGCAGCAAGAAGCAGCTTAATTGTTTTATTTGCCAGAGTCCTGATCACTTGGCAGCCACTTGTTCAGCCAAGAATTTGCTTTCTCCGGCACCTCAACAACTGCGTCTTCCAAATGCTGCTAATCCAAATGCATTATTTTATAAGCCTGCTTGATTGCTCAGTGCTTTTTCAGACAGTCTCTGGCAGTTTGTACTGTCATATTTCCTTTGTATTATGCTGATTTTTATGGATTGTAGTTGTGTCTTATTTTAGTTTCATGAGTTTTTGTTGCAATTTTTCTTCCAGCACATGCTTGCCTTGTATCAGGTTCTATTTGCTATGGCTTGGTGACATTCAAATATAACCTCCTTGCTCTGGTTTTATATTTGGTTTTGCTTATCGTTAAAGCTTCTAGTGTGTTCATGGTCATTTTTCCAGCAGAGCTCCTTATCTATTAGTTCATGTATTTATTTTGTTCCTGTCAGGAGTAGCTGAGGAGCTCTACAATATATCTGGCATGTTATATTGTGGTTGTGGCTGTGTGTTAGGTTTTATAGTAAGTTAGGCCGCTGTTCAGCTCACAGTTAGGGCGCTTTCTTGTTTATCTTGCATCTCTTTACACTCTTTGTTTGTCAATTTTTTGCATCAAGCCTACCTGGTCCATATTTGATTTGTCCATTTGCCTTTGTTCTTTCTATGATCGGGAGTCTTCAGATATATACTTTAGTTTTGGTTAGCTCATAAGCATTGCGGTGCAGTGGTTTTGTTCTTTAGCATAGCGGTGTTTTTGTGGCTGTAACAGAATGGCAGCTCTAGTGTTATAAGCATGTGTGACTGAAATTCATTATCCATATGCATCTTAGCATTTCAGAGGTGTTGCCTTTCCAACTGTAGCAAAGTTACCGTATTTTTCTTTTAGTTGTCCAAATTTACCAGTGCTAAGGAGAGCAATCTGTGTCAATTCAGCGGTTTTTGGTTCATGAGGCTTATGAACATGGGTTCCTACTTAGTTTTGCCTTGTGGAACAGGATGCATAGAAGTAGACATTTTATACCATGATGGCTCGAGTTCTAAGCCCGTCAATTTGGTTGGACATAGAAGTCCAGACTGTGACTTTGGTTCATTATTTTGTTTCCTTTTTTCCTTTTATCTCCTTTCTGCATGATCAGTTTAAGACTTATGATCAGTTAGTTTCCATTTGCTTGCTTTGCTGCCTGTTTTGCAGTTCTAGACTTATGCTTTGTTAGTTTAGATGTTATAACAGAGATCATTTGCTAATGTTAGTAAGTTGTAGCCCTCTCCTACAGAACCACCTGTTGCATGCATCTTTCATCTGTTGGGCTCTTGGGTTATATGTTATATGCATTTCTTTCTTGGTTGGATTTGCAATGTAGTTATATGACTGTAACAGGGGGATTTTCTGTTCTCTGGCTAGTTTTGCATCATAGTTTAGGTGTGAGTCTTCTGGAATCTGAAACTGTTCGTCTGATCACCGTGGTGTTGTTTGTATGGGAACTAGTCCGATTGTTTTTTGTAGGCAAGGGCTTTACAGGCTGCGTATTTCAGAGTCGGTTGTAGACCAGGGTGCTGAATCTGTATAGGGTTGTACCAGAAGTGCTCTGGGAACGCCTGTGGTAGTTGCGCAGGGACAAATCTGAAGGGCCGTAATTGTTGACGTTTTAGGCAGTGGTCCTTATTGCTGCATTGCTGCATGCGGTTTCATCTGTTCCAGGGAGGCTAGGTCTTAACCGTTGCAAGTCCATCTATTTAATTAGCTTCTTTGGCAATTTTCGGCAATTTCCATGATGGCCACGTTGAGCTTCACGTTGTTGCAAGATCAAGCTTTGCCATTCAATTCTCTTACATATATCATCCCTTGCGTGATCTACAAGAGGTTTTATCTTACCTATTTGTTTGCCGTGCATTACAACTTTGGCTGCATGCATTCTCATTATTTCACACCATTGTATAGTTTCTACTTCCTAGCACTCTTGTCGCAATAATTGTTGAACTATGGTTTCCATTTAAACTAGCTTGGTTTTCCATTTAAACTAGCTTGGTGCTTCGTGCACGGCCTTGCAATGGTAAATGGGAACTTACCGTTTAAGTTTTGTTCCTTCACCTTCTTTGTAGGCTTATTAAGTGTTTTTGTTATCAATATCTGGAACATGGTTATTTTTGTGAGTCCACGGGTATTATGGTACCGTGATGTGGTGAGTAACCATTGAGAAAGGACATGTAATTTATTTTTAATTGTGCGCTAACAATAATCTGGGTGTCTAACATTTCTGGTTCTCATTTTTTCAGAGTTTTGTACCCCGTCCTGTGAGACACAACTGCACCCTAATGTCCATTTTTTAAAGAACAGACTCAGGGAGCATCTTCCCTTCTGGCGGTCATTTTGCTCTTCTGCCATGGTTTTAGACTGGGTGGCTAATGGGTATAAATTGCCTTGGTCCAATGGCCCTCCTCCTTTTCCCTGGTTTCAACCCAACCACAAACCTGCTTCCATGCATGCTGATTTCGTGCGTTCTGCTATCCGTGACCTGCTTGATTATGGTACTGCCATATCTTCTTCATTCCGGCCGTTCGTCTGTTCCCCCCTTAGTGTGGTTCCAAAGGCTAATAATAAGTTCCGCTTGATCCTTGACCTTCGCTTTGTGAATTCCTTTCTGTTACAGACTTCTTTTAAGCATGAAACTATTAAGGATGTGCCTGCTATCCTGCGCAAAGGGGATTTGCTTTTCACCATTGATTTACACTCAGGTTATCATCATGTTGACATTCACTCAGATTTTTGGACTTTCTTGGGCTTTGAATTTGAAGGCCGTTTTTATATGTTCACAGCCCTCCCATTCGGCCTTTCAACAGCTTGTTTCGTATTCACCAAGCTCATGCGTCAATTGGTTCGTAGGTGGCGATCCTTGGGCTATCGATGCTCACCTTACATTGATGATTTCCTTTTTGCAGTTTGTGCTGCTAATTTTTCTCATTCACAGGCTCTTATTTTGCGCGACTTTGAGGATGCTGGATTTGTCTTAGCTCTCCATAAATGCCAACTTCGGCCATCCTATGAAGCAAAGTTTCTGGGCTTTGTCCTGAATACATCCACGGGTTTTCTTTCCATTGCTGCTTCCAGAAAGAGAAAGTTTATCGCTTTAGCCTCTAAGTTGTTGTCTTGCTCACGTGTCCGTGTCCGTGCCCGTAGCCTAGCCTCTTTCATGGGCATGCTAGACTCTTTTCGCTTGTTGTTTGGCCCATTTGTTAGGCTGCTCTCCTTTCATTTATTTTCTTTATATGCTTCCATTTCGTCTTGGTCTCAACATCTTCCTCTTAGCTCACTCGTGCATACCGAAATTCGGGCCTGGTTAAGTTGGTTTGATACCTTGAACTCTGCTTATCTTTGGGAACCTATTACTCCTTATAAGTCCTTGTGTTATGATGCTAGTGGTTCTGGTTGGGGTGTGTGGTTGCATGGTGCCAGTTCCTGCTCCAATTTTGCGGGCCTTCTTTCCACTTCTGGTAAATTAGCATCCTCTACATCTCGCGAACTTCAAGCCCTCCTTACCTTTCTTAGACACCATGGTCCCGCATTGAAGTCCTCTCGGGTTATAGCCTTTGGAGACTCTCTTAATGCTTTTTATATCCTTAGCAAAGGCGGTTCTCCTATCTTAGAGTTACATTTTCTCTGCTTGCACATTTATACCTTGTGTCTACATTTTCGAATCTCCCTCAAGCCTGCTTGGATCCCTAGGAGCTTGAACCAATGGGCCGATTACCTGTCTAAATTACAAGATTTTGATGATTATAGTCTTTCGCATCCAGTGTTTCGCATCATTGATGAGGCGTGGGGCCCTCATGATGTTGATCATTTTGCTAACCTTTCCAATCATCAACTCCCTAACTTTAATTGCTGGCATCCTATCCCTGATTGGCCTTCACCTCCTGATGCCTTTTCTCAGTCTTGGTCCGATTTTAACAATTATTATTTTCCTCCCCCATCACTGGTACCTAAGACTTTGGAGTTTGCCTCAGCTTGTGGGGCAGATATGACATTGGTCATTTTTCATTGGGAATCAGCTCCTTGGTGGCCTATCTTACATACAGATTCGGGTGATTGGCTCCCCTCTATTGTGAGTCATCTCTACTTTGCATCAGGAGGGCGGAGTTTGGTTAAAGGATCGGGGTGTTCATCATTCCCGCTTGGCAGACCGTCTAGCCCGATTATCGCCCTAAGGTTTTCTTTCGACTACTGACGGTGAGTTTATTGTTTTATTGCAGATGTTTTTAAGTCTCAGTTTTGGAATGAGGTTGATGGTTCCAACATGGAATTGTGCAAGTTGAAAGACCGTTTCCAGCATGACTTGTTAGGTTGTCGAGCCGCATCTACCCTAAAGAGATATGCTCAACCTTGGCATGAGTTTAAAGCCTGGTGTGGTGCTAGAAACCCCCTGCTTCTCCTTCTTCTGTTTGCCTTTACCTTACTCATGTGGTGTCCTTCTCGACTTCAATGTCACGAGTCAACATTATTCTGGCGTCTATTAGCTTCCACCATACTTTGGCAGGTCTACCCAAGCCCAATGATCACCCTCTTGTTGGTCTTGCTCATGATATTGCTAGGCGTAAGTTTCCCGTTGGAGTCGCTAGGAAACGTCCTTTGGTACCTCATTTGGTCCGTCGCATTATTGTTAAGTTTTCTGGTCCTGATGCCACTTTGTTAGATCTCATGCGCTGTGTTGCCATTGTCCTTGCCTTTGTCGGATTCCTTCGTAGTGCTGAGTTACTCAATATTTATTGGCATGAAATTATTTTTGCTTCCTCACATGCTAGTTTCTTCATTCGTTCCTCTAAGACTGACCAATATGCCTGCGGTGCTTGGGTCTCGGTTGCACGCTGCAAGGGTCCATATTGTCCCATAGCTCTAGTAGAACGTCTTATCTCACTAGCCGGTTATAGAGAGGTAGATGGTCCTGCTGGCGGCCCTTTGTTCAGAAGCGTCATAGTCTCTAAAGGTCGTCATTCGCTGCGTCACAAGCCTATTTCATACTCTACTCTGCGTGCTTGGTTCCGCCGTTGCTTGCTTGCTATTGGTGAAGATCCTTCTACCTTTGGTATGCATTCTGCGAGGAGGGGTGGTGCGACTACCGCTGCAGCTTTTGACATCCCTGATCGCCTTTTCAAAGCTCATGGTCGCTGGAGGTCTGAATCAGCTAAGGACGCTTATGTTTGTCCTACCTTGAGGGAGCAACTTTCTGTTACGCGTGCTTTGGGACTTGATCTTGCTCAAGAACCTTATTCATTGATACCATGCTGAAGACCCCTGAATGGTATTCTCCTATTTTCTGCCTCTTTGTCAGCATGTGTTCTGTTTATGGAGATGCCCACAAGGGCCATTTTGTCCAACTTGTCACTATAGCTCTAGAAGTCTCATTTACCTTCGTTTGCAACGAATAGAAGGTAAATGAACTTCTAGAGCTAAGGGACACGTGTCCCAGGCAGTTAGCAACTGCCAGCCCCTCGCTCTATTTGTAGTTTGACTTACATAGTTCTCCCATCAGCGATGTTGTGTGCATCTCCGCTCTAGAGTCTTTATGAGGCCTCTTCCCCCCCACCCTCCCTCTTTTGTTGCTCGTTTTCTACTGTTATATTGCCTACCTGCTTCATTTCCTGTTTGACCTCACTAGTATGACCTGCTTTAGTTTTTGCTGCTTTGGTGGATTAGGCGTATGGAGCCTTGGTGGTTTATGCTGGTATGGTTTTTGGTCTATGGTTTGGAGCCTTGGTGGCATATACTGATATGGAATTATTTAGTTTTCATGGTGGTAGAGCCTTGGTGGCTTGTTTGAGTTGGAAGCCTTGGTGGCTTATTTATGGTTGGAAGCCTTGGTGGCTTATTTATGATCTTAGAGCCTTGGTGGCTTATGTTGGTAACCTTTGGCTCCGGGGTCTTGTCTTACTCGTTTTATTCTTTTGCAGGATGACGCAGTTGAGTTTACGATGTTTGAATGGTGGAACTGCTGCTTACCTTCAGATCTCTGTATAGCCGGCAAGTCAAATTTGCTTGTGGCTTTCTTCTTTCATAGCTGTAAACCCAAAAAGGCCGGTAGGCATGAGGGTTCCTTTTCTTTTCTATTGTGTATATCATCTCTTAGATGGTTGTTTATCTTTAGGGTTTCCATTTCATATACATTATGGTAAATTGAATCAAGCAATCAAACACTCAATCCATATCATTACAAAATGGTATAGTGGCATGCCTTATTATGCAGAAAATGTTATTACTCACACATGCGTCACTCTATTCTGACAATGAATTAATGAAGCGCCCAACAAGAGCGTTGTAGTATTATTGGCGTTGCCTTTTTCCAATATTCTGATTTTACAATGGTTGTCCTTAACCTCGTTTTGCAAGCTTCTTAAAACTGGTAGCTGCAACAGAATAATCTGAAGGGAAAAACTCCAAATTACCCTTATGTTTTGACATATTTTCCCACATACCCCTAACTTTTCAAATATTAATGGAATGCCCCTGGTCAATGTACAATGTATAATGTAGTTTTGATAATTGTTGAAATACCCTTATGTTTTGACATAATTTTTCAAATGCCCTTATGTTTCCTTCAAATTCACAAAATACCCTTGATGCCCTTATGTTCCACATGGTTGGATATGGCATGTTCTTTCACGGCTAGTTTCAATTCCTTCAATGAAGGCCAACTAGAGCCTTGTTGCAGCTCCATAGAATAGTCTGTGGCAAAAGTCTTGTGGCAAAATCCTCTAGCTGTGTAAAGTGTTTGGCAAAATCCAAATCTGTGGCAAGATCAGGAATCTATGTGTAAAATCTGTGGGAAAATGGAAATCAGGAATCGGAATCTTCCTCCAGTCTGCTGCAGTCTGTGGGAAAATGAAAATCAGAATCGGAATTTGTTGCTACAATCTGCTGCTCTGATCGATGCTTCTGATATATGCCTGCTTCTGATATATGCCTGCTACAATCTGCTGCTCTGATATATGCCTGCTCTGATCGATGCTTGAAAATCAGAATCGGAATTTGATGCTTGGGATTTGAGCACGTAGATTTGAGCACAAGGAATACCAAGGCATGTGCACAAGGAATTCCAATATGGAGCAGCAACAATCGGCTGCCACAGTCGGCTGCTCTGATCTGCTACAATCGGCTGCTCCAATCGACACCCAAATCGGCAATTTGCTGAAGAAATCAAGGAATCAGCAAATCTGCATCAGAAAATGAGAAAATCTGCTGAAGAAATCGGATTTGATGCTGCTCCAATCTTGCATGTCATTAGATCGTTGCTGCTATATGCTGAGGATTTCGGATTTGCTCCAATCGAACCTAAAACCCAGCGCAATAGCACCGAAATAGCATAAAGCACCGAAAAAGCATGCTCACCGAAAATTTCTTGCTGTGCACCAAAAAAGCATAAGCTTTTTCTAGAAACTGGCGGGAGCGGAAACGTACCGTTTGCAAAAAGGGTATTTGAAGAAATACGAAAAAACTGGAGGGTATGTTATGACAAACGAAAAACTACAATGCAAAATACGTTGACCAGGGGCAATCCATTAATATTTGAAAAGTTAGGGGTATGTCGGAAAATAAGTCAAAACATAAGGGTAATCTGGAGTTTTTCCCTAATCGGAATTAAGAAATAATACATATAATAACTTTCTTAAATAACTTGTAGGCTAGAGAGCGTAACGTACCTTAAGGATGGCATCACTTATAAAACTTCTTGGCAAGCCAGGTCCCTACACAAATGTAACGAGCCACTATTTACATGTCCAGCTTGAAATGTTTCAGCACATCATATATATCATAAATATTACTTTTTGCAACATTCCATTCACTTCATTATGTAATAATAATATTTCTGCTCACAAAACATACTTGTCATCCTTATGTCACCATCCTGCAAACACCCAGGAATGTCTATTCAGGGTATAACATCTGATATTTTATGGTGTTAATAAAATTTTCAAACCTATATTCTGCCGCAACGTTAGAATTTCGAGTGCAGGACAGAGATTCAGAAGGCATGATGCTCCCTTGCATGTTGGTTGAGCACATTCCTGTACAGAAAAAAATCATAGAGCTTGCTATATATTCATGCATTACCAGACATGCGAGGGACCTATTTATAAAACTTTATAAATGCAAATACAAGTAATACACAAACCTCAATTTTCAGTTCAGAAAGGCCACGCCAGTTATGGGCGATAATACTTAAGGAATCTGATGAGCCAAACGAAAGAAAATGTATAAGCGAGTAAAAAGATGGACTGTGTAGAATCAAGCTTGGATGATCAGAACCACACTTTAGTCAGTTATGGGACCATGAAACATTTAGCTTGAACCATAAATTTAGCATGAAGATGCATTTGCCTGCCAAAACATATCATTTCCCAATATTACGGACAGCAAAAGGAAATAACAACAATGTTATAGAGGTATTTGAATAGCTAAAAAGAAGAGATCCTGTCAAATGCTAGTGATCAAATCAGAAGCAACATACAAGCAGGAGAAAACGAACTAACTACAAGTGGGGTGTGTGCACCTTTATAATATACATTACCAGACACATGGTGAGCTATAAAGTGACGCATCAGCTGAGTCATATGATAAATAATGTTGATTGAAATATGCGATGTGTCAGATTTTACGTACAGCCAGCAATCAAATGAGTCAGCAATGAAGTACTTACTTAAAGACCTTGTGCAATGTGTGATTGAGAAACAAGACAACATTTCACATGCCTTGCCAAGGGTCAACAATTCTCTGTTCGTAATACAGTTTATACTACCTTCCAGCTTCAGACACTTCAAATTTGATTCAAAGCTGTCATTAAATATGCTAATACATCTCAATGGAAGATAGCTTAAACAATGCTCAAGCTTGAACACCATAAGATTAGACAAATGTCTGAGTGAGTAAGTGAAAATATCAGCTGATAAATTCTGCCATCGGAATGTGTAAAATTAAGACTTGACATGAAAATATCTGAATAAATGTACTTGTTTCTCCATTGCTGCAAGCAGCAAGTATTGTACTGATATAGATGCTCCAACCACAAAGAATTAGCTTGGTGTAAAACTAAATTGTTCATAAAAGATCAAAGAGAAACAATTGACAATATTCTGCAGCCTACAAACATTGGGATTTGTTTCTTGGTGACTAAGCAAATTCTAGATGGAAAAAGGAGGAAACCTGGAGCTGTCATTTTGGATGTAACTGGAGATAAAAACCCAGATAATACCTACTGATCCTGGCCAGCTAGATTCACAGGATTTCAAGGGTAGTACCACAGGTAGATCAAGTTTGGTTTCCTAATTCTGCTATGAAGAGAGCTCAGGCAATGCTAGATTCCAACGAAGAAGAGCTTCCCCTTTTCGTATTGCTAACTGGAAGGGATTTTCTGGTAAACAAAGAGATCTTTTGAAGGCATTTTGCAAGCAGGAGCAAATATTGTTGATCATCTTCGTACTTATGAGCACTCGGTCTTTGTAACAAATATACATGGTGGTCCTGCTATCGCTTCCCACTTCCTAAACTTACAAGCCTGCCATCAATTAGGCTTTTGTCCAGCAGCAAGAGAGTCTAAAGGGAGGGATCTCCAGTATCTAGTAACTGTATGCTTTGAACTGCAAAAAATAGGCTTCGATACAAATCCAGGAGAAACCGGCATGCAACATCGTCCCATAATTTGGCAAAATGAAAGGGAAATGCGTTTAGGGATAGTCGAATCGAAAAAAGCAAGAAAAAAAAAGTCACTTTGCAAGATTTACAACTTGCAAACTCTAGATAGCAAACCCAGGATACAGAGAGAAGAAAGGATCGCATTAGCCTCATTGCATCTCCTTAAACAGATGCAGTTTACAGTGCCATTTTCTTGGGCTTATCTAATTTCGCTGGCCATAGATTTAGAAAATGCCAGATCTAACAGTCTAAAAATAGGACAACATACCCAACAATTTGCATCAATAGACCTTTGAGAAAGCCCCATACCTTCTGTCAGCTAAATCTAAGCTGCTCTGTTTTGTTCTATTCCAAATTTCTGTCCTGCTTGTTGGCAGACTAAGGGTCCAACTTACAAGTGTTCCTCCTTGAAGCCTATGAAAAAGAATGAAACACAGTGTTATAAGTGCATACCAATATCAATAATACCGATAGCTAGATAATGTGACAAACTTTTGGTTGTTGCTTCCAGGCAGGCTGTCGCCTCCATGTTATATAAGCAGATCAAACTTGTCTACAGTTTTATGATGCAATTGTGGAAACTAACATGTTGGCTCTTATCTATAACATGCAGGTAAAGTTGGCATGTACCTCAAGATCTCATTCCGTGCAGGATAGAAATAGAACAAGGGATGTTAGTAATGGACCTGGACGTTCAACTCCAATTCTGCACTATCTACTTTATCTGCGCTAAGAGACCTTCGAATAAATGTACTGCCAAATAATATACTTGAAGTTCCAATTCCCGAATCTGTAAAATAGTTTAATCATTTAAAACAACTCTTAGCCCAAGCTTAAACAACTACAATAACTCGAATACAAAGAAGATTTTGCACGCTACATGGATTGAATGATAAAAAAGAGAAAGAGAATTGAAGCTTAGTATGGAATCGAGGAGATCCTGGATGCATAAAAACATGAAGAGATCCTAGAAAGCCAGAAACTATCTCAAGAAGAAAATATCCACAAACATCCAGCTCATGGATTCTGGAACTGGCAGAAAACCATGGATAGAATGATAACAGCAATGCAAAATTGACACGACGCTCAAAGAATAGCACGATTCAGCTTGGAGGAAAAAATTAAAACACCCTAACCCGAAGGAAAATCGATCCACGTACAGAGAAAATCGCCTTGTTGGAAAACGAGAATTGTCCTGGTGCAGCCGTTTGATCAGATACCAACAAGGAGAAGCAGAAGTATTTTTGTAAAGACGGCAAAGCTTAAGATCCGTGTTAACCCTAAATAAAACATCAATCTATAGCCCAAAATCAATCTTGCTGACCCGTACAAAAGAAAATTGCAAAGCTTTAAAGCTTGGAGAGCCGGAAATATGGAAAACGAAGGTTGGAATGAGGTGTGATGCAGGTAATGCACATTGAAAAGCCATAAAATTTGGAAAACTGGCAACAAAGGACACCAGAATTCTATAGCCATTTCATATTATTGGAACGGAGGTTACTGTCGAATACGATGATCCTAGGGTTGCGCCTTCTCCCATCTCCGTTCTATTTTCTTGGCCATTTTCTAATTTCCTCGACCCTTGATTTATGAAACTAGAGATTCAATGGTGTAGATTAATGCCACTTCAGATTTTGATGAGGTGGAAATTACACATGGGTAGGCTAGAATTTGAGGAAAGGCTGTAGGCCCGGTAGGGCTGGTGGGCTAAAAATAAATAAACATAAATAAAACTAAAGACGTTAAAGCTTGTTGCGCACGAAGCTTTGCCATATGCTAAAACCAATTTCACATAGCAAAAAAATCAAAGGCATGAAAAAGATTAAGATGAGAAAACTACCTGCCAAAGGATAGAGTAAAGATCCAACTGAAGACAGAAGTCGTGTCGAAGCCAAAGCCAGACCCAAACAAAATAATGTTGAGAAGGGGCATGGGCCCAATAGAAGGATGTGACCGGAAGAGGCTAATGATATGGCTCAAGAAATGGAGAAAAGACACAAAGAGACAAATGTAGCGAGCTTTGAAGAATACCAAATGCGCAGAAAAAATGAGAACGTTGATCCAAAAGGCAGACGAGCTTTTCGTCCTCCCCAAGAATGTTGATTCGATGGCTCGGATCGATGACATTATATGTGATGCTTCCTCCAAATATACGCACTTCCCTTACATATCAATTAGAGCATTTCCCTTAGCAGTTTGAAGGATAAAATCATAGCAAACAAATAAGGCTTGCACGTGCTTAGCTTTAGCTGTGGAAGTTAGGCAAGAACAAGCATTCATAATAATTACGCAATGAAATAATTTGGCATCTTACCTTCCAGTTTATCTCCTTTAGTAGTCTAAGGGTCTTCCTTTCATGACCATTTTGACAACACACCATAATCATATTCTTCCATCTCCTGAAGTAGTCTAAGGGTCTTCCTTTCATGACCATTTTGACAACACACCATAATCATATTCTTCCAGGATATGATATGGCACACTATTATTTTGTTGAAGCTGCACTTGCATCAATTAGCCCTCCACACCAGACCTACCATGCATATTAACAAGGGAATTCATAGCAAGTCTATCCAAATATTCCATAATGCAAGATAAGTTTGTTAACAAGGCTATTTAATTCTATTCTATAATGCAAGTTCATGGATCTGTACACGAAAGGAAACTTCAGAACATAACTTGTATAAATCTACTTTTCCAGGTTTGCAAGACTGCAGCATAGACCTTTATGCTATGTTGGAAAGCAAAATTTGAAGAGTTTTGTCTCTCTGGTAAAGTTTGAGCTAAGCTTCTTGCTTCATCAGTGCGAAGAATGGAGAAAGGAAAAAGAAATTGCCTGGTTATTTCCGGTCCGCCGTGGTCACAAAAGAGCTCAATTTTGATTCTCGAAAAGTGAAGGTCGAATGACCAAGCTATACCCAAACGCCCTCTCATAAAGGGTAGCCCTTGCTAACCTTGCTAACGCCAAATAAAGCAGGTCCAGCTTTGAATCTAGACCCTCCAAATGGCACATCAAATAGCATCAAATGGCATATTCTATCAACATTTGATAGATAATAATAGTACTAAAAAATGATACTATTTAAGATTTAACGCACATAAAAAATTGTCTGATGGCAAATATAATGTTTGAAGATCCCTTCGGGAATGCAACTTGGCAAATTCGGTGAATGAACCACTACACCAGCAAAACGTTCATGGCCAGAACTTTACATCATCCATTGCAAATGTCGTGAATAGGTTCCTTCTGGCATACCAACAGTTTCTTCTTCCCGTCTATTCTTCTCCTCAACCCAATTGAATCGGTCCTAAAACCTGCACAATATGCAATTCACCTTAATAGGACAGCTCATCTATTCAGCCAGTCAAGTCATAAGAAATAAAATCTGATTTTCTTGCATCATACAGGGCCTGTTTTGGACCTCTATAGTTTTAATCCGTTTTATGCATCCTTGAGCATTAACGTCAGAAAAGATGACATATAAAAGGCATGGTCAGGGTTGGACATGACAGATGATCCAACCTGACAAATAAGGGGCTTCAAACTAGTTGTTGTAATGTGCTCCTGGTTAGCAAGCCTTATACAATGCAGGTCTCAAATCATATCCCTGGATATCTCTTTGTCCAGATACCATATCCTTAGCTTTTATTTAAGACCACGAAAAGGTTCTGATGCTGGCAGGTAAGAGTCGCTAAAAGGTGTAGCAGGCAACAATTATACTTATTGACAACGTATGTGCATAAATCGTTATAGTGAAGCATTAATTTTGAATAATAAGCTGTGAGAGGCAGCCACCTGTTAATATTGATCATGCTCATTGTTCCACTCATACTTCTTATAGATAGCATACTGGCCTTAATCTTTTAGCCTTCAAGAAAACATCTAGTTTTTCCAACATGGAAAGGCAACCAGAGGTCAACCTGCTTTCACATAAACAGAAGCTTCTCAAATTATTATAACAAGACCACGAAATTCCAGTTTTTGAAGATAAGACCAAGAGAATACTCACAACATATCCATCACCTAAGGGTCTCTGCGAAAGCCGTGCTGCCTTAATGATTGAATATAACTTTTCATCAATGAGAATTTTCTTTCTCCAAGATTGTACAAAAATTCCCATGTGTATATACCAGTATTATATAAATCGTCGAATTTAATTCTGAAAGTAACCATTAGAAAGTATTAGTCACATGTAAAGGCAAATACATCAAGTACATGCCCTATTCCGTTGCCTGCCTAGTAAACTCCAGCTCAGCTTCAAGTATCAAGATAAAAGGTACCAAACATCCATACCAAAGGCATAGATGCTCCTTAGAAAATTTGACTTAATGTAATGTGCGTCTTAAGAAGCAACTTTCTCTTAGGCCATAAGTCATTTGGTCTCCATGAACGGATTCAACTCAACTTGCAAATAATTTTGACGTGCAAATAAGAAATCCCATGATAATTAATCAAATTTGTGATTATAATACAATGGCTTCAAAATAAGGACCTTAAGTATTGTCTGACAAGGTGCAAGTACCAAATGGACATATTCCACATTTTGCCAATTTCTGTAGTGATATATGATAACATTGATAAACATATATAGCATTAAGCAATATATTTCACCATATAATCAATAATTCTTACTTGATGCCATAATTCCCAACAAGATCCATGGCCATAATTCCCACATGCCTTCTTCCAGAAACCACCTGGCACAAGAAAAGAACCATAGCATCCACGGTCATCATTTCCACATGCCTTCTTTCAGAAACCACTTTGCGCAAGAAAAGGAACATATGATGGCATGATTAACACACAAAATTTCATCCAATACCTTCGCTTTCCCACGCTTGCTATCAGCTGCTGGACTTTGCACTCTCAAAAACTCAGCAGGAAAAGTGAATTTCCGCCCATCTTCAAACTCTATTTCAGCCTAAAAGTTTTGTAAGCAAATGAAGTTAATATTCCAGGATCACAATGTCCAGACCGCAATCCTTCCTCAAATCTATAGGTTTGAGGTAAACTTTAGACTCAAACATTAAGTAGAGACAGACGGAAAAGCATTTCACTCACTGTATAAGGATTAGGCAAATGGATATTGGTTATTCGAGGGGTTGCTCGACCGGAGGCAACCCACCTACGCCAAACTACACCAATAAAGACCATGATCATAGTTATCAGAAAGTTCTTCTTAACATTTGATGAAGATCTGTGATGTACAAAATTAAACAACACAAATTAGAGCACCCAACGAGAAAAAGTCCAAACATTATGCCACTAAAAGGAAGTCAAGCTAATAACTTTATTTATGCCATCGGTGAAATTCGTGCACTTTAACTTGATTTACAGAGGACGATACAGCACTCAATTGAGCAGAACCTACCCCAGTAACCAAATGGGATACATCTTATTTTTAGATATGCCATACATAGGTTGCCCTCGTAATATAAATCATATTAAAGGAATGTCTAAAACTGCAGTACAAACAATTTTAAAATTTGGTAAATCTAGTCTCCAAAATGAACATCTGCGAGAGACCAATCTGGACGGATAAAATCTTATAGAGATCTAAAAAGAGAAGGAACCAAATCCTAAGCCCCAGTACATACTTGGATTGGAAGATGCAGGGGACTAGAAGGGAGAAAAATGACTACAGCTGAGCGCAGAAATATGCACTGACCTAAATTAGATAAGCGGAATAGGCAGCGCCAATGTTGCGTCCAGCAGGAACAAACAGCACTGACCTGACATTGATCACTGAGATGGGAATCCACCCACAGTTCAATCTTTTTATTTTCATTCATCTATGTTCAGTCACTTGCTGCAACCAATGTTGCGTCCAGCACCACCCACTAGCAGAAACAAACAGAATCTGCCCTGAAAATGGATAAGCAGGATGGGAATCCCACTTTTTAAAGAACTTATTTATCTATTTTCAGTCACTTGCATTTAGACCCCTCTATTTTCATGTCTAATGTTTATTTTTAAAGACTTGTCATTTCTAACGTCGAAGTGGGAGATATAACTTTGCAGGCATGTAATTGCACACAGGGATATGATCTCGCAATACATGGACTTAACACAGTCATGGAAGTTAGTATTTCAAGGTTTTCTGACAGTCATGAAAGTTAGTATTTCAATGTTTTCTCAATTTTCAGACAAGTTTGATGTCATTTAATCAAAGTTTTGTCAATTTTCAGACAAGTTTGTTGTCATTTACAGGCTTCGATAATCAGATTTTTTTTGAAGAAGTCTGATGTCATTTACAGGTTTCAACATTCAGATTTTTTTGAGTAACTATTTCACCGTTTTTTCAATTTTCAGACCAGTTATCATTTCCAGTTTTCGATCTTCAAGTTTATTGATAATTTTAAAAACAGAAAACTAGACTTCCTTTTACTTTCATAGCATCTCTTACTTTGAACGTGGCATCGCAGAGACCAAAACCAAAAGAGGAGCTATTTTCACTCATTTATAGAAATATTTTCTATGTGCCTTCTTCAGAAGCTAGATTTGACAAAAAAATAATAATAATAATAATGAATGCAACAAGCACGCAACATCTTTGTATGAAAGCCCTCAGTACAATGCATGTCAACAGAGATGCAGAGCAATTTGCTAGCATTCAGGTCTCAAAGATTTAACCATCACAGGGCACTAAAGCAAAAAGCTAAATACAAAAACTTAGAGCTTGTCAGGAAAACGTTTTAAGTGTCTACGCATTGCCCAAGGCTCAGAAGACCGTCGTTATTCTCATCATTCAAGCCCAAAAAGAGTATAACACAACAAAACAGGAACAGAAGCCCAGAAACTAAGAGACAAAATACTAGAAGAGAAATATCCTCAGACAAATGCCTCAATTTGCTTCAGAGTGGCCAGCAAGCCAGCCTCGCTACTTCAAGAGACCCTAATCCTTCTCGACAATAGAACATCGCCAATAAGATTAAGAAAAACTCGAAGCAGCGACCAGACTCAGACTCGTCATCGTTTGTCATCACCGGAAAACAGAATAATGTGGTCGAGCAACACATCAGATTTAAAAAGCTCGAATGTTTGTTTAGCCTCATGGAAAAATAGGAGTTGGATCACGGTTGTACATCATTTGCATTGCTCAGCACAGCAAAACAAGTCGGAAAAGAAAGCAGACCAAACAAACTGAAAATCTAAACCTACCTCTTGCTCGGAGAAGACAGGGAGAGCAGTGATCTTATCTTATAAGGTTTTATGGTATGTCATGAATGAAACCCTAACCCTAATCTAGACGGCTATCAATCTAGACGGCTATCTTCTCCATCGCATCCGAAGGCCAAGATTATGGCACATTTAGGGTTTAGGGTAGGGAGGTTTTCAGATATATCGGGCCCTGGCTCGAATTCTACCTGTGCACTTGTGTGCAGCCAATTCTCGCCTCAAAAGGGCCCATTTTTCTAATCTTAATCGATTCTTACTTGGTAATCTCCGATAAGGTTTTATGGTATGTCATGAATGAAACCCTAACCCTAATCTAGACGGCTATCCTCCATCGCATCCGAAGGCCAAGATTATGGCACATTTAGGGTTTAGGGTAGGGAGGTTTTCAGATATATCGGGCCCTGGCTCGAATTCTACCTGTGCACTGTGTGCAGCCAATTCTCGCCTCAAAAGGGCCCATTTTTCCAATCTTAATCGATTCTTACTTGGTAATCTCCGATAATGTGTCCGAAATTAGGAATGGTATAGTTATACCATAAGATTTCCTAATGGTTAAGGCTTGTAGTCGTATGTAAAAGCGTATGTTGCTGACGGTGGCAACTGGGATTCCCAACCCTAGAATCTTGGCGGGCATATTGGAGTTCGGAACTGGTTTGCTAAGTGGTGGTTTCTCCTTGGGCTTCTGAGGGGATGGCGGAGCTCCCGGGTGATGTGTAATGCGCTTTACGGTTTGTTTCCTTATTTGTTTGGGTGGATAAAAGCCGGGTCCTTGGCGTTGGGGGGGGAGCCGGAGGTGCGATGTTGAAGAAGACGGAGGTAAGCTTGTTGTTTTGTGGCATTGTTTTTATACGCTATGTCGATGAAGAGGGGCAGCCGGAAAGGCTCGGAGTGGTCGTTCCTCGGCCCCCATTCGTGAGCCATGTGTTGAATTCAATTAGGAGAGAGAGGCCGGATTTCTTTTTTGTCGATCGATTGGAACCCGATAGATGTGAGTGTGACCCTAGGTTTGTCAGGCGGGGATGTCCCTGTGAGTTTCTACGATGGCCTTGTCGGTTTTGTGATAGGAGGTGTATTGGAGTCAGTAGCCATGGAAAGGGATGCTCTCAGAGACCACTTACCTTGTCAGTGTCTTTAGAGGGCGTTTTAAAACCCCGGGGCCATGAATGATGCCATAAAGAAGGAATTTAACGGGCTCGTAAGCCTCCCCGGTGTGATCTTGGTCCAAAAGCCTTGAAGAATACCCGCCTTCACTGTTTTGAAGGTATGGTTGGTTATTGTATGAAAGATTTTGGAAAGGTCCACTATGTCTGTCACCTTCATAATATCAGTGAGGATTGCATCGAGAAAGGTAAGGATTTATACTTAAGATGGGGAGCTGGTGACACCAAAAACTTAGTTGTTCTTGATAATAAGAATTTGCTTAATCGTGCTGCCCATTATGTTAACTATCATGGCAACCATAAGATGACTGCTAACCTCCTGTTTACATTGGCCAGAATGATCCGTTCTGGTAAGTTTACACTATCCAGTTCTTGGATTATACCTTCCAATACTGCCCACATTAATGAGCACCGTGTCCGGGCTGCATGGAGGGTGCTCCTAAATCCTTCTCAGTGCATGCCCTCTGACATGAGAACTATTTTGTTTGGGCTACCTGCTGGGTTCGTACCTATAGAGCGAAATGGGCCTGGGAGGAGAAGGTATTGGGATGATAGCATCCCTGAGGATGAGCAAGACATTAATTTCCAGGATGTTTGTGATGAGTCTTATAGTCATGACAGTGATGATGTAGTTGTTTTGGAGCCTGGTGTGGATTTCATCCCCGTGCACAGGGGTGATTGCACCATGGCTGTTGGGTGATCATGTTTGTTGGCTTTCGAGTGTACAGTTTGGTTTTTTTTTTGGCTTTTTTTTTTAGTTGCGGTAGTGATGTTTGGTTTTTAGTTGCGTAGTGATGGATGGACGATGGAATTCTTTGGGGTCGGGGAACAGCCTCCTCTGTGTATCTTTGCCTGATTCCTATATTTCCTCTAGTGTTGAAGCTTCACATCCAGATCCGGTCATATTCTCGGCTGAGCCTGAGGCAGTTTTCTGTGCTCAAGAATTTGTTAATAGCATCATCCGGTGGGGCGGCGCATAGGATTGCGGCATCCTTGCGTTTGCTTGGCGGCGGACTTAGGCGTTTATGCTTCGATCCGAATGCTATCTCTGGCGTGGAATGGGATCAATTGGGGTACACCGTGGTTCCGAGTTACATGTATTTGCGCTCTCATATGAGCTTAGCTAGAGTCTTGCTCGTGCAAGAGATTCGCCCGATTGGATGAAAGCGGATTAGGCATGCTTTCGAGGTGGCGCCTATGAACCATCTGTTTACATCTCCTTCTTTTCGTTTTTGTGTGGCTGTAGGCTGCTTATGCTTTTATAAATGAGAAACTTGTTTATTTTTCTGAATGTGTTGTTCAATTTGTTGCGGCTTGGTCTTCATTGGCGGTATATCTTGACGCGTGTTGAATCTTTTGCATAAAGGCTTTTTTGTATAATCCGAGTTTTAATGCCTCTTTAACTATTGAAATAATCTGCCGATACTAACTTCTTTTTGTTTCTTAGTGGGCTTATTTCAGGTATACTAGGGATCTCTCCTTTGAGATGCCTAGTATGCCCTGGATTATGGGGATCTTATCTGGGGGTTCGACTCCCCGGGCTCATCGTTCTCTATTTTCGATGTTAAATATTTTTTTTTTGTTCGCTAATTGTGAAGAATCATATTTTTTCAATGGTTTAACTTGGCGAATTTTTTTGATCGCTAATTGTGAAGAATCATATTTTTCAATGGTTTAATGAAATGTTAGGGGTAAGTCAAATATGGGGGTTTTGACCTCATCTTGACTTGCGTTTGAGGGCTCCAAATTCGCCCCATGGCATATCCTGTGCCATATGCCAGCATCCAATGGCCTTAAATAATTTTGAGATACCCAATGTGATTATCTTCTTAAATAACCTCTGTTTCTTGGCTACACAGTGGTTGTTCATTCAGTGGTTCAAGCAAGGGTTTTCAAGTCGGCTTTGGCTGGTGCGTCGTGGCTCCTTCAGTGTTTCAATCAGACGTTTTTAAGGCGGCCTTTAGTCGGGTGCACCATTCTTTGAAAGATTGTTTTTGCAGAACCACATGGACGATTAAGGTCAGATTGTGTGATTATTATATTTCTTGCCACTACTTCATTTCTCTGGGCATGGAAGGGATACCATTTTCTCCTAGAAGTCAAATTGCTAAACTCTCATGAAACCAGGCAAGTACTCCTTTGTATACCAGGCAAGCTCTGTATACAAACACTTTTCAAACCAGGCAAGTACTCCTTTGTAGGAAGAGATTGAGATTAAAGATTATAAACTGTACTACATCTGCATCTGATAGTCTTTCCTGGTGAAAACTGAAGATAATTATGCATTCAAGGTTATACTATTCCACAATTGATGAATTTGCACATTTCTATTCAGGCTTTGATTATTTGTTCATTGTGGCGTAACCAGCTAGTGAACATAAAATTTCTCAGACCTAGATCTCCGGCCATCAAATGGTATTAACTTTGCAGTTAGATGCAAGGTGATGACAATTAAATTGTATGTCGTTTTCAATGTTAAACGGCCTTCATATGTAAGCATACTAGACAGATATGCTATTGCTTCCCTTTTCTGCACAACACGAATAATATAGCACCAAAGATCCCATATGCTCTATTCAAAGATCCCATATGCTCTATTCTCATTTTTATTTTTCACCAATATTTGCATCGCAAACCATGAATCTCATCATGGAGGTCCCATATGCTCTAATTTTTTCCCCATTTCTCATCCAAGATATTCGCCTATAAGGGATTGTTTTATGCAACATAGTATTTTACTCGCCGCGGTGACTTTGTTCATGCGAATCCTCTAGCAGTATCGCAAGTCTTTCTTCTGGTGCATCGTTGCTGAAAGATTGTTTTTGCAGAACCACATGGACGATTAAGGTCAGATTGTGTGATTATTATGCACATCACTCTATATTTCTTGCCACTGCTTCATTTCTCTGGGCATGGAAGGGATACCATTTTCTCCTAGAAGTCAAATTGCTAAACTCTCATGAGGAGCAGGAGAGCTCTGTATACAAAATGTTGTCTGAGTACTCCCTAAACGTTTTGTGTCAGATCTGCAAGACATGTAGACATTCTTTATTAGAGCTTTGTATACGGAATTTTGTCTCAGTACTCCCTGGACATTTTGAGTCAGATCTACAAGATGTAGAAACATTTTTCAAACCAGGCAAGTACTCCTTTGAGGAAGAGATTGAGATTAAAGATTATAAACTGTACTACATCCTGGTGAAAACTGAAGTCAATTATGCACCCAAGGTTATTCTATTCCACAATGATGAGTTTGCATATTTCTATTCAGGCATTGATTATTAATTCGTTGTGGCAGACCGCTGGTGAACATAAAATTTACAGCCTAGATCTCTGGCCATCAAATGGTATTAACTTGGCAGTTAGATGCAAGGTGATGACAATTAAATTGTATGCCGTTTTCAATGTTAAACGGCCTTCATATGTAAGCTTACTAGACAGGTATGCTATTGCTTCCCTTTTCTACACAACACGAATCATATAGCACCAAAGATCCCATATGCAGACCATGAATCTGCAGACCATGAATCTGCATGCAGAGGTTCCATATGTTCTATTTTTTTTTCCATTTCTCATCCAAGACATTCTGTCTATAAGGCATTGTTTTATGCAACAGAGTATTTTCTGCCCTGTGTACAGCTTTGTTCATGTCAGAATCCTGTAGCAGTATCGCAAGTCTTTCTTGGCAAAGTATGTTCATTTCCCACTTTACAGGTTTGAAAATGCAGCATTCCTTTAGATTGCAAATTTTAAGTTAGCTCAAGGAAAAATGGCGCGCATTATATACATTAGGAGTAGTATAACGACTTTGGGTAGTAGGGATTTTGGCATTTGAGATTGCAAATACAATTGTAAAGGGATATAATTTGAACCAGGCACTTTTAGATAAAGCAATAATGATTATCAAAGAAGAGATTCTGTCATATGAGGCTATCCAAAGGCTGGTATTGGAGGACATGCATGTATTTAGAAAATTGCTATAGTAGATGTATAGTATCAAATGGCTTTCATAATTCATGAATTGATTATATTTTCGTGTCAATGAGGATTTCATAATGTAACTCTAGCTAGCTCCATAAATTTGGTATATCACGAGGTTCCTTGGAACAACAAAGGGATAATAAAGAAGTAAAATGAAGGCATTGAAATCTAATGATGAAAATCACGAAGCAATTCAAGTGCATAGAACCAAGTCAAATTGCTATTTCAAGTGCATAGAACTAAGCAAAATAGATCAGTTCGTTCACAAATATAAGAAGACATAACTTATCCTTTTCTTTACTAATAGGTAAGGACGGTCTAATGCATAAACAAATGTTTGATTTCACTTCTTTTTTTTTAACTTATGCCCAACAATGCTGGGCACCATTACTAGCAGTGATTAACTTATAAGAGTAGGGTCTATATTTTTTTTAAGGGAAAATTTTGATGTGCCCTTATTCGTGCATGGCAAACTTTAGTATATCCTTAAGTGCACAATTCGAATTGCCCTTTCTTTTAACTAGGATCACAAAAAGAGCAACTTATTTTAAGCAAATAGCTTACTAGTTTTAGAAAGAGGACATACTTTACTAGTACTTAGTATCATATTTACAATATACTTAACTGAAATATAAAGCTCCGAAAGTATCAAGCAAGCTACCAAAGTTTTATGATCTGCCTATCTTTGTCATTTTTTTAATTATTTGTATAAATGTCTATCTAATCTACGTCTTCCATCTCTTTTAGACTATTCAGTGACACAAATATCAGTATGTTACATCTCTTGAAATTTAATCTCAGCTTCTATCCTCATCTTTGATGCTATTCAACTCAATCTTAGGAATATATTCTACTATAGCACACACCATAACAAAAATAATATTCTATAAAAAGTAGTAGAATAATTGATTAGCCAGCTCAGTGGATTTTGCTGGAACTTGAATGGAAAATTGACAAACAAGAGTTTGCTCTCATGTACGTGATTGTTAGATTTTCGTTACTCATTTTTCCTTCTTCGACAAACAAATGACAACCACATTTAATTTTAATCAATCATTGAGTTGAGGGATATTGATTAAATTTACTAACCTTCTTCAACACATATCTTGTTAGATTTTTGCTACTCGTTTTTCCTTCTTCGCAAAACAAATGACAACCACATTCGTTAATTTTAATCAATCATTGAGTTGAGGGATATTGGTTAAATTTACTAACCTTCTACAACACATATCTTTTAGATTTTTGCTACTCGTTTTTTCTTCTTCGCGAAACAAATGATAACCACATTCATTAATTTTAATCAATCATTGAGTTGAGGGTATTGATTAAATTTACTAACCTTCTTCAACACATATCCAAGTATTTTTTTATAAAACCCAATAGTAGATCAGATAATAAATATAACAAACACAAATAAATAAGTATAAAACTATATTCAGAGAAGGTCCTTATCAAGAGGACTCGTTAACAAAATATTAATGATATATTCAACAAAATTTGGACTTATTCAGATTTAATAGATAACACTTCAAGAACGCCATTATAAGAATATATGTATTGTGTGATTCTTCTTGATTGTTATAATTTTTATAGGTTTATCTTTAAATTAAAACTATAATGATTATCTATATATAGTAATAAAGGAGTTTTGGGATAATCTGTGCAGCATCTTGGCCCTTAAACTTTTTACTTTAATTTCATCCTTTCGATTTACGGTTTTCTTTTCTGTTTCTTCCATAGCCCGTCCTTCCTATGAGACGATTTCACGCTTGCTTCATCCAATCCATCTCAAGACTTTTCATATTTAGTCTGCTTCATGGATTTCTGAAAGATTGCGCCTTAATGCTTTTGTGATAGCAAACCTGAAGATGATCTCGCCTTTTCATTCTGGCACAGGCATTTGTGGGCCGCCTTCTAAATTTGTCGTGGGTGTTGCTGCAAATTGATATGGTACTGAACGTATTACACCTTCGTTTTCAGTTAAACTTGGGGTTGAAAAAGAATATATCAGGGGGGCTTGGATTCGGCCAAAGAAGGAGGATATGGTCATCTTATGTAGCCAAGGGGGCCTGATAGAGGGTCTGGCATGTCTTGAAAAACAGGGATTTTATCACACTGATTCATTCTATGCCTCCTTAATACGAATGTGTGGAAAAACTAAGGCCTTATCATAAGGCAGAAGAATCCATCGGCACATTGATAAAAATGGGCTACAAAGGCATGTTTTTCTTAGGAACCTTCTCATTCAAATGTATGGGGATTGCGGAAGCCTTGAAGATGCCAGAAACATTTTTGACAAACTTTCTAATCCTAATATTTTCTCATGGACAGTTATCATGGGGGCTTATGTTAGGCATGGCCGAAGAAAAGAGGCAATTCGAATGTTTAGAATGATGATGAGAACTGTGGAGCCAGATAAGGTGTGCTTTGTTGCCATCCTTGGTGCGTGTTCTGCCATTGAGGAGCTAGCAAATGGGAGGTTGATCCATGCTTGTCTTATTGATAATGGCTTCTAGAATGATCTTATTGTAAGCAATGCACTTATCAATATGTATGGTAAGTGTGGGAATCTACGAATGACTCAAAGTGTTTTTTCGGAGAAAATGCATGAACATAATCTAATTTCATGGAATGTTATGATTGCAACATCTTTTCAAAATTGGCGAGGCGAGGGGACATGAAAGGTGTTTCAACAAATGCAACAAGAAGGGGTAAAGCCGGATAGGATAACTTTTATTTCTACCCTTAGTGCATGTTCCACTATAGCGGAAGGTAGAATGATACATGCCTATATTTTTTGTGCGGGGGCTAGGAGAAGGTGACACCATTATTGACACCGCAATTATACATATGTATGATAAGTTGTGCAGTTTGAAGGATGCATTGATGGTTTTAAGTACATTTCAAGAGGAATGTAGTCCGTTGGAATTTGTAATTAGAGCATATGAGCATATGAATTGGAATCGTGTATTTTTGCTCTTCAGCCATACGAACAAAGAGGGCCTGAAACCAGACAAAGTTACATTCATGGCACTTCTTAATGCATGTGCATCTCAAACTAATCTCTCGGAGGGTAAATTAGTGCATGCGCTCATTATTAACAATCCAGTTGAGCCCGATATTGTCTTTGGGAAATGCCATTATGAATATGTATAACGAAGTGTTTAAAATGAAAGAGGATACTTCTAAGATATTTGAAATAATGCATGATCATGACATTATTTCTTGGAATACTCGGATTTTGGCCTCTACGCAATATGGAAATGAGTATGAAGTTTTAGATTTGTTTCAAGGAATGCAGCAAGAAGGTGTAAGGCCTGATAAAGCTACCTATATCAGTACTTTAGATGGCGCAGTTGTCTTACCTGTAGTAAAGCTACTACATTCATTTGTTATTGACTGTCTGCGAAAGTTTGGTTGATGCAAATGCAGCATTCAATGAAATTTCTACATTGAAAATGCCATTTTGAGCTTTTTTTATGTTTTTCAATGATATATCTCAATAAAAAAAAAGGAACTTTCTGTTGTTTCTGCTAAATTTTGTCTAAATTTGTGTGCTCTTGTTAAGATAAAGGGGAGTGAAATGGGTCCAAATGCACCTTCCCCTACTTTATTTTCGAGATGAAACTTGCTTGTAGTCAGCTTTGCAGTAGCATAAGAGAAAAAGATTAGCTGCAGACTAGACTGCTTGTCAAACTCTGCCAGGTGAAATCAAAGCTTTTGCATGTTTTCACAAATTAAGAGAAACAAATAAAGTATAGAAGTGGACAGATAGCATGAGATAAGAGTGTTACTTGTGGACAACATGGGATGCATGTCAATCTTAATGACAAATCTAATCACATTGAATGGTAAGGTGTATATAAAAAAAATGATACCGTAAATGGAAAACCCTAAAGAGCAGTAGGGCTGGCTACTTGTCAAACAAACACTATATCCCACTGGAACACATTTCAATAGCAGATGGCATATAAAAGCCACAACTCAGCAAACTTTAATGTCCTTCGGGACATCCGATAAAATTGGAACGATACAGAGAAGTTTAGCATGGCCCCTGCACAAGGGATGACACGCATATATGCATATTCGCAGATATGCATATTTTAGAATATTCCCACCATTTTACCAGTGATTGTGATGTTTTTTTTTTTTGGAATTGCCATGGTCAACCCTTGAAGAACATGCCAAACTTTATCAGTATTTTTGTCAGCATTGGGCGCGAGCTGTTGATGGGCAGCATATTCGTGGTACTGTTCCAGATCAATGGATATTAACATTTTGCCAAAAAAATCCCACGACAAACCATATGGTCTCGATTGGACATATGGTCCTTGATCCTCCTGTGGAAGAACCTAGACATAATGTTAGAAGTGGCTCCTAACCAATCGGCCTCCACCTCCACCATGTTAAAATACCCAACAGATCGAGTAGATCCACCAGGTCTAGGTTGTGAGAAAGTATTATTTTATGTAAAAGAATTATATAGAAATAGTGAAGCAAGTTTTGGACCATTTAAGAGAGATAATGTTAGCTTCTTATACCACTTGCCACTTTTGACAATAACACACTCAAGAATTGTTTGAGTCAATGGGGATAGAAACACAAATACGTGAACTATTGATAATAGAGAGAAATGTGTACGCCCATGCCATTGACAATGTCTATTAAGAACTCATGAGCAAGATAATCAACACGCAAATCAGGAATGGAAAATCAGCAAGGCATCTTAGGGACTGAAAGTATACCAGGAGAAAAACCAGATGTGTAATATTGATAGAGGATATAACTAGTGCTCAAGGAATCAACACCTCAGGAGACCAATTTCTCTACTGCCTTAGCACTATTAAACATTATCAAGAAGAAGCACTTTTGCCTAATTTTCTCAAAGATTCATATGCAGATAGCTCAATATGAGAAATGTGCCAAGAAAGCCATCGAGATAGGCTATTATAGTCTAGAAAGTCACTTGATTAATACCCAATAACAGAATGTATTGCTAAGTTCTGTGCACATTTAAGAGGAGACTTGTGATTAATCTCCACCAAAGGAACTACAATTTGTTGCATGAGATAAGTCTTTTGAAGGAAGTTGGGAAGTGATTTGATCTTATTTATCTCTAATTGTTTTGTTCTTTCTTCGGACTTCGTATGATCTCTCATATGCACAAATATTATCATTTTCCATAATCAGATCCACCCATCTATTTTTATGGGGGGAATGCCTTCAACCTAGTCGATTGCAATTTCTTGGGCATTAATCATTATCTAGCTCTCTTGAAGTATTCATGGGAAGTACCTCCCTTAAAGTATCAATAGATGGCATCTTATCCACTACATCATTAAGCCGCTTGTATAGAACCACTTTCCATGCAAGTGTGTCATATTCCTTAAGATCTTTCCCCATCAATACATTGGTCAATTGAGCGGAATGGTAATTAACATGCATTATCTATGTATCTTCAAAAACATCTGCTACACCCTTTTTGCTATCACATTGTTTTATCCGTTGTGATAGTATCACTAGATTTCATTGCCTCACCATTAGTTATATCATTAGATCCTTCAATCTGGTGTTCTTTCCTCTCCACATTCGTAGTTCTAGAAATATCGCGACCTTTAATCTATGTTATAGGAAACATATAGTGCAGTTTCCAACCTTTCAAGACTTTTAGCTTAGATAAA
This sequence comes from Isoetes taiwanensis, assembly GCA_021234155.1. Lineage (NCBI taxonomy): Eukaryota > Viridiplantae > Streptophyta > Lycopodiopsida > Isoetales > Isoetaceae > Isoetes > Isoetes taiwanensis. The sequence continues at coordinate 28,731,842 of JAJEKV010000004.1, forward strand.
GAGAAATACGCAGCGCGTTTTACCACCACATGCTTAGGAATCCCTTCGCTTGCAGGTACTGCAACGCAGATTTTTTGGCCTCTGACTATAGAAGGGGAAATGTACGTACAAGGGATTTTGATATTGGGATAAAAAATCATGGGTCAAACATATCAGGGGTTCCATCACGGCACTCTAGTAAACCCAGAGGAACAATATTGATAAAGAATGAAATCTTTTGCATAATAGTCAGTTGTGTTGGTTACTCCACTGCTACTTCCTATCAAAGCAAACGAGGAAGATATTTCCATCAATTGCTTTCAGTGATTGGAATTAGGGCAAATGAAGTTTCTGAACATGTCTATACCGCCATGACTGTGAAGAACCCAACCCAGACTTTCCAAAAAGGCTCTGTATGTTTCTCAAATGCTTCTCATGATCGATTTCAGCTATTTTTACATCATTAGATCTAGCAAGAATCCCAATTCTTTTATCTGAGTCGGGTGAAAAGTTTTCAGAGCTCAAGGTATTCAAAGCTTCCTCTACTCTGCTGCTCTTTTCTTCCTCATAAATTATTTGTCTTATCCATCTAGAAAACCCGGGCCTCTTAATCCTCTGCATCATGTTCTCCTGCCTTCAAGCTGCAAATCTTGGAACAGAGTTTTGCCTGTAAGTCAAGTTTTCAAATTGTAATACTTTGTTGTTTCTCGATGTTCCAATAGTTGAACAGCCGATTTATTTCCCATCCCAATCAGATTCTTTCTTTTCTTTACCATTCCCTTCCCTTCCAGGTTTAGCTGAGACTCTTTTTAAACTATATCCACTGTTTATTTTTTTCACGTCTCTATTTTACCTCCAAGATTGTCGTTGACAGAATTAGACAAGCAGCCATTCTCCACCGACATGGATGCAGGCGTCACCACCTTACTGTTTCATCATGGTCAGGGTGGGGATGTTATTAAACGGTCCAATAACTTATATGTTTCATGTACTTATAATGTTGCTAATTCATCATTTTTAATCTTTCATCTTGTAGTGTAACTTAGCAAGGCTAAAGAAATGTTAAAAATAACATATTTTTTTAAATATAAATTGCATGACTTAGTTTCATCAATGTATTATATAGCCCATGAAATTTGACCACAAAATGGGTCTACCTATAAATAGTAAAGATCACTCAAATACCTATTGTGGATTAAGATTGGATGACCATTGATCTCACTGCATACCATGTTACCAACAATTGGACCCTAGTTCACTATTGATAATCCCCCCATCAACAAACAAATATTAGTTACTCCTCATCACCCTTTTTATCAATTTTCCCAAACTATAACAATCTACTTCCTCCTCCTCACATGCCTTGAAAATTGCACCTTCAACATTAGAAATTCCACCTTAATGGCATGCTTGACATTCGAATATGGAGACTACATAGGCTAAGAACTGGGGGATGAAAAAGAGGGTCTGATCAAATACACATGTAGGCATTAGAGACATGGTATAAAAGTAAGGTGTTGGAAAAGCCATGGCCAAAAAAAACACTGATTAAAATAAATTTCTACAAGACTATTGTAAATACAATGCTTATTTTAATTTAAAGCAGGTAGATGGCAACCACTGCTCCGAGAAGAAATACTTTGTACAATTTGAGATTTCAAACAGAATGAGGATGGACATCGTGGATTTATTATCAATAATAATAGGACAAATAAGATCAATGAAAAGGGAATAAAGAAGCTTATATTATTTTAAAGGCTTATATTATTTTATTGGTTTATCTTTAAAAGGGCTTCTTATTTTAAAACCTAACAATTTTTTTAAGAATTTCTTTGGTTTATCCTTTTAAGGCCACAAATGCGAAGGCAGCTAGGAGTTTTTGTTGGACGGTCACTTGCATGTCGAAGGATATCCAAGCAGGTGCTATTTGCTTCGCTATCTTGGAGTCATAAAACATGGTTTTTTTATAGCAGCTAAATCTGAGGATTTTGTAAAGGAATTGACAATGGTCTTAAATGCAGTAGAATCTGGAGCACAATCAAGAAGGCTGCGGCTTTGAGAAGGGATTGAACTACTCTTGTCCCAGTACAAGGTTATGAATTTTTAACAACCTGGAAGTTTTATAGCTGGGATCATATCTCAGTCGTTGGTTGCAGTGGTATTACCTGCGAGTAACACATTGAGGGTGCATAAACGCCTACTTTGTTATCCAAACGGCATAAACACCTAGCTTGTTATGGAAAGCATGGTAAGTCTCTCGGGCCAGTCTCTTAAGGCGGATAACACCCTAGAACTCGGGTGTTATGCCCTACTATAACAATCTTGGACCTCCGGCCCTCGATTGTTATAATAGGGCATAACACCCTCATTCCAGGGTGTTATCTCTCTCTTCTCCATCTTGTCGTTTGATGACCATTTTTTGCTAGCAATTAGAAGATGAATAATTGGATCCAATTTCTTGAAGAATAGCTTAATTCCAATGATAAATTTCTGAATGATTTTGAAGGTGGAGCGCAATTGCCACTTGGGCTGATTGACTTAAAACTATTATTAGAATTTCACAATTTACAAACTTTTACACTTTTTAAAATACTTTAAGGAAGGTCTTAGGTTGAAATTAATTAAATGATATAAAGTGATTGGTTTAATAATAACTATTAAATAATTTATTATTGATGAAATAAAAATATTTTAATCAAACATAAACGTAATCATTTAATTAATTTCAATGTAAAACTTTCTTTAAATGTTTTGAAAAAAATAGCATTTTAATTGTACAGGGTTATTTTAGATGAAAATTTAATTCTAAATAGATGGAACTAAGAATTAGTTTAGAAAGCAAGTTTAAACTTTAGTAAGTATCATATTTTTTATCTAAAGATAAACAGAACAAATTATTAAAATCAATAAAGGCTAAAAATACATTTATTAGATTTGAATAAGTCCAAATTTTGTTAAATAAGTCATATAAGGTTTTTTCAAATTGATGCTCTTATTTTCAAGGGTCCTGATTTTTTTGCCCTTTAATGGTGAATGGCAAATTTTTTTGTTGCCCTTATAAATAATGGCTCCTAAGAAAATCCCCTTAATTGGAAGGGTTGGAGGCCTATTTAAGGGTGGGCAACGTTGTAAAGTTGATCATTGGGGGAGAGGGAGTCTTCCTGTTCGCAGCTTTATACATCAGTATTTAGGGCTCGTCTTGCTTTTAGGGTTTTGGTTTAATTTAGGTTTAGGGCTTCTAACTTTTCATGCAGTCATTTGCAACAAGTTGCTGATGCAAGATAGGGTTGCCCTCTAAACCCTAGTGAAACCTTAGGCCTCGCTTGTGAATGTGGTGGAATTTATGAAAATGGGGACCTAGAACTATTCCGATAGCAAATTACTCCATGCAATCATTTATGGATAAGGTCATAGGCAATGTAGGCACCATTGCATGTGCAAGCTCATAACTGCAACAACAATGTTCTAAGCTAAAGACTTATTTGATAATGGGAATCACAAACAATCCAGCATTTTTGAAGGCACCTTTGAAGTAATGTGTGTTGTATCTTTTACACAATTCATCCTAAAGATTATCAAAATGCAAGATTGCAAATTTTTAATTCATGTTTTTACTATGTTTCATAGGAAAGATTGTTATAATAAGGCATAACACCCGAGTTCTAGGGTGTTATCCGCCTTAAGAGACTGGCCTGAGAGACTTATCGTGCTTTCTATAACACAATTGACTTAGGTGAAGGACAAAAAAATTTGCTCTTCACCATAAAAGAGCAAAAAAATCAGGACCCTTGAAAATAAGGGCATCAATTTGAAAAAACCTTATTATGACTTATTTAACAAAATTTGGACTTATTCAAATCTAATAGATGTATTTTTAGCCTTTATTGATTTTAATAATTTGTTCTGTTTATCTTTGGATAAAAAATATGATACTTACTAAAGTTTAAAGTTGCTTTCTAAACTAATTCTTGGTTCCATCTATTTAGAATTTAATTTTCATCTAAGATAACCCTGTATAATTAAAATGCTATTTTTTAAAAAATATTTAAAGAAAGTTTTACATTGAAATTAATTAAATGATTACGTTTATGTTTGATTAAAATATTTTTATTTCATCAATAATAAATTATTTAATAGTTATTATTAAACCAATAACTTTATATCATTTAATTAATTTTAACCTAAGACCTTCCTTAAAGTAATTTTAAAAGTGTAAAAGTTTGTAAATTGTGAAATTCTAATAATAGTTTTAAGTCAATCGTTTATCAAACCATCAGATTTCATTTAATTATCATGATTGCTAAATCTTGAATCTGTTAAATCAATAAAAATTGAAATTTTTATATTCTTGAAATGTCTAATTCTAAATAGATTCAAATAAAAATTAGTTGAAAATCAAGTTTATTCTTTGACTAGAAAAAGTGCCCAGCGTTGCTGGACTTTTCGTTGGGATTAAATTCCAAAATTGGTAGTGTTATTGTTGATAGCATCTAGTGGGCCATATATGGTCGTTCCTTAGTTGGGCATAAAATGCTTTATTTATGAGGTTAAACTTTGAATACAGCTTATAGTTTTTGAATATCCATATCAATCATCTTGCATTCATCACGGGGTTAAATCTGTGTGTCGACTTCGGTTGTCTTGCAAGGTTGTCATAAGTTCTTGTTAGAACTCTGGCACTTTGTCCAAAGTGAGTTCTACTCTTATCATAGAACATCCTCAGTTGTATATATCCAATTGCTCATTTGTATATATCCAATTGCAATCACTGAAGGTCAACATTTTGTCAATGATTTTTTATCGATCGCAGTCTGGGTTTTTGAAGCTATATATAATTTGTGATAATTCTGAATGTTCTTTTCTGCATCTAACGTGATGTTTATAATTCAGTAATGGTGTTTCCTTAGTGGGGTGACATGTTGATGGAATGTTTAGCTAGGTAACTGTAGGAATATGAAAAATCTAATATTATAAGAGGGGGTTTACAACTACCTATGCAGTCAGAAGTTTGCACAGCCCTGAATTGTAGCAAATGGGGAATAATATTCTTCACAATATAAGGAACCAATAAAGCCAATGAGCAACCATGCCAGAGTGACCAAATTTACTACAAATATAGCATGAGACATCTCATTTGAAGTTTAGAATGTTTTGATGTAGATTCATCCAAAAGGTTTTGCCTAACTTCTTTATCGTCTCAATGTGCTGCTGGTATGTTTAGTGGGTCACTTGTAAGCATGGTCTAGCTCCTTTTATATGTTGCAGAACTTGGCCGAAATGAAGATGAGAGCCATGACAATCAGTCTGTAGCAACGTAAAACATCTGCAAACCTAAAACTTATCTCATGATAACTCAAAGCTTTACATTGGCATATGTATGAAGAAGAACTATCATATTCCAAATACATTATAAGGCAGCCTTGAGAATGATGTTTATATATGCGATGTACTATATTAGTCAACTTAAAGAAAAAAGCTGTATATTACCAGGTACCAATGGCTCCAGATGCTTTTAGGATGCTCAAAAATGCCTCCATTTCGCATTGCCTCAAAACAGTTCAAGGACAAAATGCCTTCACTATGTTGTACAAATCAAGTTATCATTATAGTCCATAATGACACATCTGAATCTGGAATGTCAGCAAAGACTTTAAGGACTGCAAGATAAACATACTTATTGTCCTTTAAAGCTGCCATTAGCATCCTATCAGACAAAATAAATGCAACATTACCTTCACCAAGTGTTGTGGCATGGGTTGTAACCAAGCTTTAGCTCTACCTAAGAAATCTCTACAGGTTTGTTGCAAGAGAGTCATATGAATGGTCAGAGGAAGAAACAAACAAAGGCCAACAAGAAGCAAACTTAATTCCAGTTTGGGGAATTAAGGAAGTCCTCCTGCACTTCTGATATTTTTAGATTGCCAGAAATAAGCCGAAGCAAAAGGAGGGAATGGTGCTAAAAAACGTTTGTCACGACTTAAAGCAAGGTGTCATCTGCCCAAGGGAATTACGCCCTAAGGAAAGGGGGAGGATTAAACTTGCTTCTGTGTGCGATACGTGGTTTAGTGCTGGTTTTGAGAGTTGAGGAAACGAAAATATTGCAAGTTTATGAGAGCTGAATCAGAAGAATACACCTTTGCGGCCGATTCCTCCAGCTTTCGGGCCTGCTCCGGGGCCAAAACCCTGCTCCACTGCCGAAAAGGTTCTGACAGAATGCATTCTGCCTCCGAGCATTCCTTTCCTGAAGCACAGGGCATTCCTTTCCTGAAGCTATTCCGGCCCAGCTTCATGTGGAGCACTAGCTGGCAAGCCGCAGTGCTTGGTGTTGAGCTTGTTTGTGATTGTGGTAGCGGTCATCAATAAAGGCAGATCTATAGATGATTTGAAGGCGGCAGTGTTTGCCCTAAAAAACATAAGTGCCCAGGGTTGATGGCATACCTATTGAGTTCTTTCAGAATTATTTAGAGTAATTGGAGCCAGACATGTTGGAGGTAACTTTTGTCAGTCTAGAGCCTCGATAGAATCCCCAATACACGTGCTATCTCATTGATTTCTAAGATGAAGAAGCCGTACACAGTTTCAGATTGGCACCCAATTATACTATTGTCATCTATTTATAAAAAATTTGGCAAAACTTTTACAGGACGGGTGAAATTCATCTTGTTGAGTCTATCTCCACTAGGTTTTTTTCTAAAAGGTGCATTCTTAACAATGTGGTTGCGACTTATGAAGGGATCTATTGGGCGCATTGGTAGAATTATCCTATTGTATATTTTAAGCTTGATTTTGCTAAGGTCTACGATAGTGTTAGTTGGATTTCATGTATCTATATCTGATCAGGCTTGGGTTTGAACAATAATTCACATCAGATATTATGAAATTGCATGTCTCGCTCGAACCACTATTCTATCCCATGGTGAGCCATCAAAGATCCTTCCAATTGGTCGTGGCATTCAGCAGGATTTTCCATTGGCCTTCCTTCGCTTCACTATTATGGCTAAAGTTTGTTCGCAGTTGTTTCTAGTCAGTGGAAGGGCTTCTAAGGGTTTGGCTATGGAAGATGGCTCACAAGAGCTATGAAATCAATATGCAGATAACACATTTTTGTTTCTTGTGGCTTCTTTAGAGAATTTGGATATGGCATTTCACTGGCATCTGGTATGCTGTTGGCTAACAGAAGTGGACTGCTCTGTGGACTTTGGACACTCCAATACTGTCATCTGTGATTGCTTTTCCATAGAAGGTGCTTGCTCATGGGCAATCCATCAAATTGCTTAGTATTCCAGTTGGAATTCATGTCAATATGGGAATGGCATGGAAAGAGATCATTAAAGGGTTGGAGAAGCATCTGTTTTGGTGGAATACTACAAAGTTGTCATTTGCAGGCCGCATCACTGTGGCCAAGTTTGTTCTTAGTAGCACACTTGTGTATATGGCATCTTGCTTGCTAGCTCCGCGGAACAAGGTGCAAGAACTCATAACCATTATTAGCTTTTGCGGGAGGGGGGGGGGGATGTCCTATGGAGGGAATATTTCCTCCAACTCTCTAATCCTACCGAGGCCTTTAAACCCGTTTCTCTGCTGTTCTGATGCACTCGGCTCCATCAGGCACTGCTTGCACTAATATGAAGTTAGTCCTAACGACTAAGTGGGGATTTTGGGCAATAAAGAAACTATTCATTCATTCACAGATATAACTCATACCATAACAACCATAATTCCTTACCAAATAGTCCCACTGCACCCAATCAATCTGGTTAGTACATGTATGCCACACATAATACTTTCATAGTTCATAAGCAATCCCACAATATACAGTGCCTACTCTAGGTCTAACATGCCACTCTAGTTGATCAAGCTCTGCATCCAATACGAGCAGGTTTAGCCTCATGTTTACACACCCTTCCACGCTGCGTCCAGCACCGGAGGACCACTTCTGCCATGTAGCACGACAAAGAATCTAAACCAGGATAACTGTGAATGATGAACAAACATAACCCTGAGTCCAGACCATTGCAAATGGACTCAGACCTCGGAGACTATGCACTTATGCAATATTTCACATTCCATATGTTCCAAATGCCACAATACTTACATTCTATAGCATTATCGTGTATGGTCATAATCCAAGCCAATAACAATTCAGATGCATTTCTTATATAATTATCACAAGAGATCGTGCCCATGCATACACTTTAAATATCACAATACCCACATTAATAATGGCATATGGACAATTATAACAACCATGACTAAAGAAACATTACCGATATTTATCCTTAGTTCAACTAAGCCATTCCTAACTAGCACAAGCATGATCATGGATTTTTCTACATTCAAAACTACCTTTCCAAAATCCGTTAATAACAATTAGGTTTCCAAAATGTTGTTTGGGGGTGGTGTTACATAAGATTTTGGATGGTTTGTGGATGTATTCGTATGTGAATTTGTTATATTGCTGACTCAGTAATTAGGTTTTGTTGTTCCAATGGTCGATTGGGGTTGATTGGGTTTGTTTTGGAAGTTGCAATTTTTAGAAGGTCAGTCGTGGCGATGGCCTCGCATCCGCGTGGAGCGGATGGAGCTGGCTTCATGGGCATGCCGAATATGTAGGGTGAAGCAGGGCTCTGCCGATTCATAGGGCGGAGCAGGCGGATATGGCTTTCTTCAGAGATGTTTTGCATAGGCCATGGCACCCACTGCGCCAGGTTTAGGAAGACATGGCTATAGCAGATTCTATGATTTCTTTTTCGCATATCCAGAGCATACATGAAGATTTTTAGCAGCCCTTCCTCGGTAGACACACCTCAGTTGGTTTTTCAGGGATGAAGTTTCTATCGATTTATTTGAGGGGTTATTTTGAGGGCGGCCATTATGCTTGTAGAAGAAGAATGCAAATTTCGGTTATGATGCCCATTCCATGCAAGGCAGGCCCAGCAAGCTCTGTGCAAGTAAATATGACTGTTTGCAGGGAGGGCATGTGAAGGTATTTTGTTGTTGTAAATTGTGGCATGTTTTTTGCTCATGTTGAATCGAATAATGTAGTTCATGCAGAGTCTCTGGCACTCACAGGCGTCTCATATTTCTCTTGGCTATGGTATGTTTCTGTTGTTTGTGTTGTCACCATGCAACTTTATGCACAAGTGCAGGTTGTTTCAGGAAGGCCAAGTTTCTGTGCCTATGTTCTCTGCCAATATTTTGTAATGATGATATGAAATGCTATTTTTCTTTGTAATGTAACACCTTGTTTGTTGTTCTGGTTGTGGTTCCCATGCTTCCTTCTGTGATGTACTTGCTGCAACATGTGATTACAGAGCTGTCTGCCCACTTGTCCTTCTGTTTCTGGTGTATCAGCTCACAGGTTTGCTTGGCTATGTCATGTCTGTCATGGCAGATTTGCAATGGTTTCCTGTGCACTTCCTTTGAGGCGTGGAAGCTACTCACTTGATAGTCGTGAATGTCAAGTAATGTTTGGAGCTGTTGTGCAGCTGTCTTCATGCAGGAAGTTGTATGGGAATTCGTAATGTGGACTAGTGGTTGCTCTTCCTGTGCATTTCATGCATATCAGACTTCAATGTCCCTGTAATTGATTGATTGGGATTGTGATGTAATTTCCGTTTTTGTTTTCGTTGTAGTTGCATTCCACTGTGTGCCTGCAATATCCATTTTGCATTTTGAGAATTAAGCAACTTCACAGTAATGTGAAGTTGCATTTGCATTTGTGTGCTTGAGCATTTGCACGGGACTAGCCCCCTGCCATAATGGGGAGCCCTTTGGGGACCTCCATTATGGCTGGCGAAGCATCAGGGTACCGGCTTTTGCCGGCGGGTTCAACTCCCCATGCTTCGTTATTGCTTTTGTTTGTCTGTTGCAAGGGAGGCCCGCTTATGGGTTGCAATGGAGCTGTTGATTACTCTTGCATGCATGTAGCAGGTTGAGGTTATTTAGAAGTTGACCTGAACCTTTGGGTGACGTGGAAATGGGGATTTGATCCCATATTAATTTCTGGTGGACGGTTGTGGTTATTGGGTTTTGGATATGCCTTGGAATATGCCCTTTTCGAATGGCCAGGATTAAGCACAGTTTCATTATATATGGACTTTTCGTAAGTCCATAAATATATCAAATGCTCGTTATCGCGTAGAATAAAGGGTGAATAGTACAACGGAAGGAGATATAATAAAATAAAATGCAAGACTTGTATTAAAAATTAAATGATTGAATAATGTTTACACATGGATGGAGAATAAAATGTTATAACAAAATGTACATTACTGCAGCTCGAAATTGCCCAATTTCGAGTAACTTCTTAGACTAAGTAGTCGAATATGTAACAAGCGTACTATCAAAGGGCCAGGTTGCTCTTCGGCTGACAAAGCTTTTCCATGTTCTTTAAACTATGGTTGACTACTACAATTAGAAAATAAAATACTTTGTAGATTAAAATAGAGTGAAACAACATTAAGACGTTAAAAATGTACATGGATTTCATGTTTTTGAAATGTTCACATAAGGGTATACTAAATAACATGCTACAACTAAAGGATATATTGTGGGTCTTCATAGTTTCCTTCTTTGCAAGATATACATACAAGTCCTTAAGATGGTCCACTTTGTGGCTAGGATCCAAATCCTGGCTTTCGGCATTTTATTGTCTTTGCCATCAACCCTACATAAAAAGAATTTCAATCATTTGGCAAAAAGAAGTAAGACTTGTTTTGTCTTTGCCATCGGGTCTTTGCCATCGGCTCTACATAATGCCCTGCATAATAAAGGAATTATGTTAGGGCCATTAGCAAAAAAAAAAAGTTTTGTCTTTGCCATCGGCCCTAGGTAATGCCCTGCATATGTTAGGGCCATTTAGCAAAAAACAAAAAAATGCAAAATAAAGGAATTATGTTTTAGTCATTTAGCAAAAAACACTAGTTGGGGTAACTAACAATGGGTCTCTAAATTGGGCATTTAGTAGAGGGTCAAGTACAAGAGGAATATACAACAAAAATAATTTTTGCACCTAGACTTTAAATTGGGCGCCCGCCCAATTCAAGAGACTAAGTGATTCAAGAGACTAAGAGTTTCAATGGAATCTTGGCTAAGAAAGACTCCCAAGGAACAGTTTTCTTTTTATTTATTAGAAAAGGATGGTGACGCCTTTTACGCTTCATAGAGTTTGTCCGTTATTAAAATCCACATTTACAAACCCTGGCAAATATGCCATGCCCAAATATTAAACTACTAGACAGCTTTAAGAACTTCACACACCATATCTAAGGTGTCATTTGAATGAACATTATCTAAATGTGCCTTGAAATTTTTCAGCACTTTAAGCAAGGGGAAATGATATTTTCCTGCAAATTTACATGGCTTACATGGCAGTATAGTGTCTTTTGAGCGGCACAAAAGAAGCAAGAAGGAAAGAAATTGGGCGCCCGCCCAATTTGATGGCAAAGGAGGAATAAGGAGGCGGCTCACATGGAACATTTCTAGACAAAGCTGCAAAAGAAATGGCATGCCCCAGTCCATATGGCGGTAAAACCCCTTAACCCATACTTAGCTTCATCATTGAAATTTGGTAGAAAACTTGGCAATAAGCTTTGCCATGGTAGAAACAAGTTAACTTTGCGATAAGCTTTGCCATGGCAGGAACACTAATTAGCTATGACGAAAGCAAAGGAACTCCTATCATTGCAATGCTATGCACTATCCAAATATGCACAGCAAAGAAGGAGATACCGAATGCTATGTTTGCCAAGGTAAAGAAATACCCAGGAACCAGCTATTTCAAGGCAAAATTAAACAGACACAAGGAGAATAGAAGCTAGATTGAATACCTCAGCAAGGCACGATTTTATGGCAAAAATGCACGGGGTTTCAGTGTGCGCTGGCGCCACAGATATGGAGCTGCTACGGATTCTACATAAATTGGTAGGAACAGAGACTCCAAATTGGGCGCCCGCCCAATTTCGAAGACAGAGAAACAACTTTCAACTTGATATACTTCGTAGAAGCAACAAACAAATTGGGCGCCCGCCCAATTTCATAGAGGAGGATCTATTTGAAGCATCAACAAGTCTTTACAGCTTTGCAACTGGAATGAGATAAAGCGTGACGATCCCACTGCAGAGAAAAATTTTCTTTACAGATGAGTCCTTTCTTCTTTCCATGAGGGCAGATGGGTCCTTTCTTCTTTCACAGATTCTCTGTGAAAGGAACAGAGACTCCAAATTGGGCGCCCGCCCAATTTCGGAGACAGCAGAAACAACTTTCAACTTGCTATATTCCGTAGAAGCAACAAACAAATTGGGCGCCCGCCCAATTTCATAGAAGAGGATCTATTTGAAGCATCAATAAGTCTTTACAGCTTTGCAACCGGAATGAAGTAAAGTGTGACGATCCCACTGCAGAGAAAATTTTTCACATGAAGTTTTTCACAGATGGGTCCTTTCTTCTTTTCATGAGGACGACCCTGTTCTCTTCTTCCCTCTTTGCTTCACTATTCTGGATTGTTTCATTCAAGACCAAGGTGGAATAGGCTGAAAGCCATTCATGCCCATATCTGGCTGTTGCTCTCAAATAGCTTGGCATAAAGGTTTAATGGCATGGTATGGAAAGGTTTAATGGTTTAGCGCAATAGAGGGAGCAACGAAAGTAAGGTAGTGGCTGGCACCCTTCAATGCTGTACATGTTTGGTATGAAAGCTGAAAAATTAAATAAAGCTCAAAAACTTACCTTTCCATTTTTTAAGAACATTGCCATAAACAGCAACTCGAACTCGACACAAAACAACGTAATGTCAGCGCCTTCGAGGCCTCAATGCTTACCACAAAAAGAAAGCTTCATCCAGCAGGAGAGGAGACAAATAACGTATATAAATGCACATGCATTCTATGGACATGCATGAGAGACATGTGGCACTCTTGTATGAGCATGTATTATAATGTATTAATTTAAATAATAATGGACAAGACACTTTTTAATAGGGATACTTTTACCAAATATTTACGTCTCTTATAGGCGGGACCCAATTGGTCCCACCACAATAAATACTTTTTTAAATGCGTGTGTGGGCAACATTGAAGTCCATTTGAAATTCAAATGTTCACACGTGCTCCAAATCTGATGGGGGGAAATTGAATTTGAATTTAAATTTCCCCCCCAAGTCCCATATCCCCATAGTTTTGAGCCCATATTGGCTCATCAATCTTGCCTTTCTTTGTCTACCGTTGGGGAAGCTCTAGATGGCGCTATTCTCTCCCAAGGTTAGTACTTTGCAAGAGTTTTTAATTTTAGGTAACCGCAAAGGCAAAATGCAATAGGAAATCAAGATCTAAACTATAATTCTTATTTTTTAGGGAGCTTTGCCTTTTTTTGTTGAGTCTTCACACTCCACTATTACTTTCATTGAATGTTCAACTTCTTTTGAATTCGTTTGTCATATCTTCACGTTCCAGTACTACTTTCACTACATGTGCAAGGATCTTTCTTTCTTTCTTGTTTTGTTCTGTATGTCATATTTAAATCTATGAATGCCATTTTTAGATGTGACATTAAATTTGGAGATGCAAACTTTGTATGCCTCATTGAGTCGTGACATGTGAGATCATGGAATATAAACATGCTTGTGAGGCACCCAAACTATACATGAAAATCTTTGTCATGTCAATTGGCATACTGAAATTGGGCAGGCGCCCAATTTGAGAACCATGCCATGAGCCCTCCTTGTCACCGGAGGCACCCAAATTGGGCAGGCGCCCAATTTGAAGCACCATGCATGTGTCTTCCCTTGTCACTGGAGCCACTCAAATTGGGCAGGCGCCCAATTTAAAGTACCATCGTGCATGTGTTTTCTTTGTCAATGAAGGCACTCAAATTGGGCAGGCGCCCAATTTGAAGTACCATGCATCTTACCGGAGGACTCAAATTGGGCAGGCGCCCAATTTGAAGTACCATCATGCACGTGTTTTCTTTGTTAGTGGAGGCACTCAAATTGGGCAGGCACCCGATTTGAAGTACCATCATCTATGTATTTTCCTTGTCAATGGAGGCACTCAAATTGGGCAGGCGCCCAATTTGAAGTACCATCATCTATGTATTTTCCTTGTCAGTGGAGGCACTCAAATTGGGCAGGCGCCCAATTTGAAGTACCATCATGCATGTGTTTTCTTTGTTAGTGGAGGCACTCAAATTGGGCAGGCGCCCAATTTGAAGTACCATCATCTATGTATTTTCCTTGTCAGTGGAGGCACTCAAATTGGGCAGGCGCCCAATTTGAAGTACCATGCACCCTGTCACCGGAGGCACTCAAACCATCATGTATGTATTTTCCTTGTCAGTGAAGGCACTCAAATTGGGTAGGTGCCCATTTTGAAGTACCATGCATGTGTCTTCCTGTAGGCTCTTTGCCTCCACAAGGTGTTATTGTTAGCATGTTCTATTGCAATTCTAGAGCACTTTTAGGTTAATTCTAATATCTCATGGAACATTGATCTCCTTTGGTTTTCTCTTGTCTTATTATGGCCTGCATTGACACAATGATCATGAGGTGATATGACATACCCTAGAGGAGGCTAAAGGCCCCTTCATCCTCTGGAACCAAGATGATGTGCATGAGATTGATGTCGAGCACCCTCGAACACCAAACGGAGGCGAGTGAAAGATAGTAACAGGATGACATTATTAACTAGGTATACTTTAATTGCTTTAGAATGTAAAATTTGACACTCTTCTGATTCTATACCTACGGGAAAGGGGTTTATATCGCTTACAAACGCGGATGATGCGTCTGTGACTAGTTCCTAGGATTGAAGACAATGGGTTCTATCTGGCTATCAATCTCAACTTTCTTTCCTGGACTATTTCATTATATATGGACTACTGCAATAAGGCAACATGCCATCTTGGGCTACTGCACTTTGCGACAAGTGGGCATTTTCATCAAAGATTGGCACATTATCTACTGGTGGTATGGTACTTACAATAGGACATTTATGGATGGTCCATCAGCTCATGGTAAGACCTTCATGGATAGCCCATCATCTATAAAGGTCTTGCCATGAAATTCTTCTTGCAATTGGATAATGCATTTGTACAGAACAGAAATAGGTATGTGTTTTTATATCTTTCATATATTCCCAATAAACATGTGCCCTACCTCTTTTTTAAGGTTCTAGACTGGAAGGGGATGCATGGAGGAGGCTCTGATGGTGATGAGAGGTTGATCGGGCACAATGGCCCTCTAGCTTTCATGTTTGTGACAAATGGAGAGTTGCAGTACCTGAATCACTTGCTACCATCACTCCTGGTTATGTTGGCCTATCATCTGGATTCGAGTATAGAGGTTAAAAGATAGAGGATAGAACTCCTGCTTATGTTCCTTCTAATTATGTCAATTGTTGGAAGAAGAGATGGAGGGCAACGACTGCTAGTGACCACATTGAGATAGAGACTATCGATTATGCTTGGGCTCCTCCTTCTATCTAGTTGTACATGGTTGTTGCTGAAGCATTCACTGGGGATGTCTGTTAGTGTATGAAAACTGTCACTGACGCAAGATTTCCAAAAAAAGTCCACAAATTCAGGTATTGTCCAAAAATAATGAAACTGTGCTTGATTGAGCGATTATGGGATTGAGCGATTATGGGATTTTCAGTTGTTAAGTTCATGTTTTCAAATTTCCATTATTTATTTATTTTATTTTTCTTAAAGATGAAGACTTTATTAATCACTCTCAAACAATACATGATACACTGTAGAGATAAGAATAAAAATCCAGTGATTAAACGGACCCAATTGAGCAAAGCCACCTGTCTAAGCATGATTACATTTTCAAATGCTTTTTACAAATTTTTGGTTGGAAAAAAAAGGTTTTTATCAAAAATAAGATTTTTATGAGAGGTCCTTTTTTACAACGCATTGTATGTAATATCTAAGTCACTAAAAATAAATAAAGAAGAGAAGCACTAGAGAGAGAATGTCAATTATTTCTGTGCTCATAACTTGAGCTACAGAGGTCAGATTCAGATAGTCTTGGGCTCTATGGAAAGCTTATGTAGAGAGCTTTTCATTGGTATATGATTTGACCTAGATCTATCATCAAGATAAATACTTGCTTTTTGTACTTGTGACGTGGTCAAGGTGGCTTGGTCCAAGTGTGTCCTTCCCAAATGAGCAGGTGGTCTGGCCTTTGAATCAAGAGGATGACCCTCCTAGTCTACATCTTCTGAAGCAGTCACTTATTCATTGCATCTTGATTGGCAAGATGGTAGTTAAACCCTGTTTCACCCATTGCAGCTAAACCTGAATGCCTCGTCTTTTTGGCGGGGGTTGTTAGATACATTGGCTGTGGTACGTGTACTATTTCAGCCATCTCCTTCTATTCATGCCATGTTAGAAATGCCATGTGCAGACCTGGACAAGTGGTGGTCTAGCGAGCACTACTATCTCGATAAGTTCATGATTTCTCAAAAGCATATATGGAACCCTGGAAGGGCGGCAGATTTATGGAGGATGTGCCATTGATTGACAAAGTCAGCACTGATGGTGCGACAAGTCCAATACATAGAATTCCTATCCGGCCAAGAGTTATCAAGTACTTCATAACAAGCTTGGTCGAGGAAGATCAAATTGTATGTGAGTGGTACATGAATGGCCTGTTTTCTCAAGGGGCTATGTTGTATAGAATGACACCAATATTCGTGGTTGGAAATAAGGACATGGTTGAAACCATTCGGTCATATCTGGACCTGCTTCATGAGCATTTCAAAGAGAGGAAGACAGCTGGAAGTAGTAAGGACGATGATGACAGAGACAAAGCTGACAGCCAGCGAGATAAAGATGACGGAGATGTCCAAGGTTTAGACGAGAATGCTGCGGAACAAGTTCTGGAGAATCTGAGATTGAGGTGAGTTCATTTTGCTCTCGTTGTCGAAAAACCCTCCGAGTCTTTAACTTTTTCCTTTCTCGACTCGTGAGTCGAGAACCTCGTTTCATAACTGACGTCTTTCATCATTCTAGGGACATCGAGCGCAACCAATCCGGATCATTATCACTATCACAGGGATCTGCTGGCGGTTCAGTTCATCAGGAGGATACTGCATCCAAAAAAGGCAGTCAAGAACAAGATAGTGCGACCACCAAGAAAGGACCTGAAAGAATAATGATCCCGCATATAGATCTCGATCAAGAGGAAATCTGGTCAGAGCCAAATTTAAACTGGGATCCAAAGGCGCCCATCAAGCTTATAATTTTTGACGTCAATGGAGTATTGGCTGCAGTATACCATGATGATGAAGTCCCTGAGCTTAACACCTCTGACAAAAGTGGGGTCTAAAACCGTGTATCCTCGGCCTAAAGCAAAGGAAATTATTGAATGGTGCCTGGAACAGGGATTCGAAGTGGCCATATGGTCTTGTATGGCCAAGAAAAATGTTGTCAATGTCCTTGGTGTTCTCGGCCTTCCAGTTTGAAGTTCAAGCTTGTTTTGGGAAACGAAAGGGTCGAGCATGTGTCAGACCTCGATCCAGCCATCACAAAGGGGAAGCCTGTTATGGTGAAAAGGTTGGATAAGGTTTATGAAGCATACGAGGACTTTAACAAACACAACACGCTGATCATAGATGACTCCACCTACAAGTGCTATCATAACTCGGACAATACAATCATTGCCAAGAGTTATCGACCAGAAGAGTAAAACGGATAGGTGGTTGTCTTTCAATCTCGTTCATGTATTGGTGGAATCCCTGTTTGCCATTCTTGTGGCCGATGTGATTAGGAACTATCCGAACCTCAAGCAGGTCGATCCAAAGAACAGCGCGATCATGAGGGTTATGGACAACAAATATTATGGTGATCAAGAAGAGCGACCTCTGCTTTCAGATAGCAAAGTTGTGTGAATTTTGTAAAGAAACGTGAACAAATATACTATATTTTGTAATGAATATACTTGTACATTGAGTTTTCGCTGCCTTTCTCGACTCGCGAGTCGAGAAAGGCATGCTTGTCCCATTGATGAAACCATTTGTATGCTTGTTTGTGTGACTGGATGCAGCCATATTCTGTAATGAAAATGGTTGACATTGACTTTCCAGGGCCTTTCTCGACTTGCAGGTCGAGAAAGGCACTGCTTGTCCCGTTCATGAGACCATTTGTATGCTTCCTTGTGTGATTGGATGCAGACATATTCTGTAATGAAAATGGTTGTACCATATTCTTCCATAACCATCGCTTCTGTAGGCCGGAACTTGGACTGTATACCTTTCTGTTGGGAATGCTTTAATTGATATATATGTATTATAAATGTGGTTATTATGAAGATGCACATGAAACCTTTGATAAGATGTCAGTTCGAGACATTGTTTCGTGGAGTACTTTAATTGCAGGACTTAGCAAGGAAGCGCTCCGCTGTTTCGAAAAGATGCAAGTGGAAGCTATTTTGCCAAATGCTGTGACGTTTGTATTTGGCGTGAAAGCCTGTGGCAATATAGGAGCCATAGTAAAGGGCCAAGAAATGCATGATAAGATTCTACAACAAGGTTTTGAAAGAGACATCTTTGTTGGCGTGGCTTTGGTTGACATGTATGTGAAGAGTGGCTTACTCTCAGTGGCACGACAGGTCTTTGATATGCTGCCCAATAAGAACCTAATAATCTAGAATGCAATGATAAGAGGTTATAGTATAAATTATCAAAGTAATTTGGCTATAAAATGTTTCGCAGATATGCAAGAATCTAGTATACAATTAGACAGCATCATATTTGTATGTCTTCTTGCAACATGCAGCCGTGGTGGTATTCTGGTCAAAGGCTGGCAATATTTGAAGTTAATGAGAGAAAAATATGATATCCACCCAACCAATGATCATTATACTTGCATGATTGATCTCCTCGCACGATCTGGATGTTTGCATGAGGCATTGAAATTGCTCGAACTTTCAACATGTACATCTATAGAAACATGGATAGCTTTGCTCAACGCCTGTAAGAATTATAAGAAAGCAGAAATAGGATTCAGATGCTTTCTATAGCTTAAAATGCATCCAGAGCATTCTACTTCCTATGTGCTTATGGCAAACATTTAGGTAAGCATTGGCAGGTGAAATGATACAAGTGGAATAACGTTATTAAGAAAGCATACAAAGGCAGGGAGAAGAATTGCAAAAAGCTTGAAGTAAGAATTCACATGGATTTGAGGAGGATAACCAAAAGCAGTTTGATGGCGCATTGTAAATAATGCAGTTTTTTGGGTTGCCCCTAGGGGGGCAAACCCTTGTTTATGTGGCCTTTTGGCATATCCTAGGTATATGCTAGAATATCCCTAGAATATGCGGGTGACTGCTCAAAACCTCCTACTTCCTGTAAACTGGCGGTCACTGTAAGCTGTAAGCTGGCGGTGGCCCCTGTTGCTGGGCGAGGGCTGTGCAAACCGGGTAACCGGAAGAAGAATAGAATAGAATAGAATATGATTTTATCGTCCACGGAGACCAACTGGCCTATGGGACCCAAGTACAAAGAGAGAGAGCAGCAGGCGTATTACTACCAGGATTAAAAAACCCCCGCCCCGAAGGGTTTTCGGGGGAAAAACCTTAGTAGCAATAAGGATGCTGACATACCGCACGATTATATACATAATCACAAATGTACTGGTGAGGTTAATGCCGGACGGGGGCATAAGCGAGTCCGCAGATCCATTACCTCCCGGAGGTAACGATCGCAACAAGCCTCTGAGAGGCCGTGCTCGGTAGCTCATGCAAGGCGATGGGGCACAACTAATAGAGCATACCGAGCCCCGGATATGCTCAGACGGAGCAGGCACGGAGGGCGTGACTTTCATCCTCAATGGGCCGTTGACGGCACTAACGGACTCGCCCCTCACGGCGCTCCCGAATCTATCTCCCTGTCTCAATGCGGAGGTGGTGTGCACTGTGCGAATGGAAGCAATCACCTGCGCTTTTTCATGGGTAGATGGGTGCGCGGGTAGTGGTGTGGGCCCCTCGTGAGCATGGGATTAACTTTGTTGTCGATAATTTGCCACCTTGACATGTGATAGGGCCTCTGCATCCCAAAGCTTGGCCATGAAGCAAGCATCCAAGCACCGCTTCAAGGCGCCAAGGCGTTCCTTCGGTGTATGCACCGGGTCCACATCGTGTGCCTGCACATTCCATAGCGAGAACCACCGGGCTTGCTTGTCTTTCCAAAGGCTTTGAGTCGCCTGGGGCCCATCGCCACCGCCAAAGCAAGGTTGGGCAGCCGGGCTTCATCCATAGCCACCACCTTCCGGAAGTAAATAATGTGACGTTCGGTAGCAGCCCTCAGTAATGGAAGGAAGCACGTCTCTTGGAGCAAGATCTCGATATGGGACCGTGGATTTCACTCCCGGTGCGGGCCCAAGAAAGCTTTACATGCACTGCTCTAGATCGTTCCAAGTGGTGAGGGATATCACTGCCCCCATTTTACGCCCCATAAAGGAGGACGGTTCAACCAAGGCCACGAACAAGTGTGCTGGTGACCCCATGCATCTGACTACGCCTTGTATTTGTTGTTTTGCATTGCATACAGGGCTTTCCGACCCTCTGATGACCCGTAACACGATGGATGCATCCCGGTGTGTGGTAGTAGAAAACTCAATGCCCAAATACTTATAATCTTGAGCCACCTCCACTACACCTTTTGGTAAGTGAATGAGGGAAGGCGTGGGTGCCGGGATGATGGGACCAAGAAGCACCCTTGTCTTGGCCAAGTTAACTCTCATGTCGGTGAATTGGCGAGAAAGTGTCCAAAGCATCCGGTGGCGTTGCATGTCCTCGGGGGTATATCGCGGCGAGGCCAACATCATCGGCATATATGAGTTTGGGATTATGTGGTGCATCAATGGCGCCTCCCCCCTCCCCGTGCTCAGCTAGCCATTCTTCTAGCTGGTCAATGTACAAGCCGAAGAGCGTCGGGGATAGAGGGGGCCCCGGCGCACCCCAATGCTACTAACAACGGGCTCCCCGGCGGTGTGAGACGGCCAGGAGCAAGCCTCAGATAATGCGTATATAGCATTCGCAAGTCGACGGGGTCCCTAGTTTGTCTCAATCTGTCCCACAACTTATCGAGGCAGCCGTGTCAAAAAGCCTTTGCGAAATCCACAAAGCAACAGTGATGATTAAAGCGTCGATTAGGCTATCCTCTATGAGTGTTCGCAGAGTGAAGATATGGTCAATAGTAGAATGCCTGGGCGGAAAGCACAAGGCATGCGAGCCCGCACTTCTCCATCCTTCGCCCAAAGTGTCAATCGGCCAAGAATCCGGCAAGCAACTTGGCAAAGACAGCCCGACCATAATGGTACGATAGTTGGTCAACGTGGGGGTCCCCTCGCTTTGTATATGGGCACAACTCTACCGGTAGTCCAAAGGCGGGGGAAGCCTTCTTGCAATGCCCCGTTGAAGAGTCTGCCGTGAGAACCGGCACCATTGGGGGCCCGCCCACTTGAGAAGCTCGCCTCAGATACCATCCAAATCACGCCTTCCGTTAGCGAGGCGTTGCGTGCCCATTATGACATCCCCTTCGAAGAATGACCGATTAGGCCTCACATGCGGAGGTACCGGGTGCCCGGCTTCCCATTGGGTCATACCGCCGCCGCAAGTATCTCACCCATTGTTCGGGTAATATTTCCCTGTGGGGAACATGCGGGCTTACTCAAGACCTTTCTCCGAAGGCCCTAGGGTGGCGGTCTAGAAGACCAAACATCATTGTTGAGTGCTCGCTTAAAGGTACCTGGCTTTCTTGGTCTTGAGGAAGGAGCGGTATTGACGGACGGCCTGCGGGCGAATGGTGGGGTCCAGCACTTGGCGGAGCCATCGTTTCAGCTCCCGACATTCGTCATCGAACCAGTGATTGCGGGGGAAGGTGATTGCGGGGGAAGGAAGGATGCATGAGGCCATCGGCAAGGTAAGCCCGGTCTTTTTCCTCTTTTTTTCTTGCTATAGCTCATTCCCGAGATGACCTGGGGTTTCGGATCAAAATTCGCCTGTATTTTGGTCCAGAGTGTAAATATGGAGCCAAAAAGATCTGTTATAAAAATGTGACATTTGTAAAACAATGTTATTACAGATTTAAATATGGCACTAAGGTTATTGCAGATTGAGGAGAGTGACGGGAGGCAAGCGTAGCACCTATTAAGTGGAATCCTTGGTTTGTTGTCTAAGTGTTTGACAGAGCTGGAAGCTGCCTGCACCCATCAACACGTCTAGACATGCCTGCAATATGGCCGACCATTTCTTCTTTGCTCTTCCTCCACATCATACTTTTATCTTCAAAACGCTTCCGTGCCTCTGAATTTATGCCCCAGCTTTTAGATTTTCATCAGTTATCTCAACCTAATGCTTTCAATTCGAGCATTTTCTGGAATCCGAAGTACTAAAGGAATAAAGACCTCCTCTGAGATGTATGGATCAATACTTCTCTGTAAGTTTTGTTTGTTTTGGGTGTTATAGCTTTCTAATTTTGCTCCTCTACTGTTTTTTTTTTAAATACAGTATGTGGAATGGAAAATGATCATCTTCTTCCTGTTTCCAGGACCATACAACAGATGCAAAATTAAGAGGAGGAAGATGAGAATGTTGGCCTTCTCAAAGGCAGTTTGTAAAACAATTTCGTTCCTTTCTCTGAAGATATATAGTATAGTCGCGTTTGTTTCTTGTTAGCAGACCCTCAGTAGTGTTTCATTCTATGTTTGGGGATCCGGAGATACAATCCTTCCGATAAAAATTTATTGACTATCTTTGAGGCAAAAAGCTCAACAACCTCCCATACACTTACCAGTGAGAGCTCTAAAAATCTATCTAACACGAGGCAGATCATTAGCGAAATACCTGAAGAGAATGCAAAGATAATAGATCAAAATGTAGAATCAGTTCTAAGATGAGCAAATTTCCAGATTGCAATATTAAGCAACATGATCTCACACCTTGCACAGATCCTAGGGTAAGAAGATTTTAAAATGCATGCCCAATAAGTTGGTTTTATAGATTTTACATGCTGATCCATGCTAAATGCACTCAACAGCGTTGGAAGAAATTTAGCAAGCAACGAATGATCTTTAGAGAACGACATTGTCCATCAGTATCCGAAAGGCCACAATGTCTTGTCCTTCCACCAGAAGGATATAAGATTCCAATCAAATGGCCAAAGAGCAGGGATGAATGTTGGTACAAGTAAGTCATTTACCCTCGAATTGGATTTTCTTACTAATTCTCTTCCTTGTGCATTATTGTTACCTTTCTAAATTCCAGAAATATACCATCTGACTGGATTGATAAAGAGAAAGAAAAACAGAATTGGCTTCATAGGGAAGGAGAAAAGTTCCTCTTTCCTGGTGGACGAACAATGTTTTCAGATGGCGTTGACAAATATTTGAATGAAATGGAACTTATCATTCTAGGAATGAAAGATGGTAGCATAAGAACTGCTCTTGATACTGGTTGTGGGGTAATGTTCTTTGGAAATTGATCTTCATGCTAAGGTAGCAATCTCAGGAAGAGGAAAAAGGGGGGAGGAAAGGGAATAATTTGAATACTGCATAATGTTGTAAACCTACTGTCTAACATGTGTTTCAGGTAGCAAGTTGGGGTGGATATCTATTAGATAGAGGAATTATAACAATGTCATTGGTGCCAAGGGATAACCATCGCTCGGGTTCGGTTGCCCTAGAACGTGGAATTCCAAAGAATGCTTGGTATCTTGGCCACCCAACGCCTCCCCTTTCCGCTAATGCATTTGACATGGCTCCTTCGCTCAAGATGCTTAATTCCATGGACGCGATATGGTAAGCAAGTGATCATCTTAATGTTTTTAGACTTATTTATAAACCATGTGCTAAAAAGTTTGGAATTCCAATCTATTTGCTTTTAACTGTGTGGTGCATTTTGTTGGAAGTAGATCGTGGTCATACCGGTGGATTTTGGGTACTTTACGGACCCCAATTAATTATGAAACACATTGGCGGGGATGGGGAAGTAGTAAAGCAAAGCGTAGGTGATTTGGATGCCATTCAAGAACTACTATCTGGAATGTGCTATAAGCTGTATGGCATGAAAAGAGATATTGCTGGCAAAAACCTATAAATAATAACTGCTACAATAAACGTGGACCACTTGCATACCCCCCACTATGTAATCATAGCATCAGTCCACATTCTGCATGGTGAGTAGTTTTTACATTCTAGAACAAACACTTGTAGATGGCATTGATCCGCTAATTGAAAACTCATTATTGATGCAGATTTAGCTAGCCAAAGTATGAAGCTCATTTTAAACATATTGCTAAATTCTAGCAACTGCATTGAGCCCTAAAAGGTTGCTTTCATTAACGTTTTTTCTTTTGACAGGTATGTAGCTACGGAGACTTGCATTGTCCATCAGACTGAGGGTGTAAGTTATAATGGAATAGGACCCTGGCCGAAGCGATTGTTTACAGTACCTGAACGTCTTAGACTATTTATGGAGAATGCTAGTAACGTTTTCCACCTGGATTCTCAAATGTGGGCAACACGAGTACAACACTACAAAAAGGTTCTGCCAGGTCTTGGAACCAGCAATATAAGGAATGTGATGGACATGAACACCAAATATGGAGGTTTTGCAGCAGCACTTTTAGGCGATCCTGTATGGGTCATGAATGTGGTATCTTCCTATGCAAAGAACACACTTGGAGTTATATATGATAGAGGTTTAATTGGCACATTAAATGACTGGTTAGTTTTTTTGACATTTTCTTACAGTGTATTTGAAAGATAGTTAATACAAAACAGTGTTGAAATGCAGGTGTGAGGCATTCTCAACTTATCCAAGAAGTTATGACTTACTTCATGTGGCTGGCCTTTTCAGTGAGGAGAGTGGAAGGTATATAAAAGTAAACGCTTGTAATTGTGCATGCCAAAAATATCAAATCTCGTGGCTTGTATTTTCAGGTGTGAAATGAAATTTGTTATGCTGAAAATGGATCGAATTCTTAGGCCAAATGGCTACGTTATCATATCTGATATGCGAGATATTACACAAAAGGCAGGTACCATTGGTGATGCTTTGAGATGGGATTGCTACTGCAACGCAACTGAGAAAGGTTCCTTAGATACTCACGTTTTGTTATTATGCCAAAAGCAGTTTTGGACTTCAAGCGCATATTAGTAAGCCATAACATACAACCCATTTTTGTGACATGGGATTTAATTTAATACAGTGCTCAAATTTAGATTCCCATGCACACTTTTACATAGGATGCCCAACGTGGAAAGTTGGTTTAATCATTTATCACTTCATAATGTGCAAGTTCGAACAACATTGCAATGAGTTTGCCCAAGAGACATTGCAACATGTCATTGTTTGGTCTTGTTACAATAGTTTGATGAGCTAGACTAGAGTCCCAAGATACCTATGCAGATGCCCCAAGATAGCCCGACCATACAAAGCGGCGCACTTGTGACTCCACCACTTGTGTGGAGTAAGATTTTCTAAGGAACTAGTAATGGTGCCCGGCGTTGCCGGGCTTTCTCAACTATGTGATATCTCTTGTAATTTGAGTGATAGCAGCGTAAGTAGTAGTTCGAGAGCTTATAATATAGTTCCGAAAGGCCTCACGTAAAGTAGGGAATAGAGTTTGTATGCATTCGTATTCATAAATCTATAGAAGAGGGATGATATGATAGGTAGGCATTTTGTAAGATGTCAGTGATTCTATGATAACTATGTTGCTCAATGGTGTTGAGATTTAGCAAACATTGGGACATCTTACAATGGGAAATAGAAGCTATGGCTATTGAAAGCTTATAATAATACTTCTCAAATTTGTCATGTTATGTGGAATCAATTCGACTTTGAGTTACATCGTTGCCTAGAGGATATTATGATAGGGACTATTGTTGTGAGTTGAACACTTCAGGTCGTCCATCACACTTGAAATATGCTCCAACTTTGTGCTAAACATTATGTTCATACTTCTATAAGAAATGCTTGGAATTTTGAATTGGAATAAACTTTTCATTGTAAAGTTTTGGCCACTAACTGTAACTACAAACAGTTCATATGGCTCGAAACATGCAGAGTAAATGCTTAGAATGAAAATATAGAACACAATTAGCTCATATAGCTCAGAACATGTAGAGTAAATGCTTAGAATGAAATTTTGAATAGAATTAGTTAAGAAGTAGTTTCGCGGCTTTTAAATAAATCTTCCTCCAACATCAATTTTGCAATCTCAGCCTGCACCAAAGTCTAAAGTAGAAACAAATAGTTAACAATTGTACTCACAGTATTAAATTTTGGACAAACTATACTGGGCTCAGGAAGAACTACTGCACTTTATAGGCTGGGCACACCTAGATAATCCTTGCAATTAAATACAGATCACATATTATCATGTAGTAAAAGAATGTCTAATGTCTGATTTGAAAGGCACCTAGATGTCATAAACTCATAGATGTGGCTATAGGCATTTTCCTAACAATGATGACTTCTTTAGACAACCCTTAAGGTCTTCATATGAATTCTATGCCCTATTTATACTACTAATTGGGTGCCCGGCGTTGCCGGGCATGAATATGGTTTCACTGCAGGAATTGAAGTTAATTTCTAGCATTTGTAGATGATGTTGCCTTTCGTTGCATTTGGATAGCTAGTTAATGCCTCTTCTAGGTTGCTATGACTCACTTTGAGATGTATAAACATTGGTTTTGGGCGCGAGGGGAAAAGGGCGGGGGCGGGGGAAGGGGGGGCATGTAAAGTAGTTGTTATGTGGTTTATCAAGTTGCCCTAAACCCAATTGCAACTCGTTTGGCATGTGAATGAAAACTACATTTCAAATGAAAGGAGAATGTTCTTCAATTCAAATACAATATTTATTTCTCTATTTCCTATGTTGAGTTTGTTAATACTACATTAAAAAACTTACTAAAGAGGTTCGCTCGGCACATTTATGGTAACCTTTACTGGTGATGTGGCATAAATTTTTTTTTTTATGTTGGTGTGAATGGCAAGTATATATAGCTATTTAAGTTATATCAACGTGTTGTGGTCTAGGATGTAACATGGTTGCATGTAATCTGCCCAATTGCGTTGTGGCTCAAAGTCTATATTTATTTTTATTTCTCTATTTTCTATGTTGAGTTTGTTAATACTACATTACAAAAAGTGGAGACTACTACTAAAGAGGTTTAGCTGGCACATTTATGGTAACCTTTACGGGTAACATTTAGGGGTGATGTGGCATGATTTTTTTTATGTTGGATGTCAATGGCAAGTATATATAGCTATTTAAGTTACATCAACGTGTTGTGGTTTAAGATATAACATGGGTTGCATGTAATTTGCCAAATTGCGTTGTGGCTCAAAGTCATTACTTGATATTTATTTTGGCCTAAGAAACAATCCAAAGGTATGTACCCCTATAATTTATGATTTTCCACCTACCATTTTCAAGGCAAACAGTATATTGGCCCAAAGCGAGGAGTTTTCTTGACGAGTTTTATTTTTGCAGCCCTTCTCGATTTTTTCAGACTCAGGTGGCAGCCATGGCTATACCTACCTCAGTATAGATAGAGGCACCAATAGTTATGTTATGTCTGCATCAATAGTAATGCCATCTCTGCATTTAAGTGGAAGAGCTAAGAGATTGATTCAAGAACGACTCTGCGACTTGGTAATCCTGCAAACAATAGAAAGATAATTAGTTGGCATCATGAACAATGGTCTTCTAAACATGGGTAGCTGGCATCCTGGTCTTCTAAAGCACCTATTTGCAGAAACTAAAGTGAATGAAATTTAATATGCTACTGGAACTATCAGAATACACACCAAGAGTCCAACACACGTTATTAAGGGCCAAAGCAGTAGTTGTACTTGTGCATTACATAAAGATCTACCAACATTATTTATTGGTATCCTAAACCCGAATGGAGCTTGGAGTACTCAAGCTTTACTTCTGTAAATGATGGTAAATAGAATTGATGCATCTGCCTAGGGTTTACATGCATTTAATCAAAATAAAGATTTGACAGCATAACAAATTACGAACCTCTCAACACAACATCTTTGATTGAATGGCTTGTTATAAGAGAATGAAAAGTCCTCACTGACTTGTTAGAGTATCCTAACAAAACCGAAGTAAAGATTTTGTAAGTTAATGAAATAAGCATGCAAAATAGACTACATTCTTGTGATGCCATTAGTGGCGATAACGATGTCATTGGTCAACCCGAAAGATTACCCGCATGACATTCCGGGACATCATAAACATCAATACATTGCTAAGCCAAGATGACATGTATCTACAACTATCTACATCCGCTTGCTATTGTAACGTCACATTATAAAACCGGATAATGCTTTTACGGCTATACATTGCTTACAATCATGTATAAATTGTGCTCACTTCATATCACGAGGGGAAAATGTCTCGCCAGAGTCCCGAACCGGCAAAGCATATCCAAGATTTCAATGATCGATAAAAAGATGTTTGAAGTATAATATCGTATTCTCTCAAGTTTGAATGTGAGTGGGTTGCCTATAAATCAATGCATGATTTCAATCTAAATGCTTTCACTCCGAGATATTCTACACCACTACAAACTGCAACAAACTATGTAGCTAGCAGTAATAGAGAGATAAAATACGTAACATGCCATAAATATTAATGCATAGTTTCACTTCAACTGACAGAGTACTAATATGTTCTAAGCTATACGGAGCAATAATAATAACATGATTTTGCACTAACCTATGGGACGGAACAAAAGCTTTGACTATGAGAAGTTCCAACTCTGCAGCTCACAATGCCCCTTCCTAACCATCTATATGAGACAGAACAAAAGGTTTGGCTGCGAGAAGTACCAACTCTGCAATTGTTATCTAAATGTTTGCATGCACTTATGAAGGTTAGAGGAATTCAATGGTATAAATAAGGAACTGCACTTAGTTCTTTAAAGAGCCAAGAATGTCTTATGTCAGTTTTTGTTTCAACCATGCGACTTTGACTTTAGTTCAAAATCCATTCTTTCAGTTATTTGTAAGATCAATCTTTTATGCACAAGTGGCATTTGCTATACTAAATGATCATAACCGTCCTCTATAAGTGGTAATATCGTAAGTAATATACAGGGCAACCAAGAGGGTCAATATAGAATGGATGACCACAACCAAGCGTGCAAATTTTAACACATGTGGAATGGAAAGAAGACCTCTTACCAGCGGTAAGGAACTTATGCAGGCCCACAAACTCTGGATACCAATAAATGCAAGTTCAGAATTTTAAGGTACTTATTTTCAAGTAGACCAGCTTGCAAAAGCGTTACCTTGAAATGACATTGTTCCACTTTGATCAATATCATACATCCCCGCAACAAAAAACAAAAAATTAATATACATCCAGAATCATTTGCCACGGTGGAAAGAAGGATCCATATTTTTGGCTGATCCAATAGTTAAAGGGATATATTTACGTTTACCTTGTACAACACCTTGGATGGCTTGAGAAATGCGTTGTGGGTTCCGGACCGATCCGAAACCATAGACATGGAACATCCATCGTAAACAAATAAAAGCAAAGAAAGGCATCAAGCTTAAGAAGATATTACTACCTACTACAACCTAAGAAGACATTAACAGAGCAAACCCGGATGTATACTCTCGTAACGGAAGGACAATCAAAGATTTACCATGGAGTGCTCTAAAAATCGGTCCGAAATGCAAGAAAATTTCAAATTTTGAATTTACACCTATTATGGTGGAGGCCATAGCAAAACATCTCACGTATAGTCAGATCGGAGTCTACATGTCGAGTTAACTACAACCGGATACTTAATTTTCCTAGAATAATTAAGCTCTTAGGATCAAACCGAAGCATCCGGGCCACAAACCGAAAGCAATAAATAAACATCACTTACCCTTTAAGCTTTCTTGGTTTGCAATTTCGGAGAACCCCATAAACGCGAGAAACTTCGAGAAAGTACTTTTCAGGGAACCAAGCTTAAGAAAAAACGCACTGGGGCAATAAGCTCATGTTTTCGAAAGATTTTGCAAAATCAACCTCATATTTATAATAGGGACACTCACGAGGACGATTTTATTTAAAATCTAACTTCTCCCAGCCGATTATTCTGCACATACTTACAACAGGGGCATGACACGGATCCGAAACCCCAAAGAAATCTTTGGGTGCCTTCCGGTGCCTTGTATCTCAAACTCTTACGAAGCACAAAAGCATTCTGAAAATTATTTAGAAGTAGGCCTCGTATTAGGCTCTGAGTTCAACAGAGGTAGATCATTGTCTCCTTTGCTTGGTTTTTACGCAAAAACCAAAATTTTGGATTTGTGTAGCTTATGACATTAGCAGTTAAAACCCAGGGAAAATCCAATCTTTAGGTCGGCTAATGCAAAACCATGAAACTCTTTCGGAGATGGGAGTCTGCGGGGATCGATGCGAGAATGGCGATTGCCACCAATTTCTCGCTAGATTTAAGGAGTGGAATCTCCTTCCCGGATAGGATATGCATCTTAGAGGGCGAGAAGAGAAAATCAGAACCAAGAAATAGAACCACCCCAAAAACCCATTGCTCGAAATCTTACTAAAAAATGCAAGCGATTTTTGAAATCACGGTAAATTTTTCCGGCAGCTAAAACCTCCTAGACCTTAGAAAATTAACCTTTAAATAAAATCCAAAAAGTTTTCGGCATGTCGGAAAAACCAAATTTAAACAATAGATATTTTGAGGGAAATCTTCAAGTAAGTACGTTTTTCTAATGTAATACGTCCCCGCCTTCAAATATAACTTTGTTTCAAACCTACGAGCACTACAACCAATGGAGCACTCCACTATGGCATGTGAAGAAGATGTGGTGGCCAGACCTAAGGCTAGGAACGCGGACCAGACAAAAAAAGAAACTAAGGGTAGGAACCTACCCAAAAACAGAAGTATTAATGCCAAAAGAAAGAAAAAAGCTCAAGAAACACTCATGCAACACGAACCATGCCGCAAATAGCCAAAGCTGTAGCTAAAAAGTTATGGCTAGAATTGTCTTTTTATGGATAAAGACAATACCAACTAGACCCTTCACAAATTAACATGGAACAACCAACATACAATAACTATACAAATGATTCTCTTTTGCTTCTATGATTTGAAGCAGAATTTGTCAAATCATAACTATTCTTGGAGACTCCCTATAGCAATAAAACAACAATCACATGGCAAGTGAAGTGGCTTTTTTATTGAGCGTTCGAAAAACAAGGTACAATAGTATCGTAGTAGAAATGAATGGCTACAAAATATTAAGCCAAAAGAAACCCCAGAAGTAGACAATCACCAAGGGTTTCAATAAGACAGAGGTAAGCCACAATAAAACTCGGAGTCGGAGATTTATCAACCGGAATAGAAACCCCGCCCTTTTGGGTTTTCGAGGAAAACCATCAAATGCATCATCCATCCAACATCTTGACAATAATCCTTGCGCATCCACAATCTCCACATAGCAATTGCGAACGAAAATGACCATAATAGCTTGATAGGATGAAAAAAGGTTGAGACTTTGTCCATAGTCGAAGCCATGCCCCAATTTGAATGGGGCTTGAATTAGACCTAAAAGAGCAAAAAACTTTACAGTGAAACACGTTAAGAAATCGTGGTGCAAAGCACTACGGATTGCCCCCAAGATGCCATGGGCAAACGAACAACATACATATAGAATACAAAGAATCTGCAGTATTTTATAAAACTATAAGGAAGATTAATCAGTTTGTTTTTCATTTGAGCTTGGTTGTTTTATGACTAAAGTTCATAGACAGAAAGATGGTTGTCTAGATTTTTTCGTACTCGATGGTCACGTTTGCACAATTGATCTTGTATGTTCATGTTGGATTTTGTGGAGATACGATAAACGATGTTGAGATTGGAAATCAAGTGTACTAATGAAACATCTTATAAGAGTGAGCCAAATCAATGCCTAATCATAGAACATATGTGTTCCAATTGAGTATTATAAAAAGTATCAACCATAGCAATAAGAGAGCCATTGAGAAGGTAAAAGAAATAGATCTACTTTTTGAGACACAATACATGGTACCGAGATGGAAAATCAAGGTAATAAAGCACCTAATAAGAGTGTCTCAAATAATGCCCAAATGTGCGCATATAAATCAATCAGCGTATTCCCAATACATGTTAGCCCGATGGCAAGTTTTGAAATATCATGCACTTACATTGGCCCATATAAAGTATATAAATGCAGTATCACGAATTAGGTACACATGGGATAGCACCACGAAAATGTAAGCATTAAACATGATCTAGCCGCATCATTAATGGGGTGGCACTTCTTCAATGGAAGTTGGTTGAAGAGTTTGTACTAGGGTTTACGTCGAACAATGGATCGAACAATGTACAGTTTACACAAGGATGGATAGATAGATAGATAGATAGATAGATAGATAGATAGATAGATAGATAGATAGATAGATAGATAGATAGATAGATAGATAGATAGATAGATAGATAGATAGATAGATAGATAGATAGATAGATTTTTTAACGTCCACAGAGACCAAATTGGCCATGGGACCCAAACAACAGAAGGGGCATGGAAGCCCAAAAAAACAACAAAAAGGGCAGGATCCCAAATGAAATTTGGACAAAACACAATAACAAATAGAAATAACAACATAAAGAAGAGCATCGCTATACAAAAATGTCCATGGATCAGTAGGCCACTGATCCCTAATTATAGCCTGACCACCTCTGTATACTGCCCACTTCCGTTGTAGGCGAGCCAAGCGTGCAGAGCATAATTCCTCGTTTAGATCTACTGAGCTGTCTTTGGAGTTAGATCCTCTTGGACAGAAAAGCTGGTCCATGTTAGATGATTCCCATGCCTCGATTACATGCGGTAGGAAATGGCATCTTTAAAATGGACTAGGAAATGACGAGGACGATCTGGTCGTCTTTGCTCCTACCGATGTCTTTGAGATGATGCCATCACTTTGTATATGCACTAGCTCAAAAGTTGTACCCAGCTTCTCAAATGCAACTGAACAGATGTCCCTGTGATAGTGGTGTTGGACCGGATTGTGTGAATCCTAGCAAGGACTGCTAGCGGTAGGCATTGAATCTGAGTATCTAGCTTATCCAAAACCGTATCCAGAACCATATCTGAAGCTGTCGGTGCATCTGTGTGCCTCAAAATAGACATTTGGGGTCCAGAAAAAGGCGCAGCAAGGAGGTATGATTCAATGGTAGAATCATAGGGTGCCTTTCGAGGTGTCCTTGTCATGTTCTTGGCTTTGCGGAGGCAAGGGCAATCTGAGTTGCTGGGATCAAACTGTAATCAACTGTGGGAGTTGAAACTCTGCCAAATCCGGCCGGAAATTTGCTGTTTTGAGCCAGAACACTTTACCAAATCTGGGCACAACATACACCATCAGAAAGACCCCAGAGAGAGCTTTCCAACGCAATAAAAAACACCCAAAACGGACTCGTATTCAAGAGTTATGATAAAAAAACGTATTACCGTCAAATCTGCATGCCGTGCACTGCAGAAAGGTACCCGAACTGAAAAGTACAAAAAGCAGATACTTATCTTGATAGATCTGAGCAAAATCATATGCCAATAGAAAATGTAATTAACGAAAAGTTATATAGGTCCAAATATTATAATTCACCTTGTGCTCTATACTGCATAGTCCTTTCCAAATTTTCTATGTTAAATGCGTATGGCCAATCTCTTATCATGTATTTTTAAAACTGGACAAGTATAGTTATCATAAAACAACTTGGAATCTCAACAAATTCCACAACTTCTCAGAGCACCATCTGTGCATGACTTGGCGTTATACATACTTGATGTTCTAGACCCTCAATTATTGAGCCCTCAGTAGTCATGATGATGTACTTATTTTTTCTGATTGTCTAGTATCATCATTACTGCAAAGGTTTTTTCCTTGAAAACCTTTCGAGGAAGGGGTTTTTTAATCCTAGCAGTAATGGTTGTACTAGCCCATTGTATGGGACCCATGACCTCTTGGTCTCCGTGGAGGTTAAAGAATCTATTCTATTGTATTCTATTCTATTTTTTATTGATTTTTCTATTCATCAACACTCTTAAACAACATTGCATGGAGGGCATCGTTTAGTCGGTCCAAGCTGTTAGTTTTGAGGCCCGAGATGAAGGTAGTTGTCGTCCCATTCTATCCCACACTGCAACTTTCCATTCATTATACCTATAATCTCGGGCTGTTGCCTTTCTAGCAATACTAGGCCCCACGAATATCTAGTGCAGTTCATGTTCATAGGCTTGTATTCTTGCTTGGCCGTAGAGAGCGAATGTCGAACGCCCTTTGAAGAAGCAGGCATGTTTTGTTACTCAAAAACTTACATTTGTTGCATATTCTGCTTGCTTGATGGTGCATACTATACCAGTTTTCATAGCAAAGATGTACACTAGTTAGAGCTTTTAGCAAGAAGAAAGCAATGGACCATAAACCATCATTATCAAGCCTGCCAACATTGGCAAGCAATATGGCTACTGTTACAGCTCAACTTATCTATAGCTAGCGTTAAAACTTTTTAAAGTGTTGCAGCAAAACAAAGTCTCAGCTGCATTACTATCATTACATTAGTAAATGTTATTTCTAAGCATCACATTCCATGGTGGGATATTATGAGCAGACAATTTGCAATTGTTGAGAGGCCTTCTCCATGTTGCCATATTTTGAATTCAAGGGAATCAGCATGAAATTATTTGCACTATTCAACCGATAATGTCAAATTGTTGCGGTCCAAACCTATCCACTCAATGAGACCGTTTGTGAAAATTATCATCCCTGGTATCTGGCAATGCCTATCCAACTCGTTCTACCTTTTGCAATGGCATTTCACCTCGATTACATCTGCTACGAATCAAACATGTCATGATTAGATATGCATTCTAATTACATAGTCCAACTCGTCTCGATGGAAGAAATCTTTTATATGTAATTTGCACCAACCCGCAATATATGGCACTAATTACCGCGACCATCATTTCCAACTTCATCACTGCATGTTCCAACCATAGGTAGATTGTTGGATATTTTGAAGGTAGTTTTTTTTTTTGCCGCATGGAAGCTGCTATGATCTTGCTCATTGAACTTTCTTAGGCATGAGCTCTGAATAACTCTTTTATTATTAACTTATTATTAGCACACCAACCCTACCGGACCTACAACCTTTTCTACAATTCTAGCCTATCCACGTATCACCTCCACCTCAGCCAAATTTGACATGGCATTATAAAAACCGTTAGATCTTCATTTTCTCAAATCTAAGGCCATGAAATTAGATAACCCTGGAAAATTGGCAGGAGATGGCATCTGACGCCGGCGTTTGATTGATGAAGCAAAGCTTAGTTCTTCATGCCTAGGGCTTTTTAACATTACCAAAAATCATTTAGGTCCTATTTAGTTTTAACTTATTGAATACCTTCAACGGGGCATTTTTTTGTAGCAACGACCTTGAAGCAGTGAACGATAGAAGTGGATTTCCACGAATCAAGCACGGATTTTACACTTATTGCACCATGAAATCAAGCAAGGCTAATAGACAATCTCTTTTGCTTCAATTAGGGTACCTTTTTTTTATCAGTCTGTGTTAAATATCAGCAGCGACATGCAGAACCAAAATAAACAAGGTTTAAAATGAAACACACTTATTTAAGAAGTGCGTTTGAAAGATTCCTTCTGAAAATTTATAAAATTCTGAAATCCCTCTAAAAAGGGCCTTTTTATTATCTTTAGTCCAAAGATTTATAAAATTGCTCGTGAAAACAGACATTTTAAGAAGACTTAGTATTAAGGAAAAACACACACACACAAAAAAAATCCCATTGTAGAGGGGGAAAGAACTACAATGAAATTCAAAGATTTACTATGGGGCAAATTCGTATGAAGAAATTAGATGCTTTTGTACCTTGTCCCTGAAAATTTTTATATTAGTTGTTTTAGAAGACAGGAAATTTGTTATTTCACAACCATTTTGGCTGAACATCCTAATGGACCTTAAAACACATTGGGAGGCAGTTGAACAAACTTCTTGAATGACAAACCATTGTTTTTGCATCACATAGTATTACAATTACCAATACATCCACGATATTTTGTAGCTAAAAATTTGAAGTTTTAGTTGATTGCGGTATAAATTTATACCGAGGATAAAAAGTTGAAGTAATGAAGCCATGTGATTACATGCCCTCCTTTTTATTCTCGGAGATGTATTTTGAAGCGCACATACCAATCTACAACATGGTGATGCTCGGGAGATAGTCAATCTCCTTAGCAATGTTGAGCATATTCATCACAATTCGTCATCCGTAGCGGTGGGCACCATGCACATTTCTCTGGCGTTGAAGTATTCGATGCGCCTTACCCTTTCCTAAATATTTTGTAAATAAATAGGTAAACTTAGAGGGATTGCTACTCCTCGCTCCCCTCCGGATAAACCACGTGGTTTCCTTCTAGTCAAAACACTGTGTCACCATAATATTTTGGAGTTCTTTGCCTTTAATAGCAATTTTTTTTTATTTTTGAAGTGAAGTTCGCATGTATGTAGAGAAAAAAAAGTAGAAATAACAACATGATTCGACTACTTTATGCTCTAACATTGCATTACAAGCTCGAAATTTTAGAACCGTTTTAGAACTTTTTAGACTAAAAACTAAGAAAAGTGTGTAAAATTATCCCTTATGTGTGTTACTTTAGTAGTTTTAGGTTGCCAAACCCTTTGGCGAGTAAGAAAGACCCCAAAAGATTTTACCACGATATATACTTTACCTACGAATTTTGCATATATATATACATATATATATAAGCGTTTTATATATATATGCAATCGATTATAAATTTATACCGTTTCTCCGTATAGATTTATACATAAAGAGTTCTCTTTTCTTAGGATATATATATGTAAATATGTATATATATTATTATATATATACACACATATATGTGTATAAATTGATTGTCGAAGGTTATCTGCGGTATAAATTTTATACGAGAGAGAGTCGTCGCGGTATAAATTTATACCGAGAGAGCTCTTCTTGGTATAATGAGGGAGCTCTCGCGGTATAAATTTATACCGGTGGGAGCTCTCATGATGAATCGAGAGCTCTCTCGCGGTATAAATTTTATACCGCTCGAGTCCTCTTCTTGCGGTATAAATTTATACCGCTTCGAGTCCATTTGCGGTATAAATTTATACCATGCGAACTCTCGGCATGTTATATCCAGACAAAGACTACCTATTATGGTATAAATTTATACCACCGAAATTTATTTTGAAGGCGTTATGTCCACGCATTGTCCTCGCGGTATATATAAGTCTATAGCAAGACGGATGAGCAAATAAGAGCAAGTATATAAGACGAAGAGCGAGCGTCTTCGACTCCAACTTGCGCTTCAAAGTGTAAGTTTGTTCAATGAGGCATACTTTCATGTGAAAATGTTTGCTTCAATGAGGCAATGTCAAAATGTGTTGCATTTTTTACAGTTTTGTTCATAGTTTTGTACTGATTTTGAAAACTTTGAATAAAATACCTTTTTGGCACTTTAATGTGTTTGCTGTTTTTTTCAATGTCTATTTTGTTTAGTTTTTGAAAATATTACTATTTCTCAAACCAAACTAGGGGGGCCAAAAAGGGATGTCAAACAATTTTGAATGGAAGCTAAGTTCACACCCCCCCTCAAAAATGATGCCTAAAATTTTCAAATTGTCACACTTGTCACAAATATACCATGAAAAGGGACCTTTTTGGGGGGATTTTAGGGAATCTTTCAAAGATTCCTTTTGAAGTGCGTTTTGAGCAAATTAGTGTGTTTCATTTTAAACTTTGTTAATACTCAGAGTGCAGAGAAAGGTGGTTTGTTTTACTGATTAGAAACTGATATATCCAAAGTTCCATGATAATAGGAGCACCGCGTGGAGCTCCTAATAGAATAGCACACCTTGCTAATTCTGGCATGTATCTACGTAAGGTATATTTTGCTAACATTATACCATTGACAACATTCCCCCTCAAAATATACCTGATCTATCAGAGTTTCAGCAAAATTAAATCACTATCTAATTTTTACTTTTCACATGAATAGGATGAAAAACAACTAACTAGAACAAAAGGAACTTCCGTCAATAGATTGGAAATATCTTCCAATCAAAATCAGAATGCCTTCAGAGCTGCAACTTCTTCAACTTCAATAAGGCTTCAAACCAAATTTATGCTTCAGACTTCTTTGCACTCCTGCAACATTCCTTGCACAAAATTTTAAACCTATAACATGCCAATAGCTGCAATGCATTTCATGAATTGCTTCTTGCCCAAAGCTTTAGTGAATACATCTGCAACCATTTTGTCAGTTCTCAAATGTTGCACAACAATGTGACCTTCACTTACCTTTTCCTTGGTGAAATGGAATTGAACCTCAATGTGTTTGGCACTAGTAAAGTTCGTTGGGTTCTTTCACAAGGAAAGGGCGGCGATATTATCATTATAGAGTCTTTGTAGCTTCATGTTGTGGCACATATATTTCTCCAAGCAACCTCCGTAACCAAATGCACTCTTTTGCAGCACTGCACAGAGCCATATACTCATATTCGCATGTGGAAGCTGCAGTGGACTTCTATTTTCTACTGCACCAGTCTATCACTCCCCTTGCGGGGAGAAAACAATAGCGGTTCTAGATTTTCGGTCACTTTTTCTCTCTGCATAATCGGCATCGCAAAACCTTGAAGCACAAGTGGAGAACCCGACCTTATGATAATAGTGATTCCCATCTTTGCGTACTTTGCAAGTATCGAAGAAGTCTCTTAAGAGCTAACCAATCTTTGAGGTGCGGGGATTATCAAGTATTGACTCAAGGTAATAGTGGCACGAGCAATATCGGGCCTAGTACAAACCATGAAATGCATAAGAGAGCCAACAATACTTGAAATGACAATCCCCTAAATCATCACACTTATGAGAAGAAGCGCAAGAGATGGCATAGCATAAGTAGCAGGAGTAACTACTCCCTTACTACTGTGCATATTACAGGCATGCAACAAGTTCAAAATAGACTTCTTTTGATGAATCTTAATGGTTTGATGGTGCTGATCACGAACAACTTGGATGCCAAGAAAATAATGCAGAGGGCCCAAATCTGTCATACTAAACCTTTTACTCAATGCATCCTTAGTAGCTTGCATCATGTCAGAACTATCGCTTGCCAGAATAAGATCATCTACATATAAAACAATGAGAAGAAGCGAATCATGATACCTCTTACTATATACGTTCCAATCTGCCTGACTTCGAGTGAACCCTTGTCTTGTCAGAAACTTATGAATTGTATGGTACCATTGTCGAGGCGACTGCTTCAAATCGTAAATTGCTTTCTTCAATTTGTAAACAAGATGATCTTTGTCTGGAACAACGAACCCTGGTGCTTGCTTAAGATAAACTTCCTCGTCCAATTTACCATGAAGGAATGCTGTTTTAACGTCCATTTGCCGTAGGTCTAAGTTTAAAGCTGCTGCCACAGCCAAGACTGTTCGAACAGAGCTTAATCTTGCAACCGGTGCAAACGTTTCATGATAATCTACCCCTTTTGTTTGCGAGCATCCCAAAGCTACAAGGCGAGCTTTAATTGTACTTGCTGATTTCATTTTGATCATTATACTTTATCTTATAAATCCACTTAGAATTCACTGCTCTTTTCCCTTTTGGTAACTCTGTCAATTCCCAAGTGTCATTGTCAAGCAATGACTGATATTCCTCCTGCATGGCTGCCTTCCAAGCATCTTTGTTGCTACTATTCATAGCCATTGCATACCCTTTAGGTTCATCTGGTAACACATTGTTATTAAAAGCAATATACCCAGAGGTCTTACCTCGTTTAGAATTAACATACTCCTGCATGCGATGAGTTATGCGCCGGGTTCTTGCTGATCGCCTCAATCCATCCTGAGCAAGATTGTCACTAGGACTCAAATCATCCAACTCACCATCGTTGTCTTCAGGTTCTGATGGGATTTCAAATTCTTCATCCGCAACATCATGTGCTTCAACATGCTCATCACAAGAATCAGAATCACTATCTGATCCAGAGTCATGACTCAGATCATAGACCTTTGGCCCAATCCCTTTACCAAAATTAAAATTGTTTTCATCAAAGGTCACGCTTCTTCTTATAATCACCTTTCTAGTAGAAGGGAAATAGAGCCTATACCCTTTTATTTCTTCAGAATACCCAACAAACATACATGGCAAAGCTTTGTTAGACAATTTATTACGTTTAGCATGAGCAAATGCATTACACCCAAAAACCTTCATATCCACAATCTCGGGTTTTCTTCCTGTCCATAGCTGCTCTAGCACAACATTGGCAGTAGCTTTAGTTGGCAACCTGTTCAACAAATAACATGCAGTGTGCACAGCTTCTCCCCAAAAAGAAGGATCAATATCATTTCCAAATAGCATGGCCCTGGCACATTCCAAAATTGTCCTGTTCTTTCGCTCAACAACTCCGTTTTGTTGATGCTCATGTGCAACTGACTTTTCATGTTTGATTCCATGTTCTTTACATAAGGCATCAAACTTCCCATTCACAAATTCTCCTCCCTGATCAGTACGGATTTGCTTAAGCTTCAAATCAGTTTGGTTTTCAACCAACGCTTTCCATTGGACAAAATATCCAAATACTTCAGACTTACGCTTAAGGAAATAAACCCATAGTTTCCTGCTGAAATCATCAACAATCAAAAGGAAATACCTGTGGCCTCCAATTGATGCAAATTTAGCTTTTCCCCATACATCCATGTGCACAATTTGAAGACACTTTTCTGATGTGCTCCTCCTTTGGGAAACCGCTTCCTGTGCATTTTCCCCAACATGCACCCTTCACACAACTTATCAGGAGCCTCAATCTTTGGTAAACCATCTACCAATTTATGCTTATACATCTCTTTCATCAATGGGTAATTAGGATGGCCTAATCTCTCACGCCACAACTGGCTTTGATCCAATGTGCTAGCACTTAGGGCAGCCTTTTGAGACCAACTCAACCTGTATAAGCCTCCATCTCTATCTCCAAAGGCAAGCATGTTCCCTGATCTGTCCTTTACAATGCATTTCCCATATCCAAAGTTTGCCAACAACTTAGCATCATCCAATTTAGAAATAGACAGTAAATTCGCTTCAAGTTCAGGGACATGAAGAGTCCTTTTAAACTTAATTTCTCCACATGGCATTTCAAGCTTAATTGTCCCAACACCTGCTACATTAAGATTTCCTTTTCCAATCTTTACTTTGCTCTGTTTGACAGGATGATAGTCAATGAACAAATCCCCTTGTGAAGTCATATGATCTGTTGCTCCTGAGTCTAAATACCAAACTCCATGAGGTGTTTGTGCCAAAAAACATCTTGCAATCTTTTCAAATTCCGCTTCCTCATAGCAATCTTGAAACCACACACTCACTTTGGATGCAAACTTCATAATTCCATACTTCAAAACAGTAAGCAGAACACTTAAAGAGGTGAGTACAATCATCAAGAAATTTTTACTTACATGCTTTTTATCTTTGCTTGCACTACATGATCCTTCTCTGATACAAATGAATGCCTTCCCAGATGAGACAAACGAATCATCACTTTCAGAGCTATTTTCAGAAGCAACAGAAGAATCAGACATCTCATGTTTCACAACCTTAGAAGCTTTATGGGCTTTTGCTCCTCTCTTCTTAAAATCATCATCTCTTTTTCTTTCCGCCCCTCTCTTCTTTCTTAAATGCAGTTCGGGCGGGTCTTTGGCCAAGTGACCTATTTTATTGCAATTAAAACATTTTCTCGTTTTTCTTCTCGCCACTAACCAAAGCTTGGACCTCCCTAGATGATGATTTTTGAAACCCTTTTGATTCTTCTCCTCCAAAAGGAGATGTTGACATGCCCATTCTAACTCAAGCTGTCTCCTTGACCCAACAATGTTCTTAACATTATTGTATGGCCTGGGCAAACCAAGGAGCAAAGCTCCTACAACGAGATCTTCATCAAGCCCTTTATTCATTCCTTGCAAGCGCTTGAGGCTTGCCTTATTATTCCAATATACTCCTCCATGCTCATCCCATCTTTAAGCTTAGTAGTGAATACAAGCGCATCTGAGGTTTTGCTTGATTTGAAAAATGCTTTCTTCTGTATGCCTTTTGAAGTTCATCCCAAGCCACCTTAGCTGATGGAGCTTCAGCAATCTGAGGCATCAATGTATCATCTAAATACCTTAAAATTCTGCTTTTTGCAGTTCAGTCCTTTTGAACCCATCTTGCAATTTCTGTTTCCTTAATCTTTACCTCCTCTTCCTTGCCTTTCTCACCTGCCACTGGCTTAAGCTCATCACCGTTTACTATGCCCCAAAGTCCCTTTTCACACAATTTCGTTTGAACTCTCAGGAACCAGTAATAAGCGTTCACATGATTTAACATTTCAATCTTCATGGCAGATCTGTTACACTCTCCTATGAATTTGTCCTCAGATTCGATGCTCTGATACCATGTTAAATATCAGCAGCGACATGCAGAACCAAAATACTCAGAGTGCAGAGAAAGGTGGTTTGTTTTACTGATTAGAAACTGATACATCCAAAGTTCCATGATAATAGGAGCACCGCGTGGAGCTCCTAATAGAATAGCACACCTTGCTAATTCTGGCATGTATCTACGTAAGGTATATTTTGCTAACATTATACCATTGTCAACATCTGTGTTGCTTCTTTCTTCCAATGTGCTGAGTATACATATCAAAGGATCTCTATCTAATTTAAAATTTTTTGGCATAGGCATAGCCAGTGTGCATATTACCAATTGTCATGTGCTCTGCAGACTATAAACAGGCATGCCCTCTCTCGGCAGCCAAGGATGCAGGCTGGTCTTTGACAACCTGTGTGCCAAACGGCCAAATTGCATGGAGTTACCTGAATAGCCACCGGTTCTTTACACCAGCCTGTCCACTTGCATCTCCCCAAGCACCCCTCATACGACTCTCTTCAAAAACAAAGGCCAGTCTTATGCTCGTCTGTGTAGCCCTGAAAACTAGCCGGAAAAAAGTGTCTAGAAATATATAGAGCTTTAGATCTTCTTTGCACCAATTGATCTTCAACATTTAACGAGGGTTCATGGCTGGACCTCATTGTCATGTGACCATTTATCTCATTGTTTGCAAAATACAGCCACATTATCACTTTGGTAAGCAAGTAAAGGGAAAGATTGAATCAAGATGCTCCCACGTTTGCTCCTGTATAGGTTTTCAATTGGCAATCATCCCCTCCACTCACAATGCAGTCGTCTTTCCACCAATCTGCACAAAGCACATGTCATCCCAAGAAACTTTGTTAAATAACTACTTGGGCCAAAACAATGCACAACATGGCCCTTAAGCGTATGAAGTGGGACCTGTTGACATTGGATCAGAAACATGCAGAAAAACCAACTGGAAGAGTATGCTTGCTAAAATATACTTAACGAAAGAATAAAAATACCGTGCTTCTTATGACCCATCATAAGAAGAGGAAAGCAAGTGGTTTGCTGACAATGCATGCCCGGAAACGCATGTATCCTCTGTCAGAATTAACAGGAGAAACATTTGAAGGCCTTGGCAAGCAATTCAGTACTAATTACCATCTTAATGTGCCTGCAGCATGAGCATTAGAAGAGCCAAAAACAAGTACCGCAACTGCCAACAAGTGTACCTGGGATGCGTGGATCCCAAAACCTAATCAGGGTGAAAGCATGCTAGGGTGTACCATATAAATTACTTTTTAGGGAGTGCAAAACTACCCAGAAAAGTACCCAGTACTGGGTACTGGGAACTTGCACAAATGTCTCAATAAACAATAAGTTTGAGAGTTGATTGATTCATTATAGTTTCTAATGGTATGGTTATTCTTTGATACTATATATTGACATGTTATTGACCTTCAATTCAAATTTTTTTATTGATTTTGGTGGAAAGAAAACTATGAAAGTACCAGATTTAAAAGTACCCAGTGTAGGTACTTTTGAGGGTTCCAAAAGTGGTACACCGTAGCATGCTTTCACCCATCACTGAATCTGCACCACCCGCAGCCAATAAGCACGAGTATGGCTACGAACATTCAAACATTGCAATGCCTTGCTGCATGTCTACAAGTAAGTTTGGTCAGTTC
The DNA here is from genome assembly GCA_021234155.1 of Isoetes taiwanensis. Lineage (NCBI taxonomy): Eukaryota > Viridiplantae > Streptophyta > Lycopodiopsida > Isoetales > Isoetaceae > Isoetes > Isoetes taiwanensis. The sequence goes on from JAJEKV010000004.1 coordinate 28,776,035, forward strand.
TAAAAATGAGATCTCTCTATCAACTTCCAATGAGGGACATTAAAGAGAGAAAAAAAAATAATAGCAATTGCCTACCAATGTTGCAGAGTTCACACCAGACTACGTTCCAGCTTCTTATAGAATGATCCCATGATGCAAAAAATATAGAATCTGCTTCAGACCAGGCTACTGCGCCGCAACACATTGTGTATGCCCATCAAGAATCTTCCATGGTCCAGCCTGAAACAACACATAATCACAATGACATTCTACTTCAAAGTAACCAAATGACCGCACAATAGAATTTATGATAGTGGCACCTGATGTTCTACCTGCACTTTATCTAGAATTCCTTTTCTCGTCTTGGCTTCTGATTCTTCTTCATGGTCTTCCTCAGAAAACACTTTCCAGATTTTGATGGTCGCAACCCATGATCCTGAGCAAATCTGCAAAAGGGAAAAATATATATACAATACAACACTTCCATCATGATTTGTTAATACAAGCAAAAGCTTAAAACAAAATGACCCCCAGAAGCTATACGAGAATTTACTTAAAAATGGAAGAGAGGGAGGCACAAATGACCATATTTATCGCACCTCATCACGTGATGGACTTATGTCAGCACATTGGACTGAAGATGTATGGCCCTTGTATACTTTAGAAGTCTTCCATACTGAGCATTGGCTTAAGACCTGAGATGTAGGAACCTATAACACATACACAATATTAGAATAAAGGAGAAGAATAAAAAAAAAGATGACACAAGTTCATTAAATTCAGCCTTGTTTTTTAATAGAGACCTACCATAAATGTAATGTATGTTCCTTAGATGATGTAACAAGCTCGAAGGTTTCTTCACGGGGACCTGCCAACAAAATTTGACCTAAGGCTTTACACACAATGTTTAATAGCAATGAGGATGTTAGAAGGTTTAGACCTGCATCTCACAGAGTAGTAGAAGTAACAACATCACTATGACCTTCAAGAGCCAGACATGAAACCCCGACTTCTGTCCAGAATCTGCTTTTACATATGATTAGGTTGCATGATAAAGCATGACAATTAAATGACTTAGGAATATCAAACGCATCTACAAGCACAATTTCATTAAAGTTGGAAAAATAAGGCAAGTTGGAATAATTTTAATACAGGGATACTGGAGGGTTATGTATACCTCCATACTTATAGTAGGGTTATGTGTATTACAAAGGGTTATGCATACCTCTATATTATAGTAGGGTTATGTGTATACAAAAGGGTTATGTATACCTGTTGTATACTAACACAACCATCTTAACATCTAACACAATAAGATTACATGTACTATTACAGTGGAGACAGTGTCTGATGATGATGTGGAGGTACTAGGCAAGTTGGGGGTATCAGTATCCGACGTTCCAGAAGACTCAGTTGAAGCAGTTGCACAAATTCTCACGTCATTTCGAGGCCATTCGATGTATGTCCCCACGGCCTCAGCAACATTATCTGCTCCAGCACATGGAACGGGAAGCACATGGGAGGGCACTATGGCTTCAGTGACTTCCACGACCACATTCCTAAATTCAACATTCCTACCATGCAGGTGTCCTTTGTGCAATTCATGCCCCCTGGCAACAACCACACCCTCAGAGAGAAGGTTTTGCAAGGTTCTTTTCATGAAACATACATGACATACGATTAGTAAGGAACACCAAATGACATACAGGTAAATGGCGCGGACGCGCAATTTACAGGTAAATGGCGCAGCCGCGCCATTTACCTGTAAATGGCGCGTCCCCGCCATTTGGTGAAACAGCGCAGGCGCGCTGTTTACACGTAAGTGGCGCGGCAGCGCCATTTAGGGAAACAGCGCGCAAGCGCCATTTCAGCTAAAATGTAATGGAACTTTAAACTCTAAACCCTAAACCTGCGACAGAGCTATATAATTTCTATGATATTAAGCTATTAGACAAGACTGTAAATCTATATGAACTATTACTAACACCTTGCTAGCCTATCTACACTAATTGGAGCATAGCTACTTTAACTGTAGTATACTCAAACATAACACCCTCACAATATAAGTATATCTACACTTTAAAACCGATCATTTGCTCAGAACCAACACAATCAAACAAAGTAGCCACTAACCTGGAGGTCATTGTAGTCTGAGGATCTGCCATCGAATAAATTGAAGAACGCGTGCAAACTTTTGAAGATCGCCTAGAATGCAAGAGCGCCTACTAACTGTTGAAGAAGCGACTGCAAAGAAAGTGAAGCGCCTGCAATGCAAGTGAAGCACCTGCAAGTGAAGCGCCTGCAAAGCAAGTGAAGCGCCTACGAAAATAATGAAGCGCCAACAAAGCGCCTGCTAACGAAGTCTGAAAAACCAACGCCGAAAACAGAATAGGCGGCTTATCGACGCCCTGCTTTGTCTTCCAAGCGCTCTCAGGCACAAGTACCTGTGAATATTGATGCGAGGACCATCTTTGTACCTGCAGGCTTTATACATAGAGTTGAGATAGCGAAAGGTCGCATTTATGAAGGAAAAATAGCGGGCAGACGGGCGGCAAAAATTTTGAATTTCAAAAATAGGCGGGTGGAAAATTTGAATTACAAAAAAATGCGGGCGGAATATTTGAATTTTAAAAATTTGTGGCGGGCGAAAATTTTGAATTTCAAAATTTTAAGGGTGGGCGGAAATTTTAAATCTCAAATTTTTGAGGACGGGCGGGCAGCGTGTCAAAAATCCAAATTTCAAAATTTGCGGCCCTTTTTTTTTCCTCAAAATTTCAGACGTGAAACTGCGCGGGCGTGCCATTTCGGAATTTCATTTCCGGTTTACTTACACGCGGAAATTTTTTTTTTTAGAACCTCATTTCCTTTTTCTCGTCTTCAGCTTCCGCCTTCCAGCCTTAGCCTTAGCCTGACCCGGCGCCTATCCATCACTCATCATATACGCTTTCTCTCTCCTATTCAAGCTCATTCTCTCACTAGCGCCTTTTGACCCGGGAGCGCCATTTCAAAAAGTAGAGTAGATTAAAGATGCATTATATTTTCCTCCGGTACAATACAATGGTATGGCGGTTGTAATCAGAGAACTGGTTTGGGGTTAGTACGGTCTCTTGTTTTTTTATGTTTTCTTGCTTATTTTAAAGTAGTGTAGCAGTAGCTTAATGGCGCGGGCGCGCCATTTCTGTTTGAAGTACCAGTGGCATCAAAGCCACCGGTAATTCTGATCAAAATGGCGCGCCCGCGCAATTGCGTTAAGAAGTATGTTAAGTAGGTTTTGCTAGTTAAAATGAGGGCTGTGTGTGAAATGGCGCCGCTGCGCCATTTGGGTGAAATGGCGCCGCTCCGCCATTTGCATCTAATATCTGAAATGGCGCCGCTGCGCCATATACGTGCACACAAATGGCGCAGTGGCGCCATTTCACACAAATGGCGCAGCGACGCCATTTCACATACTAGATGCAAATGGCGCAGCGGCGCCATTTCACACGAATGGCGCAGCGGCGCCATTTAACTCTGTCTTGAACCTTTTTCATTTTCTCGTTGGATTTGATGCAGTTATCACAGTCAGGGCCCAAAATGTGGTTACCCGGAAGACCCTTGTCATGGGCGGCAGGCCTTGGTGCATGGAGATCGTCAGGGCTACACCCTTGACAGACGGTGTCGATCCAACAAAAGGAGACAAGAGGCGGGAGCTTTGCCTCCTCGTCAAGTCTAGGACGGGAGATTCAGGGGAGAAGTCGGTGTCCCAGATGGGCATCATTGTAAACATGAGAGAAGTCAAGAAACAGAACATGCTTGACTTCCTTGGCTGCACTATCGAGGATCCTGTGAATGCCACCATTGATCTGTACTGTATGGACTGGCAGACATATCCAACAATGATGGAGTCAAGCATCAAAGACCAGCCATTGTCAGCCAAAAGAAAAGGTTGGCCATTGCCTTCATACGAATCAAGGGAAAATGCCCAAATCAACAGGACAATAGAAATCCTTAAAGGATTCGGCATATTGCGAGGAGCTCTGGACACGTCCAAGAACTCCCCGTCCTACATTGTCAGAGCCAAGACCTCAGGCAATATGGCGGCCCTCATGGACACTAGATGGTTGGAAGGCGAGGTTGCGAGAAAGAATAAAAAGGAAAAACCTGCGGCCAGAGTTGCCAAATAGAAGCCAACAGAAGTAGTTGAGCAGGTTGGAGGGGATGAACGGGTTGAACAGGTTGATCAAGATGGAGGGGCTGACCAAAAGGCAGAAAGTAATTCATTGAGTGCAAGTCCGGATCGTAAACTGTCTCCATTGTAAGAACAAGAACTGTCTGACTCCGAAAAAACAGTGAGCGATTCAAAACACCAAGAGCAACCCAATGTGGCAGCTTCAACAGTAGATAGCGTTCCGGCAAAAAGGAAAAAGGAGACCGCTAGGGAGACAAAGGCAAGAAAGCAGCGAAAGATGGAAAACCTCCAGGTGCCCACAGAGTTAAGAATGGACCGGGCAGTCGAGACAGAATTGGCAGAGGAGACGATGGCTAAGATACAAGAACACGGCCATATGTTTCCTCTTGGCATCACCTACACGAGAAAGGTGTCCATTTGGGATCTAGAAGAGGCACCACCTAATATGACTGCCAGAGTCGTCAACCCGGAGCACGTCAGGTCGCTTTGCCATTCGTTTGCATCAGATCCACATCATGTCTTCACTCCAGTTGTCCCCTTTGATCCAGATACAAAGGAGTTACTGCCCTGGTCACAGGAATCAGAGCTTGCAGGAAAATGGTTCTACATAATAAATGGCAACCATTCCGTCTCTGCTGCACGGCTTGTTTGCAGTAAGCTGGGGAGAGAAGATTCCAGAACAGAACTCAAAAATATTTACGCGTTTAGATTATGCAGAGTTCTATCTAGGAATATTAGTGATCTAGATCTGCTTCAGCTTTCTGTGGATGTCAACGACATTGTGGCGAAGATAGTCTTCAAGGAGCCTTATGCAAATCAGATACACCACCTTCGGAGGCAGTATCAGGAGTGCGGTAGACCAGCACCAGCCGGAAAAGGACAGTCACGAAGTGACAAGTACAAGGTATGTTCTCGCCTGCCTAACCATAGTGTAAGGTCAAATGGCGCAGTGGCGCCATTTGGCGTCAAATGTCTAACACTTCTAACAAAATAAGTTTTGTTTCAGCACTACCTTCAAATGGTAGAAAAGATTCTCCGAGGCAAACACACAAAAGACGTCAACAGGTTCGTCTTCATGCCGGATGAAATTTATACTATCTTCCGCCAAATGTGGAACAAATGGAAGAAGGGTGAGCTGAAGGACAATAAGGGTCAAGCTATAGTAATCAATTGGGCAAAGGACAAAGATTACTTTAGCGAGAACTATCTCAGGTGCATGAGAGGCTTAGACTATGAAGATTGTAGAACAGTCCTACAAGAAGCTGTCAATGGAGATATCTATGTGAAAGTCACCTCAGATTACAAGGGTGATAGCTTTTTCAAGACCAGAGCACAAAACTTGAGAATTATGGCATACATGAAAAAGGAGATACTGCACTTTATCTCAGATCAGTTAGGCGTAAAGTACAAAAAGTTCGAGGACTTAAGGAAGGGGTTCGAGGGCTTCTCTGATGGTTGCATCTTGGGTTGGGGGGTTATTTACCATAAGTGGGTCTCAGAAGGAATACTTAAAGACGGAGTCCATGGTAACATGCCCATCTCCTTAGGCAGAACGATTCGGAAAATGATTAAGCCAGAGGATGAAAAAGAGTTGCCAAGGTTTTTCTTGGAGTGCGTTCCAGCCAGTGGCATTTCTCAAGAAAAAAATTCTTTTCCTGCCAGCATGATCTGTCTTGATGCGAGGCAGATTGCTCCGCTATTGAAGATACCATATCCAAGTTCTTTGATGCCGCATCACAGATGACAGAAGTAGAGACATACTGGATTCTTTGTTTTGTCTGGCCGGAGCATACCTCTCTATTTCTTAATGGCCTTGAAAGACTAGAATCCAGGTCCAGAGTGTTTGTAGGTGTTTATGAGGAAGAAACTGGACCCTCGGGAGGTGCTAGAACAAAAGAACCACATGCTCTTGTTTTGGCAACGCATCAGAGCCTGATGAAGATCTGGACCTCAGGTTCTATGGTGACCATCCTCGTAAAACACCTGAAGTTCCTGCTACTTTAAAAGTGGCCATTGGAAGTGAGGCTGACAATATGGCTAAGAAGCTTATGCAGGACAGATTCAAATACGGTTGGCAGGGTATGGATGGAGAGTATCTTGCGCACAAACAGATCGGTGCTGCTACCTAGTTGATAAGCTCTGCCCTCCAGGTAACATCGTCCTTGATTTCTTCTCCTCTGACGCTTTTTCTAGGGCTGCACTACATGTTGGTAGGATCAGTGTGACATACGAGCATGATCTAGGAAAGATTAAATGCATACAAGGCATTCTGGGTCGGATCGAGAACATCCTATACCCCTTGCTTGCTCCAGAGGCCATTAATACACGCACACCTTTGAGACTGAAAGGTGTAGAGGCTGGAGAGACCTCTGGTCCCAAAGACTTTGTAGACACGGCGGCATCAGGATCAGGCGGTGGTAACGCAGAGGATGAGATTGTTGATATGAGTAAAATCAACCCAGATGATTTTACAAAAGTGGACGATGACCAATTTGATGACGCCTACTAAAAGGCATTGTAAACTAAGAATTATTTGATCAGCAAGGTCTTTTCTTTGTACATTCCCACTTGTATATAATGAAATAGCGCAGCTGCGCCATTTGTAGGCTCATTAAATTTTACCAAATGGCGCAGCTGCGCCATTTGTTTTATGATTTAAACGGCGCGGCCGCGCTGTTTGCCTGGCCTAGTTGGTGCTTTTGTACATAAAATTTGCCTGACTTTATTTCTACCACTGCTTGTTGTATGTTTTTCTCTTTAAATTTTTAACAAATGGCGCCATATTTTTTTTAAAAAAATAAGGACTGTCGCGCCATTTCAACTAAATTGTAGCGTTTGGTAGGATATTTGCCAACCTCTTCATTAAATAGCGCCATTTTGCTTCCTAAAAGTGTGAAAAAAGGGGGAAGAAACTAATTTCGATACAAAATGGAATCACGAAATTTCCATATTTAATGAAATTGTGCTTCTACATATGAATGATAAACATCAAAAAACATTGTTTCGCGTTATTGTTGGTGCCAAGAATTATATTAGCTTCAAATTCCTGCCTTGTAAACAATTGCCATGCCGAAAGAGACCTCCATTTGTAGATTTAATTTTTATAAAGCATGCAATTGAAAGTTTAGTTACGGCTTTAGCTAATGGCATCTAGTGGACTTTCACACTTGTCATACATATTAATATGAACATTTGACAGAGTAAGATCCAGACCCATGCCATTTGCTGAAATGTGTTCATGCAGTTGTTTCCCCTCACTTAAAGATTTCATAACAGCAAAAACATCAATGATGGTTAAATAAGTAACCCTATCAAGAGCAATACCTGGTTTACAAGCTTCCATACTGAATGCATGCTGTGAGCAAAGTATTCCATGAGACAATATCATGTTTCGGCATGTTATCAAACAAGCATCACTTTCTAAGCATCCACATCTAGTGTATGTTCCATGATATTCCATTTCTCCTCTATATGATAAAATACTAGAAATGCTTCTTGCAAATCACTGCATTTGCCATACATTCTAATTACTGATTACTGGATTTTGTGTCCTCAATTGAAATATCTATCCTAACTAACATAAGCCAAAACTATAAATGCAAGTTGACCTTTTGCTACTAGTGTCCAGAATTTGCCCTTTTGCTACTGGTGTGCAGAACCACCTAATTGAGCTCTGAATCTTTATTTTATCTCAGATTGTCGATGCCCTCCTCAAAACTGTTTCAAGCCCAAAGCATATGAATTAAATGCTTAAATTGCTGGTGCACTGGTTTGCCCAACAAAAACACAGAGAAACCTAAGATTACTTACCTTCTCAAGAAAGCATCTGGAAACAAAAAGCTTGTTCCTATGCTCAGGACATGAAGCCATAAACGCAGGGGAACCTCCAATAAGGCTGCCGGAATCGCCTCCAGCGGATGGCAGGCGAAGCTTCAAAGGGATTTGGCAGTCGCCCATCATTTGTTACGGATAGAAAATGGTTATGATGAGATGAAGGGGCGTTACCACAACAACGCCCCCACCACGCTTTTATCCATTTGCCTTAGGCCCAATGCCTTTGTATTTTTGGCTGAACCCGGCGGTCCCGTTCACGCTTTTTTATTGATGGTTTATCAAAGGAGTAGATTATACCAAAATGAGTTTCCAGTGTATCTCAAAAGTTTCCGGCGTGCAAGAATCTAAAAACCTTAGGCTCAACATTAGATGAAAAAATATAAAAAGTTTTTCACCGCCGGAAATACAACTAGTGATTGTGGCCGTCAGATAGTTAGATATGCTTAAAATATGCTCAAAATGCTCAAAACCCGCCCTCTCCCTAACGAATTGCCCCCCTTAACAGGGGGCAATCCAAAAAATCAATTAAGAAGCATATACAAGAACAAATCGACTTCAATATGAAGCAAGAATTAAGCAAATCACCCATTTAAAATGAACACAAGACAAGGGATAAATGAGCATGACAGCTTGATAGAGTGAAGAACCAAGACATAATGTTGAAAATTTGTGATGTTCATGAAGCCGTGGTCCAATAGAATGCCGCTTGAAATATATCTAAAATAACAAAAACATGGCAGCTTGAAAGAGCGAAGAAGTAAGAAAAAATGTTGAAATTTTTATCCATAGACATGAAGCCACAATCCAATTCGAATATGGCTTGACCAGATCTAAAAGAACAAAAAACTCGAAAATGAAACATGTTAAGGAACCATTAGTCATGTCGAAATCAACAAACAAGCATATACAAGAACATATCAAGTTCAATATGAAGCAAAATTGAGCAAAACATCCATCTGAAATGAGCATAAGCCAAAGGGGCGAGGAAGAACATTTGCAAACTAGTGCGGGGAAGAACATCCGCCCAAACAACACAACAAAGAAAACAGGGTGGGGAAGAACATCTACCTAATCAGAAAATATCAAATGCACGAAAATTTAATTAAGCCATAGCTAGAGATCATCTTTCGCTTCCCTTCACATGTCAAGTTCTGGAAGAAGTGGCTGAACATGAGATATATTCTTTTACAGATAAGTTTTTGGAGCCATGGCTGCCCAAACACAGTGATCAAGAACACAAGAAGATTGATGAGTGCAAAACAAAGCCAGCTACCCCTTGGCCCGCACCCCCACACCAGCCTATCGACAGCAATCACCACCACCACCACCACCACACAATCCACCACACAGGAGCAGTCACAAATAGAGCACCACACAAAAGCAGATGCAACCACCACATCCCATCCACATCACACGACAACAACCCCACACACCACATTCCATACACATGACACAAGAATGGATGCAGTCACCACACCTATGGACACTAGGACGCAACATCACACAATCGGCATGCAATAGACTGGAGGCGATTCCGCAACGCCCAAGCCATGATCAGGTCGAACTGTAGCCATCATCACGAAAGCGTCGGACGATAAACGAGCAGGACACAATGCTGACAATATTTCTGCAATGTTAGGGCTCTTGGGTTCATTCAGTATCTGTGTCATGTCATAAGTTTGAGTCCAAATAGACAATAACACAAAATGACGAAATAGAACCGATGAAAACACACTCTCGGGCCAACGGAGGGCAACCCCTCATGCGCAGCACCTTGTTTATGAAGTCATGGAACAAACATTTAGGTTTTTTCGACTACATCCTTTTCTGTTAGAGTTTGAATTGAGAAAGTTTGCATTAAAATGCCCTCCATAATAATTGGGTTTAGAACTAATTCCAAGTTAGTGAAGAGAAATGTTCGCGGCGGCCAAGGCCGCCGCGATAAATTTCTTGTATAAATAATTGATATACTTTTTGATGTAGTAACAAAAGGCATTCTACAACTTATTCTTAAGCTATCATGCCATAAGTAAAAATAGAAATGCTCACAACTTCTTCCATCTTTGCCCGTCAAAATGCTTTTTAAGAAAACAATTATACTTTGAGCATGTTATACAATATTGAACTTCCCTCTTTGTTCTGTTCGTTGGATCTTGGAGTTCACTCCATTATTGATGGAATCTATTGATGGTGCAATTTATCTACTGGAGTGTAAGGTAATGGGATGCATGGAATCCTTCAACTGAAAAATGATAACATATAGCAAATTTCATTTGAGGATGTTGACAAAATTAAATTAAATGTTTTCTGTCCTTTTTTCAGCAAACTTGTATAACCTAATGTACAAGATTCCCTTGAATTGTCCACATGTCATGTCACGTCAGTCAAATCTATTCTAAACCATTAGATTCTTGTGAGGAGGACTCGCGATACGCACACCAAACGTCGGATAGATGGGCGATTGTTATAATAGGGCATAACACCCTTATTCCAAGGTGTTATCGCTCTCTTCTCCATCTTGTCCTTTGATGACCATTTTTTGCTAGCAATTAGAAGATAAATAATTGGATCCAATTTCTTGAAGAATAGCTTAATTCCAATGATAAATTTCTGAATGATTTTGAAGGTGGAGCGCAATTGCCACTTGGGCTGATTATCAATCCTCTTCAAAAATTTTATTTCCTATGAAACATAGTAAAAACATGAAAGAGTTTGGTCCTTAAAAATTTGCAATCTTGCATTTTGATAATCTTTAGGATGAATTGTGTAAAGGATACAATACACATTACCTCAAAGGTGCCTTTAAAGGTGCTGGATTGTTTGTGATCCCATTATCAAAAAAGTTTTTAGCTTAGAACATTGTTGTTGCAGTTATGAGCTTGCACATGCAATGGTGCCTACAGTGCCTATGGCCTTATCCATAAATGATTGCATGGAGTAATTTGCTATCGGAATAGTTCTAAGTCTTCATTTTCATAAATTCCACCACATTCACAAGCTAGGCCTAAGATTTCACTGGGTTTAGAGGGCAACCTATCTTGCATCACCAACTTGTTGCCAATGACTGCATGAAAAGTTCGAAGCCCTAAACCTTAATTAAACTAAAACCCTAGATTCGAAGCCCTAAACCTAAATTAAACCAAAACCCTAGATTCGAAGCCCTAAACCTAAATTAAACAAAAAAAAACCCTGCAGGCCAGACGAGCCCTAAATACTGATGTAACTTATAAAGCTGCGAAAAGGAAGCTCTTCTCCGGTCTTCTCCGAGCAAGAGGTAGGTTTACAGATTCTGTTTGTTTGGTCTGCTTTCTTTTCCGACTTGTTTTGCTGTGCTGAGCAATGCAAATGATGTACAACCGTGATCCAACTCCTATTTTTCCATGAGGCTAAACAAACATTCGAGCTTTTTAAATCTGATGTGTTGCTCGACCACATTATTCTGTTTTCCGGTGATGACAAACGATGACGAGTCTGAGTCTGGTCGCTGCTTCGAGTTTTTCTTAATCTTATTGGCGATGTTCTATTGTCGAGAAGGATTAGGGTCTCTTGAAGTAGCGAGGCTGGCTTGCTGGCCACTCTGAAGCAAATTGAGGCATTTGTCTGAGGATATTTCTCTTCTAGTATTTTGTCTCTTAGTTTCTGGGCTTCTGTTCCTGTTTTGTTGTGTTATACTCTTTTTGGGCTTGAATGATGAGAATAACGACGGTCTTCTGAGCCTTCTGTGATGGTTAAATCTTTGAGACCTGAATGCTAGCAAATTGCTCTGCATCTCTGTTGACATGCATTGTACTGAGGGCTTTCATACAAAGATGTTGCGTGCTTGTTGCATTCATTATTATTATTATTATTTTTTTGTCAAATCTAGCTTCTGAAGAAGGCACATAGAAAATATTTCTATAAATGAGTGAAAATAGCTCCTCTTTTGGTTTTGGTCTCTGCGATGCCACGTTCAAAGTAAGAGATGCTATGAAAGTAAAGGGAAGTCTAGTTTTCTGTTTTTAATAATATCAATAAACTTGAAGATCGAAAACTGGAAATGACAACTGGTCTGAAAATTGAAAAAACGGTGATATAGTTCCTTAAAAAAAATCTGAATATCGAAGCCTCTAAGTGACATCAAACTTGTCTGAAAATTAATAAAACCTTGATGAAATGACATCAAACTTGTCTGAAAATTGAGAAAACATTGAAATACTAACTAACATGACTGTGTTAAGTCCATGTATTGCGAGATCATATCCCTGTGTGCGATTACATGCCTGCAAAGTTATATCTCCCACTTCGACGTTAGAAATGACAAATCTTTCAAAATAAACATTAGACATGAAAATAGAGGGGTCTAAAGGGAAGTGACTGAAAATAGATAAATAAGTTCTTTAAAAAGTGGGATTCCCATCTTGCGTAACCATTTTCAGGGCAGTGCTGTTTGTTTCTGCTAGTGGGCAGTGCTGGACGCAACATTGGTTGCAAGTAACTGAACATAGATGAATGAAAATAAAAAGATTGAACTGTGGGTGGATTCCCATCTCACTGATCAATGTCAGGTCAGTGCTGTTTGTTCCTGCTGGACGCAACATTGGCGCTGCTTATTCCGCTTATCTAATTTATGTCAGTGCGTATTTCTGCGCTCAGCTGTAGTCATTTTTCTCCCTTCTAGTCCCCTGCATCTTCCAATCCAAGTATGTATTGGGGCTTAGGATTTGGTTCCTTCTCTTTTAGATCTCTATAAGATTTTATCCGTCCAGATTGGTCTCTCGCAGATGTTCATTTTGGAGACTAGGTTTACCAAATTTTAGATTTGTTTGTATTGCAGTTTTAGACATTCCTTTAATATGATTGGCACAGATTATATTACGAGGGTTGCCAACCTATATATGGCATATCTAAAAGTACAAAGTAAGATGTATCCCATTCGGTTACTGGGGGTAGGTTCTGCTCAATTGAGTGCTGTATCGTCTTCTGTAAATCAAGTTAAAGTGCACGAATTTGACCGATGGCATAAATAAAGTTATTAGCCTGACTTCCTTTTAGTGGCATAATGTTTGGACTTTTTTCTCGTTAGGTGCTCTAATTTGTGTTGTTTAATTTTGTACATCACAGATCTTCATCAAATGTTAAGAAGTACTTTCTGATAACTATGATCATGGTCTTTACTGGTGTAGTTTGGCGTAGATGGGTTGCCTCCGGTCGAGCAACCCCTCGAATAACCAATATCCATTTGCCTAATCCTTATACAGTGAGTGAAATGCTTTTCCTTCTGTCTCTACTTAATGTTTGAGTCTAAAGTTTACCTCAAACTTATAGTATGAGGAAGGATTGCGGTCTGGACATTGTGATCCTGGAATATTAACTTCATTTGCTTACAAAACTTTTAGGCTGAAATGGAGTTTGAAGATGGGCGGAAATTCACTTTTCCTGCTGAGTTTTTGAGAGTGCAAAGTCCAGCAGCTGATAGCAAGCGTGGGAAAGCGAAGGTATTGGATGAAATTTTGTGTGTTAATCATGCCATCATATGTTCCTTTTCTTGCGCAAAGTGGTTTCTGAAAGAAGGCATGTGGAAATGATGACCGTGGATGCTATGGTTCTTTTCTTGTGCCAGGTGATTTCTGGAAGAAGGCATGTGGGAATTATGGCCATGGATCTTGTTGGGAATTATGGCATCAAGTAAGAATTATTGATTATATGGTGAAATATATTGCTTAATGCTATATATGTTTATCAATGTTATCATATATCACTACAGAAATTGGCAAAATGTGAAATATGTTCTATTGGTACTTGCACCTTGTCAGACATTACTTAAGGTCCTTATTTTGAAGCCATTGTTTTATCACAAATTTGATTAAATATCATGGGATTTCTTATTTGCACGTCAAAATTATTTGCAAGTTGAGTTGAATTCGTTCATGGAGACCAAATGACTTATGGCCTAAGAGAAAGTTGCTTCTTAAGATGCACATTACATTAAGTCAAATTTTCTAAGTAGCATCTATGCCTTTGGTTTGGATGTTTGGTACCTTTTATCTTGATACTTGAAGCTGAGCTGGAGTTTACTAGGCAGGCAAAGGAATAGGGCATGTACTTGATGTATTTGCCTTTACATGTGACTAATACTTTCTATTACTTTCAGAATCAAATTCGATGATTTACATAATACTGGTATATACACATGGGAATTTTTGTACAATCTTGGAGAAAGAAAATTCTCATTGATGAAAAGTTATATTCAATCATTAAGGCAGCACGGCCTTCGCAGAGACCCTTAGGTGATGGATATGTTGTGAGTATTCTCTTGGTCTTATCTTTAAAAACTAGAATTTCGTGGTCTTGTTATAATAACTTGAGAAGCTTCTGTTTATGTGAAAGCAGGTTCACCTCTGGTTGCCTTTCCATGTTGGAAAAACTAGATATTTTCTTGAAGGCTAAAAGATTATGGCCAGTATGCTATCTATAAGAGGTATGAGTGGAACAATGAGCATGATCAATATTAACAGGTGGCTGCCTCTCACAGCTTATTATAATTGTTGCCTGCTACACCTTTTAGCGACTCTTACCTGCCAGCATCAGAACCTTTTCGTTGTCTTAAATAAAAGCTAAGGATATCGTATCTGGACAAAGAGATATCCAGGGATATGATTTGAGAGCTGCATTGTATAAGGCTTTCTAACCAGGAGCACATTACAGCAACTAGTTTGAAGCCCCTTATTTGTCAGGTTGGATCATCTGTCATGTCCAACCCTGACCATGCCTTTTATATGTCATGCTCAAGGATGCGTAAAACGGATTAAAACTATAGAGGTCCAAAACAGGCCCTGTATGATGCAAGAAAATCAGATTTTATTTTTTATGATTTGACTGGCTTAATAGATGAGCTGTCCTATTAAGGTGAATTGCATATTGTGCAGGTTTTAGGACCGATTCAATTGGATTGAGGAGAAGAATAGACGGGAAGAAGAAACTGTTGGTATGCCAGAAGGAACCTATTCACGACAGTTGCAATGGATGATGTAAAGTTCTGGCCATAAACGTTTTGCTGGTGTAGTGGTTCATTCATCAAAGGAATAGACATTTCATGGCAAGTTACATTAAACATCTGGACACGTGTTTAAGCAGGACAGGCAACCTTGCGTCTCTTACTTATATTGCACGATCATAGTGTCTGAAAGGATTTCACTTATTACTGAATTTTGGAGCAAACAAACAGGCCTATGCTTCTGAGGGATCTTTAACCGAACCAAACTCTGTTACATCTGCCAACCCCACACATTTCAATGCATTAAAGTATCCTTTTTAGTAATATTATCTGGCAAATAAGTTCTTTAGCTACTTGCAGTGCTTGCTGCAGCCAAGGTGCTTATTGCAGCCAAAGTCTTATATTATGTGACTTTTTTGAGATGTCAGGAGCGTGGAGCCTTGTTGACATCTCAGGAATGTCCCCTAAATGGATATTCCTGTAACATGGAAACCAGTTAAGAACCATTTTGCGAACTGTAAAAAACCAAGGTCAACAATCGGAATGCTAGGTAAAACTGCAAGAATCACATGTAAATCTTCGAAATGCAAGGTAAAAATGCTGGAGTAGCAGGTAAACAGCCGCTGCGTAAACCGTCGTTTGCTGGAAATTCCTCGATTTTTCTATGTTTGTTCATTATAGGTAATTTTGGGGTTTACGGGTGCTGGCGGCGCTGCCGCCATAACTTCCCCTGCAGTGGCGGCGGCGAGCAGCAGAGCTCCGCCATAGCTCTCGGTTTGCATCACCATAGCCGGTTTGCTCGCCATAGCTCCGGTTCAGCGTCGCCATAGCAACGTCTCTATAGCATACATATAAGCGTTAGCGGCCAGAGGTTCGATGTCTCTATAGCA
Source organism: Isoetes taiwanensis (assembly GCA_021234155.1). NCBI lineage: Eukaryota > Viridiplantae > Streptophyta > Lycopodiopsida > Isoetales > Isoetaceae > Isoetes > Isoetes taiwanensis. The sequence continues at coordinate 28,791,879 of JAJEKV010000004.1, forward strand.
TACATATAGCGTTAGTTAGCGAGAGGTTGATGTCGCCATACTTTCGAGCTTGAGAACTTCATCGATTCAAACCATATGGGAGCTTCAAATGGAGAGATTCAGAGCGAGGCAAACAATGAGAGTTGGCGGCATAGATTTAGAGCAAGGCAAGCGAGGGGTAGAATAGGGCAAGCAGGGGTAAAACAAGGTAGAACGGGGAATCTTGTTATAGGATCCATTTTGAAGCTTGTTTTTGAGGCCTTTTACGTAATCAAACTCCACAATCATCTATTATTGCGGGGATCCTCGCCCGGAAGCTTGAGATCTTGCAATACGGCTTCTATCGTCTGTTTAAAGAACGGTTTGGTATGCATTTCTCTTGTTTTGCTTTGAGTCTTAGCTTTTTGTGCGATTGGACTTGTTATGCTGTGCATTTTGTTCTTAATGCATCCATTTCTCTTATAATTAATTTCTCTTATAACCAAAGCATTTGTTCTTGGATCCGCAAACAAGAATAGAACGGGAGATCTGCTCTTGAAATAGGCTAGAAACAGGGGCAAAAACAAGGTCGAGAATTTCCAACAAACTTCTTTTTTACGGCTTGGTAGCCGAACCAATTTCGGGGTTCCGGTCGGTTACCTAGCACATAAGTCCATCGGAGCAGGAAGATATTTTTTGATAACATTCTTGGTTTGAAACAATGACAGATGGCGTGGCCAGGAGGACAGAATCGATGGTTTTTTCTTGGGCTCCAATGGAAACCTCCCCAACTTTCCTTGGAAACCTCCCCAACTTTCCCTGGAAACCTCCCCACCTTTCCCGGAAACCTCCCCAACTTTCCCTGGAAACCTCCCCAACTTTCTCCATATAAGAAAACAGGGGAGGTTTCCATGGAAACCTCCACCTTTCCGTGGAAACCTCCCCAGCTTTCTTGGATGACCTGGGGAGGTTTCCAATTAAGAAAACAGGGGAGGTTTCCATGGAAAGGTGGGGAGGTTTCCATGGAAAGGTGGGGAGGTTTCCACAAAAGAAAAAAAAGAAAAGGCTCTCTAAATTTGCACGAAGACCAAGACTAGCCCCGTGCATCTCGGTGGTTGCCAACATTAATGACTATTTTTTTTTTTAAAATATTTTATGGAAACCTCCCCAACTTTCCAAAGAAACTAGGGGAGGTTTCCACAAAATGTCTATAAAATTTCAAAGTGAGCTATTTCTTGAGCCAAAATTGTTTAAACTAGTGGGATATACTGGCGCAAAATTGTTTAAACTAGTGGGATATACTGGCGCAAACTAGTGGGATATCTTCGGGCGTGAATGGGGGTTGGAGACCATGACAAGAGAAGATCTACTTCAGCCTTGTATTTCAATTGGAAAAGTGTGATTTCATGGCGAGCAAGCATCGATCAATTACAGCGCCATCGGTAAAAGGAGGGTACATTCAACATTATCACATCGGCCCAAGAACCAACTTTATTTTCTTTGCGACAATAGAAGTGCCATAGCATCGGCTCGATCTACAATGCAAGAACAAGACATAGATACTCGTTATCATTCTATAAGGGAGCAAGAACAAGACATAGATACTCGTTATCATTTTATAAGGGAGCAGGTACAACAAGTGATCACTTACAACATTGTTCATCATTTATAAGGGAGCTAACAAGTGATCAACTTACAACATTGTTTAACCAATGAGATGCGGGTATCTACGTATAGACAAGTTGCAGCAAACTCAATATATTCTTCCATGACAAGAAATTTCAAGCAGAACTGAATATATTCTTCCATGACAAGAAATTTCAAGAAGATCCAGGCTGATGAGGGACTGTTAGAAACAATGAATCAATAGGATCTTGCATGTGTCCCTCCATGCCATATTTATAGTCGTAATTATTTAGGGAAGACTCGCATATGTCCGATGCTTTTGTATTATGTTCTATATTTCTATTCTCAATCAAAAAATCCAACTACATATTCTCCAAAATCCAACTACACATTCTCCACCGTCTTTGTTTTGATTATTTTTAAAGACATCTCATGACCAACAATGTTTGCTTCAATTTATTGAAGCAAACCAAAACACGTAACTTTTTTTTTTTTTTTTTTTTTTTTTGAGGGTACGAAGGTATGATTTTCTATTAATAAAAAGTGGTCCAAGACCTTATTACATAGTGGCCCAAATGGCCTTATAGGAAGAAGTAGCACATGGTCACCAGATAGGAAGCATCAGTTTCATAAAAAAGCAGCTGTCAGGCTAAGAAAGCACCATACAATAATGTCTGTGTACTCTGATTGAAGCACCTTCAATCTCTTCCCTATCATTTACAAGAGGATATAAGCCTCTTCTCTCGTCTCATCCAGTACTAAGGGACTTGGTCCTCTTCCAACCATATCAAGTACTATGGGAAGTCCGCTACATTAGTGGAGCCCTACTAGAAACATGCATCCAGACTATGAAGCATACTCCCGAAATATATTCCTGGAAGCATAGATTTTTCAGCATGGATAACTTGACTAGAAGTGCACTCTTAAAAGTTCAGTCTCTTCTCCCATCCATAATACTACAGGAGATGTAAACCCTTTCCATCAGTACATTCCTGCTAGCTTGAAGCATGCCCCGAAAGATTAAAGCAAAAAAATACATTACGTACTAAGGAGAACTCTCTCCATCTTCTCATAAATGAGGTACTACGAGTGGTTCTCAAAGGATGTACATCAAACCCAAGCACCCACCACTTCACTTTTGCAACTGCCTTCAACCTCTTCCTTGCAAGAGAAGTACTACAGATCGTGGCCCTATTCCTTGAACAAAACAAAGGGAAGTTACTCACATTCCCTGCAATCATAGGTACTACAGGAGAATGCCTCTTTCATTCCTAGAGAGCATTACCATACGTCTGCCTCCTAGCCATGCAGCCCCACAGATCCATGGCTGCCCCGTCATGACAAATAGGAGTTGCAGTGGACAAAGTATCTGTTTAAATAATATCTGCCTCCTGAAGCACACCCCGAAAGATTTGAAGACATTACCATTTAAGTAGTAAATGTGTTGCAGCTACAAGAGACACAGGTCTCCCGTCCTGTATTTCTTGCTTTACCAATCTGCCATGTACGGGTCACCATGACATCCTCGCCAGCTGGGATGGAGATGGGGTGATGCTATACCCTTACAAGCTTATCTCAGCAAACAACACAGAAGCTTTGGAGCATTGTCATTAATCCAACAAACTAACCAGTACACATGCAGAAGTATAGACACTGTCCAAAACTGAAAAATATTACTGAAATCTGCCCTTAAGGCTCTAACAGCAGTTTCATGAAAAGCTATCTGTTAGACTAGCTGGTGCTCAATCCGAATCACTTAGAAAATACATAAAATCTCTACTGACTTGATCCAAATCTCATACAAAAAATATCTTCACCAGTGGTTGCGGCATTTACCTTGGCAGAATGAACCTGTTGCACGAAATCCATGGCAGACCAGAAAGCAGAGATCTTGATACACCTAAGGAATCGATGACCCAGCAATAGCAGCAATCTGAGCTGCTCTTCCAGCATCGAACACAAGCAAGAGGAGTCCAAGCAACGGGCGGCCGCCGCCGCCGCCCTACTGTGCGCCTAGGGTTAGGTCGACAGACATTTTTTCCCTAGCAGGCCATTCAAAACACGTAACTTGCATGGTAAATTATGCACATAAAATCTTGCAAGCAAATCTATTTTGATATTGAAAGAAAGTTATAGATAGATAGTATTTGACAGAGAACGTGGATGAAAAGACTTAGCCATAATAAGGAGGAAGAGCTTTATTTAGAGGTAATGGCTTGCAACAACTCGCAAAATAAGCTCATTAACCATGCTGAGAACACGAGACACATTTTTTTAGAAAGAACCGAGAAACATCTACTTACGTCTTGCAGCTGCCCAAATTTCCAAGACCTTGAGCCATGCGAGGGCAGAGGAAATCCTCTCCCACCCACGCCTTTAACATGAGGGCCTGCCTTATTTTAAGTAATAATAAACTCATTTGTTCTTGCCGCAGTCATGCTTCTCGGCCCGGACCCATCAACTTCTATGCCAAGCTATTTAGCGGACATGTATCTCCACAAGGCACATCAACGGGCGGGCAAAGTTGTTAGGCGGATGTGTATCTTGAAAATCTTTATAGAAATATGATGTTAACTCCTAAAGCAGCATAATTAAGTTGAAACCCAATTTGCTGCATCCTAATAAAGTGTTTTGAGGCCAAATAGATAGCCCTAGCTTCTCCAGCAAGGTGAATTACATTGCTTAATGTTTTACTGGTTCCGCCTTCTTATAAATCTCTCTTTCCAGTAAATTTCTTATCCCCAAGATGCAAAAGAATGCGCTTAACATTGGGCCTCGGCCCTCCAAACTTAGCACCAGGCTAGCAAGGATAAGTTGTAAAAAGCACTGCCTACCTGAATTAAATTGTTTACAGGAACAAGGTTACTCTAATGAACCTACGCACTGGAAAATTCCAACATCAATGCATCAAGAAAGTGCAAATAAATACCTTGCTTGTGCGCTTCTGCCTGTTCAATCATGGTAAATTTCTCAGAAGGCGAGAAATTAGATATAGCTCATACATATATAATTATTGGATTGCACTGCTTGTCACCATGCATGCAAACATATAGGTTTGCATGCATTGAGAATTGCCAAATTCAACCTATTAAGACATAGAGCAAAACAGAAATGGAAGCACAACATATGGCAGTAGGTGGAGCAAAACCTTGTGTAGAACTTAAGCACAACCTATTCAGATTAGAACCTAGGGCAAAACCTATGTAATAAATCTATTAAACTTGGAGCAGAATTGTTTGAAACGGGAGTGCAAACTGTTGCAGAATATAGTATAGAAATCCACGAGAAAATTAATCAAATGCAAAATATGTAGCAGAAACTGGAGCAGGACTAGTGACTTTCACTACAAAATTTAGTCCAGACACTATGCGGAATGAAGTTGGATCTACCGCAAAAATCAGAGTAGGACATAGACCAAGCTAGATGCAAAATCTGTACACTCTAAAGCAGGATCGGAGGTGGATTAGATGCACAAACTTAGAAGATTAGAACGAAAGAACATAGAGCTTGACCCATTGCAAAATGGAACAATACTAGACAAGAAAGCTGAATTCGTTGCAGAAGTTTGAGCCCATTTTGTAGCACAACAAAACCTGCTCCAACATTTGCTGTAGACTCGAGTCAAAAAGTTGTGCAAACCTGAATATGGGCGAATTGAAACAATAAAAAATATGGAGTTACAGAGCTATTGGGAAACCGTCAAGACTCCAGCATTATTGATCTATAGGGCATATTATATCAGAACAAAAGCATCCACATTGCAAACACGGTATTACCAGTATATCAATACCATCTTGATATTGTTCCTTGAGCCAGATAAGGAATTTGTCCACCGAATCTTGGTCTGAACTGTCGAGCGGATGAAAAGCCACTTCTAGGCCCTCTTGTTTGAGCTGTTTCCCAGCTGCGAGGCCAGAGTTTATATCTCTGGATGTCAGAACTACAGAAAGCCCATTACTAGCAAGCTGCCGCGTAATTTCAAGACCTATTCCCCTATTTGATCCGGCTACTGTTTCTTTTGTCCACCATCTAACCAGAAAAATTCATGCCGAAGCACACATCTCTGCTAAGCAGTTGATATGTTTTCCAAAAATTGCAATGCTGTTGCGAATGAATGCGTACCTGGATAATGCGTCCTCCATCGCCATAGCTATGGACGCCTCACTCCAAATGAGCGCCAAACATATTCTGAGCCATGGCCATCGACATTAAATTTTGGTTATTATGAATAGCTGCCCGTCATAAAAGAAAAAAAATAATATATTTTTGGGATTTTATGGAAACCTCCCCAGGTTGGAAACCTCCCCAGGCTTTGGCTGAAAGCAGGGGAGGTTTCCATAAGAGAAAATTTGGGAGGTTTCCATTCTTGGGACCCTAACCCAATTCGGGCGTATATAATTTGAGCGGGGCAGAATGGTTAACTGGTTTTTATGAAAGGACCAAGCCAAGATTCAAAGACAACAAAATATCAGAGAATCATAGATGGAGAAAACATATCTTGCCAAGTTGATTCTTGAAGGAATCTTCAAACATTATATTTGCCATTCATTTTTTTGTGTACATTAGATCTTAAATAGTATCATTTTTTAGTACTATTATTATCTATCAAATGATATGAAAAGCTCAGCAGGGGTCCCCACCCCTCAAAGAAGTTTTTGGGTTGCTTGAAGCGCAAAGCTTTGGGAGGTGGGTTGATAGAATATGCCATTTGGAGGGTCTAGATTCAAAACTGGACCTGCTTTATTTGGCATTAGCAAGGTTAGCCAGGGCTACCCTTTGTGAGAGAGCGTTTGGGTATAGCTTGGTCATTTGACCTTCCAACTTTTCGAGAATCAAAATTGAGCTCTTTTGTGGCCATGGCAGGCTGGAAATAACCAAGCAATTTCTTTTTCCTTTCTCCATTCTTCGCACTGATGAAGTAAGAAGCTTAGCTCAAACTTTACCAGAGAGACTAAACGCTTCAAATTTTGCTTTCCAACATAGCATAAAGGTATATGCTGCAGTTTTGCAAACCTGGAAAAGTAGATTCATACAAGTTAAGTTACTGAAGTTTCCTTTCGTGTACAGATCCACGAACTTGCATTGATAGCCTTTTTATAAATTCCCTTGACAAATTTATCTTGCATTATGGAAGATTTGGATAGACTTGCTTTGAATTCCCTTGTTAATATGCATGGTAGGTCTGGTGTGGAAGGCTAATTGATGCAAGTGCAGCTTCAACAAAATAATGGTGTGCCATATCATATCCTGGAAGAATATGATTATGGTGTGTTGTCAAAATGGTCATGAAAGGAAGATCCTTAGACTACTTCAGGAGATAGACTGGAAGGTAAGATGCCAAATTATTTCACTTGGGTAATTATTATGAACGCTTGATCTTGCCTAACTTCCACAGCTAAAGCTAAGCATGTGCAAGCCTTATTTGTTTGCAATGATTTTATTCTTCAAACTGCTAAGGGAAATGCTCTAATTGATATGTATGGGAAGTGCGTATATTTGGAGGAAGCACCACATATAATGTCATCGATCCAAGCCATCAGATCAACATTCTCGGGAGGACGGAAAGCTCGTTCGACTTTTGGATCAACGTTCTCATTCTTTTTGCTTATTTGGTATTCTTCAAAGCTCGCTACATTTGTCTCTTTGTGTCTCTTCTCCATTATTGAGCCATATCATTAGCCTCTTCCGACCGCATCCTTCTATTGGGCCCATGTCCCTTCTCGACACTATTTTGTTTGGGTCTGGCTTTATCTTCGACACGACTTCTATCTTCAGTTGGATCTTTACTCTATCCTTTGGCAGATAGTTTTCTCATCTTAATCTTTTTCATGCATTTGATTTTTTTGCTATGTCCTCTTCTTATACACACAAGCCCCTAGTTGACTATATCTTATTAACTCCACCCCAAAGGTTGATTGGACAAAAGTTCTGCAATAATTGATACTAGTGATTCTTCTACTTGTTGTGTAGTAGGAGTAACTGCAACAACAAGGAACATGAACCTATGAAGAGGAAGCTGGAGGAATTGAACCTCCATTTAGCACCAGCACCTTTATAAGTTGCAGATCATTCCATAATCATAAATGTTCTCTCAAGAATCTGTCATGTTGCACGAAATACCTCAACTCCACACATAGTCCTGCCATAAACAGAAGCACTGAGGCACTGCAAGAAAAAATCGCGGACAAAAACAAAATCGTTGATTTACTCAACTCAAACAAAAACAAAATTATTGTGTCTCTCTCGGCCGCCACATAAAGCAATCTATTCAATTTAATGAGCAGCTATAGATTGAGACTCTCCAATCAGGTTGCGAAAAACAGGGGGTTTCAACCCAGAAAATCCGGTAACTTTTGAAAAAATCCGGTGCCCTTACTTATTCCTTGGAACGTAGTTCCGACAAAAAATTCAAAGAAAGCGGCGAAATAACTATGCCCTTGTTAATTTATAAGCAAAAATTCAGTATCTCTATAAGGGAGTAGGATATTTTTTTTATATACTAATATAATATAATATATGTGCATTTGTATGAAACATATGACTATATGACCGATAACAAATAAATAGATATACCAATCAACAAACCAAAAGAAAATCCCAATCCTTTTTAAGTTACATGCCCTTTTATTGGTACTATAATAAAGCTAGTCCTATAATAAAGTTGGTTGTGCCATTAATAGTTAATAAAGGTGGGTGGATAATTTTTGGTCCCTCCAATTTAGAAAAGGAACGTGGATTTGGATATCAATCCCACCATTCATTCATTTGGAGAGAAAAGTTTGTGGCCTTAGATAGAAGTTAAAGAGGAAAAAATAAGGAAAACAAGCGGAATAGACAAAAGCGGTGCCGGTGGTGTCATCGTGGGACTTCAAACATTGCCCATTGCAGTTCATGGATGGAAGCTAGGAGGATGAAGGAGCAACCTAAGGATCGGGCTTGGATGTCACTGCATTGACTTTCTTCTGCACAAATTTCCTTTCAACAGTAGATCCCTTCTTATATAAAAGCATTGTTCATCAAGAAGCAAGGGTTAGTGATGCAAATTGTTTATAGGGAGCATTCTAAAATCATATAGGGAAAAGAAATTTGTCTAAGCAATCTCTTGCCCACAGGTTCTATGCCTTGAAACAGTCCCCTTTTCATTCAATTCAATTGCATCCGATCTTTGTGACATTGATTATTAGATTTAATCAATGACAAGATCAAACAAAGCTAAGAAACCAAAGGGTGTTCTTGGCCAAAATGTTTTGGATATGTCTAAAAAAGCAAGGAAGAAAAAAGAGATTTAATTAAATGGGACAGCAATTTCGAGTTCCGATGAGAGTGAGGAGGAGCCTGAGGCATTTACTAAACCTTCCTTTCAATATAAATGTGTGGAGAAATGGAAGTGGATGTGCTATGACAAGGAGGAGGATGCAATATTTTGTACTACTTGTGAAGTTTATGCAATTTCAGATTTTATTTTATCACTATCATATCATGTTATTTTGCTCCTCATTTATCCTCCGTAATTTAGTTATTTCCTGTTGATTGTACAGAGAATACTCCATTTCTTAAGGTGGCTCATGAAATTTTAAGACGTTAACACTAGAGTGGTTAGGTGATGGACCAGAAATGGTCCATTTGCAGTTCATATGTAGCCATGGTCTACTAGAAAAATACCTAAAAATATATACACCTCCATTCTTGTGAGTTATGCTCTAGCAAACTCAAGGGGGTCAAGTACCAAAAGCTTCATGTTTACATAAAAAACTACCTCGACAAAACGATTTTTTTCAAATTTTTTTATTACCATGATATTTTTCTACACGAGACAAAGAAAACAACACAAAAAACCACATGTTAATCCGAAGTCTGTGGAGAAAGATAGGGCCATTCAAACATGACAGGGTCAAAACTGCTTTCTGCCTCCTCAGAACCAATTATAGTTCCCAGAAGGCAGTTGTAGTTTAAATACAACAACTTTTACAAGGAAATGCATTTTGAGCTAATATTTGACATGTAAGCAATTGACAAGTTTCTTCGTCCCATAAAAATGTTGGCTGGCCTTGAATTTGACGTTTGGACTTTCACGTTTGATCTCAATTTTAAGTAGGGTATGGTCGCCTGCTGCCGTGACCCCACCTCGGAGCGACGGTAAACCCCCTGTCCCTACGCTGGTTATCGCCATGCAGCCATGGGTATCCCCGTCTACGTGTCGTCGGTTTGTGGCCAGGTGTCGCTATCCAGGGTTCCGTCAACCGAGACACCAGGTTCCATCATCCGTGCCTGTAATGGCCTCTGTCGTGACTGAATGTCCTTGGCACCGTGCCCTGGGTGACCATGCTCGTGCACTAGATGACCACGTCCGTGTTGGAGAAAATACTCCGAGCATGCCAATTTGAAACGAATTCAATGCGGGTTTGAAACGATTTGGCGCCCAAAGCTTGCACTCGATTGCATTCTTCGAAATTCAATTCTCCGACACCCGCTATGGCTTCCATGGCCATAAAATCTCGCCCTCCTTTCATAGTTCAAATGTTATCGAGGAGGAGGTGTGAAGAACACGAAAGGTAGCCATGGTTTCGACGAGGGCACGAAGAGAACTGATCTTCGAAAGGGGTACCGAGGGAGACGGCATCATCCAAGAGGGTCTGGCGCCCGGGACAAAGAGGAGGGCACCACCGGGTTAGTCTTTACTACCCCAATGCCAAGGAGGCCGAGTAGGAGAGGTCAATGGGCCGGAGGAGCAAATGCTCGACATCCTCGAAGAGGTGTTTAATTTGGCATTTCAATTAGAGAGGCTTCTAGGAGGTCCGGTATACGAGTCCACAATCGGGATTGGTTATACGGTCGAACAAGCCACAAGCAAACAAATCATCCACAGGATATTGACAACTCTCCAAGAGGAGGAGTCATCCAATTGGGCCCTTAGCATGGCAGAGCAAGGGATGGGGGTCACACTATCTGCTGTCAAGGAAAAGGCAGCAGAGATGGCTAGAGCAGGGGGCTCATGTGGTGAATCTGGAGTACCAGGCAGTAAGTGGTGGAAGCTCTTTAAACAAAGACACCCCAAGTGGCTTTAAGGAGTCCAAAACCCTAGATGTGGCGGGGCCCGTGCCATGACCGCGGAGAGAACCTCGACAACTTCTATGCCGGGCTTAAGGATTTATCTTTGAATTTGCCTTCCCGCCTCAAGGATATGGAATCTTGGACGAATTTGGAATTCAGAGGGGAAAGTGAAGGGTTGAAAATCATAGCTAGAAAGGGGGAATAGGGTGAGTGAGGTAGTTATGAACAATAGGGAATGGGTTACTATTTTGGTTTGTGTTAATCTTGAGGGGCAGGATCCCCAACATGTATATTTTAAAGGTAATCGCATGAGGCGGTGATCATATTGCAAGATGTGAAGAAGGTGCCATTCAGCCGTCCAATCTTCGGCTTGGATGACATCGTAATCATTTAAGTCATGGCTGTCACATTTTGCGGCAAGAGTTCCGTGTGTGGTGTATCCCCAGACCAGCCTCACCTTATCATATTGGATGGTCATGGCAGTCATGTAGAGTTGGAAGTCATATTGGAGGCAAAAGAGAAGGGCATCCACTTTGCCTTATTGCCTCCACACACATCTCATAGACTTCAGCCTCTAGATGTGGCATGCTTTGCCCCTTTTAAGGCAGCATTCAAGAGGCATAGAGCTGCCTACATGGTTAGCAAGGGGAGGGCAGAACCAAAGAAGGAGGAGATAGCAGAATTGATTTCCCAGTCAATTGCATGCGGCCTCACACCCCAAAACATCAAGGCAGGTTTTAGGGCAACTGGTATCTGGCCCTTTGACCAGGAGAAGGTTAAGCCAGATCAAGAATGTACCAGGTTTGGGAGGGTGCATGTTGAAGACATTACAGCAGGCCAGGTGCAAGCTGGAGAAGAGTACCATCCAGATATGGCACAAGTGGAGGCCTTTGACATGGCAGAAGTGCACCAGCTATGGGAGGCATTACCAGGACAACTCCCAAATGAAGTGCAGAATGACCAAATGCCACACAATCCAGTTGGTGATCAAGTGCCACAAGCTGACCATGTGGAACATACCCATGAATTGCCTATTGGAGGTGCTGCTGTAGTGAGTCAGGTGCATGCCAATGATGTTGGAGGGTCTCAAACATGTGGCATGCCATCACAGACCATAAGGGCAAGGAAGAGAGGCATTGCCCCAAACCTGGGAGGGAGAGTTCACATATCAAGTGATGGTTTTTGTGAGGCATTGAGAGCTGAACAGGCCAGAAGAGCAGAGGCCGAGAAATTGAAATTGGAGCAGCTGGCAGCAAGGAAGGTTGAGACTGCAAGGAGGAAGGCTGAAAGGGAGGAGGCTGCCAAGAGGGCACAAGCTAACAGGGAGGAGAGAGAGAAGAGGAAGTTGGCTGATGCAAGGGAAGCTGCAAGTGCTGCAAGGCTTAGGGAGTTTATGTACCCAAGAGGGATGTCTAGAGTGGCATCCATATTTGGTTTTCAAAGGGTGTTGAGCGAGGAGGTTAAGACAAGAAGATTACAGGTGAGGAACAGGCTTAGGATGAGACAAGGGTTAAGTCCACTTGGGGCACCCATTGCTGTAAATCAGGCTCTTGAACCTGCTGTACCTGCTAGTCCCTGTGTAGACCTGAACTCCCAACCATTGGAGGATGCTGATGAAGAGCAAGTCATGTGCAGTTTAGATGACACACATATCTGCTCGGGTGATGCTGGTCATGAGCATCACGTAAGTATCGAGGGTTGCATACCTCTAGTTAGGCCTGTAGCAAACCCAATCAACACACTCAATTCCCCAATGAAGAGGTGGGACTTGCCTGCTCCACAGCAACATGCTGACATTGGTCACGGCAACTCAATGAGACTGGACACCCAGGGATGGGTGAACTATGCTGCCGCCAATTCAGGACCCGAGCATGACCAGGTTGCTGCAATAGACAAGGCAAGGATTATCAGGGAAATGGTGGAAATTGGGGTAGATCCTGGTATTGTGAGCCGTGCAAAAGAGATGGATGTTGGGTTTGCAAGGATTTGGAGGGCTGACATGGCTCGAGTCACTCAGCCAACTCCAAGGTTTGGCGAGGGGACCTCATTCACAGCTACACCCCTTGATAGTCAGGTATGTTTGGTCACTTTGAATCATAATTTTCGGTTCACCTTTCATTTGACATTGGTATTAACAGACAATGTGCACAGGTATCCGAAGACTCGGATGAAACCCAAGACAATTAAGTAGCTCGACAACTTATTGTACAATTAATATATGGACAAAATAGTGAACTTGTTGTACAAGTTTTATGATTAAAATAGTGATAAGACTGTTGCACATTCCGCTGTTTCCACGATTTGCCAATCCATTAGAAGTATGGGGCATGGACCAGACACGATCATTATCATACATAAATAACAGCAACAATGAACAATGGCAATGAACATCAATGAACATAAGCAACAGCGACAGTAATAAGATCATTCCATTAAACAACCACCACATAAATACCATTAACATTAATGAGCACAAACCATTACATTTAAGATGTTAAAATTAAAATCCCCCTTAGACCCCCTTTGGTTTGGGTGCATATTCACACGGGGGGTCACTCCGGGCAACGAGAGCCTTCGGATGGGCATATATGCCTTATATTCCTTGATGTGGACCGTAGATAGCGTTCCTCGTTTGTGGGGTATCCTTGTATGAATTTTTGTATACTGTATACTTAGGTGTGCAAAATACTATAAGATTTCAGTTAATGTACTATAAGGTGTGAATTTGATACGTGTATAATATAATTTAAGGGCTCTCGCTGCCCTACGTGACCCCCCCGTGTGAATATGCACCCAAACCAAAGGGGGTCTAAGGGGGATTTTAATTTTAACATCTTAAATGTAATGGTTTGTGCTCATTAATGTTAATGGTATTTATGTGGTGGTTGTTATATGTATATAAGAAAAAAATTTTTTTTGACCCTTTGGGCCATAAGAGAAGAAAACATAACAATATAAAACAACATTCGGGTCCTGAAAGAAGAAAACATAGTTAAACTTTGATGGCCTAAGAATCTTTGATGTCGTAGTTGAACAAATCATGAATGTATAAATTATAGAAATGAAGTCATTGCATGGAACTCGAAACCCAATTTATGCAACATCAATATGAAATATGAGCTACAATGTAACAAAATGTTTAAGGAGGAAAACATTGGCAAGTGTTTAACCATGAAGAAATACCACAAGTTTGATCCTAAGCATATGTTCCAGCGTCCATAGTTGTGATTCTTTTTGAGCATGCACTCCCAAATCATGTCTTAATTTACGCCTTCTCACTTTCTGCATTATTTCTTGGATCCATAGAAATTCTAGCGGCTGTATTATGACTATTACACATTATCCACAAAATCCACTGGCCTATGGCAAAGATGGTCTCAACCTGAGCCTTGCACCTGAAGCTTGCATCGAACCTTGCATCATCCCTGTTTGGTGCTTCAAATTTGTACCGAAAGTTTGTGCTACACAATTTTTTTGGCGTAGAACCACGGATATGCGTGCTTGGAGTCTTTTTTTGCCTCTGCCGCTGCTACATGCAAATTTAAATCAGATGGTACCAACAAAATTAAAGCCATTTTTAGTGTGTTACTGGTGGGTAACACTCTTGCAACCAACGGCTGAGATTTGATCTCAGCCTTTAAACTTGAGGGCCAGGTTGTTAAGGAGATGGAAGAGCATGGTATGCCTCATGAGGATTGCCATAGCATGAAGAAACGGGGAGGCCAAGGTGTTGGTTATATTGGTGGCCTCATATAAGAATAATTTACGCTTGCCTTCTTACATTTTCTTTCGCTTGAGCCAATCCCCATATACACATAAAAACCTATATCTTCTCGATTATATAGATTTGATCATTATTTGGAAAAACTAATCCTCAATAATGCGGCTTTTGTGCCAAAAATGCAAACAGATTCGAAAGGCCTTTTTGCCCCTTTTTTATTGACCGAGCCTGTCACCAACAAGTATATTGACATGCCGAAATGCAGGCCCGTGGCTTTTTGGGCGCCCTAAATAACCAAATCGCAACTAAGCATATCCGACATGCTTGTTTTCTCATGGCATAAACGACGGCTTGTTTGTGGCAATTGTAGGTGTGATGTTTGCACGCACAATAAGAATATATTATACACATTGTTTTTCAGCGTGTTTTATAATATCTAGCATTATGTTCTGAGACAAAGAGGGAAGAAGAGATTTGAAAAACGAAATGGATGCTAGACCTAAAAGTCGTTCGGATTAAAATACAAAAACGACTTGCACAGGATGCCTAGAAACCGGATACAAAGGGTTTCTCAAGAAAGACCTTCGATCGGGCGTTTTGCCGCCATTATCGCCACTTGCTTTGGTGTTGCCTTTGCCATTAAACAGGATGACAAATCCGGAACCCTAAGTTGAAGGCTCTTTGGAATACCCGGTTCGAAATTGCTAAATTGGTTCAGAGTGATTTGGAAGGATTTGGCGCAGAGCCGCCTTCCATGGAAAAAACCCTTAGAAACTTGGGAGAAACTTGTTTTGCGAGCTCGGAGGCAACCGAGAACAAGATATTGGGGCCCTTATCTACATCCGTGAGAAAAATCCAAGTTTTGGAGCAGCGAAGTGTACCCTAACTTAACTGCATCGCGATTCTTGAAGAGCACAAAGGCAACAAAGGAAAGCACGTAAACCCTAAATACAAGGGTTCGATGCGTGCATGCCCAATTCGAGCTCTTCTTAAAAACCTAATAAAAAAAAAACATTATAACTTTAATCATTGACCATAACGATCTTCGCTTCAAAAAAATGAATGGCCAAGATAAGCGGCACTCTAGAAATACTGTTCAGTACACCTGGATGAATACGGCAATAAAATCATAGGAAAACCTTTGTGAATATCGTACAAAAACACAAAAAAGACCCCCTGTGATTATGCTAGATATTGATCATACAAAAATTGTGCCCTCAGGCAGCACAAAATTAGCCCGAAGGGCTGTTTCACAAGCTAAACCAAGAAGGAAGAGGAGGGGAAGATCGTCCAGGTTGGCCTTTCTGTACAAAGTTGGCGAGATTTCTTTAACCTACAGGGCTCTGGAAGAGCACATGGTCGCCGTCCGTGACTACGATCTGGCAGTGGATCAGATCATTCTCTGAACGAGCCCGCTCAACTTGAGAGACGATTTCGGGCGAGACCTCCCGCCGATGAGAAGAACCCACGACATTTGTGATCTCTGCCGGGGTAACCAAACAGTTCCTAACTTTGAAGGAATTAGGAGTCGTCGAGGTTGAGGAGGAACTGACAGGGGAGGAAGGAGCACTCGGAGTAGGGCGAGCCCTCTTCGACGGATCATACCCCCTACCTCTCACCACATCCCACCTCCCGCCGGACCCGGGATAACTGGATCTTCTGGGATCCATGGCGCCTAAACCCTGTAAGACAACGAAAAAACAGAAGATCAATGCATGATTCGAAACAAAAACAATTCAGACGCTCAGAGCTTACCTTCGACGCTTCAGAGACCCGGATGCTTGAGCGGAATGGACTAGGCCAACCGCCTGCTCGATCTCTCAATTTAAAGGCTGAACTGCAATGATGGGCAAGGATTTCGAAAAATCTGGCTTTTACAGCCGAATTAATTTTCATCCGGACATGACAGAGAATGTTCTATCCAATTTGGCTTACGAATTGGAGGTGGAGTGCAGAAAATCGCCTCGAGTTTTGCACGAAGAGGGCCAAAAAGGCAACCATTACCGTTGGCGGTACCTCGAAAGCCGGTACCATACGTATCGATAGCTGGCGACCTAGGCCTCGTATACGGCACCTAGGTACGTCGATATTAATGTACTGTGGCCCTAAGGCGGGAGGCTGTATGGCGTGAAGATCCAAGTACGTGGGCGATAGGTGGCAACCGGTGCGCGGTAGGAGGCAACTGACGCGCGTTAGCGTGCAATAACCCACACTGAAGACGGCCTCGGATATCACGAAGTATGGTTATGAGCCCGGCGACGGTGGACCTTTGACCCCCCTTCCTTGATGCGACCATAACTTTCGACAGGGATTGAATTTCGGAAAATTGTCTTCGGGGAAGATGTACAGGACAACATTAGGTATCCGAATAATTCGACGGATCGAAAGACGGGTGAAATCCGGGTGCATGAGGACAATTTGCCCCTTAAGTGCGCGGAATATGGCGACCATACCCTAACTTGTAATAATGATTAATATTTCCCCATATAGAGCAAAACTTACTTTATGATGTCCTCCAAAAAATCATAGTATGAAAGTTCAAAATGATATGAAACCAATGCAAAAGCAAGTTCATTAAAAAAGTAAAAGACATGGTCACAAGAAATCAAGAAAGGTTTCTGTACCTGAGCTCATTATTGGTCCATAGGTCCATTTAAAATCAATAACTTCCTTATGTTAATTGATCTGAAGTTGACTTTTGGGATATGAATAGCTTCTGATTTACTTTAGTAATGAAAATATTTGTTGATCATAACCTTGAGATTTGGATTAAACTTTATAGCATAAAAAACAAATATGTACTCTGTTTATTCTAGATTTATGCCTCGAGATGTGACTTTAAAAAAACACATTCTCAAAATGTCCCATGTCATGAAATCAATGCAAAAAAATTCAAAGAAAAATATGGAAGTTTATAAAAAGTCAAGTTAGACTGCTATGTGTAGCTCCACTTGCAGACCATTATTGGTCCACAGGAGTTTAAAAATTAGTAGAGGCAACATCCTAATCAATTTTGATCTCAACTTTAGAATATAGTTTATGCGTACAGTTCTCTATGGGATAAAATTAATTGGTTAGACAAGCTTGCATAATTGGAGGGCAATGTTTAAGCACAAACAACTGTGAATTTATGGGGCATTTATTCTCCAATTGAATCTACATGGACTTCCACTTACACCTTTCAAAAATTATTTGTTAAAGATAAGAAACCATAATATCATTGGGGACAAAATAGATAGGGCTAGTGAGAGATATATGCTCTATACAATTGGTTTAGTTATGGACCATAAATGATTCATGCTTAATTATATTCATATCTTTCAAATAGTATAGTATTTCAATATGAAAATAGAGAGTTATATTGCAAAGGAAGGCCCGCATTTATGAAAAATATAGTGTACATAAAAAATGACCTACTTGTAACATTATCCTACTAAAACTCTAATGCTTTGTAGCATCAATGGATATACCAGTTTTATACTAGTAACAAATAACCACGTTTCTCCGTATATTTTTGCAAGAAAGCCACACAACTTATGTAGGGGATTTAGATATATGTCCCTTGTCATATTTCGAACCATTGAAAGGTTTATTTGGAGAAATGTAGTGTGTTCTCTACAAAGCTGAGAAAGATCTTAAACTTCACGATCTTCACTTTCATTCATCGATAAACATCACTAGCTAGTAAATGATGAGTTTTCAGCCTATAATTTTGGAATTAACTCAAATTTTTAACCTCTAATGTGTTAATCCTATGGTTGTACATCATCTTTAAATCTAGTTAATTCCATGGTTAAGCCCTAATTACACTATATGCAAGTTGATAGAGTAATTTTCTATGTAGATATAAGAAGAATGCATCATTCATTACCCTCATGATACTTATAGGTGGTGATTTTGGAGCATTTTAACATATAATTTTGTCCTAAATTCTGTATAGAAAAATCTCTATTAGATTTTGAAGTTGATATAACTTATGAACACTCCAAAAAAAACATAAGATTGTACTTCATATAGTTAAGAATCCATGGCCACAAGAATTAACCCAAAACTTGTAATAATAAGAGAGAAATAATTCCTAAACCACACGCAGCATTTGTTTAACAAAATAGGGTTTGCCGGCTTCCGCGGACGTTAGATGAATGCAACCAAAGTTGAAAACATACAAATCAATGTGTTCTATCATAAATAGACATATAGTTCCAATTTTAGCAAGGTCTAGGCCTGTTTATGCTAGGAAAACTCAAGAATGCAGTTCTAGACTGTTGCAGAAACTGTCAAATTCTCTAATATTTAAACAATCACTACAATATATAGGTGAGTTCATTGGCCTTGAAATTCTCGAAGGTCATTAAGAATCAAGTAAAATATGGTGGTGATATATCGCGAAATTGAAACTTCTGTTCTCAGATATATTGATTTAAGTGACAATGGGTCAACTGAACCAATTCTGGTCCATGGACCAGGAATGGTCCCCGGGACCACTCTAGTGTTTAAGTTTCAATGAGCATGCCAGTAGCAAGATGCATGTGCTTGCTTTCTCAAAGCAAGAGGCTGCTAAGAAACTAGTGAAACCTTTTGTTGTTGATATTCAAAAATCTCTTGATGCTATTGATGGGGCTATAGTGAACTTGTTTCGTGCAGCATACATTGTGGCATCCAGGTCATTGTCATTCTATGATTTTGAGCACATAATTGAGCTTCTTCAGTTGGCAGATTGTCCTTCTATAATGAGGCAACTCTATCATACTGATAAAGCTTGTCAAGAATTTATTTGTTGTATCAGTAAAAGCAATGAGGATGATATAGTTGAGAAACTGAAGAGTAGCCTTTCTTTGGCTTGCAAGTTGATGAATCAACTGGTAAATCCACACAACAACAAATTATGCTATGTGTTGCTTATTTAGAAGATGGTTGTGAGCCAAAGAAAAGTCTTATTGGCATCTTAAAGGTAGAACAATTTGATGCAAACTCTTTATGTGATACAATACTTCAACATTTGTCGAAGCTTGGAATAGAGAAACTTAGAATGGTTGGTTTTGGTTCGGATGGTGCTTCTGTGATGACAGGAATAAGAACAGGTGTTGCAGCGAGACTTAAAACCAAGTACCCCTTTATGACAGCTATTCATTGCATTGCCCATCGGACCAATCTTGTGGTCCAAGATGCAACTAAAGTTTGCAATATGGATAGTGAACTCCTTAGCATCTCATTTCTCTTGCAGTAGCAAAAGATTGACAAAATTACAAAAACTATTTGAGGATAATGCATGTGAGATTCTACGTCTTGAAAAGATTCAAGACGCTCGTTGGTTGAGCAGATATAGAGCTATAAGTAAGGTTTGTTTTGATTTACTTGCTTTGTTGGAGTACTCAGAGCTTGAGTGTTATGAAATCTTTAAGCAATTGGCCAATCTGAAGACGGTATATTTGTTGCATTTTCTAGCGGATATCCTTGGTGGGCTCACTATCTTGAGCAATTTCAAGCAGATTATGTTGACATTACCTGTGTTCATGAGCATGTACAAAGTGTCATTGATGCTATTGATGTTTTCTATATTGCTAACCAGGAAGATGATTCAAATGCCAGTGAAGTGGAGAGATGCGGATATCTTGTCATTCCAGACTATGGACCACCTGATGGATGGCTCGCCCAATTGAGAACCTCTATTCATGGTGATGAGTATAGGTTGTACAAAATGATGAGATATAAAGATGGAGCAAATTTGGAAGAAGCAATCTTGCTACAAAAATCATATGTGATTGCTTGAGAACTAGATTTGAGGATATTTCGACTTTGAAGCATTTTAATATACTTTCTCCTTTAAACATACCTATGGTTTCTCTAAAAGCACGGAGTTTTGATGAAGATAGCATTGAGGAATTGATTAAGTTTTATGGCATACCAAAGCTTGTTAGAGGATTATCGTAGGTGCAGCCACTTATTGACTCAAACAAGTTGAGAGGGGAGTTTGTTGATTATAAAATTCATGCTACGTCTAATTGGCCATGCAAGAATGAGGAAGTAACATTGGTTATCCATTGTTTAAATTTGGTTTTCCGGTTTGGGGAAAAAGTTTTTGGTTTTTTTTTTTAAGGTGGATTTCCTAAGGTTTTAATAGTTTTGGCAGCCGGTAAAAAACTCTGGCAATTCAAAAATCGAAAGAATTTTTGTTTGGTCTAATTTTCCTTTCCAATGAAAACTAATGAGATACGTGTTATTGCCCGGATTAGGAAGTTTTTGTCTTGATCAATGCATTTCTAATCTAATCCGGCATGAAATTGTATGCATCGGCTTTCTCCTCTGAGTACCCTTGCTGTAGAGGATCATGTTCATGAATCATGCAAATCGACTGCCATAGCCAAGCTTGCTATTTTTCAAGCTCGATAACCAAAGCATGCACTATTTTGGCATGTTATTTGAAGAAAAAGGCCGATCCTTGATTTCATTGCTAGAGATATGGCTGGACCTGAGAAAGAATCAAAGGCATTCAAAGACCCATTGAAAGGGGCTGCTCCTATTTATTTCCATATTTTCTTTCATTCCGATTGAAATGGTCATCGCATGAAATGGAATGGGGGTCAAACTTTATTCAACTATCTTGGCATCCATGCCAGGATCACTTAAGATCATAGACCTCTGAGCATTCAAGTACATCTGATTGATTTCTATCAAACTTTATGATAGTTGTTTCTTAACAGCTCAACCACATATTTGGTTTCTTTATGGGAAAGATATCCAGCTAAGACATTTCAGACTAGCTCTATTGCATCTGTTAGGTACATCAGGCATAGAAGCAACATGTTAGGAAGCCATCAAAGTTCTGGAGCAACTTCTAATATGTGAGCCATTCTACATGTGATCCATATGCCATGTTGTATTGTGCTTTGTTGGACTTCCTGAGATGATGTGCAACAACATTTAAAAGCACACAATATAGTTTCACCATCAAAAGCTATGATTTTTCCTTACAATTTGAGGATAAAAAGTGAGCTGCCACAAGAATCTTTCAGGCCTGATAGAGAACAGTCTTCATGCTCAAGTATTTCAAACAGTCAGATATGAGGTTGCTTCCTTAGAATATATTCTCAGTGTGCATCCTATCTTTCTATCTCTTCTCTCTTCATAGGGTTTCAATCCTTCTTGAGTGTTGTTTATCTTTTTATTTTCATTCTTACATGTTCAGTTCATATGTCTTTGGATTCAGAGCTTTAATATTAAACTTCACCATGGTGGCAATCCTTTAGCCTATGCTTCTAATCCATCACAAAGCAAGGCTTGATTACAAAAGAGGGATTCTAATATATCTGTTATTTTATCTCTTTGAATCTTTGTCTAACCCTCTAATTATGGCAGAGAGCTTGCATTTGAGTCATTTGACTATAAGTATAGAAAGTTCAATTCCCAATTTGATCATGGCAGTACACTCAAATGTCTTGATTATTTTGCTTCATAGACCATGTTTCCCCAAGTTTGTACCTTTTGAGCTTTTTCTTTGCACATTAGCAATGCAAGAAATTGTTTAATTATGTAAATGCAACGATACATTGCATCTATCCTATCTTCGATTGACATATAACTTTGTGAAAATTGTTTAATGCTGCAAGGTTACATATCAAATGCTACACTATTTGCCAACATCTATTGTCAAGAGAGTTGATGAAAAATATAAAACATATTATATGGGATGCTTTTGAAAGTTGGAATTCAATGTTCTTTTACAAGGATTGACAGTTTAATGGCTGTTGAAGGGGACCCTTAAAACTATAGCAGTTACTAAAAATATTGAATGATACGCACTATATGCAATTTAAAAGGCCTATCTTGAACATGACATATTTGATCTATCTTCATATGAAAAAATGAAGAGAATTTACACTTTCTTCAATTATTGTTGTCGATTTATCGATCCACCTTTCACGTCAGATTGCTTATGAGAGCTTTATACTGATATCACCCAATTCTACATGATATTTGAATACTACAATAACCCTTTATTGATCCAACTTTCATGCCAATTTGCTTAAGAGAGCTTCCTTACACTGATATCACTCTAAATGGTATTCCAATACTATGGAAATCAGATCCTTACACTACATGGTACTTTAATGCCACGGAAATTATCTTCTGAAGTCCTTAAAATATTACTATAGCATTATATATTTTTAGAATTTACAGGAAGCAATTCACACCACATATTGAGACTTGCAATCACCTACTTCATGATGTCATACTTCATTAATTTCACTTTTCTAAAACTCCTACATGATGACATTATTTGACATCTCATGAGGGGGTTGAACATGTCAACAACCACGACATTTCATTAGCTGGCCTACCACTGCATTGGCTTTATGTATCATTCAATTCATATTGCAACCGTAAATGTAAAACATATCATAGACCTCTAGGGAACCCGATCCCCCTCCCCAAACCAGCACCAACATCTACATGCCCAACACAACATTCGTTTCCAAAAACCAGCAATGCCATGCAACCGTTACTCCCTTCTGCTATTTCTCTCTTCTTCCATTTCAAATATAGCTAGGTATTATAGCTGTGTCTAGAACTTCATAGTTGCCACATGGAACCGTACTTAGGCCCGGCAACGCCGGACACCCCTTACTAGTAGCTTCTAATTCTGTGAATGAGAATAGATTCGAGAATATTTCTACATTGCTTCAAATTGCACTAGTCCAATGTGCAAGCAACGCTATTTGTGAGAGTGTTTTCAGCAGGAGAACATCCATTAAAACCAAATGGCGTGCACAAATGGAAATTGAGAGCTTGAATGTATGCACTTCAATATAGGTTAAGGGTCCTTCAATGGCTAGGGATTTTGATTTCATAGGAAGCCTTGTTGGAAGGGCAAGGCCAAATGCCAAATTTACAATGGTGAGCCAAGCAAGCATGTGTGATTTATTTTGTACTTGAAGTAGTGCGTTGTTGGTTTTTTTTTTGGGTATCTATGAACTTTATTTCTCTTTGATTTGATATAAGAAGTTTTTATTATGAATTTAAAGCAATATTATCATGTTAGTATTTGCTTTAAATATTCTCTGCTGCATATTGAAATTATAAGGTTTAAAATTAAGTGTAATTCTTAAATCCGGTTAATTTTTTCATTTGAGGGCAAATTTCCGGTAACTTGTGATTGAAACAAGATAAATCTGACTCATCTAAGAAAAATCCAGTATAGCCTCCTTGGAAATGGTGAAAATCTTACAAGGCTAGAAACTTAATTCGCACCTTGTCTCCAATCTCTGCATCACTAAATTACCGGAATATAGAATGTAGATGCTTTAGAACATATACAGCATGAGTTGCCACAAATAGATACATGGATGTTGCAAAGGTCAGGAAGACAATGAAGAACGTGAAGGAAGCTTTGAATTATCAACTAAAATGTGATACAATGATGGAATTTAAAGATCGTTATATGCAAAAAGGGAACATACTGAAACAGAAACTTCAATAAATCAAGACTAAGATTCAAGCTTGAGATCAAGGCACCGAGGGGGTGCATTACCAGTCTCATTGGAGGATGCCCCATTTCAATACTCCTGCTTGGTAGACTACAAAGAACTGGAGCTCACTTTATCTGAATCTTCTGCTTGAGCTGAGACCCGTGGCAGAATGCAAAGACTTGCCCTGTGCAGTTGGAACTTTGAAGGGTGGATATTATCTAGAATTTTGTGTAGCTGTAAACCACCATTTGGGGGAAATTCCTGGAATATTCCCTATTCGTTTACTTTAGATAATTTTAGTTTATGGGTGCCTGGTGGCGCCGCTTACAGCGCCGCCATAGCCATTCATTCGAGCTACCGCCATAGCCATTCATTCGCGCCATCATAGCCATTCATTCGCCATAGCCGGCAGAGCATAGCGTTTGTGGCGGAGCAGAGCTTCCCATTCGAGTGGCAGCTTCCCATTCATGACTTCAGAGCAGAGCAGAGCAGAGCATCCCATTCGAACGGCCAGCAGAGCCCCTGTTCGAGATCATGAAGCACGATTTTCATGGTTTTTTTAAAGCAGGAACCTATGTCTGCTATAGCGATGGATGCCTTAGAGGCTACACATCTTGTATTTGCGACATTACAAGCCTTGGATCCAGACAATATGCCAAAAATTATAGGTTATTTTCTGCTGCAAGATTATGGAGCATAGGAGATGATTAGATGGCCAGATTTCCATAGCCCAGACCAATTCAGATCTGTTGCCTCTCACAGGGTTGAAGAATCAGGGGATCTTGAGCTTAAAAGATTTGGCAAAGTACGATAAGAATCCTCATTTTCTAAAGAAGAACAGGTCCTCGAGGTTTTATTCCGCACAGGGTTCAGGAATTACAAAATTTCGAGCTTAAACAACATATAAAAGAGGAAACCGAAACTTCTTTTTCTCATTGGGTTAAAAAAGAAGATCATTATGGCAGATCAGATCAGGTCAGAAGAAGATGGTTCCGGAAAATGGCAAGATGCTCAAGCTTCGGCTTCTCGCAAGGGTCAAGAATCAGGGGATGCTCGAGCTTACATTGCTTGCATTTGCTTTGGTTCGCTTGCATTGTTCTTCAATAAAATCTTCTGTCTTCGTAGTATTAGGCCATAGCCGTGGATATTGGAGGTCCCCAGCGTGCAAAAATCCAAGAACGGAATTTCCCCCAAATGACGGCTTACGTGAGGTAGCCGGCCGGAATGAGGTGTTTCCGGCCGGTAAACCGGCAGGCGACGGCGCCGCTCGCGGCGAACGCCACTCACGGCGCCGGTTTACCGACCAGAAACCCCTCATTCCGGCCGGTTACCTAGCACAAACGCCGGTTTACCGACCGGAAACCCCTCATTCCAGCCGGTTACCTAGCACAAACAGCTTCTTTAGCAACGTCACATGCAGCTATGTAAACTTCCATGGTAGATTGAGCAATGAATGATTGCTTTTTAGAACTTTTAAGTGATAATGCTGCCATTGAAAAGAAAGCAATATCCTGATGTGGAGCGAGATTCATCCTTCTCTCTTGCATAGTCAGCATCGGAGTAGCCTACATGATTTACATGACAAGCAACCCCACATTGCCTAGTTCTGGCCTCCAAATCATCCAAAACAATATTTGCAGAACAAATGTTACCATGCACTTTATGCCTATCTACATGCAAAATGGGCTGGTTTTCTACTTGAGCTTTGCCCCTTTCTGTAAAAGCCTACTTTTCAGAGTTCCTTTGCCATAGGTTCATATATGAGATACCTGTAATTTCCTGAGAAACAGTAGCCAGTTAAAGTAACAATATTTCGAGGCCTATATATGCTGGATCAGCAAATTTATACAGTTGAAGCTTCAGCTGCCCTCATTATCTTCAGAAGCAATTTTCATATCTAACATGGACTTGTCACTAAAAATGGATGTGAAGACTGATCCTGTGCAGCTAGATGATATGATGTGTTCTAAGAAGCTATCTGTGGCAGACATTAGATCTGCAACTGTGATACTGGTGGTGTCCGACATGGTTACTGGGACTTTTAAGGGGATCAGTAGATGGTTCAGATCTGAGCCTTTTTTATTTAGAGTAAGGAGACTGGCAATACTGCTATAACACCCCCTGTAATCAACATAGCAGATGCTAGTATGATCTTGGTGTCCATCTTTGGCTGATTTGGAACATCAAGTATAATTAGTACACTCTTCACAAAATTCAGGGCATTCCATCATTTCAGATATGCTCTCTGAGCGTTGACGAACTCTGGACATGAAGCTTCCTGACTGGGAGGCATCTGGCCGCAAGCACAGAGTCCAACTAGAAAGTTAGATTCTCTTTGCAAGTAGAAAAAATGAACAGAGTCCAACTAAAAAGTTAGATTCTTCTTTAATTTTCTATGCAAAAAACAACGGGAACATCAATTACAAAACAATTCGTTTAATCGCCATGCATCACGCATCTCGTTAAGTAGCAGGTTTTGACACTTCTGTTGCACCACAGAAGCGGAAAGATACAGTAAAGGCTTTTCTGCATATATAGACATTCCAAAAAAGTGGGATTTGAACCCACGCAAACCGTACTCACAAATACGAGATACAAAAATAGACCTAAGTACATAACCTCTGTTTCAACATTGCAAGTAGCATGTCTGTGCGTAAAACTGCACCCTGTTTCAAAATCGCAAGTAGCATGTGCGCTTGAAACTGTGATTAAAACTGCCACTTAAAAACATATAACACATGACGTGTTCTTAAAGCAACTCCGAAAGCATAAGAGATGGATAGCTCTTACATCGGCTTAAACGGAAATTATAAGAGAAAATTAAGAATGTCTAAGAAATGCGATTAGGAGCCGAAGTCAGAAGGAGACGCAAAGCAGCAGGCAGCCAACCGAAACCTGAATAAAGCTCCCAGACTTGTAGACCCAATACACTTTATAAAGTAGGCACGACTAAGGACAACAACGGATGCCTATAAACATCTAGTATGCTACTTAATTTGACGAACACGCATGTTACTTTACTTCTAAAACATTTTATCCACAATCACATACAACCTTATGAGCAAAAGAGAGAAGCCTATAAACATCTAGTATTATGCTACTTAATTTGACGAACAGGCATGTTACCACAATCACATACAAACTTATGAGCAGAAGAGACAAGACATTTGAAGGAGCCATGTTGTGCATCATAGAGATTCCCAAGACGTCGTCATGATTAATTCTGTTGTCACTATCTACTGTTTTGAATGTTTAATCATCTGCACAACTCTGGCCACAAAACTGTCCTTTCAAAACAGAACAAAGCAGTTCACAAGGCAAACAGCAAGAACAAAACATACTAACAGATTTGAGCATCAGACTGACGTGCAAATCTATAGTCTATATCAGCATAGCAATTGCTAAGCAAAGCAGCTATCGTCATTTCCTAAAAAGGAAAACCTTGTGGTATCAGAACATTGTGTCAATCAGCACTTACCTGGCCAAACAGCCAGCGTAATAAGACTGGGGCGACAAAATAGGTCATCATCTACCGTCGAACAAGGAAGAAAAACACCTACTTCAAAAATGTACAGAAAACGAAGGAAGAATAATCGAAAATTATGCCCAGATAAACAAAGCTCACCCATCGGATGCACAAAGGTTCAAGTCTTCGTCCATTATAAGCTCCTTGAACCCTAACCCTAACCCTTATAGGGCAACCCCTGGGGAGTATGGGGCAAGACGCATAGATGGCCGCGATTTAAGAATATTGTGGCATATTCTTTTGTCAACGGTTGTAGAATTTTGGGATTTGAGGGGTCCATCAAGACGTTTACACACTGTGGATTTCATTGGAGCCGGGCGGAAGGTGGGGATGCGACCTCCGCTTCCTAGAG
Source organism: Isoetes taiwanensis (assembly GCA_021234155.1). Lineage (NCBI taxonomy): Eukaryota > Viridiplantae > Streptophyta > Lycopodiopsida > Isoetales > Isoetaceae > Isoetes > Isoetes taiwanensis. The sequence goes on from JAJEKV010000004.1 coordinate 28,819,580, forward strand.
GTAGCGAAGCAGAGGGGAGCTTCGTGGGATCTCCTCTTTGTTGGGGCAAATTTTGCTCAGAAACTGACGAATTTGAAGAGCCGGAACAAACCAAAGCGCATGCAGTTCAACTCTGGAACCAAATTTATTCCACTTGATTATTAAAGCTTGAAACCACAGAGGAAGGCAGGGCACACAAGAAAGAAATGATGGACAGAGATTTGAAACAGAGATTTGGATCAAATTCGGCAGTAAACAAAGACTTGGATCAAGTAGAGCTCGGATTCATGCAGAATGAAGGGGGAAAGCAGAGTGATTTGAGGAGAAGATGGAAGAGAAGATCCGATGCCAATACTGATGCCTGTGGTCTTCTCTATAACGATGAAAGAGAGTATTTTCAAAAAAGTCTCAGCCTTCCGGAACTCTCTGTTCCGACATATAACATAGCCGAGTCGTGCCTTCCTTGAGCTGGATGATCGATTTGCATTGCGAAGTCCGGGAAAAAATGCATCTCAGGGATATGGCAAAGGAAAAGCAAAAAAAATAAGACAACCGGCAGAGGATGATTTGTCGTTTCTGAGGCCATCGGGCCTGTGGATTGATGGAGCCATCAGAATACTCTTGGGTCTTGAATATTTAAGCAAAAGAGGTTAAAAAAACTTTGTTGTCGAATACTTGAACGCCCAGAATACTCTGTTTCCTAAGCAAAAGAGGTTAAAAAAACTTTGTTATCGAATGCTTGAACGCCCAGAATACTCTGTTTGCTCTTGAATGCTTACTAGCTCAGAATACTCTATTTTTCCCGCAAACACTGTTTCGACCAGGATGCTTTGTTCTTGAATGCTTAATCGAAACAAAATACTCTACCCAATTTTAATTGCCTTTTTTGGTTTATGTTCTTGAGGTTGGATAGTAAGCGAAGCAAGCCACATCCATGTATATATCTGCCTTGAAGAATCTGTCCGGTTTTAAATGTTTGTGCCTAGGCTAGACTAAAATATCATGTAAAGATCATACAGCACCGCATTTCTCATTTCTGTACATTGAATTCCTGTAGACCGCATCCCTATGAGTTTCATGCAAAATCATTCGATTCTAGTGCTCTGTTTGATGAATCTCGTCTTCAACTCGCCAAATCCTCCTTCACATTCTTAGCCCGGTGTACTTTCGGAACGCCGGCCCAAGCTGAGTACCTGTGCAATTGAATTTCATCAGAGAGCTCATCTTTCCAGTAAGAAAATTAGCCGTACATTGAACTTCTATAAACTTTGTTAGAACTGCAATATAAATTAGAGTCTTGGGATGAATCCGAGCGCATTTCTCCTGTATATCGATCATGAAGGCATCGTTTAAAGGTAAGTATGATTCTGGCCCCAATCCGTCCACGAGAGCAACCTTAATCCTTCGAGCTAGAAATCATATTTTTGTGCTTCTAATACCTGGACGTGTGTGAAACAAGTTGTATTAAGGGCCGGATTCCATAGTATGTGTTAAGATAAGTCTGTAGAATCGGTTGCATTCATGCCACGGTTTGCTGCCAAGGTTTTAGTGAGCTTAGAATTGGCTTTTTTAAGTGGCTTCGGTCAAAAAGGGTGTGACATTCCAGGTATTTATACGGTATATGTATACACCCAGGATACGTTACCAAGACATATTGGGCCTAAGGGCCCAAGTGGGGTCGACCATAATGGTTTTATTTAGATATGCTAATAAATCCATTATGGATAATTATAAAGTATTATGGCCTAATTAACCTAATTAAGTTAAATTAGTTAATAAGCACCAATAAGGGGGCGCCACCTGGCCCAAATCGATTTTGGGGGACTTACCATTTTGGGCCTAGGAAAAGGGGTCCTACCCCATTTTCTCTCCCAAATTCGAATTTGGGACTAAGGAGGAGCAGCAGCCAGCAGCCCAAGCTTGAATTGCCAACAATCGCTTACCAGTTCCGAGAAATGGACTCTTATCGTGACCATGGCTCTAGCCAGGACACTGGTTAGTACGTAGATAGCTTGGATTCCTAGATCGTCATAGGATTAATCCTTGTATGGATAGATGTATGGTTAATCTCTACTTTATATTCTATTCAAAGTTATGGATAGATGGATGTATAAGAATAGCTTTCCTTCTGTTCCTACTGTGTTGTATGGGTAAAAGGATGGGTAGAGACCTAAAGGCTATCTAGAAGTAGGGATGTTCCTAGATAGAACCCCTAAAACCCAGTAATTGCGGCCTGTGCACAAGAGCCTACCTGGCTGTGGATGCTATGATGTGGTTCAGCACCAGACAACGAGTATGAGGGTGAATCGAGGGTGGGGTCTTGCCTAGTGCGGTTACAAGACTCCTACAGTGTGCTAGGCTTATAGCCGGTCCCCGTGTATGGGCCGGGTATGGGTCTGACACTCTCTGGGCTGGAGGGCGTGAGTCATAGATGGCCGTCCTGGGCTCGAACGGGTTAGGAGAGTAAGTCGGGTACGGATGCGGGGGTCACTGAGGGGGCACGTGTTCTCTATCACACCCAGGGATCTGTCATACTCAAGAAGGAGACGCCTCTCTGTCCTGCACAAGGCATCCAAAATAAAAAACGTACATGGTTTTTACCTTGGTTATAACTAGAAACCATTCTATAAAGCCAATGGGTATTTGTGGGTTGATATCATTAAAAACCATATGTGGCTAAACTAATGGGTTCTCTTGTTAGGTTTGTTAGGGTGGTATTATGGCATGGTAATCGCAGATGGCCTTTTTGTAGAGTTTGTCAAAATGGTATTACATATTGGTAAATGAATGTGGTATCTTATAGTGTTTAAGTGTACGATTTGTCCATGTGGTATAACATTATGGTTGTGGATGTGGTTTAATGTAGTGCTCGTTTCGGGTGATTTTATAATGTGGTTGGCTATTGTAGTAAACTAGCATGACTAAATGTCATGGTAAAGCACATGTGTGTTTGTTCTATATGAGCACGGTTTTGTTATGCATTAGCTATATGGTTCTCATTTATAAACTAGAAATGGTATGTTGTTTGAAGCATTTCAAGTTTATAAGTATAAGACTATTAAGGACTGTGGATGCATACAAGTAATGGTCTATTGTTTGAAGCATTTCAAGTATAGAAGACTAAAACTATTAAGGACCGTGTATGGTTTCTTATGTATAGTAGTACTTTTCACTGTATCTGTTTTCCTCAATAGCAACAAAATAATAGGGAGCAAGGGGATTTGAACCCCAACCATTTCCAAAACTCATAAACAATGATAAATTTATTTCCAGATATATGTAGAAAACTAATTTAGATCTAACATCTACACCAAATCTACACCAAAGCAAAAGGTAAACATCTGGTATAGGAGGAAAGGTGACGACATTGCAATACTCACGTACTGACCTCTTGCAGTTATATGTAATGCATAAAATGTAATGTTACCAATTGCAGCCAATTACCAATTGCAGCCAATTTTCGCTTGAATATGCAGTCATCCATTCTGAACTATAGAAAGTGTTGAGTTCTCTTCTAAAACCCAAGTGTTCGCTTTTTTCTTCTTTCTCCAATTTACAAGGCATGAGTTGCTATGTACCATAGATGAATTGCTTTATGCATATGCCAGATATATATTCATTTGTTACAGTGACAAGAAGGGATGTGAATCCCAATCAACTCTGCGGCCAAAAAAAGAGGCCAAATCATATAAAATGTACTGGCTATCAAATAAAATAAAAACTCATGTTATTACCTTCTTTCATTTTCTCCAAAGCTTCAATGAGTTCGTCCTGGTGAGCCACTACAAAAATACATAAAAACAATTTTGAAATTATCCAAATGTTTTATAGGAAGCAGAACGGCCACTACAAAATACATGAAACAATCCAAAGGTTTTATAGGAAGGAGAGGATTTAGTATGTATTACATAACTTGGAGCATGCAGACTCTGTCCTCCGCAGGGGCCTTTCATATCTGCAATGCCAGAACACAAGGAGATCAGTGAAAAGATATGGAAGCAAAAGGATAAATGATAAATGCTTCAAAAAAATAACAGAACAGGGAGGTACCGGATTGTTCTTCAAGAATATGCTCCTGCAAAAAGATTATACAGTGCCGATTTGGAGGCAGATCCGAATCTTCTTCCTGTATCCAAAGCCAGATCTTCTTCCGATAGGGGAGGCGCTGGTATCAGAAGGCCGGAGTTGGATCCGCCAAAGGGCCGAAGTTGGAGCAGTGGACGCTGGAGTCGACATGGAGAATAGGGTTTCGACATGAAAAATAGAAAAATAGGGTTTCGAATAAGGAATAAAGACAATACAGGCTATCATGCATTTCAAATTTATCCCGCTCATTGTGTGGGAGGGCGGGATAATTTGAATTCAAGTTCTTAAATGTTTATTGCTTATGCTTGCTCAAAAATCGTTTTGTTTTTCAAAAAATTTTGTCACTCCATTATATAAATGGCTAGTGATACCTTATATTAAGTGATGCCTTTTTAAATTTTTAAAGTTTAACCATTGGATTATAAACTATTGAATTGTGAATATAAACTATTGCATGAATCACTGGTTCGACAAAACCAAGGCTTCAAGCTGCTGAGCTCTGGTGAAAACGATGCAAGCAGAAAGACTCCACGAACCATTTGTATAGAAATATGTGACTATTAGTTCAAAAAATAAAGATCCATTTCAAGAGTGACTGCGCCAAAAATTACTCACAAAGCACAGCTACGGCCCTGCAGCAGATCTACTGGCCGGGGAGCTGAACCTCAGCAAAAACAAACCAGTATCTGCAAACAAAAAGCATTGAAGCATCCAATTTTTGTAGTATTGAATTTTCCAGAACCTATAGAGAACAAATTCACCGCCATCGCTCCTCTTCAACAAAGCCCTCTCTGACCATGGAATCCTGTTACCGACGTCGCACTACAACAAAAATAGGTTCGACCAAAAAGGAAGCCCACGTGACACGCATGGACTTTCCAAAAATAAACCTTTCAAACTACCCAGAATATTAAAGACCCTTTTCAACCTTTAAAAAACGGATGAAAAACGTGTAGTGGGAACCTTATGGCATCTAGCCAAATTTTTAGCTGCACTTCAATTCTACATGCTTTGAGTTTTGAATACACTTATACCTAAATGTTAGGTGCTTATAGTACTAGAAGGAAGCAAATTAATGTACTGTCAAATCCAAAGGCATTTATGGACTTTTCAAAAAAAAAAAAAAAAAAAAAAAATTTCAAGGCAAATGCAACCTATATGAGAAATAGTTGACGTGTGCCAATGACTTGCAAATTGTTTTGATGACATGGCAAAAGTGGCATGATGATTTGGTAGTGTTCTTCTTGCAATTTCTACAAGATAAGTTGGGAGAAATAAAAAATTACAAAAGTTGACATGGAATATGATGACATGGCACTCCAAGTAGGTTCACTCCAAACAAGAATGAAGTACAATCTTGGTCTTTCATGGGGTAGTGTGGCAATGTTTGGGTGACATGGCAAGATAAGATGCTGTGAACATGATGCCTAAGCATTTTTACAAGAAATATGACAACTTTTAACGTTTCATAAAGGACCCCATGGAATATCAAAGATTATGCTAAAAGAAGCTATTACCATAAGCATGGCATCTCAACATCACACAACTCAAATCACAAAAACTTCATGATGTGGCCAAGATATTTCTTGCTAGTGTTCAAGAACATCCTATGCCAATAAATCTATTATTGTAGATTCAATATCTGATGTTGTATGGATTTCAATAAGTAGCAAAATAAGAGCCTTCCTTATTTGGTGATATCCCTATGGGAGATGGTTGTTGAGCTTAGCTCTCATGGTCATGATGTTAAATCTAGAGTTTCTTCCTAGGATGTGAGATCAAGAGTTCAAATTCTCACATTGTATTGAGCTCATGTTGGAGGTATGAGTCCCCTTGTTTGCTTGCGTGTCTATTTGGAGATGAGATTTGCTTGGTTTCATTTAGAGGAAGGGATGGTGTTTTTGGGGTTGTGCCATTCGAGATTATTTAAGCTCTATGATAGATGTGTTTTTTCACATGGTGGGGGTATGAGTCCCTCCTTGTGTCTGATACTTAGGTACTTTCTTCTTTACTTGATAGCATGGTGTCCAACATTATTGGTTGTGGCATATAGCTAAGGGGCATGCCCTAAGGCTAGATGGTCAAGGATTCCTACCCTTTGTCATGTATTTCACATTTGATGTGGGGTTTACGCCGGGAGGTCATGTCCTAGTCAGATTCGAAACAGATCTAAGGCGATCATCACGATAGGAGAGTGTTGATACCGTAAGAAGGACCCTTAGAGAGAGAGAGAGAGAGAGAGAGAGAGAGAGAGAGAGAGAGAGAGAGAGAGAGAGAGAGAGAGAGAGAGAGAGAGAGAGAGAGAGAGAGAGAGAGAGAGAGAGAGAGAGAGAGAGAGAGAGAGAGAGAGAGAGAGAGAGAGAGAGAGAGAGAGAGAGAGAGAGAGAGAGAGAGAGAGAGAGAGAGAGAGAGAGCTCTTCTATCGGACCCAAGTTTACCATTGTCTTCAAAATCTGTATCCTTTTCTTTTTGAGGCTAATGAGGCATAACATTCCATAAAAAAAATTTCCACTGTTCTCTTATTTTCCATAAGGAATGACTCTTCTTTCTTTCTTGCTTGGTCAGAGACGTTGGATTTGGAAGAATGAGAGTTAGTCCCAGGAGGATTAATTTTAATACCAAGCTATATAGCCAAGGGGCATGCCCCAAGGCTAAATGGTCACTTGGTGGTTTTGTTTAGCTTTGTTTTGGCCTTCCTTTACTCCAGAATTATATTTGTTTTGATCAAGGTGGGGGAGACGGTTTCCTTGCTTCTTCATTTGAACTACTCATTTTGGCATATCAATATTTTTTTAAAATGTTAAATGATGTGGTCTCAACTTAAGTAAATACCCATAACTTGTTAACCTTGCTAGGCATATTAGGCGTCGGTAGGTCTAAAATGTTTTCTTCAAGCCTCGTTAGGCCTTTTCAGACCTTTTCAGAATCGATCAGACATCCAAGAGTCGTATTCTTGATACAATCATAGATTAGAAAATACCTTCAACCTATGAATTGGAGGAAAATGTTTTCAGAGTGATTGAAAATTTCTCAATAATCTTAGCATTTGTTGAAGATTTGGCCTCTTAAATAGAATTGAATCGAACTGTATTGACTTTTATCATCCACGAAGACCAAATGGCCTGTGGAACCCAAACAAAGGACAATAGGCTTATTGCTGTCCAAGATTAAAAACCCTTGTCTGGAAGGGTTTTCGAGGGAAAAACCTTAGCAGTAACAGGCTTGCTGACCAACTATACATTCGTAGAGGTGTGATGATCGTATCCCCAACAAGAATCCAAATGAAGCTATCTATATTTGGCATGCTCCTATATTGATATCAACATTAGAAAGCATCTAAAGATAATTCTAAATATGAAATTGGATGGATTGTATCTTGGAACCAAACTTGGTAAAGTGTATGAATGCACTAACCTTTAGCTTATTATCTGCAGGTGTAAATGGATCAACAAGGAAGGAATCCAAGCTAGGGAACATATGCATCAAAAGAAAAGGTACTCGGATATTATATTTGATATTTTCTAATGCATCAAGTATATGCATTAGGTTACACATAATTACATTAAAAAAAGTAGTTGATTCTAATGTCTAAGTAATAAATGATCTTATATTAGTAAGTAGCAACTATAGTTTCAGAACCCTGATAGAAGATATTGGTTTTCTAAAGATGCAAAACAATTTACAAGAGACCAAACAATGACAAATTACAAAAGATACCTTTTGTGCTTTTTTCATGATATTTGAATAAGGTCAAAGTGCTTCAAAAACACAAAAAATACAAAAGACCATATCTATAGTGGTTTGGTGGTTAATTATGATAATTGTTTTTGGAGGCATTATGAGTAATGAGTAATCACTATAGATAGCCAAGTCCTCTTAGACGAATGTCTATGAGTAATTACCATGATAATTAACTTGGTATTGAAATTATGATATAAGCCACAACCATTTTATAACACACACCATGATAATAAAAAACTAGCATGAATAACCACCATCGCATTTAAGTTGGTATAAAAAAGCACGCCATAAAATACTTCAATTTTATGACAGTAGAAAACCAATATAAACAACCATTGCCACATTAAAGTTGTGTTGAAAAACCATGTTACACAACTGTATCAATTTAATAAACCATGTGACATTAAAAAACCAATATGAATGACCACTGTTGGTGCTAGAAACTATGTAATAAAACAATATTGGTTTTAATAAACCATGCTATAATAAAAAAGCAACATGAATAACCACGCTCTAGTTATGAAAACCACTATGTTATGTGGTTTTCATTAGGAATGAAAATTTTGACATAAAAAACCACATCTATAGTGGTTCTCTAGTGATTTATTATAGTGGTTAAATTTTTGGGTGTCTTGTGCTGCCTCATCGGAACGGGGAGATGTAACCCGGAGTAGTCCCGAAGGGTGATTCCTTGGGATTGCATCTCCGGAGGGCTACAAGCACGTCATAGCATGATTCAGCCCTAGTGTGCACAGGAGGTGCGGATGGAGTGGACAACCCTAGCCATTGTCTTATGCCAGCCAACGCCATGTTATACTTCCGTTCGTTGATATATTGAGACCCTGGCCGTCAGTTGATCCCTTGGAGTCTTTGCCATGATGAAGAGGATGGGCCACCCTTCGTGGTGGTATATTATTTTGCATTATGATTGTATGCTAACATGTATGTATGCTTCCGCTGTATAGGATTTCCCATAGAGGACGTGAGACGAATGACACCTCCCTGATCCTCGCCCGGATACTTGGCCATCCCAAGTAGTCCGAGTATGATGGAGGGCCTTGCCATGGTGATTTAGTCGCCATGGGAGGGGAAGTCCCGTATCTATACGATGGAAGCATCGTATGGATTCTGGGAGCGTCACAAAGGGCAGAATAAGGCGATGAATCGTGAGTTGTTAATGCTGATTCAAGCCGAAAGGGATTTCTAATTTGCTAAGAGTACAGGACATAGCATGGCTATGATGCCGATTCATAGTCTCTGGCTTTTGGATAAAGGATCATTCAATAGAAGCGGTAACAGCAGTTCTAAAGCCCAATCTCCTCCGGAGCTTCTGTGATAACCTAAAGATTCAGTGCTCAAGTCTCAGTTATAAGAGCGGAAGGAAAACCATACCTGTAGACCTCTTTGTAGCTGACAAAATGTTCTTGTTGAAGAGCCTTGTGGACGTCCAAACATAAGTCCATATCAACTATGATCTTCTGAAAATGCTTTTTGTCCTCATTGTACACCCCATGTGGTCCACATAATTTCATTGCATACGTTATGAGTTTATCTTTACCTATGTTGTTCCTATCACATAGCAGCATTTCCTGCACTTTTGCACACAAAGGTTTTCTTTCACAAATTCGTCTCTGATTCATTCAAACCGTTTGTTTTATTTGTGCCAAAATCTTGGATTTTGCCTATATTGTTAACCTGTGCATGCAATATAGGCTCAAGTTGTCAATGCTTTACTCCGTATGCACTGGATAGGTTGGATTTGTCACTATGTTCTACTCCCTCTGCATAGGTTGAAGTTGTCACTAGTTATCTTCGTTAGTGACATTACTGCATGCTCTCATATTCCATCCTGTGGTCCATCTTGAGATCTTGAGGGTATTTCTATTTGTAGACGTGTACTATTGTAGTCCCTAATGTTTTATGATTGTTCAACTTGAGTTAGGATGAGAGCAACCCAAAAATGTCTATGGTATCAAATTGAGTTGATACTGTAGACATTTTTTGCTAGGCAAACAAAATTGAACTCCATCCCTTCCAACATGTACTGTATAGAGTTTAGATTTACGTTATTGTATGACATGACCTTATTTTTTGCCACATGGAAAACATCAGGAACAAAACTAGTAGCATGTAGAAAGAACAACTCGCCATCCCTTAATGTATTTGTTCTCAAACAAATTAGAAAAACGTGTGCCAAACCTGCTTGAGGGACGTCCAAGGTCTTGAAAATTTGTAGCAGGTTCAATATGTTGCATCCAGCCACACAGTGTTGTTTGCTCCACTAGCTCCACCATACATAGCAATGCCTTCTAGAAGTGATTTCTGATGATAAACCCATTGTTTTTGGATGAACCTTATGTTATTGTAAATGTCGTTCAAAACCTGGCATTACTCCTTCCATAGTAGCGAAAATGCTACATAGCAGAACTACTCCAGTGGCATTCTTCAATTGCAAACTTGATGGTCAGGGTGCATTCAATTTTGGTCAAGATAAGTACTGAAGCTCAGATTTTCTATGGCAGGCCTGCCAGTACCTTTGCCAAATGCAGTAGTCTTGAACCTTGCACCATATCGTACTCCATTGAAAAAATCTTATTCATGTTCAACAACCATGCCTTCTTCTAGGCATATGGATTAGGTCATTCGTTACCGTCGTTTCTATTCTAGTGGTATAAAGGATTAAATGCCTTATCTACCATAGCATATGCCAAGTTTTCCCCTTTTATAGGGAAACAAATTAATACAATGGTCAACTACACAGCATTCTCCTTTTTTTAATGTCCATCAACATGTGTTTATAACAAGTTTATAAGCTATAGATATGCTCCTTGCTTGTTCCATATTGTGAGCCCTACTAGGTATTTATGATTGTTGCCTTACACATGCTTCTCTAACCATGCAAACCTTATTTCAATATGATTAACGCAAGTTGAAGTTGAAGAATAGGAACATTGTTGCCATCTCCAAGATCCCAAAGGGTCCAACGCCAACGGGCAACCCCTTGATGTGTTAGCATCTTGTTATAAGACACCTTTTGGGCTCCATGTCACCGCCATGTCATATATAGGACACCTCCTAAAGAAATTAGTTTTCCATTACTTTAAAATACAAGACATCTATCATACAACTATCTATCTATCCATCAATCATACAACTGACTCGTACAACTATTATTGGCAAGATGCCTTTTATTAAATTCCATAGCAACACATTTGATTGTTAGGATATTTTGTGTTTCGATTGGGGAGAGGGAGGGGGATAGCATATTTCCCGTGGGGGGGAGAGTCCCATTGCGGTAAATGTCGGACGTGGGCATGTTATAGCCAGCCTTAAATGGCAAAAAATCCACTAAGTCCACAAAAACGCTGTGTAATTTTTTTACACAGATTTTGGGCAGCCTGATTCCAAACATGGCCACTAGAAGCAAACGAACCCAAACACCAAAGCTAAAACTGATCCTGATAGGCAGCATGCGAAATATTGATGGGCAAGGTTTCACAGGTTGATACGGCCCTGGAAAAGGTTGAGGCAGTTCATGATGAAATTAAACAGATGAAAACTCTGTTAGATAGAGTTGCCAGCTTACAATCACAAGTGGGATCTCTAGAAGCACGAACTGCAAGCCTGGAACAGCACAAACCACAACAGACAAATCCAACTATCAATTTCAAAGATGAGGTACAATCAGTCTTAGTTGAAGAAAGAGACCGCCAAAAACGTGTTTTGAGACTACAAATTGTAGGCATTCCTAAGCAACAGGATGAGATCACCAAGGATGTAGTCAGAGATTTCTTCACGAATTATCTAAAACTGGAAGACTCCGGAATCATTGATGCATAGAGGACAGGCAGGAAAGTGGAAGAAAAAAACCCGACATATTCTTATTAAATGTCGGGATGATACTGCACGCACAGATATTATGAAACAAGGGCATCTTCTCAAAGGAACATTAGAGTGTGTAAAGGCTTAGGGGCTTTTCACATGACTAGTGTGTCTTATATTTTAAGGCATACTATTGGTCCATGCCAACATTTAAGAAGAACTAGTTTTCACACGGAACCATATAAGACATGTCTGATTTAGGTTCGGGTAGGTTTGAATAGGTTCGGTAAGGGCAATGGAGTCTTATTTTATACCGGGGGACTTCCCCCGCCATAAAATAAGACACCACTTATTATATTCTATTTTATTCTATTGACCAATCATATTCAAAATAAAAGGTGGTCTTATTTTGTGATGGTTTTCACACTAGTATTTATTAGTGTCTCATTTACATAAGACACCATGTAGTATGAAAACAACTTATATTTGTGTGTCTTATTTTTTGCTTTGGAGTCACAAATGATGTCTGATATGAAATGGGACAGCCATATTATAAGACATCGTGTGAAAAGACCCTTAACATGGCAACAACTGCAAAGGCGTCAAGATTCTATTCGCCAAGTCCGAGAAGCACGTGCTGCAGGTAAGTGGGCTGTCTATCATAATGGACAAGTGATTATTCGAGATATGGAAGAATAGGAATTGTCGGGCAGACCTGATCACAAGTCTGCCCCAGTCTCTATTTCATGCTGGAATGTTAAGGGCCAAAAGGCATGTATAGTAGTTTTGATTTGTTAGAGACGGAGCAGTTAGATGTTCTTTTCCGTCTCGAAACTTGGGAACATCAATTTGTGAAATCTGGCAATATCAGTTTGCAAGGCTGTCACTATTGCAGAACCATGAGATACATTCTATTTGCCATCATAAACATTCTCGTGGATGCCCGCATGGAGGTATTACTTGCATTTTCAATTAGAGATTAAGGAATAATATAGATGTGATTTTTATGGATGAAGAAAACATACAGTTCATGGCTATCAAAATTTCTGCTGCACTTTTACTATTGGAAAAGATCTTGTTATAGTGGCTTGTTATATGCCTCCTTCAGTATACAAACAAAATGATGGCTCTATCGCCAAGCTTGGTCTGAAGATTGCTGAATGGAGACATCTCTATAATGTGCGTTTAGTTGGTGACTTCAATGGCTGGACAAGCAACCTCCAAGTAGATTTAAATTTAATAGACTTCGATACAGGATCGTTAATGGTAGAACCGTGGGATATATCTCTTGCAAGAAAAAGCGAGCATAAAGAGACCAATGCTGCAAGACACCAGATTCTTAACCTTTGCTCCATTAGATTTAGTTATATTTAATGGTTGTTTCAAATAAACTCACTTTTCGAAGTGAGGCAAGTGAGCAGTTCACTTATTCAACTTTGGATTATCTTATTGGTGATTCGCATCTGTATTCTATTCTTGAAGATATTTCCATTGGTGATTTTGTACCAGAAAGTGACCATATGCATCACTGTTGTTCAAGTTGGCCGCCAATGTGATCTCCCTGTGAAGCATGTAAAAACACACATCAGATATAAGCAATATAACGCTGAAGCTTTCCAAGAAGAGATCACCAAGAATTTGAATCGTGTTAGGAGCTTGTCCAACATACATTCCAAAGCAGGAGATCTAAATTGCTTGTTGATTGAATGTGCCAAACGGGTCTATGGTGAATCTCGATCAGCATACTGTACTTATCCACAAAATGCTTGGTATGATGATGAATTAAGGAACGCCAGAAAATAGGCTGATAGTCAGTAAAACTGAGAGCATACAAAATAATGGTTAAAGTTAAAAAGCAGGAATGGTATCGATTGCATCAAATAGAATTGACCAATCATCTCTCTTCAAAAGGGTTTTTGGAAGTTGTGTCTACCTAATGAGGCTGCGGACTACTTTTGTGTGAGCATTGTAGAAATGAAGGAAGCCATTAACAGTTTGGCTCGCGGCAAAGCTCGAGATGTGGACGGTCTAGTAGCAGAGTATCTAAAAGATGGCGGCCCAGATTTAGCAAAATTAATTGTAGAACTCTTTAATCAAGCTATAATGGACGGTTTTCCAGAAGCATGGACCATAAGCTTGATCCATCCTATCCACAAACATAGAGACGTGATGCAACCGGGCAATTATTGCACATTAATGGTTAGCCTGATTCTTGCCAAATTGTTTGGTAAAGCTTTTGATGCTAAATTGACCACATGGGCAGAGACACACCATGTTCGAGCACATGGACAGGCCGGATTTCGGCATGGGCACTCTATGTTGGACCATCTGCTTACACTTCCACTATGATTGAGGAAGTCAAATCACAAAATAAGCCTTTGCTCCGCAGACAGTGGGCCAGGCCCCCAATGGTGCCGGTTCTCACAGCACTCTTCAACAGGGCATTGCAAGAAGGCTTCCCCCCGCACTGGACTACCAGTAGAGTTGTGCCCATATACAAAGCAGGGGACCCCCACAGCCCAGCCAACTATCGTACCATTATGGTCAGTTCTGTCTTTGCCAAGTTGCTTGCCGGGATTCTTGAGAAGCGACTGACACTTTGGGCAGAGGATGGAGAAGTGCGGGCTCTCACGCAGGCAGGCTTCCGCCCCCGGCATTCTACTATTGACCATATCTTCACTCTGCGAACACTCATAGAGGATAGCCGGAATCAACGCCAGAACCTGTACTGTTGCTTTGTGGATTCCGCAAAGGTTTTTGACACAGTGCCTCGGGATAAGTTGTGGGACAGATTGACCCGGGGGGTTCACCTAGATTATGGGGTATGAAACATGTGAGTGCACCAAATCGGTTTTTTTATTGCCTCTTTGGTACCGTATACTTAAGAAAAATATAAGGTTTTTATAGTTTGAATGCCGTAGGATACCAGAGGGAGTGTGGTGGCACCAATGTTCGATTCGTATTCATACTATAAGGGTCTGTCATTTTTGGTGAGCTTCTACTGTTTTGGCTGCTTCATCTATTTCACATTGTAAGATTAATTATAGGCTAGCTTATGAAGAGCTAAGACATCTAGACATAGTGAATTTTATGTTTTAATTTTAAACAACTAAGTTAACATCGAGTTTACTTATTAAACTCACAATGTAATGAATCAACTTCAACTCGTACTAATCTAATCACATTACATTTTGGTACGGATAATATACTTCGAGTAATAAGTATAAATACTATGATAACATAGAAGATATCGTATATATATAAGCAGAATTTCATTAAAGTTGGAAATTTCGTGATTCCAATTTCTCGTGAAATCAGTTTCTTCCCTGTTTTATCACACATTTATGGCTAGATATGGCACTATTTGCTTAAAAAGAAACCAGTTATCATGCAAAAACCGCTACATTTAATATAAAACAGCGCGGTTTTAGTTGTCAGGAAGAGAACTATGGCGCCATTTACTTGGAAAGTATGAGGAAAAGCGGCCCGAGAAACACAAAAGCAAATATTAAATTGCCAAAAAGCGCCCAGCAAGCAAACAAAAAAATGGCGCCGCTCCTTTAGCTTAGAAATAACCACAAAGCAAATAGCGCAAACGCGATATTTGCTTTAACGTGAAAGGAAGCAAATGGTGCAGGCGCGCTATTTGCTTGAACGTGAAAGCAAGCAAATAGTGCAGACGCGCTATTTAAGAGCGAGCAAATAGTGCAGGTGCGCTATTTGCGTGAACGTGAAGACCAAGCAAATAGTGCTCTCGCGCCATTTTGCTATAGATAACACATATTTTCAGAAGACCATGTAGATATATATATTAATAGATACAATTTTTCAAAATACAGAATTTTTTTTAATAGTCATTGGCGAAGTGTTCATCAGAGACTTTCTCATAATCATCCAGGTTAATTTTACTGCGGTCAATTTGATCCCGCTCGCTCCGCCTTTGGGCCGACGTCTCACCTTTCTCTCAGTATGAGAAGCTTCTTCGTCTGCCCCTTCTCGAGATTCACCATCTTGCAAAGTCAAGACTTCCGTTGGCGTTGGTCAATGGCCTTTGGGTCAAGCCGGGGGTACATGACGTTCTCGACCCTACGAGTAATGCCCGCTACGCATTTCATCTTTCCTAACTCATGCTCGTATGTCACACTGATTCTTCCTACATGAAGGGATGCCCTAGAGAAGGCTCCACCAGAGAAGAAATCTAGTACAATGTTACCTTGAGGGCGAGAGCTTATCAACAAGGTAGAACGATTCTTGGGACCAATCTGTTTATGCACCAGATATTCTCCCTCCATACCCTGCCAACTCCACTTAAACCTGTCTTGCATGAGTTTTTTAGCCATAACATCGC
The DNA here is from genome assembly GCA_021234155.1 of Isoetes taiwanensis. Lineage (NCBI taxonomy): Eukaryota > Viridiplantae > Streptophyta > Lycopodiopsida > Isoetales > Isoetaceae > Isoetes > Isoetes taiwanensis. The sequence goes on from JAJEKV010000004.1 coordinate 28,835,556, forward strand.
CCTCACTTCCGATGGCTTCCTTAGGAATAGGAGGAATTTGCGGGAGCTTTCTAGGATGGTCGCCAAATAGCCTAAGGTCCAGGTCTTTCGGGGCTCTCCCGTGCGTGTGCGAAATCCCTCGTAGCAAATAGAAGAGCTTGTGGCTCTTTGATTCCTGAACCACCTGTAGCTCCAGGCTCTTCTTCATAGATTCCTACAAACACTCTAGACCTGGATTCTAGTCTTTCAAGCGCACTGGCAAATAGTAAGTTATGCTCCGGCCTGACGAAACATAGAATCCAGTATGTCTCTTGGTCTGTCATCTGTGAGACATTATCGAAGAACGCGGTTACAGTCTCACTTTTCCAAGCTGGAGTAAGCTGCCTTGCATCTAAACATATCATCTTTGGGGGTAGAAGCTGCGTTCGTTGAATCCCGGCAGTGACATGCTCCACAAACCATCTTGGCAAAGCCTTTTCTGTTTCAGGCTGAAGGATTTTTCGAATGGACCTGGCCAAGGAGAATGGCATGTTACCATGAACTCCCTCTTTGAGTATTCCTTCCTGTACCCACTTATGGTGGCATACCCCCCAAACCAGAAGTGCAGAATCTGAGAAGTGGTCTGTGGCTTTCCTTAGGTCCTCGAATTTCTTGTACTTAGTGCCAATTTGATCTGCAATGAAGTGCAGTATCTCCTTCTTCATGTAAGCAAGTACTCTTAAGTTCTCAGCCCTCGCCTTGAAGAAATTATCGCCTTTGTAATCTGAGGTGACTTTGACGTATATATCCCCGCTTAAAGCTTCTTCGAGGACCTTTCTACAATCATCATAGTCCAAGCCCCTCATGCATCTAAGGTAGTTGTCACTGAAGTAATCTTTGTCTTTAGCAAAATTAATTACTATAGCCTGACCCCTGTTGTCCTTAAGTTCTCCCTTCCTCCATTTGTTCCACATCTGGCGGAAGAGTGCATAGACATCATCTGGCATGAAGACAAACCGATTGACATCCTTCGTGTGTTTGCCCCTCAGAATCTTGTCTGCCATTTCAAGGTAGTGCTGCAAGAGAGCTGGCGATTTTAGAATTTCAAATGTTGCTATTTACATCTAATGGCGCAATTTGCGCCATTTTGAATTTGAATTGGCGCAGTTAGCGCTTATTTGAATTCAAATGGCGCAGCTGCGCTATTTGAATTGAAATGGCGGTACATTATTTTCAATTCAAATGGCGCAGCTGCGCCATTTGAATTCAAATAGCGCAGCTGCGCCATTTCGATAAATGAATGGGTAAGGAGACGTAAACATACCTTGTACTCGTCACTTCTTGATCATCCCTTACCAAATAGGAACGGTCTTCGCATTCCTCGAATCGCTTGCGAAGATGGTGGATCCGATCCACATATGGTTCCTTGAAGGCGGTCTTTGCTACTATATCATTCACATCCACACCGAAATAAGAAGGTCCAGTCACCGATCTCTCCGAAAAGAACTCGTGATATTCTATAGACATAGATCTTGCCGAAGCTCGGCTCTAGCATCCTCGGTCCCCAACTTATCGCACACGAAATGAAAGCGGCGAAATAATCGAATGATTACCATTGATAATATAAAATCTTTTCCGAATCAAGTCAGATTCCTGTGACCAGCTCAGCAACTCCTTTGTATCCGGATCAAAGGGCACTACATCTTTGGAGTGAATACGGGTGTGGATCCTCGGCAAATGATTTTATGAGAGCCTCCTAACATGCTCGGGGTTAATAACCCCGGCGGTCATATTAGGTGGGGCCTCTTCTAGATCCCGGATAGATATTCTTACGGTGTATGTGACTCCAAGGGGAACATGTGGCCGTCTTTTTTGTATTTTCTTTAGTGTTTCCTCTCCGCCATTTCTTCTTTCTTCGTCACGGTCCATCTTTAGTTCCTCGGGCACTTCAAGATCCGCAATCTTTTGTAATTTCCTTGCCCTTATCCGTGCTTTGGTTTTACGGCTTTCTCTTTCTTTGGAGTGCTATCTTTGTGGATGCTACATTTCTTATGTGCTTTGTAGCCTCCTTATTGTCACTAATAGTGCGGTCACTATCGCCAAGGGGCTTTTCATCAGCAGGCTTCTCAGTGGACTTCACGGGAGAATCATGTTTGTGAGCCTCCGTCTCATCCCTCTTCTCATCCCTATGCCCCTCCCCTTTCTCAACTTCTCGTCCTTCTTCTTGTTCTCAGATCCCTCAGGTACATCACCACCTCCACTTTTTTTTGTTCCTTTGCCGCCTTTGGTGGCATTTTTAATTTTTACACCACACCTTTTCTCAGATCTCTCCCGTGACCATCGCGCTATCCATTCGGGTGGCATGTTGTTCGAGAGCGGCTCTTACAATGTAGGACACGGAGTTTTTGGACATGTCCATGGCCGCTCGCAGAATACTGAATCCTTTGAGGATCTCTACCGTGCCTTTGATATCTGCTTGCTCTCTGGACTCATAAGATGGCAGCGGCCAACCTTTTTTTCTTGGCCGCGGTGCTTGGTCCTTCATTTGGACTCCATCATTGCGGGCTCAGAACTAATCGCCAATCCATGCAATAGAGATCAATCCGCCATCGAGGATCTTCCATCAGGTGCAACCAAGAAAGTCAAGTCTTCCTTGTTTCTTGACTTCTCTCATGTTGACAATGATGCCCATCTGGGCCACGGTTGAGGCTCCTTCTTCACCTGTACCTGATTTGACAAGGAGGCAAAGTTCTCGCCTCTTGTCTCCCTTGGTTGGGTCTACGCCTTCAGTCAAGGGTATGGCTCTAACGATCTCCATACACCAAGACCTTCCAAATGAGGACTATGCTCCTCAAGTCACCACGCTCCATTTCTTTGGGCCAAGACCAGCCGCCATGGAGGTAAGCATGGTGAGAGAAATGGCATGTGCTAGAAAGTTAAAACAGCAAAAGCGGCATTTAGACTAAATGGCGGCAGTGCGCCATTTAATCTAAATGGCTTAAATACCGCTTATTTAGACTAAATGGGACTGGGCGCCATTTAGATGAAATGGCGCTATGCTCGCCATTTAGATAAATAAGCACTCGGCCATTTGCTCTATTATATAAAAGCTAAATGGCGCAGGTGCGCCATTTAGATTAAATGGCGCCAATGGCGCTTTATTTAGACTAAAATGGCGTTGCGCCATTTAGCTTTTATATAATAGAGCAAATGGCGCAGTGCTTCATTTAGTCTAAAATGGCGCAAAGCGCTTATTTGTTTTTGAAGGACCCATAAAGAGCAAATGTGCGCCATTTATTTAGTCTAAATGGCGACCGCGCCATTTAGTCTAAATGGCGACACTGCCATTTGCTCTTTATGGGTCCGCTTCTACAAGAATATTAATGATTATTATGGAAATGGCGCTAATGCGCCATTTCACAAACTATAAGAGGAAAAGGTCGCTACAAACCCACCCTCTCCTAATGAAATGGCTGCCCCTCAAGGCCATTTCGCTAATACCTAAGACACTACACTTGACTACCTAAGACACTACCTAAGAAACAACAGATACTAACCTCGAGCCCGGCTCCCGGATTTTGAGCTTAAGATTGCGCCATATTGTATAAAAGTATAAAAGTACAGGACCGTGATAAATCCTACTCCACTTTTTTTTTTTAGAAGCCCGGATCAACAGAGCGCTAGAGAGAGAAGATGGTTGATTAGGAGAGAGAATGTGCAGGCGCTAGGGCTTAGGCTTATTTGCGGAAGAAGGAAGGCTGAGGCGGGAGAAAAGAACAATGAAATTGAAAATGAAAATTGGACGGAAAGAAAAGAAAAGAAAAGTCTGGGAAAGAAAAAAAACCAATTTTACCGCCCCGTCTCTCTTCAAATTTTGCGCTACCGTCTGGCCTCGAAATTTGGCGCCAAATTGGGTCTCTACAAATTTTAAAATTTTGAATTTTCCCGCCCGTCCGTTTCTCCCGCCTGCTCGCCATTATAAATCATAGGTAGTTTAAGTCATTCCGCCAAGCCTCCTCAGTGTCCCGCCCCGCTTAGCTCAAATTTGAAATTTGAATTTGCCCGCCCAGATTTTGAACTTTGAATTTGCCCGCCGGCCCACTTCATAATGGGCGTTTTCTTTTGCCTCGGCTCGCCGAGGCGCATATGGTCATTAGAAGGCGCTTATATTCGACCGGCGGTTTGCGATTTTATGCACCTCGCCCTCGCTTTCAATATTCGTAGGTTTTTGCGCTTTGAGATCTCTTTGGTCGACACAAAGCAGTATGCTTCTCCCGACGTCTATTCCGCCTTAGACGTTGGTTCCTTAGTCGATAGCAGTAGTTTTGCCGCTTTGGCCGCTTTCTTTCTTTGCGTACCGCTTTAGCCCTTTGTCTTCATTCTTCAGCGCCAAGCAGCCTTTCGTTCTAGCGCTTCGGCTTCATTCTTCAGCGCTTGGCTTCATTCCAGTGGCGCTTCGTCTTCATTTTTCAGCGCTTTTGTCCGAGATTCTCCAAGCGCTTGTCCGGACTTGTCAAGATTATTCAGCGCTTGACCAAATTCTTCAAAGCATTCTCGATATGGCAGATCCGAATCGCCAATGACGCCCGTGTTAGAGGCTATTCAGGTTCTAGTAAAATGTTTTAGTATGTTTAATGTAGGATGTAGGATGTTAAATATTTTAATATGTTTAAGGGTAGATCTTCTCTATCTTGTTCAAGAGATAAGTTCTCAACAATTGATGTCTTCTTTGAATCTTGTAGTAATAGGAATCCATAACTCTAGCTATTAGATATAGCATTTAGAATAAAAGATGCCATTTACTGTCAATGGGCCATTTTCCTTGAATGGGCATTTACCATTTTATTTCTGAATGGAGCACCGCGCCATTTCCCTTTAAATGACGCAATGCCATTTATTTAATGGGAAATGGCGCTACCGCCTCCATTTCAAGGAAATGGCGCGCAATTGCCCATTTCAGGGAAATGGCGCAGCTGTCGCTCCATTTCAAGGAAAATGGCCCATTGACAGTAAAATGGCGCAACCGCGCCATTTAAAGGTAATGAGCGCGATCAAGGCCATTTAAGTAAATGGAGCAAACCGCGCCATTTGTCTCTCATGTCGATAATTTCTTTCACATTTTCGCTTATTTTCACTAAGTATATGTCATCGAGGGTTGCATGTCTCTAACAAGTATATATATATATGTGTATTGATTCTCACAGAAAAGGCCCCTCGCGTAACCTTTGTCGATGGGGATGTGGTAGTTGCCGGGGACATGAATTGCATAGAGGCCATCCGCAGATGGCGTGAACATTCCATGGTGCAATGTGGTCGTGGAGGTCACGGGAAGCCATAGTGCCCACCCATGTGCTTCCCATTCCATGTGAGGGAGCAGATAACATTGCTGAAGCCGTGGGGACATTTATCGAATGGCCTCGAAATCAAGTGAAATACTGTGAAGGAGCCCCAACTTACTCATCGGAAACGTCTGATACTGAAACCCCGAACTTGCCTAGTAGTCCCTCCACAACATCATCAGACTCAGTGTCGACCGCCCGGCCCTTCAAACAAAGAAGCGTTACTGCAGAATATGGTGAACCTTGTCAGTAATAATACTGTGGTTGGTAAGGGTGTCTTGGTGAATAGAACTTGCATCCATGGGAAGAATGTTGACGCACTCAACGTAGGAGTGCAAGTTACCGAGGCTGTGGTGCCTACCCACATCCTTCCGATTCCATGTGATGGCGCTGACAACATTGAAGAGGCTGTGGGCACGTTTATCGAATGGCCTCGGCAAGATATAAGATATCATGCCATTGATTTAGCTACTCCATCACTGACCTCGATTGTAGAATCTGTAGAGGCAATGTCAGATGCAGATGAAGAAATTGATCCTACAGTGGATCTAGGTACACGTTTTCCTCGCAGGATAGCATCAGATGATGATGAACCACCACCTAGTTTCTCAAGAACTGATCTCTTGGATAAGCATTGCCACATTCTTCATGCATGTGACCGAAGTAAATATGCAGAGGCCATAATTGTCTTCAGTGATCCCCAGGATGCTGTTGACGATGAATTTTTAGGAGACTCAAAGGTGGGGCTCTGTGTGGGAAAGATCCTTCCTGCACTAATTACAGAGGATCTCAAATGTCATGCTTGTGCGTAAAGGCCGCCGCCAGAAAAATTACCTTGTACAATGGGAAAATAGCGATGTGATGCTGCAGGATGGAAGGACTGTCTCACAACATCTGCAAGCTCGAGAAGCTAAAGAAAATGAGGATATGGAAATAGAATCTTTTGAGGACAACATTCAGGCTCAATTCAAACGAAAAAGGAAGTATACTTACACACATAGGATTCCAAGACAACCCAAGGGAAAGAGCAAAGAGGAAAGGCTATGCTCCACAACTTCAATCAATAAGTTCATGAAGACAAGCTGCTGCAAAAAAATACTTGCAACAAGAAACTTACCAAGCATCAAGTATGTGAATTAAGAAAAGAATTTTTATCTCAACCATACAATGCAAGGGTTACGTATTTTTTGACGCGGCCGAAAGTGTGACTTACATGGGAGAAGGAGAGGACAGGATAGTGCTCAAGGGGATGGAATTTCAATCGGGCTGGGTGGGCGCATGCTTTTAGGTATCGGTCGACCAACATTTTACAATTGGAGAAACAGATTTGAAGCAGGTGCAAAGGTAGTCGAACATGGTAATCGGCTCTAAGAAGCCCGGATCCACTACACCGCCACCCGAATGTGTGCTAGACAGATTCATTCAGGAGAATGCTGAAAGTATTCCCCATAGGAGCAAAAGAGGTAGAGATGATGTAAGAGAAAATGTACGGAAGCTTCCTTCCATTCTTAATAAGAAGCTTATACATAAAGAAGTTGGAGCGATCGTTGAAGAGCTTAAGGGGAACAATCAGAGCCTTGAACTCTTTTATAGTATATGGAAAAGGGAATTTCCAGATGTTAGCATTGCAAAAAATACAGCCTTCTCTAAATGCAACATCTGCGTGGTAATTAAGCAAAAGCTGGAAAAAACAAAAGATACAAGAGAGAGACGAAATCTTGCAATTCAACGTCGGGCTCATATGCTAGAGCAACGCTCTTGCAGAAGTCAATATTGGCATTGGAGAGCATTGTCACAGCGGTCTCCTGAAAATCATCTATGTATAATACATGATAAGATGGATCAGGTTAAGACTTTAGTGCCTAGAAGTCATCATCTAGCAAAATCTGTATGGAGAGGTGATCGCTTGAAGAGCAGTTTGACAGGAGCTTTGACTCATGGGCATGGTGGTCGTGCCTATGGTCATTTTTCACTTGATTTATGGAAAGATGATTCAAACTTCCACATTGGTTCACTTTCTAGAATATTGCATAACTTGGAATTGGTGCAAGAGGACAAGATAGGTGACTTATGTGGAAGTAAGCCTGCAGATTGCAAATGGATGCAAGCAGTCAAGGACATCAATCCTTTGAAGAACAAACTTGCTTCCATGGGAGAAGTATTGCCAAATACTTCAACTACAACGAATCCTGAGGTGTTCAACCCTCTTCCCCGAAATCTCTATTTGCAACTTGATAATGCAGTGAAAGGCAAAACAAAAATAGGTATGTCTTTTCATACTTATCTTATTTGACTTGGCTTAAGGTCTTTGATGAGATCCAAGTGGGCTTTATGATGGTCGGCCACACCCATGATGATATTGATGCTTTATTTGGAAATTTTTCAACCTTGATGAGTTCGTTTGGATGCTTTGACACTACCGAGCTACTTTACTTGTTTAGCAAATGCAATGCAAAATCCCCAATTCCATACTTTATTGATGAAGTTCCAAATTGGAAGGATTTTGTGAAGGGATTCATCCCTGATAAGGGCCAACGCCTGGTTGGGCATACTGAACCATTGCTCTTCAAATTTAAGATGGCAGGAGATTGGCCTGTTATGCAATACAAAATCGCCCTACACATAAAGAGTGGCTTCCAGCCAGATTCTCGGGGAGTTAGAATGTGGAAAGAGGATGAACATGGTCAGCCAATGATACCAAGTGGTGTGCCACAAAATATTCCTCCTAGACCAACATTGAAAGATCTTCCAGGGTTGAAGGATAGCATCAACAAATACATCTCCCTATGGAAGGACATATGTAAGAATCAAGAAAGTAGCTTGTTTGCAAGGCAATACACGGCAAGTGTTGAGTATTGGAGCCAGCTTCTTATCTCTTTGGAGGATGTTGCTTCAGGACGTCCTCAAAATGATGCATTTTGGCCACAAACAAGACAAGCTCCTCTAGAACAAACAGCATTTGTTCCAGAGGTCGACGTATCTGCCTTGGTCACACGACCTTTACCATCTTATTGTGGCCCGTCCGATGATGGCCCAGTGTTGCCTCTTGAAGAGTTTGATCCTCACGTACATGTGACAAAGGGTATGTTTGTTCTAGTCAGACCTGGAGATGATAACACTGCCACTTGGTTAGGATATGCAGAGGAGAATGCTGTTCTTGATCCAGAATCTACATATTTTGGCCATATTTTTGTATCGTGGTGGAAGCCTACTGGAGGGGACTACAAAGACTGCTTGACTAAGCGTTGGCGGCCTAATCCTTCCGATCCTTCAAGGTATGAAAATTTAGATGCTATTCATTATGCCTGGGATGCCAATGGCAAGAGGCCGAAAACAGTCCAAATTCCGAAATATATTATAGACATGTGGAAAGACATAGCACATTGTTCATCTTAATACATGAGATCTTGTACTTGTAATACATATCTTTCATCTTAATACATAACATTACTATATTTGTGATCATATATAACTGCTTACATCTTTAATATATAAATGCATACATGATTCATAGATAAGATGGTCAGAAGTGCTTATATGTTGAACAGGTGATTCAATCATCTTCAGGATCTGTAGTAGTGATCCCTGATATCTCATAGCTCATGCGCTCAGGAAGCCATATCAGATGGATCATAACACGAATTGACGCAGGGCAATGAATCTCAGCGCCCAAAGCTTTTCTTCGCAGGTAGGGATCAAGAAGAAGATGCCTATCTAGGCAACCAACAAGATCAGAGTGGCTCATCGAGCACTTGATCGCCTCGATGTGGTGAATAGAAGAAGGAAAATAATCCATGGGAGACGAATGACCTCTAGCCCCGAATGGAGCTGTTTTTATAGTGAAGTAAAATTATTGGGGTGGACTGTAGCGCCATCATTGAGCGTATACAAGTATCATGTACTCGTACAGGTATGATTCTATCATGTACTCAGATTCTATACATCAACTAATATTCACTATGCTTATATTATATATATCCTTAACAGATACACAAATCATAAGTGCTTATATTAGGTATACATATCATAGATGATTCACTCGTCATTGCTGCTTGACTAATATAGGTGTGATTGAAAATAAAAAGATGACTTGCATAGTTCATAGGTACTCATGTCATTATTATATCCTTAGCAGATACAGATTCACTCATCATCAACATCAAAGCACGTGATGCTATTCAGCTCAAAGATCTCCTGATCAGGAAGCCAATAAAGGTGGACCTTAACACGAGTGAGCTTCCTGCAAGCACTCGCAGGACCATCTGCTTTGGACTGCAGCCATGGATCAAGTTTGATACCATTTCTGTAGCATTCACACAGATCATTATAGCTAAGGTAGCACCGAAGGATTGGATGTTCTCTCGGACGATCGGCAAGGAAGCCATGGGAGATGAATGAGCTCTACCACCGGATGGAGCTGCTTTTATAGTGAAGTAAAATTATTGATATGAATTATTGGTGTTCATTGCCTTTATACGAGTACTATACATGTATATGATCCAATAATTTCTATGTATATACTATCAATAATTTTGATGAGTATATACCATCAATAATTTTGGTGGGTATACCATCAATAATTTTGGTGGGTATAAATATACATCAAATTGCCGAAAGCAACATTGGCCTCCGCCTAGCTATGACTTATTCTCGGTCTTGAACGTGATTCTATCACTTGCAAGATGAATCATGAGGACTTCAAGCGGCCGCAGCGGCGAGATATACCGCTTTGAAGACCGGCTCCACCTCGTTGCTCTCAATCCTCGCCATTATCCCGATCCCGCCGATGTTATCATCCATCTCACGTGGAATAGGGAGTATCAAATGTTCATGATCGAAAGGATCTCTCGAGCGCCTTATACGCTAGTTCGATCATTGAGTAATAGTAGAAGAATAATATTACTTGTTATCTTATTGTAATCTGGTTGTGTTAGTATACAACAGGTACACATAACCTTTTGTAACCGTAATATAAGTAATAGTAAAATAATAGTACTTGTTATCTTATTGTAATCTGGTTGTACTCTTATTGTTATCTTATTGTAATCTTATTGTTATCAGGTATACATAACCTTTTGTAATACACATAACCATAGTATGCAACAGGTATACATAACCTTTTGTAATACACATAACCATACTATAAGTATTGAGGTATACATAACCCTCCAAGGTATACTATATAAAAATTATTCCAACTTGTCTTCAGAATTCCAACTTTAATGAAACTCTGCTTATATGGAAGGGGTTGTCAAGTAAAAGTGTTTTGGGCAAGTAATTATATGATATGGGCTGCATTCTTTTACAAATAATGTAGTCGTATACAAAGGGTTTTTCATATGAAACTGTCGTATACAATGGGTTTTTTGGCAACTTAAGGAACGCACATGGCATATATACCTATAATAGAGGTGAATCCCCCAGGCAGATTGAGACAGCTGGGGACCCCCGTCGACTTGCAGAATGCTATATACAGACTATACGAGGCTTGCTCCGGTCGTCTCACACTGTCGGGGGAGCCCGCTGTTAGTAGCATTGGGGTGCGCCAGGGCTGCCCTCTATCCCCGACGGCTCTCGGCAACAGACATTGACCAGCTAGAAGAATGGCTAGCTGAGCACCGGGGAGGTGCTCGATTGATGCACCACATAATCCGGCAACTCATATATGCCGATGATGTTGACCTGCCGCATATACCCGGAGGACATGCAACGCCACCGGATGCTTTGGACACTTTCTCGCCAATTCACCGGCATGAGAGTTAACTTGGCCAAGACGAGGGTGTCGGGCCTGGTCCCATCATCCGCACTCCACGCCTTCCCTCATTCACTTACCGGGTGTAGTGGAGGTGGCTCGATCTTATAAGTATTTGGGCATTGAGTTTTCTACTACCACACACCGGGATGCATCCATCGTGTTACGGGTCACTGCAGGCTAGAAAGCCCTCAGATGCAATGCAAAACAACAATCACAAGGCGAGTCAGATGCATGGGGTCACCAGGCACACTTGTTCGTGGCCTTGGTTGAACCGGGTCCTCCTCTATGGGGCGTATGTGGGGGGGCGGTGATATCCCTCACCACTTGGAACGATCTAGAGCAGGTACAGAAGGCCTTCTTGGCCCGTGCACCGAGTGAAATCCACGGTCCCATATCGATCTTGCTCCAGGAGATGGGCTTCCTTCCATTCTGAGAGGGTCTACTGAACGTCACATTATTTACTTCCGAAGGTGGTGGCTATGGATGAAGCCCGGCTGCCCAACCTTGCTTTGGCAAGTGGCGATGGGCCCGCAAATGGCGACTCAAAGCCTCGGGCTGGAAAGACAAGCAAGCCCGATGGTTTCGCGATGGAATGTGCGAGCAATACGGATGTGGACCGGTGCATACACCGAAGGAACGCTACGCCTTGAAGCGATACTTGGATGCTTGCTTCATGGCCAAGCTTTGGGATCAGACCCCGTCACATATCAAGGTGGCACATTATCGACAGCAGTTAATCCCATGCTCACGAGGGGCCCACACCACTACTGCGCACCCATCTACCCATGAAAAAGCGCAGGTGATTGCTTCCATTCGCGACAGTGCACACCACCTCCGCATTGAGACGGGGAGATGGATTCGGGAGTCGCGGTGAGGACGAGTCCGCCGATGCCGCCACCGTGGTGCCATTGAGGATGAAAGTCACGCCCTCCAGGGCTGCGGCAGACGAGCATATCCGGGCTCAAGATGCTTTCGGTTAGTTGTGCCCCATCAGGCCCTGCATGAGCTACTGAGCACGGCCTCTGTAGGCTTGTTGGGATCGTACCTCGGGGAGGTAATGGATACGCGGACTCGGTTATGCCCCCGTCCGGACATTAACCTCAACCTGTACTTGTGATTATGTATATAATCAGGTAAAGATGTCAAGATCCTTATTGCTACTAAGGTTTTTCCCCCGAAAACCCTTCGGGGCGGGGGTTTTTTAATCCTGGTAGTAATACGCCTGCTGCTCTCTCTTTGTACTTGGGTCCCATAGGCCAGTTGGTCTCCGTGGACGATAAAATCATATTCTATTCTATTCTATGATGTTTTATCGATAATAACAATAACATTGCATTGACTTCTTTTATGATGGAAAAGACATCCTTCCACTACTTGTTTTGGTGTCATTTGCGTAATCTGGAAGATAAGACTGACTCTGCATGTACATTGGCTCCACTTGAGGCTGAACATGATAAAATGTGTATTGTTGTCGAGGAACATTGGCTATAGCCACTGCTATATTGACTGGTACTAAAGTTAGTACACCTAGAATGGATTCCAGTATTGCTACATTACTTTGCATTTGTTGTTTAGATGGAAATAATCTACCATTAGCTGCCATTAGTATCATACTTTTCCTTGAGCTCCAAAGCCTATTGTATCATATTGAGATGCAACATTGGTGACAACATCCAAGTTAGCTAGTTATAACTAAAGAGAGATGGTAAACCTTCCATAAAATATCTTATTTGTTCTTTTGGTAGAGAATCTTGCTTTATTAATAAGCTCTTATACCTCAGAATATAACTATGTAGAGTCTTATTTTGCAAACAATTTATGTGAGTTAGCTGTTGGATAAGTCTCGTCTTGACTCCAGCTCCTTTGAGTACCCCAGTCCATGAAAGGAATTGTTTAGTGTAGTTGCTAATAGATGGAGAGTTGCAGGAAACAACCTCAGTCCATCAGCATTACTCTTACCATTTGCTAAGGAAGTTGTCAAGAAGGCATAAAGATGTCCATTTACATCATTCTCAAAGATTAAATTTTAGATGTTTAAGACCACCCATCTTAGTTGTTGCTGTCGGTATTTAAATTGCTATTATAGTTGCAACAGATGCTGCTGCTGGTGGACTCAAAGCTCTTGGCCTTGGCTTTCCATGGTAGAGGATTTTTAGTTTTTTCTAGATTTAAATTTGTTAGAGCTTGACTCTTCAAAATAAAATATGTGCTCTTTGTTTGCCTCTTTTCTAGAGTAGACTTTCTTCTTTCCTCATCTAACTTCTTCTGACAAGCTTCCTCACTTTGTTTAAAACGTGACTCTCCTTCTTGATGTTGCCTTGCAACAATCTTCATGTTGTGTTTTGGACATAGAATGATGGAGGGAGTTGGCCCATCTTCTCTCTATCAATCTTTATGACCTTAGAACCATAAAAGGAGCTACCATTAGAAAGAGAATCTCTTACTTCCAGACCTTCATGTATATTGTCCCCATGCATCGAGCTAGTGATGCTTGAAGACCATAAGTTTTAACAGGAGAACTATGGTTTTTAATAAAGCTTGTTAAATTACCAGTGACCACTTCTTCGTGCTCACTAGCCCATTGCAAGAATTATGAGGCAAGTCTCGCATCAACCATTCAGAGAAAGATAAAGTTAAAAAAATTTACCCAGTGTCCAGGCATCAATTGAGATGCAGAAGATTGAGGACCCTGAACATGCTCCATCATTCACCATTTGTTCCATCCTCGAAGTCCCATGGTGAAATGTTTTCTAATGCTTCAAGTTATGGTGCGCCTTGAGAATGAGCCATAGCTTGAGCTACTAGCTGCTCCACACCACAAAGGGGCAATTTTGCATCTTAAACCTATGCAAAATGGCACTAATCCAATAAGTCATCCTCTCCACATCGCAATACCCATGAGTAAACAAGCCGTATTCAGATTAGATGTAGAAGATTGAGCATCCTAAACTTGCTCCATCCTTGGCAGACTCCTTTCACCATTTGCCCCTTTCTTAGATCCCTGGACATTCATTGTATCGGTCTTTACCGCTTCATGTCTTGTACGCTTTGAGGAGAGCTTTGGCTTGAGCTAGTAGTGAGCTGCCACCTTGTCACCTCCCATCAAGAAGCACTAACCCGAAAAGTATCCCACAGACTTAGAAACTTGACATTGCCAATACCATAACAGCACTTCTTTGATGTCACAATGTCTTTAGTGCATCTCTTTCTGTTTTCTTTCATAGTTCCTCTCCAGTTTTGTAAGAACAATCCTCTCCAGTTTTGTAAGAATAATTTCATTTGCTCAGCTTCACATTACTACACGGAAGAATATCATCTTTGACATGTATTTTTAAATTTGAGATTAATTTGCAAATAATATCATGCATTGTGAGCTATCCATGTCTAGAATCTCATCATTGATGCATTTAGCAATGAAGCAACAATTTTCTGTCCCCATGGAATACTCAAACTCAAACCACCATGAGTCTAATGCATGCTTCAAGTTTTCTTATGCCTTTCTTTACCTTCAATGGAACTTATTTCTTGCTTCCTTCTAGCCAAAAGTTTGCATTGGTAAAGGATGTTGGCTCTATGGGTTATGCCTCCATTTGTAATGAACCATTGATTTGCTTCATGCGAGCATTTTTGGCCACCTTGTTTACCTTTTTGATTTTGAATGCAATGAACTTGCATAATGCATCCCGTCGACCAAGCGCTCTCACGATTCCAAGAACTATTCCTACCAAATTGGCCAAAATATGTAGCATAATAACAGGGGGTTTCTTTTGTATTTTTGTACGTTTTTTTCTATGGTTTTCATATGATTTGATGGGCGTATTGCGCGAGACCTACTATTTAGTATATCTAGAGTGCGCACTGTATTCTCATATTTAAATGACATATTATCTATGATTTTGCAATGGTTTAGCATTTGCATATTTTTCCTTGAAAAATCAATTATTTTTAAGTTCCCAAAACAGACATGCAAGCATCGAGGTCCCTTATTTTAGGGTTCTTTAGGAAAGAGTTTGCTTTACGGTTGCCAGCCAGATTTGCTTCCGGAGAAGAAAATTCTCTGTTCTTGCTCTCTGGAGGAGGGATTTTGTAGCAATGTTGCCCGCCATGGCCAAATCTTTGAAATCTGGAATTTGCTTAAGTACAAAGCATGCGTTATTAAACCTAAGGGATGCGGTTTAGGGTGCGACTTGGCATGGCCAGAACTAGCTTCCATCCAGCCGGATATGGCACCTGCGTTTGGAGCATTTTGCTGCCTTGGAGCTACAGATTTTAGAAGTCAAATTTTACCAGCATGGCACCTCTTCTCTTTGATACGGTATTCTTGAAGCACAAGTTTGTTCAAAATGAAGTGAGAATCTTTGGCATCTTATGCAAAGCAGCAGGATTCTCTAAGGAGATTGTGTATATCATCCGGTTTTTCAAGATGTTGCAAATCCTTGTTTCTTACATTCACTTCTTGGAATGACCGCGTGTCAATTAAGAAAAGCGTAAGCAAACAAAAGAGCTTGTTGTCCCGAAAGTAAGAACGCATAAGATCTTGATGTGGCTTTGGAATTAAGCAAAGAACAAATGCCTTGACTTCAAAAAATAATTTTCTTGGTTTCTACTATAGCATCCGCCACAACCTTGGGTCAGCGTCTCGGACTTGTATCCATGTACGTAAATGAGAGAAAATTCTGCCTTAACTCATACTTGTTTGCAATTGAGAGCTCAAACTTTTTCTCATGTACAAATTCTTAGTGGTCAAACAGACCGCTTTTACTTGTTGTTAAGCAAGTGCTCTCATCGGGTGGAACCATTATATATTCTCATGCGGGAATGTTGAAGACGAATATATAGCTTCTAATAGATGGTTTCTCCTAAGCTAATACATTTGGTATCATTGAATGTGATTCTTGCGTGAATGGTCGAGAAGTGTATCATGGAATGTGATTCTTGGAGGATATGCCGAACAGGGATTTCTCCTCAATGCAATGAGCGCCTTAGGGAATTGCCCAACCATGATTTGATTTCTGAGATGCCACAGTTTATACATATGGCAGGCATGGGGAGCTTAAAAAATCATTAATTTTTTCTCAGTAGATGCCTGAAAGGGATGGGTTCAGATGGGATGAAAGGGATGGGTTCGTAAAGACCGCCATGGTTGCAGGTTACGTATCTATGTCTGAAGGCGTTACTTTAAACGCTTAACAAGATCAAGCTGATAGTAAGCCAGTGAGGAATGTCTATCGATCATCCAGAGCCACTTGTTAAATTTGCACAGAGCTTTGATGCAAAGTCATGTCCAGCGGTAATTTCAACTTCAAACTCATTTTAGCAATTGACCATGTTGACTAGTTTGTTATGCATTTGTACTTTAGTAGTTTAGTATGCTCAAAAAATTAATGCTGAAGCCATGTATTCACTGGCATGATCCAAACATAATCGAGGACGAACATAATCGAGGACTACAAGCATTTACACAAAGATGAACAATTAATGTATGAGTCCGTGGAGCCAAAAGCATGATACCAAGGAGACATGTGTCCCAAAGAATGGAGCGTAAAAGATTCAAAACAACGCGTTTTGGGAAACCTGTTTGGTAAATCATATTGTAACTTAAGACTGTCAAGGAAATGAGAGTATTCCGCGTGTGGACCACTATGCAACATTAGAAGCTTTAGAAGCTCGTTCAATTGGAAAGTATGTATTAATCTTGATTAAGCGTAGCAAGCTCCACGTGCACCAAACAAACCATGGGAGCACTGACTTAGAAAATTATCATCGATATTGTTGTTGCTAACAAACCATGGGAGCACTGACTTAGAAAATTATCATCGATATTGTTGTTGCTAGATTTTTGACGTGTTCAATTCCAAGAACGTGTTCTTGTCCTAATGATTACACAAAATATACTCATAGTTGTTTGCAATGGAAATAATTTGTTTGTCTTTAATATTATTGTGCTTCTTAGTAATTAATATTTAGGCCCAGAAAGTTTACCTATGTTTGCTTTATTACCATTAATATTATTAACACAGACCCTTGCATCCAACGCATTTAAATTAAAATCCCCCTGAAACCCCCCTTGGTTTAGGTGCATATTCACACGGGGGGCAGCGAGAGCTATCGGATTGGCATATTTGCCCTTTATTCCTTGATCTGGACCGTACATAGCAATCCTCGTTTGTGGGGTATGCCTGTACAAGTTTTTGTATATTGTATGTTGAGATTTGCAAAATACTATAAGGTTTGAGAGAATGTACTTAATGGTGTTAATTTTGTACATGTATTGTCCTTCCAACTAGGAGCCCATGACTTTCAAGTATATTCATCGTGAATTTGCCAATTCACACCACGACTTTCAAGTATATTCATTGTGAGTCTGCTAATTCACATTCATTGTGGATAATATGCTCATATGATTTAGGTGTGACCTTGGTGTAGCCGCATTATTAGCTGTATTTTTTATTTGTGAAGTTACGAAGTTCCGTGTATTCACCAATGGAGTAACTAGGTATTCCCATTGCACATTGTATTTATTCTTTCGTTCTGATTGTGACCTTTGTGAATTTACCAAGTTCGTGTGTATTTGCCAACCATGGAGTAAATGTTTTTAGAAAGTATTCCCTTACCACCTTGTCTTTGTACTTCCCCATGTACAAATTCGATTTATACAGAAATTTAGGGTCAACCATGCAACATTCTTGCATTTGGTTTAGGATTTTCTATACATTTAGATGTTTAGTATTTTGAAATTACGGCGATCAATCCGATGATCTAGATTGCTTGATTCCTGGCGTATTCCATTATGCTCTTGGCCAATGCCCAGATAGCCATACAATTGTTGTGTTTGGGTCAATTGCTACATGTTTGACAAAGAGAGTAGGAATTTGAATATTGCAACATGCAATGTATGATGAATGTGCTTAAGACTTATATATAGAGCAATGTCAATGTGGATATCAAAATATTGTTCTTAATAATAAGACAATGTTCAAACCCTATTCCATCCAAAAACTTTGTTTTGGTCTTGCATGGTAGATTTCTCTTGCGCTTGATCCAAATTGTTTGAACTGGTTGACTCCAGAGAAATGGCAGTATCAATGGGTAATATTTGGGGGCACACATCCTTTTTGCCACACTTCTTGTCAACAATCACATATATTACCATTGAAATCATGTAGACAATTGTCATCATTATGGTGTCCACTTGTGGCATAAGTTGTATAGCAACTATACTCAAAACGTAGTCAGCACAAATATGTAAAACAGATAGAACTACCAATTTAGTTCTAAAGTGCCTTGTTCCAAGTTGATCTTGCTCAAGGGCTTCACTTACTAATGGGTATAGAGGACCTACACTGATGCTGATATATGCTAAAGCAAAAGCCTTCACGAATCTAGTGTGTAAAGGCATTTTCTTCTTCAATTTGTCCGATGAAAGATATACTAAATAAAGTGGCATGTAATATGCAAGCTTAATGCAAGCCACAAGAGCCGCAAATATATCCCATTTAACAATGTTCATATGATTCTCTTCACCTTGGTATATTCTAAGTCTAGGCTTAACTCCCTTGTGGTAATACAAGGTGACCAATGATGAAATCCTTAGATATGAAGCTGCAGAGTTAAATAACCCTGTTTCATATCTTGAATATTAGAACTAAAAATTCTTGCGATGATATATTCATAAATAGAAGTTTCGCTACCTGATGAAATTGCAATAACAAGCTTTGTAGTAAATGACTTGGCATTCTTTGCAGTAGCTTGCATAGTTAATCCCCCTATACAAAGAATTGATAGGAAGGTTGAAGCTGTCGGTATGGGTAATGCCCTTACTCCAGCACACATTAGGCTTCCATTTACATAATGATTGAGCTTGAAATACCAGTTTAGTAGTTGAACAGAGTACATTGGAAATGCCTCAAAAGATAAACTCAATTGTGCAAAGAGGGTATTTTTTGCTTCGAACTGAAAATCCTTGAATCTACACATCCAAAGGTAAAAAGACATTAGGCCTAATAGGGAAAAAAATGTACCATTAAAAGAGAGGAATATACCCACTACAACTCCAGGTCTCCTTCAGAAGGTTGAACAGCCTCCAGAACTGCACGAGAGGTAAGAAATATGCAGATTTGAAGGGGGATTCTTGCTTATCAAATTTGAAGGCAAACATGAAGGCATTGATTGTGTGGGCACACAATAGTATAGCCGATGCAATAATCAAAGCGGTTCTGGAATCATAGGCCCTTAAGCAGGAGTAAGATGGATCTCCACAGTCGAAATGAGGGCAGGGGACATGGCAAAACCTTCTGTATTTCAGGAACTCTCTGCAGAACCGGAGCATGGCGCAAATAGTGGTGCTCAAAGAGAAAAAATATGTTCCGGCAGAGAAAAGGGTGCGGAAAACGACCCAAATGTCCTTCAGATCCAACCCGGAATGAATTTTTTTCGCATTTCGGGATGGAACTGCAAACTCGGAAATCAAATGTTCAGATAAATAGGCCTCGCTTCTTCCGGTTCGGCGGCCTAGATCTTCCCACGTGTCGTCATGATGGCGGCACACGCGGACTTGTATATTTTTGTCAACCTTTGTTCCTCTCGGACTTTCACGTGGCGGCACACGGACATTGGCTAATGCTAAGTCAATGCTATAAGCTAAACTAAGCTAGAAAATCATGGCCTTTATTAACCCAGTGCTAGTTTTTGATGCTCCAGTTAAAATCATTTGAATTCTCGGAGCCCGCTACTGTTTTTGCACAACCCCTTCAACCCAATCTCGTGTCTTCAACATCCTCGTCACTGGTTCAATTTCTGCATGTAAATTTTTTCACAAAGGATTCTTGGTGGAGTGCCTATTTATGTCTGCTTGCATTCACTTTGCTAGATCAATTCCTGAAGCTAAAATAAAAGTTGTGATTTCGCTGAAGCTATCATAAAGGGTATGGAACAAGGTTCACTTTGCAGAGCTAAAGCAGTTGTTGAAGCGATCTTGCACGGTAAATGATAAATCCCCTGCAACATTTAACTGGCCCTTTTACTTGGTTTAGTATATGATACAACACCTTCGTATGCAATGGTTTAGGGTCATATGCAATGGTTTGGGGTTCAATACACAACAGTTATAGTGTGTTCTTGAACGAGTTAGATGTTTTAGTATTGCATGAGAATGGTCTATCTTTTACTTGTGCAAAACAAGTAGCAAGTGAGGCTAAGAAATGAGGGGTGCTTTCTTACATATTTGGATGTTAAAATCCTCGGCATTAAAGGAAAAATAATTATTTTGTAGCTTATGCTTAGGCACTTTTGTACTTTCTAACACTTCATAACACTTGCTTACAAAATTTAAGATAATGCACAAGCAAATTTTTTCCAGAATGTTCACTAAAAGTTCAACTTAACCTTTGTCAAGCACCCCACAAATGCTAATGCATCAGAAACTTCTTAACAAAGGTGAATTTTCATTGATTTGGACATCATATAGGACGGTTTACAGACTAACCCAAGTTCAGGGGTAATGGACGCAAAATATTTTTCACAATAATGCCATCGATCCGGGCCATCAGATCATCTTTTTGCGGAAGGATGAGCACTATATATGTGCTTTCTTTCCAATTAGCCAGTTATCAGCATCTTCTCATATCAGCTTTTCATATTGCCCTTTGGTTCCTTCCATTACTCCCATTCCTTTGTTCCCCCTCTTTTCAATAAATCTTCTCAGTCCTCTTTGTTCCTCGCTTCTTTTTGGTGAATCTTCTTCTTATCCCCTTCAAATGCTTGTTTGCACTATCACCATGTTATGCTTCATCAGTTTCTATCGCCTTCTCGTCAGTATGGTAGGTAGAGTATGGTATGGTACGACAAGTTTCACTTCTTCCTTTGTTTTTCCTTGTTGGGATTTGTTATTTATGTTCAATTTGATGCCTTCGAGTTGTGCATGGTGAATCCACATGGAAGGAGTCATCAAATCATTAAGTTTGTTCTCTTGTGCAATTTGATGCATTCATACTGTGCATGGTGAATCCATATAAAAGCATGATCAAATCGTTACTTGCTATCAAGCTTGGGTAGATCATGAAAAGTTTTTCTAGAATCCCTATTTAAGGATGGATCTTTGCAATGGTTCTAATCAGTAACAATTTGCTTGCAAATCTTTTCTGGAGTATTGTTGCTGGTGTCTTTCAATTTTCACTTGGTGTTTCCTTTGTCTTTTCTTACATGCAATTTGTTATGGAAGGCTGGTCTAGGTTTGTCTATAGTTTTCTTGCTTTTCATTCTTTTCTGCCTTTTGTGACTCTTGTTAGGGCAGTTTCGTTGTCTCTTGGGTTTGTCGTTGCTTTTTTCCAGCCAGCAAGGAGCGGGAATGGCGCTGCTAAGACTGTCACCCCTTCTTAGGCATTCTTCTCTATTGTTTTTCTTGCAGATGGGCCATCAATTTGGGAGTTGGACTATAATCTGCCTCGATGAGGGGACCTTTTTTGGCTGGATTCGTGATTGGATCTTCCCTCTTTGTGGGTTTTCTTCAGGAAATTGCAATATTTCTCTGAACTCAACCTTAGCAAGCCAATTGCACTGCATGCTTATTGTCCGGCGATCACATATATTTGTATCGGCATGGTTGTACTGACATCCAACGATCCGAGTCTACCACTGGACGCTCTGTACGAATATCAACAAAAAGAATTGGGGGGTTTGGGGGGTTTAATTCAATGGTACATTTTGCTAAGATATCAAATGCCTTTTCAATGATTCAATTGTACGGAATATGTGTAAAAATTCTACGGAATATATAAGGTATATGTACGAAATATGCTATGTGTGTAGGAAATTTTTTGTCGGCCCTGGTTATGGTTCATGCCTAAGTGAGTGAGTGAGTGTGTGTGTGTGTGTGTGATACGAAGCTTGTTCCCATTAAACACAAACAAACAGTGTATGTGCCAACGGGAGAAGCCACCTGTAAAAGATCTTATTATGCAACTGTGCAACCATTAAAGCAAAAAAGCATTTGCAGCAACTATACCAGCATTGTCAACGCCCCATAGCTTGGCATCTTAGAACCAATGGCTTCCCTCTATAAAACAAGTTCCTCAAATAACTGCCATTTGTATGGTATATCAAAGACCAATTTAAGCACTTATCAGGTAGGTCTCAACTCCTGCATGGAAGATTGTTGTAGTGGTCCTATGATGTTACTTCCACGTATGGATGGTATAAAGGTTGATAGATGAGCCCAGTCTGAAGAAGAACCACGTTAAGTTTGACCTATAGGTATTTCTGCAATGCACAGCAAACATAACATAATATAAACTCTAAATTCTTCAACTTAATAAAGCAGTATCAAAGACGTGAAGCCTTAATGACACATAACCTAAAATGTAAGTCTTTTGTCCTTTTTTCCATTCCGATAACAGAGCAGGATTGAATCTTACCACACAAACTCTTGAAAATTCTTGACAGTTGAAAATGTCGTGCATAACTCCAATCTTAAATCAGGCACACAGGCAGGACTAGAAGGTGTTAGAGTAATGCCTAATGTGTGTAATCATAATAAATAGAGAACCAAATGCCAACAGTTGTATTAGTAATGGGTTGTGCCTGATATCTGTAACCGTAGGCTCAAACATATTTATCTGAAACGCATGTTGATGCAACTGAACATGTGCAAATCTGCGGCATCGGGAAATAAAAATGAAGGAGCTGGAAGTCAATGGATGTTTCTGATAGAGTGGCTCTAGATATAAATATAAATTCTTTTAATTAATTAACATCTGACATGCAAGCTTTGCCTGAGAGAGAATATGTTTGATGGAAGAGCAATAGAAAGAAGTCCCCAGCTAGATATAAATGTTCTAGAATATGTAGCACAATAATAAGGATTCCAGGTACATTCAAATCAATCTGTAACTAGATAAATTATTCAGCCCGTTAGCCCAAAGTTATAGTACACTTGATGCATTGACTGCCACATTCTAAAAATCTGAAGGGAAACATGAGAGATGTTGGCTATACCTCTTGCTCCGAGCAGTTCAGCAAAGAAGTTGCCGCGATGTTCTTTTTGCAAGCCTCAAGAATACGGTTATCATGATCTCGTGTCCCGCAATCCCTAATCCCTATGTTTTTTTGTGGTTTGGAGCTGTCGATTTGCTAGGCTAAGCTGCCAATTCATAAGTTTATTGAGCTACCGATTTAACTACCTGGATCAAGGTTTGAAAAATCGTTGCTTCTTTCTGCAACAGAAACCTCTGCAACCACGACCCCGACCTGCAACTGCGACCTCACAAATTCTCCGCATCGGCTTGACAATGAAACCCTAAAGTAGTACTCCTCGTTGACTACATGCGACACAGAGAAAAAAATACGGTGGAAGTATATAAAAAAAATACATACATGGCTCAAACCATAGTAAAAACCACCTGGAAGAAAATAAATAGTGTGCCCGCTCGAAAAATACATATTTTATATGTCAAAATAAATACGCGCCCCAAATCATATGAAAACCATTACAAAAAAACCTACATTTTGCATGATGAACCATTTTTTCTTTCGACTTCATCTTTGAACTGCTCTCGTGGATCTGTTCGGCCTCTTGGTCTTCATAGATGTTAAACAATTTATTCTATTCTATTCTCACCTCCTCTGCCATCTCTAATCTCCGGTCTGTGCATTTTTCCTTCTCCCCGATCCGGCCGACCTCATTTTTTCTCATTCCATTGCTTGGTAGATTACCTTTAAATTTAACTCCTGTTTGCAACACTGATGGATGTGTATTAGAAGATAATAGGTTTTTTCTTTTCTTTTTAATCAATCTGAATTAGTGGATGAAGCTTATAATGTTCCTCTTGAATACAATTTATCTCCTTGGGGAGTTTAAGCAAATATTAAACTAACAAGAGCTACATTTTTTCTGTTTAAGTTTCAGCTCCTAAAATTTGCTGAAGGACATTTGCAATATTATGAAATAACATATAATTTGCTATAGAAATTCATTCCTGCTTGCATCTCATTTGCAATATATAAAAACTTTTATGAGGTCCCACTTTGCGTCAAAGCTGTGTAATTCAATTGCTTTATTATTGCACAAAGACAACACAATCTCATAAATTGAACTTCATGCATTAGTCTTGACTTAACTAGGTGCTTGTTGCTATTTTCCAGTAAGTTTGACGTCAAAATTGGAACTCTAGTCATCCGATAAAGCAATGTAATTACGTCTATTGACATCACTGCCCACCCAACCTCTTGCTTTAAGCATGTCCTAGTGCTAGCTTCCTTGTACCTTACAACTCGATGATGATAATGTTACAAAAGATCTAATATCTATCACTTTATCATTTTTTTCAAGCAATATGTGAGCAGCTGAAGGAGATTATCTGAAAATTAGCTGATGATGCAATAACAAAATTTACGAGTCCGAGAGGTCATTGATTGCTAGTGTGTGCTTTGCAACACTTCCATTTTTCTAAGGAGCTAGAGGTACTTGAAGTGAATTCTTAAGTGTTTTAGTTATGGGATTGGAATGACGTTGGATGGACGCATTTCTACTTTAACCTAGATAGGAACGTTGGATAGAGGCAGCATGGCCAAACAAGGAGTGGCAAAAAGATATATGTAAAGGTTGATTTTGGGAAGCCTAGGGCACTAAGTAATGGTGAGAAAGTAACATGCTAATAAAATACCTACCTATGGTATACAAAAGTTCAATCGTGCTGATGATGTAGATATTGATTCATCTATGTGGATGGTGTTATCAATATTGTATGTATGTGTTGAGAGAATTTTGTTCAGGAATTTATTGTCAAATGTAGATCTTGGGATACTTACAGTAGACAAAGAGGGCAACCCTTTGATGCATCAACATCTTATTTTGGAATGTGGCTGCCCTTTTGCGCACATGGAGGGGGGGCTATAAAACGATTATGTTAGATAAATAAACATGGTTTTAAATTTACCATATTGCCTCTCCTTATATACTGTATATAGGTGATACCTTTTTGTATTTTATAAAGGTCAACCATTGGATTATAAACCATCGAATTCACAAATATAAACAATAAATACATCAAAATGTACAAAAACATGCACAAGTCAGTGGTTCGATAAAACCAGCTTCAAGCTGATGAGCTCGGGTGAAACGAACGCAAGCAGAAAACCTCTAAGACTATCAGTTAAAAAAATCAAGATCCGTTTCAAGAATGGCTGCGTCGAAAATTCCTTTCAAGCATGGCTACAGCTATGATCCTGCACAAGATCTACTAGCCAGGAAGTTGAACCCCAGTGAAACCAAACCAGTGTCTACAAATAAGATGCATTGAAGCATTCAAAATTTTCAATACTGAACGTGCTAAAACCTAGACAGAACAAATTCGTCACCATTGCTCCTCTTCGAGACTGCCCTGTTTGGCCAATAGGAATATGTCAGGGGTCTCGTTCAAACTTCTTTATGGCAGCAAAAAGCAAAAAGAATTCATCCCATACCGCCTAAGGTTTGAATATGCAGACGAATCCGGCAGACAAATATGCAGCCGTCCATCGCAAGACCCCCCTCCCCCCTCAAAAAAAAATAATAAAACTAGCAAAAAGGCACGCCAGGGGCTGTGGTCGAGTTATGCAATGTAATAAAGGTCCCTTTTTTCTTTCCTTTTTTAAGCTTTTATGGTTGTTGCGCACATAAGAAGACTTTGGCCAGGTCAAATTTATTAGACATTTAAGTATTATTGTTAGTAACAATATTAAGTTGTGGAATTTGGCAGGATACGTTTGTTGTAAAAATGGTATTTGACAAGATTCATTTTAAGTAACAATGAGAAACCAATCTACATAAACCATTTAACCTATTTGAGCCCTTAGACCCCCTTTGGTTTGGGTGCATATTCACACGGGGGGTCACTCCGGGCAACGAGAGCCTTCGGATGGGCATATATGCCTTATATTCCTTGATGTGGACCGTAGATAGCGTTCCTCGTTTGTGGGGTATCCTTGTATGAATTTTTGTATACTGTATACTTAGGTGTGCAAAATACTATAAGATTTCAGTTAATGTACTATAAGGTGTGAATTTGATACGTGTATAATATAATTTAAGGGCTCTCGCTGCCCTACGTGACCCCCCCGTGTGAATATGCACCCAAACCAAAGGGGGTCTAAGGGGGATTTTAATTTTAACATCTTAAATGTAATGGTTTGTGCTCATTAATGTTAATGGTATTTATGTGGTGGTTGTTATATGTATATAAGAAAAAAAAATTTTTGGGCCCTTCGGGCCATAAGAGAAGAAAACATAACAATATAAAACAACATTCGGGTCCTGAAAGAAGAAAACATAGTTAAACTTTGATGGCCTAAGAATCTTTGATGTCGTAGTTGAACAAATCATGAATGTATAAATTATAGAAATGAAGTCATTGCATGGAACTCGAAACCCAATTTATGCAACATCAATATGAAATATGAGCTACAATGTAACAAAATGTTTAAGGAGGAAAACATTGGCAAGTGTTTAACCATGAAGAAATACCACAAGTTTGATCCTAAGCATATGTTCCAGCGTCCATAGTTGTGATTCTTTTGAGCATGCACTCCCAAATCATGTCTTAATTTCTGCCTTCTCACTTTCCTGCATTATTTCTTGGATCCATAGAAATTCTAGCGGCTGTATTATGACTATTACACATTATCCACAAAATCCACTGGCCTATGGCAAAGATGGTCTCAACCTGAGCCTTGCACCTGAAGCTTGCATCGAACCTTGCATCATCCCTGTTTGGTGCTTCAAATTTGTACCGAAAGTTTGTGCTACACAATTTTGCGGCAGCGTAGAACCTGGATATGCGTACTTGGAGTCTTTGCCTGCCTCTGCTGCTACATGCAAATTTAAATCAGATGGTACCAACAAAATTAAAGCCATTTTTAGTGTGTTACTGGTGGGTAACACTCTTGCAACCAACGGCTGAGATTTGATCTCAGCCTTTAAACTTGAGGGCCAGGTTGTTAAGGAGATGGAAGAGCATGGTATGCCTCATGAGAATAATTCTGCTGCCTTCTTCTGTTGCTGCTTGAGCCAATCCCCATATACACATAAAAACCTATATCTTCTGATTATATAGATTTGATCATTAGCTGGAAAAACTAATCCTCAATAATGCCAGCTTTTGTGCCAAAAATGCAAACAGATTCGAAAGGCCTTTTTTGCCCTGTTTTTATTGACCTGAGCCTGTCACCAACAAGTATATTGACATGCCGAAATGCAGGCCCAGGGCTTTTTGGGCGCCTAAATAACCAAATCTGCAACTAAGCATATCCGACATGCTTGTTTTCTCATGGCATAAACGATCAGCTTGTTTGTGGCAATTGTAGGTGTGATGTTTGCCTGCACAATAAGAATATATTATACACATTGTTTCTGCTGTGTTTTATAATATCTAGCATTATGTTACAAAGACAAGAGGGAAGAAGAGATTTGAAAAACGAAATGGATGCTAGACCTAAGCCGTTCCTGGATTAAAATACAAAACGACTTGCCTCAGGATGCCTAGAAACGGATACAAAGGGTTTCTCAAGAAAGACCTTCGGATCGGGCGTTTTTTGCCGCCATTCTCGCCACTTGCTTTGGTGTTGCCTGTTGCCATTAAACAGATGACAAACCGAACCCTAAGTTGAAGGCTCACCGGAATACCCGGTTCGAAATTGCTAAATTGGTTCAGAGTGATTTTGGAAGGATTTGGCGCAGAGCCGCCTTCCATGGAAAAAAAAACCCTTAGAAACTTGGGAGAAACTTGTTTGCGAAGCTCTGGAGGCAGCCGAGAACAAGATATTGGGGCCCTTATCTACATCCGTGAGAAAAATCCAAGTTTTGGAGCAGCCAAGTGTACCCTAACTTAACCTCGCATCACGATTCTTGAAGAGCACAAGGCAAACAAAGGAAAGCACGTAAAACCCTAAATACAAGGGTTCGATGCGTGCATGCCCAATTCGAGCTCTTCTTAAAAACCTAATAAAAAAACATTATAACTTTAATCGTGACCATACGATGTTTGCTTCTCAAAAAAAATGAATGGCCAAGATAAGCGGCACTCTAGAAATACCGCTCAAGACACCCGGATGAATACTGCAATAAAATCATAGGAAAACCTTTGTGAATATCGTTACAAAAACACAAAAAGACCCCCGTGATTATGCTAGATATTCATTCCGTGGCTTATTGACATCTAGACACACAAAGGAGCAAATAGGGTAATGTAAAACCATGTTCATTGCCTCTCACCGCTGGGAGACTCGTTTAATCGACATAGGAATAGAATAGAATAGAATAGGAAGAACCGACATACTTCTCCATATCTCCGTGTTCAATTTTTGGCCAACTGTTCATCTAGAAAAATGGTGATCCAATGACAGGAACTTATGCCGCGTCAAATTTTGGTAAGTTGGAGGTGCGACGTGGATAGCTTAAGACTGCAAGAAAGGCCATAGGCTTGGTTGGGCTGGCATGCGAGAGAGAGAGGGGGGAAAAAAAACTAGCTGAAATGCAGGGTCGGGTGAAGCTATAAACATAAGGCATCATGCTCAATAGCCCAACATTTGATTTTTCAAGTTAGCAGAGGGTGCAAGACTTGATGTGAGGGCAACGAGAGCCTTCGGATGGGCATATATGCCTTATATTCCTTGATGTGGACCGTAGATAGCGTTCCTCGTTTGTGGGGTATCCTTGTATGAATTTTTGTATACTGTATACTTAGGTGTGCAAAATACTATAAGATTTCAGTTAATGTACTATAAGGTGTGAATTTGATACGTGTATAATATAATTTAAGGGCTCTCGCTGCCCTACGTGACCCCCCCGTGTGAATATGCACCCAAACCAAAGGGGGTCTAAGGGGGATTTTAATTTTAACATCTTAAATGTAATGGTTTGTGCTCATTAATGTTAATGGTATTTATGTGGTGGTTGTTATATGTATATAAAAAAAAAAAAATTTTTGGGCCTTCGGGCCATAAGAGAAGAAAACATAACAATATAAAACAACATTCGGTCCCCGAAGAAGAAAAAACATAGTTAAACTTTGATGGCCTAAGAATCTTTGATGTCGTAGTTGAACAAATCATGAATGTATAAATTATAGAAATGAAGTCATTGCATGGAACTCGAAACCCAATTTATGCAACATCAATATGAAATATGAGCTACAATGTAACAAAATGTTTAAGGAGGAAAACATTGGCAAGTGTTTAACCATGAAGAAATACCACAAGTTTGATCCTAAGCATATGTTCCAAATGGTCCATAGTTGTGATTCTTTTGAGCATGCACTCCCAAATCATGTCTTAATTTCTCGCCTTCTCACTTTCCCCGCATTATTTCTTGGATCCATAGAAATTCTAGCGGTCAGATATGACTATTACACATTATCCACAAAATCCATCGGCCTATGGCAAAGATGGTCTCAACCCCGAGCCTTGCACTGAAGCTTGCATCGAACCTTGCATCATCCCTCGATTTGGTGCTTCAAATTTGTACCGAAAGTTTGTGCTACACAATTTTATGCAACAGAGAACCCGGATATCGTATTTGGAGTCTTTTTCGCCTCTGGCCGCTACATGCAAATTTAAATCAGATGGTACCAACAAAATTAAAGCCATTTTTAGTGTGTTCTTGGTGGGTAACACTCTTAGAACCAACGGCCGAGATTTGATCTCAGCCTTTAAACTTGAGGGCCAAAGTTGTTAAGGAGATGGAAGAGCATGGTATGCCTCATGAGGATTGCCATAGCATGAAGAAACAGAGGCCAAGGTGTTGGTTATATTGGTGGCCTCATATAAGAATAATTCGGCCGCCTTCTTCATTTCTTGTCGCTTGAGCCAATCCCCATATACACATAAAACCTATATCTTCGATTATATAGATTTGATCATTAGCCGGAAAAAACTAATCCTCAATAATGCCGACTTTTGTGCCAAAAATGCAAACAGATTCGAAAGGCCTTTTTGCCCTGTTTTTATTGACCTCGAGCCCGTCACCAACAAGTATATTGACATGCCGAAATGCAGGCCTGTGTTTTTTTTGGGCTTAAATAACCAAATCTGCAACTAAGCATATCCGACATGCTTGTTTTCTCATGGCATAAACGACAGCTTGTTTGTGGCAATTGTAGGTGTGATGTTTGCCTCGCACAATAAGAATATATTATACACATTGTTTACGCCGTGTTTTATAATATCTAGCATTATGTTACAAAGACAAAGAGGGAAGAAGAGATTTGAAAACGAAATGGATGCTAGACCTAAGTCGCTCCTCGGATTAAAATACAAAAACGACTTGCCCGGGATGCCTAGAACCGGATACAAAGGGTTTCTCAAGAAAGACCTTCAGATCGGAGGTTTTTTGCTGCCATTATCGCCACTTGCTTTGGTGTTGCTGCTGCCATTAAACAGATGACAACCGGAACCCTAAGTTGAAGGCTCACCGGAATACCGGGTTCAAATTGCTAAATTGGTTCAGAGTGAGCCGGAAGGATTTGCGCAGAGCCGCCTTCCATGGAAAAAAAACCCTTAGAAACTTGGGAGAAACTTGTTTTGCAGCTCGGAGGCAACCGAGAACAAGATATTGGGGCCCTTATCTACATCCGTGAGAAAATCCAAGTTTTGGAGCACCGAAGTGTACCCTAACTTAACCTTGCATCACGATTCTTGAAGAGCACAAGGCAAAGAAAGGAAAGCACGTAAAACCCTAAATACAAGGGTTCGATGCGTGCATGCCCAATTCGAGCTCTTCTTAAAAAAACCTAATAAAAAAAACATTATAACTTTAATCGTGACCATACGATGCTGCTTCTCAAAAAAAATGAATGGCCAAGATAAGCGGCACTCTAGAAATACTGTTCAGTACACCTGGATGAATACGGCAATAAAATCATAGGAAAACCTTTGTGAATATCGTACAAAAACACAAAAAAGACCCCCTGTGATTATGCTAGATATTCATTCCAGGGCTTATTGACATCTAGACACACAAAGGAGCAAATAGGGTAATGTAAAAACCATGTTCATTGCCTCTACTGCCTGGGAGACTCTGAAGCGACCGACATAGGAATAGAATAGAATAGAATAGGAAGAACCGACATACTTCTCCATATCTCCGTGTTCAATTTTTGGCCAACTGTTCATCTAGAAAAATGGTGATCCAATGACAGGAACTTATGCCGCGTCAAATTTTGGTAAGTTGGAGGTGCGACGTGGATAGCTTAAGACTGCAAGAAAGGCCATAGGCTTGGTTGGGCTGGCATGCGAGAGAGAGAGGGGGGAAAAAAAACTAGCTGAAATGCAGGGTCGGGTGAAGCTATAAACATAAGGCATCATGCTCAATAGCCCAACATTTGATTTTTCAAGTTAGCGAGGGTGCAAGACTTGATGTGAGGGCAACGAGCCTTCGGATGGGCATATATGCCTTATATTCTTTGATGTGGACCGTGAAGATAGCGTTCCTCGTTTGTGGGGTATCCTTGTATGAATTTTTGTATCTTTGTATACTTAGGTGTGCAAAATACTATAAGATTTCAGTTAATGTACTATAAGGTGTGAATTTGATACTGTGTATAATATAATTTAAGGGCTCTCGCATTGCCCACGTGACCCCTGTGTGAATATGCACCCAAACCAAAGGGGGTCTAAGGGGGATTTTAATTTTAACATCTTAAATGTAATGGTTTGTGCTCATTAATGTTAATGGTATTTATGTGGTGGTTGTTATATGTATATAAGAAAAAATTTTTGGCCCTTCGAGGGCCATAAGAGAAGAAAAACATAACAATATAAAACAACATTCGGTCCCGGAAGAAGAAAACATAGTTAAACTTTGATGGCCTAAGAATCTTTGATGTCGTAGTTGAACAAATCATGAATGTATAAATTATAGAAATGAAGTCATTGCATGGAACTCGAAACCCAATTTATGCAACATCAATATGAAATATGAGCTACAATGTAACAAAAATGTTTAAGGAGGAAAACATTGGCAAGTGTTTAACCATGAAGAAATACCACAAGTTTGATCCTAAGCATATGTTTGATCCATAGTTGTGATTCTTTGAGCATGCACTCCCAAATCATGTCTTAATTTCCGCCTTCTCACTTTACGCGATTATTTCTTGGATCCATAGAAATTCTAAGCGTATCAGATATGACTATTACACATTATCCACAAAATCCACGCGGGCCTATGGCAAAGATGGTCTCAACCCGAGCCTTGCAATTCAAAGCTTGCATCGAACCTTGCATCATCCCCGTTTGGTGCTTCAAATTTGTAAATTAAAGTTTGTGCTACACACAATTTTCGCGGCAACAGTAGAACCTCGGATATCGCGATTTGGAGTCTTTAACGCCTCACCGCTACATGCAAATTTAAATCAGATGGTACCAACAAAATTAAAGCTATTTTTTAGTGTGTTATTCGGGTGGGTAACACTCTTGCAACCAACGGCTGAGATTTGATCTCAGCCTTTAAACTTGAGGGCCAGGTTGTTAAGGAGATGGAAGAGCATGGTATGCCTCATGAGGATTGCCATAGCATGAAGAAACAGGAGGCCAAGGTGTTGGTTATATTGGTGGCCTCATATAAGAATAATTCTGCTGCCTTCTTCTGTTGCTGCTTGAGCCAATCCCCATATACACATAAAAACCTATATCTTCTGATTATATAGATTTGATCATTAGCTGGAAAAACTAATCCTCAATAATGCCGACTTTTGTGCCAAAATGCAAAACAGATTCGAAAGGCCTTTTTGCCCTGTTTTTATTGACCTGAAATGTCACCAACAAGTATATTGACATGTAGAAATTTGCCCTGGCTTTTTTGGGGCCCTAAATAATCAAATCTGCAACTAAGCATATCCGACATGCTTGTTTTCTCATGGCATAAACGATCGCTTGTTTGTGGCAATTGTAGGTGTGATGTTTGCTCGCGACAATAAGAATATATTATACACATTGTTTTCTGCGTGTTTTATAATATCTAGCATTATGTTCTGATCAAGAGGGAAGAAGAGATTTGAAAACGAAATGGATGCTAGACCTAAGCTGTTTCCTGGATTAAAATACAAAACGACTTGCCTGGGATGCCCAGAACTGGATACAAAGGGTTTCTCGAAAAGACCTTCGGTCGGGTTTTTTGCGCCATTATTGCCACTTGCTTTGGTGTTGCCTGTTGCCATTAAACAGATGACAACTGAACCCTAAGTTGAAGGCTCACCGGAATACCTGGTTGAAATTGCTAAATTGGTTCAGAGTGAGCTGGAAGGATTTGCTTGAGCTGCCATGGAAAAACCCTAGAAACTTGGGAGAAACTTGTTTGCGAGCTCTGAGGCGGGGAGAACAAAGATATTGGGGCCCTTATCTACATCCGTGAGAAAAATCCCAAGTTTTGGAGCAGCCGAAGTGTACCCTAACTTAACCCGGCATCACGATTCTTGAAGAGCAACAAGGCGACAAAGGAAAAGCGCAGAAACCCTAAATACAAGGGGTTCGATGCGTGCATGCCCAATTCGAGCTCTTCTTAAAAACTAATAAAAAACATTATAACTTTAATCATTGACCATACGATGTCGCTTCTCAAAAAATGAATGGCCAAGATAAGCGGCACTCTAGAAATCTTGTTCATTACCCTCGATGAATACGCAATAAAATCATGGGAAAACCTTTGTG
This sequence comes from Isoetes taiwanensis, assembly GCA_021234155.1. Taxonomy (NCBI): domain Eukaryota; kingdom Viridiplantae; phylum Streptophyta; class Lycopodiopsida; order Isoetales; family Isoetaceae; genus Isoetes; species Isoetes taiwanensis. The sequence continues at coordinate 28,869,279 of JAJEKV010000004.1, forward strand.
AATATCGTTACAAAAACACAAAAAAGACCCCCGTGATTATGCTAGATATTCATTCCGTGGCTTATTGACATCTAGACACACAAAGGAGCAAATAGGGTAATGTAAAACCATGTTCATTGCCTCTACTGCTGGGAGACTCCGGCGACCGACATAGGAATAGAATAGAATAGAATAGGAAGAACCGACATACTTCTCCATATCTCAGGTGTTCAATTTTTGGCCAACTGCTCATCTAGAAAAATGGTGATCCAATGATGGGAACTTATGCCGCGTCAAATTTTTGGTAAGTTGGAGGTGCGGCGTGGATAGCTTAAGATCGCAAGAAAGGCCATAGGCTTGGTTGGGCTAGCATGCGAGAGAGAGAGGGGGAAAAAATTAGCTGGAAATGAGTGGGTCGTGAAGCTATAAAACATAAGGCATCATGCTCAATAGCCCAACATTTGATTTTTCAAAGTTAGCAGAGGGTGCAAGACTTGATGTGGGGGCTAAAATAACCTAGTGTAATTGAAACTTGCATTTATTTGTAGTTTTATTAAGTTTTAAAAGATAGGTGTTATCTTTGTTGGGCCTTTGGGTACACGTTTTTATTTGTGAATCACCCTTGTTGTAATCATTGTTATGAGAGCATATTCTCTCTATTATCTTTACACTTTGCTAAGTAACAAGTTCAATTGCGGCTTCAATGGGGCTTGCATGGCTACTAGGTTGGGAAGGACTCACGAGTCTACCCCATCAGTTAGAATATGTGCATTTCGATTCTCGAAAGCAGAATGCTAATGCAATTAGAAGAAAACACATTAAAGTTGAATGCTCAATGCTTTGTGTTCATCTTTGCACACATACTCAGGGTTCAAATCTAGGTAGGGATTCAAATCTAGGAAGGATATTTGCAAAAAGGAGTTAATTTTTTCTAAGGGTTTTATAAATTTTGCTACATGTTTCCTGAAGGAAAAGAGTTTTGAAGTTTACTACATGTTGGTCTTATTTGCCCGGGTTACCAACATTTCTTGTCTTCAATAATTGTGACAAGGGGACAAGCGGGGTCATGGTGGAGGGTTTGCTACTACCCGGACAACCTTGGCAATATCTTGCTACTCCCTCCGTGACGCATTGCATTAATAACCTGCATTTCCGGTTCGTGGTGCATACTACCGCTGGCAACCCCTCTTTTCTCGTCACTGCTATTTCACGCGACAAAGACCTTTCTATCGCAGCCATCCCGATGATGGACCGCATGTCGACTATGATGACATACGCCACATCGCCAGCTTGGGTAGGGTCGTGTCCTTCTTGGAGATTTCAATGCACCCGGACAGAGTAGAGCGTACCATGCTTAATTTTGACCCCCTTCGGCCGACGATGTCCCCGCAGCCTACCAAGTAGCCCGCCACGCCGTGGCTGATGACGCCTGTGTCACCGCTTAAGTGCATTAGCCGTTCTCGCTATGTGGCATTTTTACTTGATAATTTGCAATGGCCTTCATAGTGGCCCGACTCAGTGCACATGCGCATGTGACAATCGGGAGGGTCTAGTGTGGTGGACTATGTGCTGGAAGGCGAAGATATGCATCTCTACTCCTGGCCAAGCTTCCTGGGCACAGACAGCCTTCTGATGAGGAGTAAGCTCTAATTGTATCACCTCCTCCCACTTTATTTGACCTCGCTTGGCGAGCCGCCGTAATCCCCCTTCTTTGCACTTATGCACTGGCCCCGCTTGAGACTCGACATGAGCAAAGTGTAAGACTACCGAGATGCTCTCATGGACGCCCTCCCGGGGACTCTCGGCAGACTCCCCACACTAGAGCAACAGATGCATCTCACCACCGCTTATTACGATGCAAATTTGACAGTTTTGCGACTCGTCCGCCAGCCAGTGGTCGCGAACATTCCTCGTGAATCGGCGGTTTGATGCCGCGATCGTAGGGCGAACGCAGTTTGCAGCCAAGCCATTTCCGATCTAGTACCCGCCAAAGCCACCACACAAGCATCGCCTATCCAAGGACACAAAGGCGCGGTGACTCCGCCGCGATCGCGGGGGTATGTTCACCGGGCCGACACTCATCCTCGGCAACCTTTTGGCGCAGAAAAGCCGGGGCCGCCCAGCCCTTACTCTGAACATCACATCCCGCAAAGTGGGGAACGTAGCATTTTGCAAAGCAGCCTCTATGACCCGGCCAGTGGGACGCCAAGACGCCCATACCCCACAAAAGATACCCCCATTGGTCGCGGACGAGGATGTTGAGGAGGGCCCGCGAACGGCGGCCTAATGGGAAGGCCTGACCCTGGCGGTGCGGTGTCGAAGTTACTCAAGTAAGGCGTACCCGCTTGTGCTCTGGCCCTCACTACCCCGTTTCCTCACCGTAGCATTGCGGTGAGGGAGCCTCGGTCAGAAATGACCACGCTGTGGTTGTTCCCATTCACAAGGCGGCTATTCCACACCGCCCCGCCACTGCACGGGACGATCATGGCCGGGCTCAAGATTTGCTAAACCGTTGGTCGGCATTCTCGAAGCGCCAGCTTGGACTACCGGGCGAGGTGTGGATGTGCGAGCCCTCACACAGTAAGCTTTCTCGACTCACCAACGATTGACCATTCTACGCCATGCATCGATTGAAGGTTCTAATCATCTACCGGACTTTGTATTGTCGCTTGTGGACTTCGGCAGTGCTTTTGATACTTGGCCCCGAAAAGTCAGGCTAGATCAAGGCTAACCGGGCCCTTCGCTATCGCGCGTAATGCCATACAATGTGTTGCTGTAAGGAGAGTTGTTTTCGCGTGATGTTCTATTCGCCAGCATTCACCAAGCAGACGGTCCCAGGCCGCCCTCGCCAACACTTTTGGCCTCTGGTACATTGATCGCTGAGCTCCTCGCTATCAGCATGGGGATGGCAATGCCTTTGCAATTGCGGTCATCCGCCAGCTCATCTATGCGACGATGTTGGCCCGGCCGGGCCCACACCCCGGCTATGCGCCCCTCACCTGATGCCCTGTGGACATTTTGTCGCTACGTATTACGGCCAATTCAGCCAAGACCGGTGGTTCTCATATCCTCTTTCACACGTCACCCCATGCCTCCCCGCAGACTCACATACACGGATGCCTTGTGGGATGCTCACGCCCACCTACAAGTACCTAGGTGGAGTTCCCTCCTCGCTCTGCTGGGAGGGGCGTCTATCCGCTTGCGGGTGACAGCAGCTGGAAAGCGCTTTATGCCATGCAGAACAACAGTCACCTCAGCAGGCAGAGCTTATGATTGGGGCCATCAGTCACATCTGTTCCGGGCACTGGTCGAGCCTGTCCTTCTGTACGCGGCCCGGTCGTCTCTCTTTGGCGACCTTGAATGACTTGGAGCAGGTGCAGGAAGGCATTTTTGGCACGGGCACTTGGTGTGAAACCAGTCCCCTATCGATTTCGCTGCAGAAATCGGATTCTTACGCTTTTACGTACTCTTTGATGTATTACTACTATCGCCTATTTTCAAAAGTGGTTACTATGGTGATGCTCGGCCTCGCGACTGGGCTTAATCAGGCTATGAGTCCGCGAACGGCTTAGGCCCTGGAGGGGTAAGAGAGATCAAGTATCTGCCAGATGGAACGTGCAGGAGCACGTGACTTTTCAACGTCCAACCAACTTCTTGGCAAGCTTCCGGGGACCCCATTGCTCGAGCAGTCAAAATGGCTCCATTACAAGGAGCACATCAACCCCAGAAAGAAGTCTGGCCCACAAAATTTGGCCTCGCTGCCTCAAATGCTCGAAAGCGAAGCAGACTCATTGCCTCCATTCGCGACAGTGCCCACCATCTTCGTGATCGGTGACGCGTGTGGATTGGGAGCCCCACTGTGACGCTCCCCGCTGCCGTGGCCAAACGGGTGCCATTGAGGATGAGTCTCACCCTTCAGAAGGCTGCTCCGGGCCGCTCAAATGATCCGGGCCGACACGCCCCTTAGTGCACACGGACGCGTCTCGTAGACGGCCGATGAACACACCGCCGTAAGACGCGCCCTCGGGGTCATACATCCGTGAGGTACCGGACCTCGCGAGAAACATCACCTTTTGCCCCGCCTGGCCGTCTCACGTGACTAGGCACTCACGGGGTGGTGCATGATCAGATATATTGGGATAGCCAGATTTTATATGATTAGTTAATACGCTTGTCAAGAAGTCGATTGCCGCCACGTTTTTCCTCAAACCCTTCGGCGCTTTAATCCGCAAGTATCCGCCATATGCTTATTGGGTCCCATAGACTCCATTGGCTCCCCGCGGGATCTATAAAAGTACCTTCCCTTTCCTTCCTTCCTTCCTAGAGTGATTTCTCAAGGCATTTTATACATGTCAACCACTTATTTGATACTATGCTTCGCTAAGCTATAACCTGATTCATAAAGAGCCACAATGGAGAAAATCAACATTCCTACCTAAGCAATACATATCGTGATGAGCAATTCCTTTAAATCGCATCTTCAATGTGTGCCGCAATTTAATTTGCAACAAGCTCCACCAAGTTGGAGTTTGTTAAAGTTCCTTTGTCACTTTATTATTTTCCATTGATAGCCACAACAGTTTTATATGGTTATGTAATGTGGAGAATTCTTATTCCTCCTAATAAACTGGGTGTTCATCCTGATGGGTTTTGGATACCATTAATGATTAAGATAATACTATATTTCTATTCAATAGTTGTTCTTGTTACTTCTTTAATTAATGCAATAGAACGGTCGATGAAATATGTAGCATAATAACAGGGGTTTTCTTTGTGTTTTGCACGCTTTTCACAAAGGTTTTCTTAAGATTTCATGTATGATTCGAATGATGTACTAATGCGCATATCTAGAGTGCACCATTGTGAAGTCGCTGATTTAGCCTCCTTTTTTTTTTCAATGGTGCAACATCCAAGCGGCTCACAAGAAAAGCCCTCTTTTTTATTTTAGGGGCCTGTTCATGCAAGCCTCGTGGATAGCATTTTAGGGCATTTCAGCATTTTTAGCCTCGCGGATGCGAGCCAGGAACTCGCCCCTAAGACATCTCCTAAGAGCTTTAAGCTTAGGAAAGAGCCTTGTCAGCTTTAAGTTTTTATAGAATTTTTTGCCACATAACTTCTCATGAAGACTTTTGCCTAGCTCAAGATTTGGAGCAATGTGTTTCGCGGGTAGTTCAAGGTTTCGTGAGCATGTGTTTTGACGCTAATTCAAGGTTTTGCCAATGTAACACAAGGTAAAATTTCTCCATACCTAAAGACTGGCGCCAAGTTAGAAAGAGCCTTGGCCATGAAGTTTTATAGAATTTTTTTTTGCCGTATCTTGATGAAGACTTTGCCGCTAGCTCAAGATTTGAGCACGTGGTTTCGCGGGCGCCTTCAAGGTTCTCAGAGCACAAGGTGGAGTCTTCCTACAAAGCAGTGGCCGCCATTATACCGGTGTGTAGGACATCCATTTTTCTTATCACTTTTCTTATATGATCTCTGTTCTATTTGCTTTAACGACACCCATCCCATAGACCCTAATGATGAGAGATAGGTGTGTATGTAAGCATAGAATGGCTTTCGCCGCTCATTAGAATAGGCCGACACCTCCTGGTTCATCTACATTTGATCCTTTCACCGGTCAAGGACTCCGGATTTGTCAAAAACTCCAACGCCAGCTTTGCATTTTAATCAAGAACAATGCCAGAAGCGTATGGAGCTCTAGGAGGAAGCCCCGCGGGTCACCAACCATACGCGCATGCATCGTGTCTTGCCGAGCATTACTTCTCATTTTTATCTTTCCAACAAATAAGAGGGTTAAGGCCGATTATCTTTAATCGCTCGGGATATTTACATACTAAGTTAGATTAATCTTTGGCAAGTTGTTTAATGCGCTGTGTGAATGGTCAGAAGCCCGCAGTGGAGTGAGCACGCTAAAATTTGGGAATAAGCTCTCATCATAGAAGCGAGGCCTTACTTAAAAGGTAAGATAATTGATGTAGGACATGATGCATAATTGCTTATCTTGGTATCCTAGTACGCACTCCATTGAATCGTAATCTGCGATCATTTACTGCGGAAAATAATATGGCAAATGTGACCGTAAACATTTCCATCTCATTCTTGTAATGGCATTGAAGTTACCGATGGATTGAATGTTCAATTCACCACAAGGAATTGTTACTCTAGCAATTGCTATGAATTTCCGCAGGCCAGACGCCGGTTAAGTAATGTTACCGCACCATGAGATACTAATACAAACTTAATGCGAGCTCAAGAATAGTAAAATCTACAAAGATTGCTTCCTTCAGGGGATCAGTCATATTTCATGTTTGAGCATGTTCTTTTTGTCTCAATCTAATGGTAGCCCATTGCAATAGGGGACCTCAAGTTGTAATACCCGACTCATAGTCCATGTGAATAAAAAATGTGGATAGCGGTCAATATTTGTGGTACTTTGCATCAGCTTTGAACTCGCCTGCGGGATGGTGGTATTGATTGCGGGCTATCACTAAAGATATGCATGACAATGGCCATCACTAGCATATGCATGACAATGTGAAGTTTACAATAAAAGCGGGAGGTTTTGTCCATTTTGACAGCTTCATTCTCTTTGAACTAGTGGTAAATCGGGCTCAATAGAACTAGTGGTACCGGCTTTATATTGGGCCATGGCCCCTTTCAAGAACCTTATGATGTGTTATTGTTGTTTCTTTTTGCCCATTTTATAACAGCGTGTTTATGACATTTGGGCTGCTTTTGGTATGCAATGGAAATAATTTGTTTGTTTTTATGTTAGTGTTTTTTTAGTAACTAATGTATAGACCCATAAAAGTTTACCATGTTTGTGCTTAGTTAGAAATCAAGGGCCCAAAATTTTTAATATAACAATCAACACACAACTACCATTAACATTATTAACATAAATCATTGCATTTAACACATTCAAATTAAAATCCCTTTAAACCCTTTGGTTTGGGTGCATATTCACACTGGGGTTACGAGGGCAACAGAGCCCCAAAAATATAGTTACAATACATGTACAAAATTAACACCATTAAGTACATTCTCTCAAACCTTATAGTATTTTGCAAACTCCACATACAAGATAATAAAACTTGTATTACGCATACCCCCACAAACGAGGATCGCCATGTACGGTCCGTGATCTTTGGAATAAAGGGCAACATGCCCATCCGACAAATTTCCTTGCCCGAGTAACCCCGTGGTGAATATGCACCAAACCAAAGGGGTTTAAGGGGATTTTAAACATCCTTAAACATTCCAACATGGTGATGGCCGTTTAGCAATGAGGCCAGGTGTTAAAATCAAATTATCCCAAGATTGCCTGCGGCGTCTTAGTCAATCCTGACATGATAGTCAACAACAAGATACCCTAATGTTGTCTCCTGGGCTTTGATGCAAGAAGTGGATTATAGATAAGTAAATTTGTAAAATGATCAAAGCAATAAACCGTGAATTGGTTTTATAAAGAGCTTGAGAGGTGCTATTTTGTACTCTGTGCACATAATTTGAAGAAGTGAATATAATTAGAACACGCCTTACGACCGGCCAACTTGATGAGCCGCTAATGTCTCACAGCCATCCTAATTGATTTTCATAAATTTTGCACATTGAGGCTTGGGTTTGAGTTTTCAGCTATAAATACATAATAACAGGGTTGAAGCTAGAGCTTTTGAGCGTTCCTAGGGGCAAAACCCTTGTTTATATAGCTTGTTGGCATATCCTAGGTATATGCTAGAATATACCTAGGGATATGCCGCATGGATCGCTACAAACCTACTTCATTCGGCCAGAACTCTGGGTCACCGCTGCTCGATCCAAAGATGCTCCAACCGAAAAGGCAAACCCTTGTTTATATAGCTTATGGCATACTCCCAGTATATGCCAGTAATATACCCATGACCGCTATTCGCCAGAAACTCTCGGTCACTTATGCTCGGATCCACATGCTCCAACCGGTGAAACCGGGCAGGCGTAATCAAGATTTTCCTTTCTAAACCGGATGTAGCCCGTGGAGCCGGTCTCATACCCGTGGAGGTGATGGGGATTTGAAACCAATGTCTTTAAGAAGGAGAAGGTTTCGTCACGGCATGATGAGGTATTGGGTTAAGCATTTGAGCTGGGTAACGCCTGCATCTAGGCTTATATTTTACATGCATAAGATTTTGCTAAATTGAAGAGTTGCAAAGTGATATAAAAAGGTAGCACAAATCACACGAGCTTGCCTGATGAGAGACACAAGAACATTGAGGCGCTGCCGCCTAGTTCGGTAAAGGTAAGGATTTTCACCAACTGCCAAACGGTGGGAGGCTCAAGGTGAAACAAAACAAATGGTATGCTAGCTCGCAATGTCAACCGTATTACAATCCCTCGAGATGCTTCTACCGCTACTACCATTAAAAATCTGGTGAGGCTGCCTCGCTACTATTGTTGGTTTTGGTAATTCCCTCGACTACTTAATGCCGCGCTTCCGCGAATTCCATCGATGTGGTTCTACGCTGATGTTGTCACAACTCCCCTTGCTACAAATTCACATGTTATCACAGTAGGTAAATATTCGTGAACTATAGGGTTTTTCGTGTTTTATCTTCTACCTGGTGCCTTTAAAGGCATCAAACAGATTGGGTGTAGTTGGTTGGGAAAAAGTATTGGAAGGCCGTATGGGGTGAAAATTCCCGAACGGTTTTATCATGATGGACTGATAATATTGTATTGGGTCAAATCAAAATCATCCAATAAAGAGAAACATGTTGATTGCTTCTCTCCCTCAAGTGATGCTTGATGGAAATGGCCTCATGCTTCGCGCCTTTATGTAGCCCGTATGAAGGATACGCCTTACATTCATTTGGATCGCCTAAAGCTAATCATATGTGTTATAGGTGACGCAGCGGTGGCGGTCTCACATAAAGTGAGTTTAGTATCGGAGCAAACCCCGAAGCCCTGGTTATTGGTTATTTAAACAAGCCAGCGCTCCGGAGTAAGTTGTTTTCTCTTGTTTCTGATGAGAAAGAAAATGCCATGTTAATCCTCTCTTTGTTTTACAGCTGGATGTTAAACTCATTTACAGCGGAGGAGCAGATCTTGATGTTTCACCTCAAGCAGCAGGAAAGGTCAAGCATTGGCACTTGTTTCGGAAGTTCACAAGTGAAGGAAGACCCCTGAAAAGGTGCTTGTTTGTGGTGATTCTGGCAATGATGCAGAGCTTTACTGTTGCTGATGTATATGGCGTGATTATAAGTATGCAAACCATAAGTATTCTTACATGATTATGTAAACTATGTAATGATTTATTTCTTTTCTTTTTTCTCCTTTTGAAACCTGTACTCATTTTTTTTCAGTCAAAGAATGCTCTTGAAGAGTTAGTCCAATGGTATGATTTGCATGCCAAAGAGAACCATAAAATATTACGTAAAAATTTTGAGAGATGTGCGTGCAATTATCCAAAGGACCGGCAAAGATTTTGGTATGCCCCCAATGTTTAACCCCTCGCGATGGACTTGAAACATGGGCCTCACCCAAGAAATGATGATTTCGTGCTATATCGCGATATCGTGATGCATCAATTGTTATGGGAAAGTGGCTTGGTGATGTTGAAAACAAATGAGTGTTCCTTTCCAAAGCTACCGGAAGGCATCCATGGTATATAAATGTTTTTCATAGATATTCTAGCAAATTTGTAATCGTGATGTTGAAGTATTGACGCTTTTTAATGTGACATCATTAACAAAATCGCCATAATCTCATTATTAATCGACAGAAGTTTTCACCCAACTCCACGCTTTGATGGTAAACGTAAACCCCGCCCCTTTGCAGTTTGATAGGTCAGTGGGTGTCACCACTCCCACCTCCGGCCCTACAATAGGTAAGGTGTTAGTCAATAGAAAGTTGAAAAGATAATTTCATATCTCCTTTGTGATACATAAGAACGTGAAGCGTTATTACACAAAGCTTGATAGTTCCAAACTACATGCAAGAAATCCAGCGTGACTTCATTTCTCGCGGTCAAGCATAATAGCAATGACATTGTCCATTGATCGCGGCATTATAATTCTTTGCCAGATCTATCACTTTCTTGTGGGATGAGTGATCTCCCAGAAATATTTTTTTTAATCGTGCAACATTCATTCAAACAAACCGCTTAAAAACAAAGAATGTTAAGTCATTCTTAGAAGTGCTTTTGTTTAGAGCACAAGTAATTTTATAGGAACATTAAAGGTGAAGAGATTGAATTGCATGGCAGCAGCATCATCGGGCGCAACTTTGAGAAAGCAAATTCTCGGGAATTTGGTGTAGTTTATTGACCGGATAGCATGTCCCCATTCCGTGCTTCCCCGTGGTATTCTATCTTTATTCTTTGTAATGAAAGACTTCTATCAAATTAGAAGCAGTAATACATTTATATATTCAAAAACATTCTCCAATCGCATGGCAATGTGGATTTAGAATGACAAAATTACTTCTTTCAACCCCAATATGGGCTCCTATGGCTTAAACGATACATAAACTATTGTTTTGTCATTCCAAGATGCGCTCATTCGTAGGGTAGGTATACGCTTTTTTGCCGGTCGTGAATGGGCTTCTTCAAAGACGTAATATTATTTGCAACAAAAGAAAAAGGGTTTATTCTTTGTCAGCTATCTAAAGGGAATTCCGGCTCTTATCGCAGAAGGCACCGCGGGGCAAATAAGTTTCAAGTAAAGGACACAATTTATAAAACGGAAAGGAATGTCACAACAAACCACCACCAATGGAAGAGAACCCAAAATACGAAAAAGTGCCTTACATAGTAATAAGAGGATAAACACAAATAACTTATGTCCACTACAATACAATCGCTCAAAATAATCTAAAACAATTTGGAAACATTATTGTATCACCGTGAGATCAGCCAAAGGATCCCTCTCCCAAGACCTTCGGGTATAACGTAGAACAAGTGCTTCTGCAAGGAATAAGTTGTTTTTTGTCGCATCCAAATGCAAGCGAAATCGGACAAAAAGTGTGCTTTTGGCGCTAACCATGCACTTTTCTCTTTGGAGTGTCAATACGCCTCCTTTGAATGAAGATAGCTTGTGTGGTTCTATCGCACTCACCATATTTTTACTTTTGGACGACGCACCATACCTCTGCCTTTATTCACACGCCAGATTAACGACAGAACCGATCTGAATCAGGACCTGAGACCAGACTGACAAAACCAAATAATCGCTTCTGTGACCCCCTCCAAGTCCTGATACTCAAAGTCACATGCCGCACTGATAAGCCCTTACGATCCTTCCATTTTCAGATGTCATTCCCCGACATTTTACTTGACTACCGCCAGCTTGTCCTTCCTCGATATTCCCAAAAGTGTTGTACCCACTTCATCACAACCTAAGATGTAGCAAAGAAACAGATTTTCCGACTAATGGATCATGTCCCGGAACACTATGTACCTCTGTATTATCCGACTATGTGTTCCAATAAATCCCCTGCGGCCTGGGATTCCCACCTTGGAGATCTAATGCTTTTTGTTTTTAGATTTGGCTTTCCCAATTGCTCTCAATTATGTGGATACATGCTATGTTCCCGCCACTCGTTAAAACATTTAGCACCTTAATTTAATACCGCTACCAAGTTGCCCTTTGTAGTCTGTAAGTAAAGTCGGGGTTCCAGTCCAAGACCAACGAATTAGCTCTAAATATGTGATTTTATACTCTAGTGTCGAACACGCTTCACCGAAGCAAAAGCGCCGCATCATACAATGTTAAGGTTCTAGCATACCCAGCGAAACAACCATGTCTCATGTTCAGATTCCTCGGGACAAATTTGTATCGTGGCCATGTACATAGCCTGTGGGTGTCCACGCCTTCATGAGAATTAGCACCGCTACTCTATGGATGCCACCATGCTAGCTTGGCGAGGACAGCAAGAGGCTTTACATCACTTGGTAGCCTTTACATGCCACCAATAATCTAAGGCTAGACTACTGATACATCTTCTCACCCATCATCTATTATTCTGACACTCTCCACTTTCACAAAGCTCTGGAGACAAGTTATTGTCTGCTATTTCCTTTGTTAGTGATGACGTTAGAAAGACATTGTTCAAAATGGAAACAAAGACATCTTTACTTTCGTGATACATTCGCCATTATAAAAGACTTCACCGATGTCCACCGTTTTTGGGCCCCAACTGCTAGTGATGCAAAACGCGATGCACCACCACCTTACAAAATGTCAATGGTTTAAAAATATACTGGATTGATTTCAAAAATATAATCCTTCAAGTATGCACCTCAACTCCGCCGCGAGGGCAACCTCTCCGGTAAGCGCAGCGACTCCGGTTAATTTTTTCCCTAAGGTTTTTATATGATTTGGTGGTAATCTCATGGATGTACTCTACGCATCTAGAGCGCGCGATAATAGCTTCATGTCTTTTTATGGCACTGCCAATGGTTTGGCCCATGTTAAAAACAATATCTAAAGGCATGCAGGTCTGGGATAGGGCTTAACTTAGGATTTTGTCATTGCATGCAATGGTTTAGCTTAACTTTTTAGGGTTTATTTACAACCACGCGTAGGCATGATTTGCTTGGCCCTGGCTTGGCAGCATGGAAGACATTCTGAGCATCCTCTGGATTTGCGCGATACAAAATCGTCAGAAGTTGGTTGTTTTGCGGCGCAAACTTTTCCGTTAAGGGAGCAAAGTAGCGGATTTCTAAATTTCTACTGACGCTCAAGATGCGAAGCCCCGCATACTCGCTTCCCAAGGCTCCTTTTTAACATATTCGCCGTGAGGAATGGTGTCGCTGAATTTTTATGTATGAATTCATAACAAATCGTATTTAATTTGTAGCTCCCTCCTCCTTCATCCTCCCCATCAAATTAATCGGCTCTTCATTTTAGCTTCAACATTTTCCTATAATGTAACCAAATTCCTCACAAAGATTCTCTCCTATCATTCATATGGAAAATTTCGACTGTGGAGTCGCCAGTGTACGTAAATATACATGGCGTATAATTCATTTCAGAGAGCTGCCTGTAAGTCGAGATGTAGCATCCCCGCCTAAGAGATACCATTCATAGCCTAAGATCCATCATCATATCGGCGCTGTCGTTGCTTCATTCATCTGCAAATTTCCTTTACATAGATCGAGGACCTTTCTTGTTACATTTTCATATGTTGATAAATAACTTTTTCTTTGCTGTAATAAAGTTAGCCTACCAACAATAATTAAATTACATCAGATGCAGATCACCGTAGAAAACTCCATCTAAGGATGAGGATTAACTTTTATTCCTAGTATTGGCTTTAGCTTCCATTGTGACTTGTTTTCTTGTCTTGTTCTTCACTCAATCTGTAAAAATTCGAAGTGGATCAATATGATAGCGCAATTACGCAACTGAACCGAAGGCTACTCTA